>OZ034968.1:43462185-44062185 GCA_964030785.1 Siderastrea siderea
TTGTATTCGGCGCGCGGGCAACAACTGCGCAATTGTATCCCGGTCGGGATACATTTGAATTTGATCAGGGGCACATGACCAAGAATCAACCAATCACAGTGCTCGTTTTCTTGAGTGAAAGTCTAGGTATATAACAATACTTCTTAATAGGGAGGGTATGGAGTGGTGGAGGCCAGCCCATTGCAGATAATTAATTTTGGTCATCTTGTCTGACCAGTCATTAAATGCATCATTTATATTTAAATCGAAAAGTAAGTCTTGGATGTAAATCACTCCCGCCTCAAAGTAATTTTTGTAGAACACTGGTCTTCTGTCAATACGAATTTCCTTATTGTTCCAAATAATGCTTTGCCAATCTCGCTGAGAAGCAAAGGAGTCACGAAAATCAGACCACCATGAAAGCATTTCACAATAGAACTGAGAAGAGATGTTGTAGTCCTTTATATGTGACCCTTCACGCGAAAAGGGGGCTTATCCAAATTTCACTCTATGGCTAATTCACGGTCTTGGCCGTGAAATGAAGAAAAATCATTGGAATGTGAGTGAAATTTCTCCAACACACCGTAAACACGCTATGAAAGAAGTCACGGCCACCGTGAAATATTTCACACCGTGAAAATATATATATTTCACGCTGTGAAAAAGGTCATAGTCTCCTCGAAATATTTCACGGCGTGGAAAAAATTTAGTCCTTACGTGAACATCACTCTCCTAACCTACAGGCGCGCATTTCAGCGATTTGCTTCAAGCATTGAAACTTGAAAGTCATTATCATTCAAAATCGATACAATCGGTTCCGAAGATCAGGTGTTGACGGCTACACAGGCGTTTGTTATTGCGTTTCCCTGCTAAAAAACACGCAACTTCAGTTTGTTTCTTTTGTGTTTATAGAACAGTTTTTTACTTACGAAAACGCAACAGAGTGTTCGCAAGTTTTATCTTTGCATGACAAACGTGACATTTCATGGTTCAATTTTCAAAAAAATGATTGCGAAACGTGACTCTGTCATGTCGCAGATCAAGCGAATATTGTCGTGTATAAATTAACCGGACTTTTTTTCAAGCATTTCACCAAAATCTAATCTTTTCAAATAGCGCTTGGCAGTTTCTTCTCTACCGTTTTAAAACGCTCGTGGAAAGCGAATACTGTAAACAGTATTCACGAATAGTAATACTGCTGGTTATGCCAACGTTGCTAGACTCCGTGGTGCCAAATATGTACTGTCTGTTTATTGCGTCTGTTTATCATATCTGAAAGATATTGATCACAACTTTACAAGCAATTTTTGTCTAGCCGTTTTGTTTTGTTTGTTTGTTGATTTTTTCACAAAAATTTAATAGCGCACTTTTGTACAATTCAAACGATTTAATTACTGTAGAGAATTTGCGTAATACGTATCTTGTTACCACAGCACGTGATGTTTTAGTTTCAGTTATCTGTTAGTTTTAGTTCATTCTTTTGATTTTCTTAAGATTCGACTATCGTGGAGATTCTTTTACAAATTATCCATTTATTCGACTTGTTCAATGTTGCTGCAGTGGAGAGAAAAACAGAGGAACGCATGTTAGATTTCATGGCGTGAAGTTTCTTATCACGGCCGATCAATTTCATGGCGTGAAAATTTTCACTCTTAATTTCACGGAGCGAAAGTTTACACTGATCAAATTTCTGCATTACCGAGTTTCACGGCGTGAAAGTTTCCACTGATCATTCACGGCATGACTAGTTTCACGCCAGGAGGGAAAGTTTTTTAGCACAGAGTGAACACTGCTGGAAATTTTTAATTCACGCTGTGAAAATTCAAATTCACGTACCGTGACCGTGAAAAAAATTCACGCTTTTTAGTGAAATCCATAAGCCCCCTTTTCGCATGAAGGGTCACATATCATAGTTACAGTTTAAAAAGAAAAAACCTCCCATGGGTTCTAGCAGGTGTTGTAGATATGATTTCCATGTCCCGTTGTTGTCTTCAAATATACGTTTTATCCATGCCAGCCCTAACAACTTAATCATGCAATTCAAGTCAGTCATCTTTAAACCACCTTCCTCGTATTTATTGATTGCCGAAACTCGAGTGACCTTATCCGTGCTGTTCCATAAGAATTTGAATAGCAGTTGATTAAATTCTTTTACTAATTCTTTAGGTGTGGGCAGTACCGAGCAAACGTAGACAAACTTTGGAATAAGAAAGGATTTGATGATTGTGACCTTGCCATACACGGATAAACCTCTAGAAGAGCAGATGTTGATTAGTTTTTTAATACTGTCCAATCGTTCGATGAAATTCTTTTCTTTAAGTAGTTTTAGATCGTACGTGAAATACACTCCCAATGCTTTTATTGGGTCATAAGGCCATTTAATGCCAAGCGGCTTTGCTTTGTTTTCTTTTGATGAACCAATCAACATACCCTCGGTTTTTGTGCTATTGATCTTAAGACCTGAGATGTTTTTAAAGAGGTCGAATACTTGAAATTGTACTTTGGCTGATTTAGCGTCGGCGAGCACTGCTGTTGTATCATCTGCGTACTGTAATAGTTTTGTCTTTTCTTTACCAATAGCAATACCCTTTATAGCTGGATTTTGACGAATGGCGATTGCTAACGTTTCTACTGCCAAGATGAAAAGATAAGGGGAAAGTGGATTCCCCTGTCTGACACCTCGCTCCAGTTGGAAAGGTTTTGAAATCATGCCGTTGTTCATTATACAACTTTGTATGTTTTTGTAGAACAGTTTTACCCAGCGGAGAACGTCGCAACCAAAATTGAAAGCTTCAAGACATTTAAAAAGGAAATCCCATTCAATACTATCAAATGCTTTTTGGAAGTCAATGAAAATCATTAATCCAGGGATGTTCTCTTTGACAGTCCAATCCATAGTATGTGACCTCTCACGGGAAAACATACACTAACGGATATCCGTTTTGAAATGGATAGCTGTTCATAAGCCGTTCGTCAGCCGTTCGAACGGGATGGGATGAACGGCTCAAGCTATTCGTTCAAAAAAATTGTCAGATGTTCGAACGGCTCGAGCTATCCGTTCCCAAAAAATTGCCAGCCGTTCGAACGGCTCGAGCAATCCGTTCAAAAAAATTGTCAGCCGTTCGAATGGTTTGGGCTATCCGTTCAAAAGAATTCGCCAGCCGTTCGAAGGCGAATGGCTTGACCTGTTCGCATCATAAAAAAGCCTTAAGTACCCTTTGCAGGTGGTCACGTTTATACGAACTTTGTAAACTTCTGGTATGCTTTGCGAACTTTAATTTGCATGCCTTGTAAGTTTGAATAATTTTCTCAAAACTTAGTAGAAGCTAAAATTCAAGTCTGCCTTAGACTGTCCACCGTTCGTTGTAACAGTATAATAACTGCTAACAACAATTCCGATATGACTGTTTTGATTGCGCTTGCTGTTTACGACAATATGCGTTGTCGACAGACTCACCTCGTGAATAGTCACGGATCTTTATCTGCTTCTTAGCTATCTTTGCTGTCATAACGTTCGATTATCGATGTACGTTTTATCCAAGACGGAAGTTTTATGCAACATTGACTTTCCCGAAAATGTTCCATCTTTGACAGTATGCAAATTTGAAGCGCTTTTGATTAGAGGTCTAAAAATATCTCCTGTGGGATTATACTGTTGGCTCGTTCCCTAACATAAAGGTTTTGAGCTATGCTCTTTAACTACCCTCATAATCTTCATTGACCATTTTCATTTTTCCGGTAATAACTTTTGATTTGCAGGCTTCAAATCGAAAGCCCATTGCGTCTTCGCAGCGGCTTTACAAAGTTTTGCGCTTTCGCTTTGACATTCACACATTTTTTCTTTTGTAAATTCTGACTCGTTTGAGCGAAGTCCGCACAAAGTCATGAGTTTTCTGAATTCTATGCATAATGGGCTTCTTAAAGAGATAAACATCAAGATACATGTTATTCACGTGACGAATTTATTTGTGGGTGAAAGCATACACAAGCGCATTTTTTTCAATAATGCGTGTGTGACACAACTTGTGACTAAGCACGTGACGAAGAATTAGCCTCTACTCCTGTGCAGGGCCATTATTGTAGGGATTATTGTCAAGATAGATGAGAAAGCATGATTTGACCTTAGAGTCTATAATGCTGAAAAAACTCACGAGTTGTCAGTTCAAGGTCTATTGATATTATAATTTTAAAACGACTTGAAAAAAGGGCAAGTTCATTTAAAACTTGTGTCACTTGTGCACACACCGAGTTGGTGTTCTCTAATATCCACTGTTGACACAGCTTATTTTGAACAACCGTTTATCTGATAAGTGTACTTAATAGAAATAACAATTTTTCATTTTGAAGCAGATTAGATTGTAAGTTTAACGGAAAGTATTTTATACAACTCGTAAAAAAATCACAACAAAGAAAATTCTTTTCTCCAATTAAAACGGAGAGATTTCGATCTGCTCATTACGGATGCAAATTGAAACTCGTGTGTGTTATTCATATGCTAAAAATAAAGAAATAACCTTCTATTTGTCCAATCAAAACTGTAGATTTTCGATCCGCCCGATACTATAAAATGACTCGAGACAATGAACAATTTTCACACTAGTCTTGCTGTAAGCTGCTATTACTTGCCATCTGTGTAAATCGTGTCTATCAGACTGTTGTGCAAACAAACTGCCAGGCGTCCATCGGAAGCCTTGTTTTACTTCTGACAAGAGGGAAAAACTGGGATCACGCCAACCCGTATTATCACCGAAAAACAGCTGGATTTAACTGTGGGAATGGTGGTGACTGTCAATTGGGACGGAGAAATAGTAGAAGCGGAGATCCTGGCTTTAGATAGTAAGTTACATTGCATACGTTTCATCAGTGTTGAAACTAGGCACTAGAAGTAGTCTTGTAGAACTTATTGCAAGACAAGTTGCACAAAAGACCGCAGATTGTACTTAATGACTTATTACCTTAAGCTTAACTTTTGCTTTATACAGAGGAATGCTTTTATTGATGTCATTGTTATTCTCTACATTATTAACGATATTGGAGAAAGTAAAATTGTTACCGGCGTTTGGGGTTTTTAAACAATGTTAAATGCCATTGTTGACAAGTTCCGGAGTCAAGTAAACACTCTGAATTGAACTTCACTTATTACCATTACTAAAAACATACAATTTCTCCTTGTAGATGACGAGAAAGCTCTGAGCGTGAAGGACTTTGAGTGGTCCAAACAACACTTACCTGCTGCTGTGAGCCCAGAGTTGGAAAACGCTGAAGAGAAGGAAAACATCGAGCCGGCCATCGAGTCTCCAAAAAAGAAAGTGGCGCGCGCCAAAAAGGTAAGTATGCATAGTAAACGTAAGCAATTGATCAAGAATAGAATTTATGATCCACAAGCTTTGGAACCGAAATCTCTGAATTGTCACTTTTGCAAGAATAATAACTAAAGTGCCGCTGAATGAAGTGATTGCACAAGTTAGCTTAAAGGGGCTATGTCATACTATTTTAGTATCTTTTTAAAAGATAAGTGTCTTCGCATCAATTGAATTCCAAAATAATTGTCTAGTTTTGTTATTAAAGACTATAACACAACAGCCTGTTATCTTTTCGCTCTTCGTGCTCGCGTCTTGCGCTAAACTCTAATGATTTGATTTTCTTTGTTTCAGGCCGTTGAAGTGCAAAGTACTGAGAATGAAGCCGAACAGAAGAAGTGGGAGCTGGCGTGGAAGTCCAATCGCGAAGGGAAGAGGGCCAAGGCACAGTCAGTGCCAACATTCGGATAAAACTGTTCCCATAATTTTGTAAATTTTGTATGGCAAACGGCTTGTTTGCCTGTTTCTTCACACGCTCTTTTAAACGCGTGCCACACGCTCATTTTTGTGTCAGACGATGATAGCAGACTAATGTCATCGCTTTTATATCCTGGGATTCTGCCGGGAAGTACAACAGCGTTTTCTTCAACGTAATTTCCCAAGAAGTTCTTAACGTCCTCGGCCACGGCTGGTGGCAATGTGTTGCATGGTAGTCGCTTGCGGTTTCCATGGACTCTTTAAGAGATTCTGTGTTCTTCGAAATGTTCTTTTAATCTACGAAACCGTGAATAGCTGATGCCATACAGATTTAAAAACATTTCCTTGCAGATGTAGGTCGAGATTGGTAACGGAAACTGCACCGTGGGCTTCGCTTTCTTTTTTCGCCAATAACATCGATGAGCATAAACGCTTGGATGTTCGCCAATATGACAAGGTCGAGTTCTCCATGGGAGAGTTCAAGGCAATTGTTTAAATTGGACAACACAGCTTCCTCCAAAAATTGCTGAGAACACTGGCCACCCTTCGTGCCTTGAGAACAACCTCATCCGTCTTGTACAAACTTCTTCACTTTAGCTACGATTTCCTCACTCTCAACTAAGTCAGCTTGATCGCATTCCGCCATGTTGAAGGCCTCTAAGAGTTTGAATATCACGGAGTACCAAGCGAGATAGATAGTGTAGTTGCCAAGACAACGCGCCCCTCTGTTCAAGTGATTGCTACAGATTGGCTGTTGATGTGTTGCGTTACCTGTCACAGCTGGTTGGCAAATCATATGCAAATTGTGGTAAGTTCGTAAAGTCATGCTTCGGTGAGTACAAATAAGTTCGCTTTTCAGTTGAGTTTTGCTCCTTGATTAAAGTCCTTGGAATCCATTTTAAAGACTAACAGTTTAAACATCAGTGTGGAATAGCGTTTTTTATAACAACAGAAGCTGTTAGAAAGAAAATCTCTCAGATTGTTTACCGTCGCAAAGAGCGACTACATTTCTGATAATTGTTGAGAGCTAAGTTTACATTTCCTTCAGAAAATTCGGAAATGAACCATCTCGTTTTAATTCCATCATTTGTTTAATAATAGCTTTATAGGCCCCTTCAGTTTGGGTCTAATTCGGTTTTTAGTACTCTTAAACCATTTGTCGACTTTTCTTTCAAAATTATTTTTCTTTGGCTGTTCTGTGGTGATCAATTAGTTCAAATTTTTTCCTGTTGCGTTTTTTCTCTCTCCTTCTCCTTCTCCTTCTCCTTCTCCTTCTCCTTCTCCGTTCGAATGATAATGTTAATTGAACGGACAATAGCCGTTCAGCTGTTCACAGCTAACCGTTCGAAATTTTTGGATGGCCGTTCACCACAAGCCGTTCGCAAATTTTTCACAGCCGTTCACCCGTTCACAGCCAGTCGTTCGAAATTTTTCTTTGGCCTTTCAGCCGTTCACAGCCAGCCGTTCGAAATCTTTCTTTGGCCGTTCAGCCGTTCACAGCCAGCTGTTCGAAATTTTTCTTTGGCCGCTCAGCCGTTCCAAATCTTTCTTTGGCCGTTCACCGCAAGCCGTTCGAAATTTTTCTTTGGCCATTCAGCCGTTCATGGAAACCGTTTTAAACGGCTTGGCCATCTGTTTTTCATCCGTTCAGAAGCCGTGCGTTTTGCCATTGAACGGATAACCATTAGTGTACGTTTTCGCGTGAGAGGTCACATATCATAGATGGGGCGAATGGTTTCACCAATAAAACGATCTTTTATATACCCTGTTTGATTGTGATGAATGATATGAGGCAACACGTTTTTTATTCTCGTGGCAATTACTTTAGACATTATCTTTGCATCCACGTTGAGGAGAGATATTGGGCGCCAATTTTCAATAAGAGAACGATCTTTCCCCTTTTTTTCAATGAGTGTGATAAAGGCTAGCTTAATTGGGAATGGGACCTCTCCTTTTTCAAAGCAATCGTTAACACATCTAATAAAGCAATCACTGATTAAAGGCCAGAATTTTTTATAGAATTCAATTGGAATTCCATCATTCCCTGGAGATTTGTTGTCTTGAAAAGTATCAAGAAGACAGAAACATTCCTCCGAAGAAATTTTACCTTCACATGAAATTTTTGTTCTTCAGATAATATAGGTATATTTAAATAATTTAGAAATGAATCAATTTTTAATTCGATGTCCGGAAGGTTGTTGTTACTCTTGTACAGGTCACAGTAGAATTGTTCTACTTCCTTTAATATGCAGAATGGATCTGTTTTCATTACACTGCTAACGTGCAGTTTTTGCACGTGTTTCTTGACGTGACTTCTCTTTTCCAAATTTAAGAAATATTTTGTGCTCTTCTCTCCAGTTTCGTGTCATCTGGCACGTGCACATACAATGATTCCTTTTGTTTTCTCTTCATAAAATGATTCCAGTTGTTTCTGAGCGGCATCTAACAGAGATGCATTGGAGTCACTAGGGTTAGTTTCAACTGCTTTCTTCGCTTTATTTAGCTGGTTTTGGAGTTTTATTTCCGTTTCACTTCTTTGCTTCGCTTTCCTTTTGGAGTGGCTGATAGCATGGGCTCTTATATTCCCGGGGGGGGGGGGTACTCTGAAAATTTTTGGGCGGGGGTGTGCCACTGGCACTCTGAAACCCTTACCCTAAACTAGACCAAGTTGAGGTGCATTTTGCAACCCTATACTAGACTAAACACCAAAAATCCGTAACCCTATCCCAGACTAGCTATTTTTGAGAAACGCCATTACTAACAGTCCAGCGAAAACAAAATGTTACGTCACATTTTAAATAATGCTCTCAAAATAAAAGTTTAGTTATACTTGTTCAGTTTTTGTTTCCATCAAGTCCTCAATTTCAGGTTAACCTGAGTGAATAAAGAACTGTCATGAGTGTTGCCTTTCGGATACAACAGCAAAAAACGTCGACTTTCTAAATAACTTCTACGTTTACAACAACTAAAACGTGTTTTATATACAACTTCTATAAACTACAACTAAAACAGTACAACGTACTCATTTCAGATATTCAGAACAATTTCTATATACAAAAAAATTACTGATAACAAAACCATAAACTAGAATAACCTGGCTAAAACCAAATATTTCTGAAATAAAAGTGAACTAGATAGTACACTGAATTTTACAACAACAGTTCTGGATTCTCTTTGATTTTGATTTCTTTAAATTGAACCAATAATATCGTCTTTTCTTTCCAAAACGGCGTGCCTTCCACCACATGTCAAGAGTTTTATTGGCTGAAACATCTCGATGCCATCTCACTTTACAGCTGAACAGGGCCCGGGAACAGCTCATAAAGATTTCCTAATTTAATTTACTTTTGAAACGAGCACTTCACTGTAGACTTTGAGACAGTGTAAATTTTAGTTAAATCCCAAGATGAAGTACTTCTTATTGCTTCGAAGTTCGGGTTAAAAACTTAAAGGGGCTATGTCATGAGAATTTAGCTATTTTAGGTCAATTTTGTGCTAAATTCATTACTTCAGTGCCTTTACTGATACACTAAATGCTCCTGTAAAACTACCAGAAAGATATGAAATGAATTTCATTAGGGAGAGCTAACCATAATAGTTTTTGGTTGAGTTTTGAAGACATAGCTTCAATTGGCCCAATTTTTTCACGTTTCAATCCATTTCCGTCATTGCCATCGGTAGCAACAGAAGACAGGAAACAGTTTCAGTGCCGTCAGATAGTCTTTAATAACAAAGCTGGACCATTATTTCTGGAATTCAATTGATGCGAGGACACTTTTTAGTTGTTTAAGAAGATACTAAAATAGCGTGCTATAGTCCCTTTAAGCAGTATTATATGAAATAACTGTTCGTGTCCTTCCCGATCTTCGTGCGCCATCCGCACTTGACTGCAGTGGGGGCACTACTGTTCTTTCAATTCCTTCATCACATGCAAACTGACTGGTCATTCGTTCGGCAGCTGTTCTTGTTCATCTGACCTGGGTTCGTTGAAGTTGCACTCTTGTAGCAGTGGTGGATTCTATTTCCGTCAGCTCTTCTTCGGGAATAGCTAGTGTTCCCTCCTCTGTTTACTGACATGTTGGTGTGGGAAATGATGTCAGAGAGCGGGAATTCCTGTAATGCTGACATTGATGGCTGATACACCCCGCGTACAGCACTGCCATCTCTGGTGACTTCGCTGTAAACGTGGAAATAACAAGTGATGGGCTGCTTCTTGGGATCGTCGTAATTAACTGGTCTCTTGTATTCAACATGCCCGTGATTTCCATTCAAAACCATGCGAATCAGA
Source organism: Siderastrea siderea (assembly GCA_964030785.1). Classification (NCBI taxonomy): domain Eukaryota; kingdom Metazoa; phylum Cnidaria; class Anthozoa; order Scleractinia; family Rhizangiidae; genus Siderastrea; species Siderastrea siderea. The sequence continues at coordinate 43,472,230 of OZ034968.1, forward strand.
TTACCCAGGACAAATGCCTTTTTCTCGCTATCAAGTACAGCATAGTCGTGGAATAGGCAGACTGAATTGCCACTGGATGTTGATGCATGATCTTCCGTTTGGTATTGCTTGCGTTGACGCACTCTTTCTAATCTAACAAAGCCCCAAAAAGATGTCAGGCCGGGAGGTCAAGACCGGGGACAAGACGTGGTCCACGTGGTAATTATTTATATGCGATCATTTCTCATTATATGGTTTATAGGGGAGTTATATATATATATAAACACTTACCTGCTTTCTCCTAATCATAATGGTGTAAAATGTTGACAATCCCGTTTCACGATGCAGTCCTCAACAGAACGTTGTTGGAATACCAAAGGCAAAATCGAGGCAAAAGCATCCAAAGACCAAGGTTGGCTATTTGACTCCGTATTAACCTCGTCAGTCACACGCTGAGTTGTCTCGAGCACGCACGTACGCATTACGAAGAACAATCAACTGTTTATTTTTCGCTATTGTTAAAAACCACCGATTTCCGTCTAAATCCCAAATGTTGACAGTCTAGGATATCCAGCAGTGTTTTCAGTGATAACCTATCCTGGGTATTAAACCCATCTCTATTAACGCTTTCTTTGCTATTTGCCGGTAAATTTGCCAAATTGATTTCTTTTTAGTGTCAATTGCCGGAAATCCCACACACATCGATCATCAGAAAGTTCTTCACGTCCTTCTGTTGTCCACGTTGGAATCATTTCAGTTACACTGTTGACATATTCCTCATCATCTAACAGAGAGCAATTCATCTTCCAGTAATTTGGCCCTCTACACTCGTTGTGTAGCTTTCCGCCAAATTCTAAATAGATCGCATCGTGATCAGTTCTTATAGCTGGAATTATACCCCTCAATTGAACAGAATCATTTAAGTTATTTGAGATTAGCCAATAATCCAGACGACAAAAAATGCGAGGAGATTTTTTACTCCATGTGAAACTTTTAACATCTGGGTTTTTAATTCTCCATATATCCACTAAATCAAGTTCACTTTGCAAGCAGTTGATACAAGATGTGACAGATTTTCGTTGAATAAGAATACCACCTTTCCTGTCAATGGTAGGGTTCAGTGGACAAATCAATCGCCTCCAATAACGATGTTGTTTTCGGAATCTAGATCCTCATTTTGGAGCGTGATAAGTAATTTAGTTACGAAAGCAACAATATCTTTATCCTTGTTTGGTGCGTATATATTAATTAGCACATATATCTTGTCTTTAATTTCAGCTTTTAAAATGATATAGTGTCCCAAAGGATCAAGTATTTTTTTGTGTATGGCGCAGTCAACACCCTTACAGTATTGTGCAAAAGTAATGCAAGCGAAATGCGCGAATTTTGTTCTTTGTTCTCGCGAACTTTCAAGTGAAAGTTCGCTCGAAAGTTCGAGTTTAAATTCAGGGCGTTTCGAGCGAAATTTCGCTTAAACAAAGCGCGATAATACGGCGATATTTCGGGACGTCAACGAAATTTCGAGCATAATTTCGGTAGCCAGTTCAAAAAACTGAAAAAATTTTGCTGAGCCTTGAACAGTGACACCGGCATTCGTGCAGTTTCCTTTGCGATGTATGCCATTGAACAAAATTATCTTGTCAAGATTGCCAAACAAATGAACTGAGTTTTACTGTTTTGAAATCTGTGGCTGTAGTGGTACTATTGACTTATAATACTTCGAGAGGATAAAAGAAAATTTAAAAAAACCGGGCAATTGCAAGACCTCAAGTCTACAGCTGCACGTGAATGTCAATTAAGCGAATGATTTGAAACGGCCAGTTCAGATACTGATGTTGATTCGACGCATAGAATACACTGTACAAAGAACTAACCTTTAAGAGCTTTTTAAGACTGCGAACTCAATTTGTTCTGAAAACGAAGGCAAAACACTCTAGTTTTGTGCAGTTAAGTAGCTTACAAATGTAAGTAAACTCATCACCAAGGACTTATCCAAGGACGACAATTTAACCAGTCGTAAACACGAGACATGTTTAACATGCACAATCAAGTTTTGTTCGCATTTCGGTGATCCACGCATTTTGCTAACCCACATCAGTGTTCTGATATAGTTTAAACTTGATAGAACAGAGATATCCAAGTTTTCTACGAATATAAACGTTTCCTTGCCCTTACATCAACATTGAAAATGCGAACTCTTCTTTGACAGGCAAGACAAAACAAGACTTGCATTACAAGTTCATTAAAACCACGTGCATGATGTCATGGCCGATTGTCTGATGGTCTTTGCATCTTTACCACCTTAATTTCCCAGCAAAACAGGAATACTCGAAGAAATAGCATAGAAATATATTTTAAGCAACACCACCGCCTTTCAACACAGCTGAGAAAGCAAATTGCTGTCTTGACAGCTTTGAGATCTATTCATTGCATTACAGAATGAATCATGCAAAATTTGCATACGGTGTATTGTGTCTCAATTGACATCTCGAATGACCTTTTAGATCACAGAGTTTTCTTCGGATGTTTTCGTTTTCTGCGAAGATTAATGTGATATCGACTTCAGCGTAATGAATGGAAATATTTTTTCAGACATTGCTTTGCTTCCTATTCAAAGTTTTCGGATATTAATATTTCTCACCTAAGTGCCATGCTTGCAAACGTGTGAAGAAAAAAATCGAATTTGTTTGCAATAAAGTACCAAGAAATACTTGGCGCATCGCTGTAATCTCTATTACAAATCGGACCTTTCAATGTAGAGTATTTTCTGGTTCCATTCACCTTTATGGGCCTTTCAAAACCGGAGTTATGACTTTTTGAAGATTGCAAAACAAAAGCGCTACTGAAACACTCATCAGTGGCTAATGTTTACTAAAAAAATATCATTCGCTCACAGTAAGGTCCTGAGAAATACTCGATGCATCGTGTAATCCTTGTTACAAATTGTACCTCTAAATGTGGAGTGTTTTCCTGTTTCAATTATCTTTATAGAGCTTTTAAAACCGGAGTTATGACTTTTTAGAAATTTGCTGTGACGCTTGCAAAACAAAAGGCGACTGATGCACGGCTAATGTTTACTAAATAAATATGATTCGCTCAGCGTTGACAAGTATCACTAGTTTTAATTACGGAACATATTAGAGCTACAACGCTTTTGGATTCAAGTATAGTAAACAGTAGGGCCTTCTTTGGAGAATAACCAGGTAAGTTTGACACAACAATAAATAATTATTACCTAATTTGTTCAGTTGATCGAGAGACTGCATACGCAGATGGATCACAGCTGCTTTTCACTTGCACAACCACACCACAGAGATGGTTTATATCGAGTCGAATTTCAAATTCAGCAAAACATTGCCCAGAAATGCTGGAGAATTGACAGACAAAACAAAAATTCGCTCGAAAAATCGCCGTGAAATTTCAAGCGGCGCGAATTATCGCTCGAAAGTTCACTTCGAAAGTTCGAGCATCGCGAATTATCACATGAACTTTCGCGCAGAATGAAACAATAGGTGTCACGAAATTTCGGCGATTTATCGCCGCAATTTCGCTGTGAGCGAAATTTCGTTGAAAAGCTGGGAAAAGCCAGGAAATTCGTCGAAATTGACTTGCATTACTTTTGCACAATACTGTATTAATAAGAATTGCAACACCCCGAGAATTTGAGCTGCCATGGCAAGTTATAAGGTCCGCACCCCATTCTTTTCTCCATTGTTTCTTCGTTGTTACTGTAGAGTGAGTTTCTTGCAAAAATGAGATGTTTGCACCTTTCCGGCACCAAGTAAAAACAGATCTTCTTTTATTAAAATTGTAATGCCCTTTACATTTAGCGATAATAATTTTAGCGCCTCAGTCATCTTTTGACCTCACAATTGTTGCTAATGAGACTGCAGAAGGAGGACTGAAACAAAGGGAAGAGTGATGATGAAATATTTTGAATGACAAATGTAGATGCAAATCCAAAATCGTAAATAAACAGGTAATACTCAGTAGTAGATAATAAGTACGGTTGAATATAAGTTTGTTCGCGAGTACAACATAAAATAACGACAAGAAAGAACAAATTCCACTGAAAAGAAAATAAATACAGCTAGCAATACAGAGAACAATACGAGACTTGCAGGAGTAACAACATAAAATATAAACAAATGCGCGAATTATCCATCTGACGTGCATTTACGCTCTGCAGCTCATCATCTGCCTTGGAATTACTGCTCATAATTAATCCATAGTATGGAAGATTATCTGTTTCCTTTCCTTTGTAAACTTGACCATTTATAATCAGTTTGTCAACCTTAATGAAGGCTTGTTGCTTTTCTCGCTTAGCCTTCTTTAGAACCGGGTACAGTTTTGCGTGAATATCATCTATTTCTTTCGGATAATCATGAGAAAGTCCAATTCCGGTATCTTTCAGGTTTTTGACTGAAGACCAAACGGATTGTTTGTCTTGGTAGAAACTAAATTTGCAATAACGGGTCGAGGCTTAGTAGGATTGTCTTGGTTGCGCTGAGTTGGCATACGGTGGACATGCTCAAATCGAATTTCATCTACATCTTCTTTTGAGATATTCATTTTTTCTTCAAACATTGATTTTACTAATTCTTCTGTACCTCTGGGCATCTCACCTCCAATTTCCAGCAGGTTGAAGATCTTTATATTCTTCCTACGAGTGTAAGCCGCCAGCTTGATATTTCTGCTTTCAGCTTGTTGAGTTGATCAGCATTGTCGGCCACCAGGGAACACGTGTTGACCAAGCTAACTTTGAGTTCGGTTAGTTCTTCTTGACTGGAAGAGACAGCATTTCTCCATTCTTTATTTTCCTTCTCTATCTCTATTAAACGTGTCTTTAGGGCTTCTATCTCAGGCAGTATGGCTAAGAGTTGATCAATTTTGACCTCCAGTCTCTTCATGTTCTCCGAAGCATCGCAGCAATGGCCGCGGGCCACGAGCCATTCTTCGTCAGTTTGAGAGCCATATTCGCGTTGTCGTTTACGCATTGGCCTTCTTCCACTTGAATCATCATTTTCCTGGTCTTCATTCATAATTACAGCAGACGGAAAACTGAAACGTTTCAAATATCACATAATTTTTCAAACCTTATTGCAGAGCAGAAAATGTACGTCCATCACCGTCCACTACCGCTGACTATCTCTTCTGCCTTATCAATAGTCTTGAACCTTTTAAGCAGAAAGTTTACAACTCTTTGACGGATTGATGGAGCTGCAATGAATGAATGTAAAACAATGATGTGGTCACACTTTGGTGCAAACAGTTGGTACAAAGAAATTCTGGCAAGCTTGCAAAATTGAAAGTTAAAAGCATCACAACAAGGCAGTTTCTTGAATGATCCAAGATGGCGGCTCAAAATGGAGGCCTAACAACGAATTTCAACCTTCTCTTTCTTGGAAGCTGGGAATCACTGAGCCGTTACTTTGTAAATAACAACATAACAATACATAAACTACACAGTAAGGAAAATAACATGAAACAATTTTTGCACCTTCACCCGTAAGTACCACCTTAAGCTGAGAACTACAGCTCAGCTACTACACAAGCAAAATATATTGAGGCAATAAGGCATTTTATATCCAAACTCTCTTCGGCAAAGATTTTTCCACAACATTATACAAAAGTTGCTGAAAGTTCCGAAGACTGCAAATTCTATCATTGCTGATTCTTGAGAAAACCGCTCAACCCTGAACTGTCATCGTCTGTGAGCTTCAATCGTGGCATGGCGTGATTGATCGATTGGAAACTAGCCCACTTCCCAGATGCAGCAAACATTACACCCAATTCCTGTATGGGGCTGAAAATCACCTGATTAATTGTTTCACTGCAAGTTTTTTTTGCTTGATTGGGGGTTTCTCTGCCTAGCACGCAATGATTTTACACCAGTACTTGTACATGTGCATGGCACTGAGCAGACTGAACTGGTCGAGACAATGCTTTCAGTGCTATTTCTCAAATTTCTCATGGGAAATTATGCCGTCAAAAACAACGCGACGTAACAAAAACAGTGATGTTATAAACAAGAGACCATACTCACTAAGGGATTTGCCGTACAACTCAAATCTGGTGGGTGTTGATGATACATATAACTTGTTGACAATAATGCGATTCTGTGCCTGTGTAGGGATAAGTGGAGACCAGTTTGTCAAGGGGATTGACCAGCTGTATTGGGCTCTAGCATCAGGCTTTTAAAACATGGAAACAGAATATTGTAGTGTGATAAGACCCTGGTTTTATATGTAGGTACATTTCAACCTCCTATCGTTTTAATCAAGTAACAATTCAGACTTTAATTAAGAAAAAATCAACAGGTGATAACAAAACTGTGACGACGTTTCAGTCTCTATGAAAAGCTCATTTTGATCAGCCAGCTGAATGGCAAAGCAGACGTAAAAGTCAGTTAGGAACTGCATGACTTGCGTTCATGCACGTGTTCTTTGGGGATTTGCCTTTCATGGTACTTGACATGTATAACGATTACCCCCCCCCCCCCCCCGCTGTGTTAGCCTTCTCGAATTTTTTTTTCATTCAATCAATTCGCAGTTTTCAAAGTGTAAAAAGCTCAAAGAACCATATGAGTTCTCTATCCCTCTCCAGTGGTTGATTACGGGTGACCTCCCCTGACATGCTCTGGAAGTAGTTGCCATTCGTGCTCAAAATCTTTCACAGCAGTGCTTGTAGACGCCTGATTTTGAAACTCTTTTTTGTTAAATTAAGGAAGCCTTCCTGACGCTGTTTGTTAACTTGTCTCTGTACTTTCTTCACCTGGCCTTCGTAAACTTCACTTACGGCCTTTGAAATGATGACTGACAAAATGAAATTACTTTGGCGAAGCACTTGCGTTTTTCCTTTTCATTCCTCGCGTGTGCTATAAACTCATCAAATGGAACAAATTCCCAATCCTGAACTTCATAATTTGCTGACACCCTGAAAGGCCATTTCATAAAGCTGATGTCTACGTACAGTAAAGGTTATCTACGTTTTGGTGACATTAAGGATACTGCCAATAGCTAGACTGGATAATGTCAGGAGCATATAATGGGAAGAAAGAGTCCCATAAGGCAGTAAATGCAGTTTTAGAATGTGTCCAAAAATTCCAAGATGCTGGTTTGTGCGATATCTGCACTGAATCAGGGATAATCGCAGAAGGTTCAGACTCAGATGTGCTCGAAGGAGATGTACAATCATGCAGATCGACTTCACAAGTGCATATACCAGGCCTTACTGTAAGAAGCTAACTGGTTGCTACATTTCTATGCAGTTTATCATATGATCCCATGGTTCTTTGCATAGGACAAGTTTAATTATGCGAGATATCTGGTGTACTACGCACAAATGGCGAACCTTCCAGTGGATCATCCTGATGTATGTACATTGGAATTTTATGGAAGGCCATTTTTCTGTGCAGCTAGCCGGTGGGAGTCCGTTTAGGAGGATTCTCTTGGATCAGACCATGGACGTAACTTTCAACAAAGGCACAAAGACGACAGGGATCATGACAAGATTCAGCTTGAAGACCAGCGCTGTAAATAGATTTTACCTTACAGCAGAGTACAGGTGTGCTTTTCTCGATCAGCTGAGGAGTTTAGTACAAGCAAAGTGACCTCAATTTCACCACGATGAGATGCAATCACCGAGAATGCCTAAAGATGAAGAGCAAGTATTGGCAGTTGAAGGCCTCATCGAGAGCTGGAATAATCCATTCGTAGGAAACCAAGACCTCAACAACATCTCAACAGCGAAAGATGCTCCTGTAGATATGTCATATGACATACTTCACGCCTGAAGAACAGATTTGAGAACAAAAATTCCAGCAATTCAAAGAGGAAAGGCTTCAAAGCTCCCCTCTTAAGAAGAAGTGTTACGATCCTGTGAAGTTAAAAAACTGAAGATGTTTACGTCACTCAGTAAGAAGAAAACAGTCTCGAAGCGAAGAACCATGATACTCAAGGCCAACAGATCTGTTTTTGGGAGAATGATAATTACAGGACAAAGTAGGAAGATTGAAGTTAAGGACAAGCTGCAACATAGCCTTGGTCCTATGCCTTGGGCATTGTTGACAGCAGAGGATTTTCCTCTGAAGACCAACAAGGAGGCATTGGCTTCTTAACCGCGAAAGAATGTCCAGCTAACTGACGGGTCACCAAATAACTCAGCTACTGTTTTTGATGGGATGGCTCTCGTACAGAAAGTGAGCTTCAAAAGCACCCAGATCGCCTTTGGAAGACTGGAATCCTCCTTGATGGGCATGGTCTTACTTGAAAGGCTTAGATAGCAACAGGATCAACTTCGTTTCCTATAACGAAAATTCCATTAAGAATACAGAAAAAAGCATGGGAGGGGAAGTGCCTGGTACGTGCAAGGTGGTTATGACACAGTGGTGGTCACCTCAGAAGACACCGATGTGTTTGTGCTGCTTCTGGCCTTTTCCAGTTCCATTGATGCCAGAAGTGAAACACAGTTGACTAGCAGTTTTTCCATTTGAATACCGCTGAACTTCGAGTGAGACTAAAGAACTCTGGCAGATGAAGATTAATGGATACTCAAGAACACAAATATGGTGTAAAAGCATGTTTTACCGCGCTAAAATCAAGTCCAGAATAAAGTAGTTTTCAATTGACTGTGGAAAGTAATTTGCATTTGCTTTAGTTTTGCCTTACTTTGCTCTGCGGTTGGTAAAAAAACAAACAAAAAAAAACAGCACCACTTTCTCAACCAATCAAAAGTGAAACCAAACCACTCCCGACATGCTCGCAATCGTGTCGTGCTTGGCGTCGGTTACATGTATTTGCTTGTCCTTCTGATTGGTTCATTGTGTTGTTGGTGTCTGTTGTAATTGGTCAGAGTAATTGCTTTTGTTTTGCTATCACAACACTCAAGAAAACCGCTCCAACACGTGGCAGTAACTTATTGACTGACTCAAAGGAGAGTATTAAAAAGAAACTTCACATTTCATGATGAAACTTAGTTCAATATCCATTTTTCAGAACAATTCAAATTGGCAGGAGCAGACGTGATTTACGCAATCCAACTAAATAGCAAAAATTGACCTATTGGCTGTGATAGGCCACTTTGTTTAGTTCGAATGAAATCTAGGGGACTGGGTTCTAGTTATCAAGGATGCCAAAAAGTGAAAGTTTGTTGTCACAGTAGACATTTTATGGGCTTTAAAGTATTGTGATAACGATCTCTAGTAAGTAGGAAAGGATTAAAACATAAAACAGTGTAATGATATCGAATAAGAAAGCACAGGAAAGCGCTAGAAAGAAAAGAATGCGTTTTCGACTATTAAGGCTCATGAGACCAGTCGTGATTACACCCTGTCCAAAAGTATTGATTAAAATGGCATACTGGTTGACTGGGCTTCATTTTTGACTTGTTTATTAAGTCGTTTCCCCAGTTCCGTACAATAAAGTAAGTAAATTATGTTGGGAATGCTATGTATAATTCTCACGTTGGAAAATGGCCCAATGGGGGAGGGGTAAGAAAAGGTGTCATTTTCCCCCTGAAGGTGACACAATTGGCAATGCTATCACCTGAAAATGTAAACTAGGGATGTTGACCTACATCACCATGGACATTAGCCTTTGTCCCCCTGAGTGGTACCAATCGGCCAAATTTCGGGTCCTGGCTCATGCACTATCCAGGAGGCATATCTTGGTAATGGGGCGGTGAAACACTCCATTAGCTGTCTTGATCCTGGCCGAACGCACACCTCCATCTTGTCCGGTGAACACTTCCACCACACGGCCAAGTGGCCATCTGTTGCGAACCACGTTATCCTCTGCAATAAGTACTAAGTCGCCAGGCTGCACATTTCTTCTCAATTTGACCCAATTCTGTCTTCTTTTGAGAGCCGGCAGATACTCTCGTATCCGTCTCTTCCAATAGTGATCCACAAGGAACTGGACCTTCCTCCATCGCCTTCGGGAAAACTTGTCCTCACTCACAAATACTCCAGGCGGGAGTTGCGTAGCTCTCTGCAACAAGAAGTGATTCGGTGTCAAGGCTGCGAAATCTGCAGGATCATCTGAAACAGCGGTTATGGGGCGGTTATTGACAATTGACTCGATTTCAGCAAGAAATGTTCTCAGTTCAAGATCATTAAGAAGCCCATCTCCAACAACGTTCTTCAAATGCTTCTTTGTAGTTTGCACTAGGCGTTCCCATACTCCGGACATATGAATTGAAGCAGGTGGTTGCAAGACCCACTTGATGCCCTTTTGCTGCAGCTGTCGTTCAATCTTTTCTTCAGTCCACTCCACAATGGACTCCTTCAACTCTCTGTTGGCTCCAATAAAGTTAGTCCCTCGATCAGACCAAATTTCTTTAGGCAGTCCTCTTCTACTGACAAACGGTCGAAGTATCATAATAAAATCATCTGCCTCTAGCGATGGAGTCACTTCAAGGTAAACAGCACGAGTTGTGAGACACGTAAATAGACATCCCCATCTCTTTGCGGTTCTGCGGCCCCACTTAACTGTTAGTGGCCCGAAGAGGTCAACACCTGTGAAGGTAAATGGAGGATGGTACGCTTCTGACCTTGCCTTGGGCAAGGGTCCCATGACCTGCTCTGCTGGTTTGACATTCAGTCTTCGGCATTTCACACAATTCCTTATCGTTCCCTTTACTAGACTTCTTCTAGCAACGATCCAAAACATTCTTCTCAGCTCACATAACGTTTGCTCCCTTCCACTATGAGCAGCACTCTCGTGATAGTGGGGAACAAGCAATTGGCTGACATGATGGCCCTTTGGCAGAATCATTGGGTGTTTTTCATCCCAGGACAGCGCCGCCGCTTCCTTCAATCGACCACCCACTCGCAAGGTTCCACGTATTAACAGTGGTCTCAGGTTCGCTAGCTTGCTTGATTTCTTGACTTCTTTATTCTTCTTTAATTCTTTGACGTCTTCAGTAAAGCGTTCATTCTGGACACTGCAGACTATAACATGGGTTGCCTGATTAAGTTCCTCTAAAGTCAATGATCCAGTGACATGGGCAGTGCTCTTAATCATGATCCAATGACAAAATCAGACTATCCATGCAACACGGCGCTGTAAGGAACTGCAGTTCTCAACAAGTTCCTTTAGTCCTCTTCATTCGGTAATGTATCATCACTATTGGTGTTAGTGGTAGAGTTGATATCACGATCATTCTGCTTGCCACTGATTTGGTGAACATTTGTTGAAGCTTGCACTTCTGGATCATTTTCTGGATCTTTTTCACCACCTTATTTGGCCAATGATCTTCTGGCTCGCACAGTAACTCTGGCCCTCTCCACCAGCGATGCTGAGTGGACAATTTCTGAGGCTTCAGACCGTGCGAGGCATCATCAGCGGGGTTCATTCGTTCTGGACAATGTCCCCATTGATTAGGGGTAGTCACCTCACGTATTTCAACTACACAGTTGGCAACGTACTTCTGAAAACGCCTGCTTTCATTCTTGATATAATGCAAAGTTGTTTGAGAATCCGTCCAGAATGTAGCCCTACTAATCTTGTACGTCAGTTCATCCATTAACACTCTGTACATCTTCACAGACAATGTAGCTGCTTGCAGTTCAAGCCTCGGGATCAAGATCGGTCTCACAGGCGAACTTCTGGACCTTCCAATCAGGAATGAACATCTGATAGCTCCACTTGAATGAATAGATCTGAGGTAAGAACACATGCCATAACTGTCCTCAGAGGCATCTGAGAACAAGTGCAAAGATACATCAAGTACTTCTGTCTGATCAGCAAGATGGCACCATGGTACTTGAACTTGTGACAAGGTGGGCAACTCGCTCTTCCACTTGTTCCAGTGGCACTGCAAATCTTCAGGTATCTCATCATCCCATCCCAGTTTCAGCTTCCAAAGTTTCTGTAAGATCTTAGCTTCCAGTGCTACTGGGCAGACAAATCCCATGGGGTCATACAGACAACTTACTGCTGACAGAATTCCATTTCGTCAGTGGTTGGTTTGGCTCGCGAACCGTGAATAGGAAGACTTCCTTTTCCACGTCCCACTGAACTCCTAATGTTCTTTCAACCAGGAGGTCGTCGAGATCCAAGTCTAGGTTTGGTCTCGCTTGCTCTTCCTCAGGTATCACAGACAGAACATCTCAACTATTACTCATCCATTTTGTCAGTCTGAATCCGGCTTCAGCAAGTAGGCCTGTTACTTCATTCGTTAACGACCTTGCCTCTTTCACTGTCTTCACTGACTTGATAAAGTCATCTACATAGAAGTCTTGATTGAGAGCATTCACAGCATCTTCACTGAAGTTTCCTTTGTTGTTTTCTGCAGCTCTTTTTAGGCAGAAATTTGCACAGCTTAGCGAGTCTGTGGCACCAAAGATGTGACTGGTCATCTGGAATTCGGATGGTCGCTCTAGATTGCTGTCCTCTCACCACAGGAATCTAAGGGCATCAGCGTCTTCAGGCGGTACTTTGACCTGATTGAACATTCCCTCAATGTCAGCAACGAGAGCAACTGGATCCTGTCTGAATCTTAGCAGAACACCGAGCAAACTGTTCATTATGTCAGGGCCTTGGTGCAACTGGTTGTTGAGTGACACTCCATCATGCAGGGCTGCCGCATCAAAAACAACTCGAATTTTGTCTTTCTTCTGCGGGTGGAACACCCCATGGTGAGGCAAGTACCATGTCCTTCTGCTTCGACGCTCTGATTCTTCCGCAGTCAGCTTCCTGCCATATCCTTTGCTGATGAGGTTATCCATAAAGTCTGTACTTCCGATGAAAATTCTCATCATGTTCAAGCTTTCTCTTCAGACACTGCAATCGTGCCTCAGCCATTTGTCTGTTGTCTGGCAACCAAGGGTCTTCACTCTTCCACAACATTCCAACTGAATAGTGTCCATTTACTAGACGAACAGAGTTCTCCATCTTATTCAACAACTCTTGGTCTTCAGTTGACATTCCCTTCTTTGAACTCTTGTTCATGTCAACGTCCTCAGGTCTAAGAAACTGCTCCATCTGCTGATCTGACGGGAACATTTGCACCAATCAGCATGGTCACCTGTGTCTCATCTACTTCAACGATTGCAATGTCCTTTAAATGGGGCCATCTTGATAAATCCTTTGCCTTTGTTGTGGTGATGTTGATTGAGATTGTCTACAACCTTAACGGTTTTTATTGTCACAGTGCGACTCTCACGGTTACCAGCCGCTCGTACTTCAACGTTGACTTGGCCAACCCTTACTGCAGACTCTCCTGACAATGTACATACAGCTAAGGTATCATAGTTGTCAATCTGAATCCCAAGTTTCTCTGATATGGACTTGGAGAGAAACGTTTCCTCACTTCCGGTGTCTAGCAGCACGTACATACTAACAGAGCGTCCCACCTTACTCAGTATTTCAATCGGCACAACTTGCAATGCAATCTTTGCCTTTGATGTCATTGAGTATGTGTGACTTAGCATCTCATCACCCGCAGCTGTAGCTACTGCATTTACATTAGCTGGCTCTTTAACTGCATGGTCTCCACCATGACCCGTGCTTGTATCCACGTGGTCTTCTACTGATTTGTGCAGTAAAGTGTGATGCGGTTGCTGACAGTGCTTGCATCGAAAGGCCAATTTACATTCACCAGCAAATGCCCTCTTTGCAAACAGTTCAAACAAAGTTCCTTGTATCTTGCAAAGATCATTCTCTGTCTTACAGACTTGCTGGTGAAATCAGGACAATGTTCTATTTTATGGGAGGCCTCACAGCTGTAGCATTTTCCAGCCGGAAGGGAACCTCCTGGCGTTGAAACGTTTGAACCCCTGCCTTGGGTGTTCTGGCTTTCTTGGATATGTGATCCAAACTGCGTTACAAATGTTGTCACTCTGGATCCACTTCCTGCTGTGGGTTCTGGGGGTGGGGCTTCTGTGTTGCCCTTTGCTGGTCGTTTCACAAAGTTCTTGTTTACTTCACCAACTTTGCCAAATATGGGGTCATTGGCTGCTCCAGCCCGCCTTTCTATGAATTCTACTTGCTCTTTGAGACTTAGGCACCTTCCTTTCTCTCTGATACGCTGAGCTTCGTCTCTCCACTTAACCTGAAGTGCAACTGGTAACCTTCCGGACATTTTCGCCAAATTGGTCATGTTCATTTCAGAGAGAGCGTTCATGGATTGCAAAGTCTCGTACAAGGTTCTTGAATGATCAGCAAATTCACGCAGGCCTTGTTTATCACTGCTTGAGATATTCGCTCCTTCAACCAAAGCATCAACACACCCCTTTGCTACAACATGTGGTTGTCCAAAACGCTGCTCCAACATTTTGAGGGCCTTTAAATAAATAAATGAAATCTAATCTAACCAGGGGGAGTACTGACTACAGCCAGTTATATATAGGCTTCTTATGTGGGAAAGCTAAAACACCCAAAACGAAATGAGACGAAAAAGAAGAAGGCATCTTGCACAGCTATTCCCCTACCCGCCTGCTAAGATTAGGAAAGAATGAAAGGATGTGGTTTACATCAAGTCTGGAGTTGTTCGTTATTGGCATGGTACAACTAGAGGTTTTCCAATAGGCCATAGTTTACCACAAATATCATCTGGTTGGGCTCTGCCAAACGATGCGGGGATGTTGTGCTCTTTTGCTTTTTGAGAGAGGAGGCCATTTGATCTTTTCGTCGCTTTACAATCTCGGCTGGTAGAACTTGGAACGTTTGATACGTACTGCCTTGGAGTCAGCCGCCCAACGCGAAGATGTCCTCGCAGTCCTTGTATTGGAGAAAACGTGCTAAAATTGGCTGTGGCTCATCTTCATGTCTCCTTTTACTCGGGTGATGAACCTGCTGTATCTCCACTGTTGAGGTATTCATATAACCAAGCTCATCTTCCATGAATTTTCAAAGTTCTGCCTCTGTGTCCTCTTGCTTTTGTTTTTGGTGGTTTACTCTCTGTTTGTGAATCTGATGTTTTCTTTTCTCAAATAGGCGTGGGGGTAGAGATCCTTGGTCTTTAACTCTTCCATTTTAGCTTGACACTTGTTCTTTCCATTGAAGCTCTGCCCTATTGGATTTATAGCCTTTTGGTTGTGACTGATAAGTAAAAAAGCTTAAAGTCGCACTCGGGCCAAGGAGGCCCACACGGCTGGAGCTTATCCCAGTTTCCGTAGCATGAAGCAACTGAGAGTATTGCTACTCCCCCCTGGACATGATGCTAGTCCATCGCAGGGTTGCCCCCAGCAGTACGTCGCCGGTACCCATTTTTACACCTGGGTGGAGAGAGACACTGTGGGGCAAAGTATCTTGTCTAAGGAAACAACAGGATGGCAGGGACTGGGCGTCGAACCACTGATCTTCACATCTAAAGTCCAGCACACTAACCACTACACCACCGCGCCCCCACAGTTATGACTGAGGGGCAGCCAATTTGTCGTTGCATTCCTTTTCTGTTGTGCTACATTTCTGTTTTAAGTCTTCAAGATCTTGCATAGAGGACGCCTCAAAAAGTTCCAATTTCTCGGTCCTGGCCTCAATGGCTGACAGGGAAGTTTCGATGTTTTTCATCAAGCTTTCGATGGAATCCAGTTTCTCTAGTTTGCAGATGATCATCTCCAGCTTTTTGCTTACATAGCTAGTCAGTTTGAGAGCAGTCATGATCTCGTGGCTCGAATCATCGTTGGTGACTGATAAGAGAGTGTTGTTCTGCTTTTTTGAATCTGGTGAACTGGTTTTATCTTTATTCCTTCACTTTCGAAGAGATTGCAGCAGGGTATCGGCCATCTGCTACATGATGTTTTGGAAAGAGTAGCATGCAGGTAAATGGAATGTCAGATCACTCTGCCATTACTCGTCCCATTACCTTAATCAAGCAGTAAAAAAAGGAAAAAAACAGGAATGGAATTGAATTGTTTTTCATTTTTGTCATATATGACCTGTTTTAATTTTTTTAACATGAATTTTTACCAACGTTTACCTTCCAAATTAATACCCCTATTGTCAAGGGTATGTGGTTGTAGCTCCTTTTGAAAAGCTGTTTGCTGTTCCTGCTGCTGCTCTGCAGATGTTGTGTGCTGTTGCTCTTCCTGAGGAGGTGTTGTTTGCTGTTTCCGCTGCTCTGTAGATGCCTTGCTTCTGCTGTGTAGATGTTTGCTGCTGCTGTCTAGTGGGAAGATCGAATATAAAGACAACACTTTGAAAAACTCCGTAAGCCAAAGTTTGCACGGTGTACCCTAGTTAATTTGTGTATATTTGCACAGTGTACAATGATCCTTGCATGTCACTTCTCAAATTTTTGAGCGAACTGTTTTTGTACCAAAGGTCACAAAACCAGAAGCTAATAAAAAACTCTCGGTGGATTCAGTAGTAAACTGGAAATATTTGCCAAAACGTATTCTTGTTAAGAATATGTGTTAAATTCGGGGAAGTTGCAGTTTCCGATCCCATCGATGACACCGAATCAAGGTGCAAATAAGGTTAGCTAATACCCGTCTACCAAACTTTAGTGTTTCACTCACCTTGATTCTTCCCGTAAAAAAACAGTAAACCTTTGCTAAAAAGCCACTGCTGTGTACTCCTGCGTCAATGTGCTTGACCAGTTCGATTAGAAAGCTGGCCTTTTCGACATTTTTTGTGGAGCTTTTCCAACCTTGGCTCACATTTATGCCCATGTCTGTTTCGTTAATGACGTACTCAGAAGCCATATTTCCAAACCCATATCTCTGCTAGCATTACATGCTCTGAACAGCACTAGCGACCATGCAATTTTATTACTTTCAATTGTTATTCTTTATTTCTGATCACATAGAGAGGAAGTAACGTCATTATTGCTGATTATTCCGAGTAGTGCTTTCTTGAGGAGAATTTTTGATATATATTTCGAGCGTTCAGGAATCAAATGTATCAGCACTAAACAGTGAGCAGCTGATGCCCTCAAGTGTCAAACCTATCAACATCAGTACATCCCTTTTCAATTTGTTATGCAAAGTGTTTTAATATAAGTTGTTTTGTCAATGAATTATTAACAAAAATTAGTCTAGCAAATGTCAATTTGCCGTTATTGTCATTATGTATAATAATTAAACTATCAGTGGTGCATCTTCAAGTACATTGGCTAGTCTATGATGTGTATTCACAACCAGTATCTAACAATCTCAAATAAATAACATGCAGTGTGAACCAGCAGCCTTTTGTAATAATACAACTTACGGCTGCTGTACCTTAAGCCGTTTAAGCTTACTTGGGCAAAAGCTGTATTATGCACAACAACCCGGGTCAAGTTGTGGGTTTCAGCACCATGTTCTGTGGTTTTTGTTATTTTTGACCCGTTTGAGTATTTGTTAAAATAATGTTTCCAGTCTTTGATGTCCCCAGTTTCCAAAGTGCAAATTTCCTAGCGGAGTCTCTCCTCTGGTGGTGGATTTCCGCCAAATTTTCGCACAAGGGACAGAAGCCACTTCAGGGCAACAGCAACACTCTGATGTTTCACTGAAGTGTTTCTTGAGTTCATTTGGTATGTTACCTCAGGGTTGACACATGTTAACATCTAGATATGTGTTCCAAAAAAATTGAGGAGACTCTTGTTACAATAGCATTGCAGCTTAAGGCTGTTCACTCCAGAGCATTAATGCCAATCGTTAACTTAACATGTATACTCCTCCCGGGTTGGATTTTTGTAATTATTGCTTTGAAAAATGTGTTGAATATAAATTAGTTCAGTAATGCACATACAAATTGTGAAGACTCCAGCCGTTGAATTATCATGTGGTTTCAAAAACAATGCTTTCATTACATCTCTGAGGGCATAGGAATACAGTGGTAGTTTCACCACAGGCAGTGGACAATGCTCCATCTTCTTGGTTCCTTCCTTTTCCATCTGGAAAACTTCTGTAACCCAGATGAAGGAGGACATTTCATGATCATTTACGGTGCCATCTCCACTAAGTTGGACCTATTCTCCCAAGATCCAGACATCAGTGTGAGGTTGTCATCCAATGTATTAAGGTGTATGATATGTTGCCTTTTTATTGGCAAATCTGCATTTGCTTTAATTTGTATATAATATATAGATTTAGCTAAGCCTAAAAGCAGAGCTCCACATCTCTCTTTCATGCTTATTGGCCCGTAAAATACAGTAAATTTTAGTTGTGCGGTTATTCCCCAAGAAGTGAAAAACACCAAGGGAAAACAGGCGGACCGCTGAGGGAACTGAGTTGGCTTATTTTTCTTCAAAGAGAAGACTTCAGCATGATTTTCACTGACAGCTCTTTGAAGGCTAGCTTATTAAGTTCAAGAAGAGTACTTGTAAAACTACAATTGCTAAAAAAGACCCACTTAAGTTGCTTCTTGCTGATTCCAATGCATCCCTCTGGCTGTTTAAATCTGTTAACCATGAACATTTCTCAAAATCTATCTTGCTAAAATAAATAATATTTTCCCGGCATCAAACCGTTCACTGACAACAATTACCCAAAAAATGTTTTCGGAAACTTTCAAGCACACGTAGAATTATCAAGAGAAAATGGCACAAGTTTTTCACCCACGAAGTATTAATCAGGTGCTTTCAAGAACACATCCTGAAGTAATTTTAGGAACCTTTTAGAGTCTCATTTTAGACAAAATAGACTTAAACCGAGAAATGCTTCGCTTATAGTTACTTAAATAAAAATTTTATTTCGATCTGTAACTAAAGGCACACTGATATGGCTTAGCGGTTAAAAAAAAAACGAACACAAAAACATGCCACACTGAACTCACTCACTGAAACGGCGATTCTAAGTTTAGTCGTTAAATTAGGACAGAATTGTCATTCACGTCAAATGAACAAACCAAAAAATATAATATAAGGAAGATAAAATATTCTACAACTGAATAAAAAACATAAGGAGCCTTACACTAAGACTACAAACTTAAACATAATGACAGAGCGACTCTTCAGATGTTGAATACTAAATTACGAATTAGTCCAAACAACCCAATATGTGTTGCCGAAGAAATACAACCTACATTGGAAAAAAAAAACACAGACTCAGTCTAGAATAGTCACGATTTCCACTTTTCGAATAAAATACACTAGAATTGCTCTAAAAAAATATATTGAAAATTACACACTAAAGTTCAAAACGAAATTGAGCTTAATTAAGTCAAGCCTAAATCATTTGCAGCATACGCGTATAGCTGTCAAATTTGCCCATAAGAATTTTTTATTGTTTTTAAGCTTGAAAACAAAAAAAATTGTAACAGACAAATCCGATGTCTATGCAAATTACTCTGACGTGTTGTGTTATCGCCGATGTGTTTGATAATAACTCTTTGAATCTCTGTCTCTTGAACCTTTTTTAGACGTCTCACCTTTAATTTCTTTGGGTCGAAACACAGCAGTAATACGAGAAGACTGAAGCACGTTCATCGAATTGACTGTGACAGCATTGCCAGCAACAGTGACAAATTTACTAGAACCCAGGTCACCATGTGCAGGTTTTTCATTAAGAATTGTAATAGCAGGAGAATAGTATAAAGTAACAGGAAAGTGTTTGGAACGAGTGAAGGCCGTTCCCCTCTGGGGGGTCTGGGGGCATGCTCCCCCAGGAAATTTTGGAATTTTAAACCCTCTGAGATGCCATTTCCTGTTATCTGACAGGAGATTTCATTCCTCTCTAGCTGCCGAACAAAAACAATGCACACCTTAAAGTGGTTCCAAATGTTGTTTCTTTCTTTGAATTAACAAGCAAGTAAAGTCAAGTCAAGAGCTCCAACCCTTTCACTCCTAGAGTCATTTCAATTGGCTCTATCTAACAAATTTACCAAATACTAAATAATATACCAAAGTGTGAACGTTTAAATGAAAGCTATTTCTCAATATGTTGCAAGCTGAAAGCCAATGTTTTTTTTGGATGCTTTCAGTAGTGAAAGGGTTAACTCTATTCATCAACTCCACTGTCTCCACTGTCATCACTCTCCATGCTTTTAGCAAAAGCTTCCAGAGAGTCTAGCTCTTCCTCAACCATGTCGTCAAGGTGAAGAACATGGAGTGCCTCTTGATACTCCTCTCGGATGTTCTGCAGCTCAGTGGTTGATGTTGCATCTGTCTGCGTCCCCATATCTTTACGACCGTGGTGGGAGTGGCAGCTTCAGTTTCACTGTTGGCTTCTGGCTGCGTGCTTGGCCTGTGGTATGGGAGCTTTCTTCTCTTCTTTGCAGCTTTCCACATGTTCACTCCTTTGCTGACCAGAGAATCACAGGCTTCTGTATGTGGGACAGGGCCATTGATGGTGATATGAAGAAGAGCTGCAAGTAAGTCGTTCTTGATCTGACTTCTAATCCTATTCTTGATCAATTTCAACTGACTAGTGCCTCTTTCAGGCCAGGCATTTGAGACTGGAATTGCAAGTGCTGCTTCCGCTACTTGAACAGATCTTGGATATACCTGTCCAAACGTTGACTTCATGGCCATGACTCTTTTAAGTGACCACTCAGTAGGTGTGCCTTTCTTGCCATCAAGTATGTCTCTTGGACAGCAGATCGTACTTCAACTTCTTCCATTCCGTTTTAAATTCCTCTGCCTCGCTGTCATTACCATCAAAGAAATGGTCAGCTAAAACCTTAACTTCTGCATCTCCATGGCTATGGAATGCAGGACTTTGCCTGTTTGGTATTAGCATGGGATCAAATGCTGAAAATGCACTGAGCACAGGCAGAGATGACTTAAACCTCTTGTCAATGTTCTTCACAAGGGCCTTGATGTATTTCTGGAGAAGTCCCTGTAGATTTCTGACATTACTTTCAGTGCACACAAGCTCCAGGCTCTCAAAACGGCAACCACTAGAAAGATCTTGCTTAAGTTGTTTGATGGGTTCTTCTGTGATCTTGACGTCATTCAGCCTGTCTTTGCTGTAGTCGATTGAGGGCTGAATTGAGGCATAATTGATTGCACCTTTCTGGAAGGATTTGCTGAGGGTCGCTAATATAGGACGAATCCACTTCAAAATGTATACTGCACCAATGAATTTCACTTTGTTGATCTTCTTCAATAAGCCATATGCTGCAGGTTGACCTGGGTCCTGTTTCAACTGCTTGAGAGTTTGAAGAACAGCAACAAGACCAGCGTACAAAGATTGGATTGCGCTACTGAATGATAGCCACCTAGTATCACAGGCCTTTTTTAGCTTCTTTGCTACCATCTTTCTTGACTTCTCGTTACTTAGCTGCAGATTTTTCAGTTGCTCTTGGACTTTCAGGTAACAAGCAAGTCGCTTTGGCGAGTTTTCAAAGAGCTTCCAAAGTTGTGTTACCACTGTTTCAACCTCTTTGATGAACTTCAAATTTGCATCATCTTTGGCATCAGTGCATGCCAAAGCTAAATTATGACATATGCAGTGTACTGAAATCAAACTGGGATTCACATCTTTCAGCTTAGCAGCAAGGCCATTCTTTTTCCCAACCATGACTGAAGCTCCATCTGTAGCCAACCCAATTAGTTTGTCAGTAGAAAGAGTAGATGCATGCAAATTAGACTGAATTGTCTGAAACGTAGCTGTGGCATTTGCAGAGTCATGCTTCTCTAACAGATGTCAACAGAGAGGAACTCTACAGTGACTTCGCTGCTGTTGTCATTGTAAAACTGGATAACTGTAATCATCTGCTCCATGACTGATATATCTGACACATCATCCACGAGGAGTCCAAAACATCCTGCTGTCTTCGCTCTCTTCACAACATTCTCTTTTACTGCAAAGCCCAGGGTACAAAAGATTTCTCGCACTGATGCTGTTGATCGATGATCAAAGTACTTCAGATCATTCACTCCCGGCTTCTCTAAAAGGGTGAACAAACTTGCTGCTTTTTTGTTTGCAATTCCCTCCTTAGCAAGCCAGTAAATTGAATAAAATACTTTGTAAAGAACGGTGTCATTCACTTTCTGCCGCTCATCCAGTTCTTTTTGGAAAACCGAAACTCGGTTCATCATCTCGCATGTTATTGCCGCCGAATGTTTCTGCGACTGTACATGTTCGTTGATTGCTGTCGTTTTGTACCTTACAGAAGGCGTCTCGTTGAAAATGTCAGATTTGTTTTGTTGATTCGTAGATTTGTATTTCTTGCAAATCAAGCAATACATACCCTCACCGTCAACAAACACGAGCCATCTCAAACCTGTCTTTTCACAAAATACGTTTGCGTCAAAGAGCCACTCGTGTTGGAACTTGTCTTTCTTGCTTGACAACCTTTGTTTCTCGCCTGTTCGAAGACCAGAACAATTTCTTTCGCGGCGGCAGCGATGGTAGTGGTGCAATCCTTTCTTTTGGTCTTCTGTAAACATATCGTTGATTATACCATCGACATCCTCAGAACTAAGCGAAGATTTTTTGAAAGAAGCACAGCTCGCCCCAATTGCCTCAGAAGAAGTTGACTTCAGACTCCGTTTAGGTGGCGGATCGTCCTCTTCGTCTTTGTTGTTGTTGTTGCTGTTTAAACTCGCATTTGAGCGCTTTCCACGATCACTGCTTGTGCTGGGCAAGAAAAAATTTGTAATTTTTGACATGGTGACCGGCATAAAGCCCAAAAAGATCGTCAGAAATCTTTTTTTCCCTCTGGTAAGTTTTAAGACGAAAATATACTGTAACTCTATAAATGGCACGAGACGTGAGAAAACTTTTCCCGCCTCTGTCGGCGACATGTATGCTAGACAGAAAACATTTAAGGTGATTCCATCGAAATAGAAGGAATATTTAAAATTTTCTAAAACTTGGTCCAATTGGTAATTACGTTTGGAACATTTCAAAAATGCAATAAAAAATAGGGGTCACCGTGCTTGTTTTTTCACAAAATGGATAGCCATTAATAGCAACTATACGACCCGCAAGGTTTTCCTGAGAAACCCTGGTAATCAGAAATGAGAACTGTAATTGCTTTAAAAAGTCATTCCTTGTATTGAAATATTGGAGCAGTTCACCAAAACAAACATTGATCTTGTATTATATACTATTTTAGTTGAACAGGAATCAAGATTATGAAATAAATTTGCAAATTTGCGGCGAGCGCACATACCCTGCTGCACCTAAAGACGTGTTCTTTAACTTTTCTCAAAATCGCGATATATTGTACTAGACCGTGTGCCATTTGAATTTGTGTTAAAAAATGGGGGTCACCGAGCTCGTTTAGGAGAAAACAACCATATAATTCTCTGAACAGCTCAGCTTTCATAGAAAACCTATCAAGTTCCGAAGGTGCGCGCGCTCGTGCACGCGCTAATCACGCAAGAAATGATGCGCAGAAAGGATGCGTAATGCAATTGAATGGAATCACCTTAAATGAATTCGCTCTCAACACAAAACTTTGCGTGCGCGGTTTAATGAACGATTTCTTGAATGCAACAGGCTACTATCAATGAATATTTCATCTTTGTTTCCTGTACAGTTACAAATTATAGTCTACTGTTTCTTTTTTACAAGTCATGGTTAAAATAGAAAATTGCCGAAATGTGACCCTATTTGGGAAAACCAGGCTTAACGAATTTAGCATTGAACCGTTTTTGCATCTCAACGCATTTTCAAACGTTGAGAATGCATTGGATATCATTTTCAATGCGTTTTAAAACGTCGGCAATGTTCCCCAACGAAACCGAAATACTTTGAAAACCATTTCCAAATCGTTGCAAAACGTTTTCAATGCGTTGTCAAACATTGACAACGCATTTCCATGAAACAGCCTTGCATTGAGAAGCATTCATACTCTCTGCCTATTAACGTTCTGTTTGAAGCTTAAGACAAAATGCAACTCAAAAAATGTTGTTATTGTTATCTGGGAAAACACGAAACTGTTCAGGTTTACCAGAAGTGGAAGTAATTAAAATTATCGAACACCAGAGATCTATTCTATTTTTGTAGAGAAATGCGCAAGTTGAGGTCGCCAACAATTTACTCTTATCATGGACCTTGTGTCAAGTTCAAGCTGAAGAATTGAATGCGACATGTGCCAGAATCTTTAAACTCGCTTACTTTATCACGCTCCAGGTCACGAACATAGTCTTGCGGTCTTGTTATCGCTCCGCTCTGTCATTGCTTCCACATGTGTAAACTGCTATTGAAATTTCTGCGGAATTTTCACGTAAATTTGTCGCATACTTAGCGAGAATAAACTCACCAAACTTCGCTTGCTTAAAATTGAATTTGAGAAAAAGCGATTTTTAGATTTCTGGAGATTAGGGATTGTTTACACAATGGCGTTTCCGATTGGCAAAACTTTGATCCAATCACATGCAACCTGCTAATTAGACATTTCATCGATTGTCGGCGGAACACGTGCTGCAGAAAACTTGCTAATCACCGATCTACTTTTGCGCTTAAACTGAGAGATTTTAATTTTCTGTGTAACTGACCTCGATGGAGGAAGCTTCAACTAATGGACCGAGTTGCTGTAGCAGAGACAGAAAAGGCAAACAGGGGGGAGATAGAATGTTCTCAGATAACGAAGTTAGTATTTTGATGCGCGTATTCAAATTGACCTCAGACCCAAGCCTCGTGTCGATTTTCAAAATCATTAGCGTTCGCCGAAAGAAGGGATTTTGGAAATGGAGTGAGAAAATGAAACGTGGAAGTGGCATACCCTCCAGAGATAAAGGAGGAGCACTTGCATCACTTTGCAGCTTTTCGTAATACAGGGCTTTTGCTTGGTCCATAAGTGTTTCTTCAACAGGACGAAACTCACACCCATAGAATATATGATTTTCTAAAGCTGCGTGACACATATACGTTTTAATGCATCCATCATTTGGGCAGGAAAATAGTGAGTCCCCATCATGATCCAGGTCGACCTTTACAGAAACTTCTTCATCAACTTGAACGTTCATTTTTACCTTTGAATCTGGCAACAGAGATAATGCTGAGAAGTCGCCGGAAGAAAACTGGCTCTGAAAACCAGGTGGTTGTGAATAATCTGAAACTAGAAGCATAAGATTTATGTGTAATGAATTATAACAATTAATTTAATTAATCGACTGACTGACTAACTGACTGACTGACTGACTGAGTGAGCGAGCAAGCGAGCGAATGAACGAATGAGAGTGAAGCCTACAAAGAATGGGCCTTAAGCTTAAGGTGTTGTATAAACATTTTCGTTTCACAAATATTTTATCCAAAACATTGCTTACTTTCTATGTGCTTTCCCACACCAGCGTTGTCTGCCCTCCAAATGATGACGGTGTTGTCTGAATACAAGAAGTTATTTAATGAGCTAATGCCTTCCCACTTGGTTTGAAGCTGCGTGTCCTTCTCAGCAGTACTAGCACCTACAACGACCACTCAGACATCCCTAATCCCACCATGAGATAGCATAGCATTGTTGAAATCAACGGCATTTAGCACGTCGTGACCTTCGTTAATAAACCTATTAACATGCGCCTTGATTGTTGCTGCTTTTCGGCCACAAGACCCTTCCTCCCCCCTTGGGGATCACTGAAATCTACCCTCGCTACTGCAATGCCTGTCTTAGCTTTCATCTGCGCACAACTTGCCAACATTTGTGCACAGTGGTAACAACCTGTATTATCCTGACACAGAAAAGCTTTTGTCAGTTCTGGATGCTCCTTCGTTAGTGTGGATAATGTGTGCTCTACGATGCATACAACTGTGAAACTGTCTTGGTTACAGTTCCCAATCTGACTGTGACTCTGTATTTTTGTGGAAGAAATTTCATTGCCCAGTCTTGAGTCACATGCACAGAATTCTCATCTAGGGTATCCAGTATGCATGTTCTGGCCTCATCTTGTCTGGTGCTGCGCAGCTGATGAGCTTTCCATGCGTTAATACTTTGCACTTCCTTGCGAAAAGAATACATCATGTCGTCCTCCTCTTGGCTCATGCTACAGCCTTTAAAACAACTTTCCATTTGTTGAAGAGCATCTTTAAGGCTTTTGCACTGCATACAGCACTGATCATGTGGACGGTTACACACACTTCTGAATGAGCCTTCCTTGCTGTCGCTCAAAGCATATTGCTGCAATGATCGGTGGTGCTTGAGGATTCTGATACGTGTACCTGTCACAAATGTCTGAGAGAAATACCAACTTTTTTAGCTTAACTATAGTTTTTTACCATAACTTGTAGTTCAGCCGCTTTCTAATGGGTTTAGTTTAAGCAACACAAATGAGATAGCCTGGTCAATTTAGTGAATGGTCTAAAGATACCAATTTAATTGAAGCACCCACAACAACATTAACTGCTATTGTAAAACTGTTAATGGTGCGTCGTGATATATCCGATTTCTTCGGTTGCCTGAACAGTTCTGTGCACTGACTACTTTAAGTTACGTTGCATTGGTTTGTCGCTGACCATGATGATGAGGATTTCGCAAGAGTATCTTAATTTTTTAGGGATGCTACTAAAGGTTGGTCGATGATAACACAAACGGCTCATTGTTTTGCTGATTATTTTGTGCCAGATTCTGCTAATTAACTGATTGACGCTATTACCTTATACTCAGTCTTTATGTAATGCTTTTCTTCCATCAGTCCCGTCTTCAATTTGCTCAGAACGTCTTTGTCAAGACCACGCTCCCCAGGCGATCCAAAATATTTAACAAATCATCAAAGCCCTTAACCCCTTCTGCTGCAGTATAATCAAGCCCTTGCAAACTCTTTCTCACCGTTGCACTACAAGCGTCAAGGATGCGTAGCATCGTGGATGATTCAAACGGTTTAAAACTGGTTTTGTTGCAGTATTGCTCGTACTGCTTTACAATATGCTGTGGTATCATAGTCCATATAACATTGGGAGTTTCTAGGACTTTCCCAGACGAAAGATGGAGGTAGCGCTGTCCAAACGGAAGATCTTGACCGATGTGTGGACTGGTTATAAAACTCAAAAAGTGGTCCAGTTGCTCAGGTCTGACGCGCAGTCGTGGACTTTTTCACATGGGCAGTGGAAGGCCTCGCCCATACTGGATTTTGTCCTTTCTTGCCTCATTGAATCGAAGTTGGTGAGATCGGGGATGTAACCCTGAAGCTTTTCTAAGGTGGTTAAGTCCACCATGACAGATAAAATTTGTCAGCGAGTACCTCAGCTTGAAGCATTGTAATATGTTTCGGCAAGTGCCTTGAGATACTTCTTTTCTTCTGGTGATTCTTTCGAGGTACCCAATGCTGCTTCAACTAACTGTGACGCTTTAAGCGCTTCCCAAAGTGGCCCGGCATCACCCGGTGCAATTACATTTAATGCTGCCACGACAGATTCTTCTGCCTTTAACACATGACTTTCTCTAGTGCGCAAACTGGCATCTTTCCACTTTGTTTTGTACACCCCAACGTTTCCAATGTTACAAACACTCAGAAATTCGTTAAGTTTTGCTTTCTGCATCCTCTGTTGACTTGGAGCGTCGGTATCAGATGCTGTGTCGCTGCTACTTGTACCTGTGGAGAGGGAGTGTAAAAGCTTGAATCTGCCTCTGTGATGGAAAGGTCGGCCAATGACTGAGACAGCACATCCTCCCCCTGTTTAAAGGTAAAAATGGAAGAGCAACGTTTTCATTATCATTGAATAACCTGTGCTCAAGCTGTCCATATTGAATCTTTTATTGCAATTCCAGTTAACTCACCAATATAGACTTTTCATTTCTAAAGGCGGGAGTCGTTGTATCACTCTTATGCACCTCTACTTCTGAAACATTATCTAACTCAGAAATCCCTAAAGCAGCTTCTTCTGGCTTTTGGTGATCATGAAGTCTTGTTCGACATTGTCTACAAATAGCTAAAAAGCAATAAATTACAAAGTAACAAACACATTTATTCTCTTTCCCTCTAGAAGCCATTTCCCTCTAAAGCTAATCTTACTCAAGCAACATTGAAAAAAAAGAGATGTTGTACACAAGAAGTTGAAGGTGTAATTTAGTTTCTGACGTAGCTTGAACAAATATTTACCCCGACAACTTTTTTCTTTCATCAGTCCAAAAGGGATTACAAGTGTGATTTGAATTTTAGCACGTTTGTTTGACACATTGGCTACAGTATTGTGCAAAAGTAATGAGAACGAATTTCGACGAATTTCGACGAAAAGTTTTGAAAACCTTCGAAAATGAGCGATATTTCGAACCAAGCGAATTTTCTTCGAAGTTTCGTTGCTTTTTCGAAACTGCTATTGTTTTGCCGTTTGCGAAAAATCGCGCTAATCCGCGAAAAGTCATGCGAAATTTCGAACGCCATTTCGCCGATAGTATCGAATTTTCGCAACTTAATTCGAAGAGGGCTTCGAAATTTCGAAAACTGTTTCGAAAAGTGTTAAAAAAATTCAAAGACTGCTTCGAAATATCGAAGAGTGCTTTAGACTCGAAGATCGTGACTGCTGTGTTACTCATTACTGAAATGCAATCCGCTTGTTTGCGGACAGTTACAGTTGTTATGCTGCCCTAAAGATGTTTTAAACGGGAAAATACTCTGTTTATGAAGGCCCAATTTGTAATAAAGATTACTACCATGTGCCCAGTATTTCTTGGCAGTGTATCGCGAGTGAGATCATATTTTTAGTAAACATTAGCTTTGCGAGCATCACGCCAAATTTATAAAAAGTCATAACTCCGGTTTTAAAAGGCCTATAACGATGATTGAAACGGGAAAACACGCCACATTTAGAGGAAAAATTTTAAATAAGGATTACACGATGCATCGAGTATTTCTCAGCACCGTATTGCGAGCGAATGGTATTTTTGTAAAGTAAACATTAGCCGCTGATGAGCACGTGAGTACTGCTTTTGTTCTGCAGGCGTCATGGCAAAATTATAAAGTCATAACTCCAGTTTTAAAAGGCCTATAAAGATGACTGAAACGGGTTAACACTCCACATTTAGAGACAATTTGTAATAAGGCTTACACGATGCGTCGAGTATTTCTCAGCACCGTATTGCGAGCGAATGTTATTTTTTTTAGTAAACATGAGCCACTGATGAGCGCGTGAGTAGTGCTTTTGTTTTGCAAGCAAATTTATGAAAGTCATACCTCCGGTTTTAAAAAGCCTATAAAGATGATTGAGACAGGAAATACTCTACATTTAAAGGTCTGATTTGTGATAGAGATTACCACTATGCCCCGAGCATTTCTCGGTACTTCATTGCAAATGAATTCGCATTTTTTTCTTCGCACATGTATTTAAAGCAGGGTCGCTCAGGTGAGGAAGATATAAATATCCGAAGAGTTTGAATAGAAAGCAACGAAATGTTTGCAAAATATTTCCATTTACTACGCTGAACTCTATATCACATTAATCTTTGCAGGAAACCAAAAATAATCCGAAGAAAACTCTGTGGGCTAAAAGGTAATCCGAGACACAAATACACCGTATGCAAATTAAGCACGATTTCCATGTATGACATTCTGTAACGCTATGAATAGTTCTCAAAGCCGTCAAGACAGCAAATTGCTTTCTGAGATGTGTTGAAAGGCGATGGTGTTGCTAAAATATATTTCTTTACTATTTCTCTGAGTATTCCTTTTTTCCTGGGAAACTAAAGTGGTAAAGATGCAAAGATCTTGGCGAGTTCATCCACGAGACCATCAGATAATCGGCCGTGACCTCCTGCACGTGGTTCCAACGAACTTGTAACGTAAGTCTTGTTTTGTCTTGCCTGTCAAAGAAGAGTTCGCGCTGTTTGCCGTAATTCTAGCTTTTGGACTTTCTGTTTCTATTTCTCGAATGGTATAAAACACTGAACTGAGTGAGTTGAGGCTATATCACCGTATCAGACACGGTTGAAATGATTGTTTACGTTTTGCCGTGTGAGATCACGTTTATTGGGCGTTTATTTTGCAGTCGGAAAGTTGGCGGATATTTCATTTGATTTGACGTGAATCTTCTTCGATATTTCGCTGCTTCGAAAATTCGAACAAGCGATTTTTCCATTAGCCTTGCGATTTTTCGATTCGATTTTTCGCTAGCCTAGGCGAATTGTCGCCGAAATTTCGCTAAGTGTCGCGCGAACGCTGCGAAATATCGATCGAAAGTTCGGCGATATTGTGAAGAGAACAAAGCGCGAAATTCGTCGAAATTCGTTCTCATTATTTTTGCACAATACTGTATATCCTGTCACTTCTATTAATCTTAAAAAACAACAACAACAACAAACAAACAGAAACCAATTTTGTGTTGACTTTAAAAGTCAGTAACAGGGGCCAGTGTAAAAGTAGGCCACAATTCCGACAATGTGCAGGTGAGAGGTACACGTGTAGATTCTCTTCTGTGTACGTTGTATAAATTGCGTTGGTTTTTTTGGTAGTGGCATTTTGTATGAGCAATTATCCTGAACAGGAGCCCATAAGCCGGAGCGCACCGCTGCCCTATATTCGAATTGGGCATTTTAGAAGGAGCAAGAAAATTTTGCCTCCACTGTGCAACCGAACACACGAACAACACTTGAGGCATGGGCGCATCGGTCAGACAGCCCCATGATAGAAGTTATTAACTCACATAAATACTCAAGCATTACAATAAATCTAAACGCCCAATAGCCGGACACATAAACCCCCAAAAAACAACTTTGGGAAAAAATAGGGACCGTGTACCCCCAACCGATGCTCTGGCGCTACCTTCGGGTTTTAAGGTGTATAGAACTAATAATAAAGC
The DNA here is from genome assembly GCA_964030785.1 of Siderastrea siderea. Taxonomy (NCBI): domain Eukaryota; kingdom Metazoa; phylum Cnidaria; class Anthozoa; order Scleractinia; family Rhizangiidae; genus Siderastrea; species Siderastrea siderea. The sequence continues at coordinate 43,502,756 of OZ034968.1, forward strand.
AGCTATAACATAGATCACGAATGACAAATTGGTATCTTAGCATTAGACACAAGTACACACCTAATTCCCCAGCTGTAACGATCAGGCAGACAGATTGTTGAGTTTAAGTTCTCTTCATTCACTTCAAACATACTGAATGACGTGTGATCAAAACAAACAAAGTTAATCTTTATTTTAAAATTGAGCAGGGGATGGGGGTGAGAGGTAGGGGGTGTTTTCCAGGCTTGCTAAAAGGTTAATGGAGAACTTAGTGATGCTTGTCCGCAGAACTGCTGTTTCTAGTGACGCATACCAGAAGTGCAAGAAGACACACGCTAATGGAAAGTCGAGTTCATCGAAATATCGTACCCCAATGCTTATGGTTGTGAAAATGTACAGCACCTTTGCTCCCAAGTGCATCTCCTCTCCCCAGGGGAGAGGGGGTGGGTTGAGTAAGGAACTCGCAATTACACAAACACTGCGATAATTGCAGCGACTGAAATAGTTACTGTTGACCTTAGTATTTTGTCCAGTAAGTGGCCAATTTTTTTCACGTAAACTCCAGTCAAGATAAAGAGAACACTTACCTGCCCTTACCAACAGTAGTATAGCCTCACTATTAAAGGAGGAATCCCGAACTTGGAGGGTATTGAGATGACCATGAATGTCTTTGTCGCACTGGCCGATTAAGATACACTGAACATTTGCTGGATTGGTAATACTAGGACCACAAACCCTCTCCTCCTCCCCTCACGCTCCATGTGCTATCTCCAAATTGAACTTCCTTGAACCCAAGATCAGTGTGAAGAGACTGGTCTTTCCACTATTGGGTTCTCCTATAAGACAACGAACTCTTTCCTTGTGTTGCTTTATTCCATGGTTTAGTAGCCGAAGAAAATACTCACAGAAGTGACTGACATCGGTGGGACTTAAGCTGTTTTGCAGGATTTCCTTGAAATATTTTGCGTCTGGCTCCTTAGTGTGGTTCTACGGCAGAAATGCCCTGGGACTATCTTTTCCAACCTCTTTGATGGCATTCTGGACAAATTTTCTCTGACTGATCGAGAAACACCAGCCCCCTGGCACTTCGATTAAGTCGAAATTGACGTTTAGCTGCATGAAGAATTCACACTCGGGGTCGGCCAGGAACTTTTCGATCTTGCAGAAATTATGGACGATGATGTCCTTCAGCTGGTCGTTGTTCGCCAAGAGCAACAGGAACTTTTTAATGGAACAAGCACATTCAAATGTAAACATTGAAGCGACATTTTTTTTTAAGACTTTGCCTTTGTGTAATGCATAGCCAAGGTTAGACGTGGCTTTTGCGACTTTATCTAGGGCAACGACGACAGGGGACTTGGATAGAGCTTTGCCGATAGGCTGTTGACTTTCGGACTCCTTCACACTCTTGATTCTGAATATGTCCAAAACTAAGCCCACTCTAATGAGTGCCGGGATCGCCCTGTTTTGTAATTCTGAAGCGAAAATAGGACTCGCGATCTGCAGGTGAACCACATGTTCACTGCCGCAAATTGACGGAATAGCCTCTTCCAAAATCTGGTATTGTAGTTTCTCAAGGCAGTCCTGAAATGATAAATCAACTTTTCTCTGCAAAAAACTGTTGTTGTGATCCTTCACTGTTGTGCATAAAGGGGTGACGACATTCTCTTCAATCTTGTAGCGCCTTAGCCATTGCTTCCATAAGCGCTGAATGAACAGGTAAAGTTGACACTCTCACACCATCCAGGGATTGCAGGGCTATCCCATAGGATATAGCAGGCCAGAACATTTTCTTCTTTCCTTGAGAATTTCCTTCTTTTATTTCAACTTCTCTATCTTTTTCGTCATCGAAATCGTTCTCGTTAACTTTTTTTCCACCACTGATACAGAGGAAAAGAAAAAGGCCATTCTTTTAACTTTCATCATGGCGTTATCGCACTCATCTCATTTCGCAAAAATTTGTGACCACAGATCGTCAGGTTTTCCTGTTGCTTGGGATGCACTGAAAGTCACCCTTGCAGAAATAAGAGAACATTGTTCTTGCACAATAGGTAAGATCTTGCTTACAAGTGCACTTCGAATTTTCTCCAAGTGAAATAAATTAATAATCATAAACAGTACTCTAGCTAAACAATGGGGGGGAGTCGGTACTTTTCTTTGAGGACATAGCAGTGCCGGACAACGGCGCGAACTATGTGTCAATCAAGCCATCTCGCTTGGTACTGCACACGCTCGGTTGCCCGGCACCGCCCTGCTGTTCTGCACAAATAAAACTAAACACATGCACTGACAAGTTTAAGAACAAGAAACGTATCTTACTGTTTAGCTGTCTAGCAGGGGCACTTGCCATCTCGATGTGAACTTCTCAAATGGGAAAGGCATAACTTATGGTAGTAGTTTTATATCAAAAGGTTACCAAGCTTATTGGAATTCGTGCGCCCTTGTGAATTTATACTTTTTAATTACATGCGGGCGCAAAATTGGTCCTATGTATCAAACGTTATACAACACAACTTGTTCGCTTTACAGTTTAAAGAATGGAACACTGTTTCGGTCTCCTGGGTTCAACTAACTTCAATGAAAAAGATTACCAAGCTGATTGGAATTCTCGCACCCTTTTTAGTTCCATCCGTTATTAATGACACATTGGCGCAAAAATGCTCCTAAATATTAAACGTCACACAGCACAATTTGTCTGTGTTTCAGTTTTTAAGAATGAAACATTGTTTGGTCTCCTGAATCCAAATAACTTTATTGAAAATCTTTGCTAAGCAGTTTTTACTAAAAAGATGCATTCCTCTATCACAAACAGTTATTTTATTTAGAAATGTGCTGCACATAAACAACGCGAGAATTATAAATAGAATTCCCTGATTTTTTTACCGTGTATAAATAAATGTTTAAATAAAATAAAGAAAGAAACCGCACTTGTGCAAAGGACAAACCAGTTCAGTTGATCTGTAAATTTGTCTCTGCTATTTCCCACATTCCCTTATTATTTGAAATATTTCAATAAAGGAAACGATTTCAGGCTGAAGGCTTCTCAAGTATGACCCCAAATAGTTCCCGTCAATAAAGATTTAAAGTAAGATGGAAACACAGGAGATGGCGGAGACAAACTTACAGTTAGATGGAATAATTAACTGTCTCTACCATCTCCTGTGTTTCTGTCTTATTTCAAATATTTTTTTGATGGGGGATGCACTTGCAGTTCAGTCGACCTGTAGTACAACCTGTCAATATTCCCATCAATAAAAGATGTTAAATAAAATGGAAACACAGGAAATGGCAGAGACACACTTACAGTTTAAATGGGATAAGTGCTACTATTGCTACTACTACTACTACTTCTAGTAATATTAATGTTATTAATAAATATTATTATTAATCTTCTTAATAGATATTATTAATACTATTACTGTTAATATTAAGTAGTAGTAGTAGTAATTGTTCCATTTAAACTGTGTCTCCGCCATCTCCTTTGTTTCCGTCTTATTTAAAATCTTTTATTGACGGGAATATTGACAGGATGTATTACAGGTCTACTGAACTGTGTGTCCCCCCGTCAATAAAATATATTAAATAAGATGGAAACACAGGAGATGGCGGAAACACACTCAATTATTCCATCTAACTGTAAGTTTCTCTCCGCCATCTCCTGTGTTTCCGCCTTATTTTAAATCTTCTCTTGATGGGAAGTATCGTGAGCCATATTTGAGATATTTTTTTAGCCTAAAATCGTTTCCATGACTAGAAGATTTAAAATAAAACATGAACATAGGGAATAGCGGGGACACACTTACAGTTCGACTGAGCTGACACAATAAATAATGATTTATTTTATACTTCCCCTTAAAATTGTGAATATTTTCTAACAGCATTAATTTATTAGATATTTGCAGTTCGAAAGGGAAGTATTAAATAAAATATGTCTCTTTTTCATCAAATCTGTGAAATCCACCCTATCTAGAGATGTCTTACCAGGGGTTGAATTTCTAGTTTCATCTGCCAGTTCAACAGTGTGCATTTCTCAAGTCATCCTGTGAGGTTGGCTTTAAGAGGAACATTTAGACCTCTTTTTTGCGTTCCCTTACTTCAGATGGAAAACCACAAACTATTGCTCTTTAAATTGACGTACAAATCCAATTTAATTTAGCAAGAGTCAAAATCCCATGTTTACATTTTGCGTTATTAGACAAAAGGGTTGGAACCAGAAAGATTCAGCTAATTGCAGAGATGAAGTTCAAAGATTGTAAAGGAACAACAATTTTGGGAAACGATCACGCTCCTTGCTCATTCCTCTGTTTCATCTTGTTATAATAATAATAATAATAATAATTTAATAGCTTGTATAGCGCTATTTACATATCCTGATCAATAGCACCATACAAGAATAGTAAAAATAAAATTTAAAATTTTACGATATCACTTATGTACAAAAATATGTAACTAAAAAACTAAACGGAAAAATATATTAAAATTATTAATAAATAGCAAATACATTAAGATGCTAACCTAAATAAAAACGTCTTAAGTTTATTTTTAAAAACAATAAGTGTTGTGAGAGCATGCAGGTCAGCCAGCAGGCTGTTCCATAAAGCTGGTGTGGCAGAAGTCCATAAATTGATTTAAAGGTGAGAATTAAAATCTTAAACTTAATTCGATAAGCAATCGGAAGCCAATGAAGTTCATAGAGAGCTGGCATTATGTGTGAGTACTTGGGTCATAATAACTCTAGCAGTGGCATTTTGGACATGCTTCTTCCACTTCTTCAAAGTCTTCCTCACGTGTTTCTTTGCTAATTCCGCTCAGTCTAATAAAAGTTTCCAGTAAGATTTGCACGGCTCGAGCTTGAACATGGAGATTTGTATACTTTTCCATCTTTCCCATAACATACGTCACAGCTTTGCATTAAAAGCTGCTGACTGAAAATTGACTCCCCATTGTTGACTCTGAAAACGTGGGAAAATAGCAATTTCAAACAGGAATACAATGCAGCAGGCAAATAAAAATCGTATTTTTCATATCTTTGGCTCCTAAAAGAAATCAACTTGATTTTTGACTTCAGTTCTCCTTTGAAAATGGGATTGAATAACCTATTGGCTGCACGGGAATTGGCATAAGTGGGCGAGACACCCCTCCTCTGTCAGCTGTCATGAACTCAAAGGCACCATTTTGTCTCTTATGTTTGAATAATTCCTTCTCCAGAGTTTCCCTGACATGGTCAAAGCTTCCTTGCTTATCTTTCAAAACAATGCATTTCTTTCCTGTTGCTTTCTCTAAGGGTGTGTGTTCTCTGCCATTGGTGAAGCAAGCAAGACAAAATCATGTGTCCACATTTCTTTAATAACATAGGGAGTGACAGTTTTGTACCTCTTACGAGGTCGAGGATTGGATAATGGCATACTATTTTGTCTTGTAGCTCCTTGCATGTACTGTGGGAGAGCAGCCCTAATATATAGATTTAGCCATGCCTAAAAGTGGAGCCTCCAAGGAATAAACTGGTGCTCTTTTCCCAAAAATAGTCCTGAAACTTTTCGCTCTGAAATATATTTCGGGGCTTTCTTTGGCTTGTTCCCTTTCGAAAGGTGTTTCTCAAAAAGCCCGAAAGTGTTCCAAATTGTCCTCCAAGATTTTGAGGATCTGTTCTTTAAAACCAAGCTCGAAAGGTCATTCTAGAGGCTGAGCACAGCTTAATTTTTTTTTTCGGGCATCAAACTGAACACATATTTCACTCAGGAGCAGTCTTGCTTGGTTTTTTAAATGTTTCCATATCCAGTCATTAACTGTCAAGGCTTGTCAAATCTCCTTGGATTATTGGCTGTTGGCTTGAATGAGCTTGAAACGGGGCTCATGTACAACAACAAAATAAAACTTATTCTGAAGTAAATGGGTTATCTTCATCGCGTTCGGATGTTCAGTTAACAAATAACATGAACTGCCCCTATTAGTCTGGTCAAAATTTATACCATCAAGATTGAAAACGAGCAAACACCAAACACGCTTTAAATTATGGCATAAGTTTTGCAGATGCAAAGTAAGCCCATTTAAAGTTAGGTGCTTTGAGGAACGCAAAACAATTTGTTTTTCGGAAGCTTTTCGGATAAAATAGCCTTAAACCGACAACTGCTTCGCTTACTATTGAAAAGTTCTAGGACAAGAAAATCGACAATTGCACAAACCGATCCGACAGTTAAAATTGAAAGCAATTATTCGCCGTAAGTGATGCTTGTGCAGTTGCCTTGCGACTGTGCTTTGACCTACTGTTATGAGTAAACAAACACAAAATAATAAACAGAGAAATCATTTTTGAAAAAGTTTATTCGAAAACCCCGTAAGTTTATACTTAAATGCAATTCGCATTACACTTCCAGCATGGCAAAATATTCTAAGACTACATCTGTCACAAATCTGAGCTTGTTTTCTAATAATTTTTTGAAGTCAAGAGTAAATGACACATTTCTAATGACATAAATTCAATTTCAAAATGTAATTTCTTTGACTGTAATAAATACTCAAAATCATGCACCTTAAACCCTTTAAAAACTTCACTTATTCGGTTGTGCTTCAGAACAAGGCAAGCTCTCCACCGTGAAGAAAACAAAGCGATGAGGTCCTTTGAAGGCAGCTTTCGTAACTTGAAGTTTTCGCCTACTACCAGTATTCTTTTGAACTTTTTCTTTTCATTATAGGTATTAAATGTTTCTTTCTCAAGTTTAAAACTACAGTACCGTCGAACAATCGTTTTGCTAAATAAACTTAAGCTTTTTAAAGAAACCTCTTTTTCAAAAGCGACGATGGTCATGCAATTTCCCGCCAAGAAAAACGCTGGTTGCCCAAAAGCACCGCGCGATTTCCCGCCAAGAAAAGATGGCATTCTCCACTCCAGGTCTGGTTGCCTTGGGACTTCCCTCCCCCTCCCCAGAGTCTGTACGGACAGTCTGATGGACGGACGTCACAACCAAAATTTTTCGGATCGATAGATTACCAAATTTCCTTAGCAATGGAGCTCCGCTGGCGGGCTTTGTCCGCAGGTTCCGCTACTAACAGAACAGGTGTCAATTTAGTGAATTTTCTTAACTTAAAAAATTGTCATAGAAAAAATAAATAATAAATAAAAGTAAATAAACATAAATTTGTGTATTTCGTTCGAAAGGTTACTTTGTTGCCAAATACCTAGTGGGTCAAAAATTTGAAAGCAGAATTCAATTTTAATTCACCTTTCTTATTGACCACATCCAGTCCATTTTCGTTTGCAACATAGCTTGTAACACTTGCCCAAATAAGCAAAATGTCTTGGAAAAAATGTCAAACAGCAACAGCGTCATGCGGAGGTGTGCTCCGCAATCCGAAGGGGAGGACTTGGTCATAATAATAGGAGCCCTCCCAGGTACATACCGAAAAGCTCATAGTCGGAAGGGCAGAGTAGAATAAGGTAAAGGTAGACTCAATGTCTGTTTTGGCTGAATAGCACCCTTGACCTAGGCTTAAGATCCCTTGAATGGCATTGTTAATGGTTATGTACTGCAAACCATATTGCTCATAAGAAGTAGAGAAGTTGATGCTGGTTGCTCCTGAATTAGGGGAAAGAGAGATGGAAGATGGTCCTGAATTTGTCTGAGTGTTTGTTTGGAACTAACCCAATTGGGGATACCTGAAAGTTGGGGAATGGGGGAGTAGGAAACGGTCGTGCTACTCGACCCAAGGCAACTTTTTTCATTACATCCGTAGTGACTACACTTGGCTGCTCTAGTGGCGTTGGTAAGTTACGAGAAAATCTAGAGACACGGGGCCCTGTATATCCTACGTCAACACCATGCTTAAGGCTACTGCAGAGGGTAGAGACAAATGAACGGTCAGGGTGCACGTGGTCAGAAAGCGCCCTTTCTAAGTTATTTACATCAATGGGGGGTACGGAGGGCCCCATAGTGCCCTTTACTTCCTTCAAGGGGGAGCTGACTTGGGGGTGCCCTTGTCCCTGTCCCTATCCCCAAGGTCTGGTTTCTTAGGTATGGTGGGGCAATGGCATCCTGGATAAGGCCCAGAGTACTGGTTATAGATATGTCGAAAGCTACATGGGTCCTGTTGCACTTTCCAGTGCGGTTAAAGGCATGACATGTGCCTCGCATTTCATCCCCGGTTGAGACACTATTTGTCTGGGGTCCTTTGTTAAGAAGGGGATAGTCCTCCTTTAATGCAGAAGGCGCCGCCGTATATATTGTAAGCCAGAGTTGATTATCAGTATCTGACCAAACACAAGTTTTGTCTAGGCTGGCTTTTTGGTGAAACTTGTAATCATAAATGGCCCACCCTAAACCCTTATGTACCTGGGTGGCATATCAAATCAGGCTTATGTACTGCAGCAATTCCTGGGAATGCTGTGGATACTTGTGTGTGAAAATACTCATATATGAGGTAAATGCTGTCATCCTCTGCTTGATGTCTGTAGTGGAAGAGGCTGTTTTGGATTTCTTTGAGACCTGAACAACAGAATTGTCAAGGGTGAGCATTAAATTATCCTTCTCCTCCAAAGTTGAAAGGTTTTTAGGTAATAGCTTTGACAATTCGAAAAACTCGCCAGATTGTATGTCCTTTACGTACGTGGCAGGGATATCCTGGAATGGGCTTGCATTGCGACACGTCCCTGTTGGTTCACCCATTATGACAGGCATGGTGCGATTCGAGGCTGACTTTGGAGTTTGTAAAGTGACCTTGCTAGTAATCTCCCTGGAGGCATTAGCGATTGATTCCTGAATCAGGCGCTGAATGCTGTTTAACTGCCCCTCCGTGAAATTGCTGTCATTTGCCTCGTGGTCCTGATGGGCTGGCATTGCATTGGAATCCTGACTGTCTCGCACCAACTGAATCTGAATTCTTTCATTGTTTGGACCCAGGAGAACAAAACCGGAATCACATAGCCAGTTTGCAAGAGAGTTCCTCTTCCCGTGGAAGGGATTTTCCTCTCTCAGCAAAGATTGTGGAGTTCTGCCACTGTAAGAGTGTTCAGTACCGCAGGATTGATGCTCATATGGGGTTTTTTGCATGAGACCGTCAAGTTGGCGGCATAATCTTCACAAATAGTGAACGACAAGTATAGAAGAAAAATTGGACGAGACAAAATGATGCTATTCAAGCAGTGGTACGGACGATACAATTCTTCTGAACCGAGTGAACAGACCGCCTATGAAGAAACGCCGAGTTGCATACGATCCCATCACTGAAGTTCCAAAGCTTCAATGGTGGTATCAAGCTAACCATGGTCGAGCTGATGCGCAGAAGCTAAGGAAATATGCTGATGAACTAAACCAGGGGTTCTTTAGGGAGCATCAAGAGAAAATCACAGTAAATAACATCTGCACGTGGTTTAAGAATAAGTGACAAAATGCCGGGGCGGCAAACGCAACAGCAGGGGATGATAACACCAGTGGCAATGAAACCAACCGGAAATAACAGAATAATTAGCACTTGTATCAACAGGGGTACAGACAGAACAATCTTCGAAATCTACGGAATCTTGAACACTTCCGCTAGCGTAAAAATGTGTCAAGCGATTGTGAAAGATGTTTAGGAAGTTCTTGTTGCTTTAGCTGTTTTGTTCAGTTTGGATCTGTTTTGTTTGTTTGTTTCGGTTTGGCTTATAGGCTTTCGTACATGGAATTATTGCCATAGGTAATCTTGCTCACTCTTCCTGACAATGGCATGTAGATAATAGTGCGAACTGTACACTGACTGTAGGGTTAACTGAATTGATTAAATGACGCAAATAATTTAATTCTGAATTTGGCTTTATTCAGTTTACATTTACATGTATTACAGCGTATCACTTTAATGTACAACAACAACAACATCATCATCGACAGAATTTACAATGTCATGCTTCTGATCTTCTCACTTGAAAGTCACTGAAAGCATTTTCTACTCGCTCGGCATCCCTTTCATGAACGTTAAACATGACGCGTACTTTGTGAGCTTTTGCTGGTCGACTGGAATCTCCCCTACTCCACTTTGCATCTTCAAGCACTAAGCTAGGAATAAATACAAAGCTATGATCTATGATGTCCAACCATGATTAATTGTTTGAAACAGCTGAAATAGTTTTTTCGTGAACTTTGCATCATATACAATATGCTTACCATGTCAGTTCCCGGATAATATTTTCATCCACAAAAGGCGCCAAGAGACGGGAGAAATTCATGTTCATAGTTGCCATCGTGATATGCCGGCTCCAAACCTCGAAACAGTTAGTGTCTTAATGGGATTGTCACTATTTCTACGTAGCTGGTAATTATTCCCTTTCTTAAGTTCCTTTTTTGTGAAAGCACATGCCCACGGCATGGATTCGCTGGCCCAGAGGTGCTTGTTCCTTTTCACTTACTTCTAGGGTCAACATCGTCGAATCCAGCTCTAGCGTATGCAAGTGATCGTCATGTGACTGATGTGATTAGTGTTATGTCCTGTCAGTCCTGTGTTATGGCAGTGTGTCTGTCATATAGATCTGTTATCCGAACATTCACGGGAATTTTATCTGGATTATAATAGAGATTAATATTAATCCGGATGATATTATTAATAATAATCTAATCCTTCCAATTTTTTGCCGTGCCTTGATTTATTACTGGATTATAGCAATCTATTACTGGATTATAATAATCTATTACCGGATTATAATAACCCTATTATAATCTATTATTATTATAATCCGCGGATCAAAAAATCCGAGTTGTCCTGTTGATATTGATATTTCTGTCTTCACAATTCAAGATGAGCGGTTGATTTAAGTGACACTTTCAAGTCGTTTTTGCTCGCTCCCGAGTCATCGGAATGATAAAGTCGTCGTAACGGTAAAATATCTACAAAAGTAAACTGAAACTTATATTTTTATAAATGGTTTGGGAAGACCTTTATTGTGACAAAGTTTGGCAATTTTCGATTTTTCTATCTTGCATGGTCCTAGGTGAAAGTTATGGATAGCTGCTCTTAAGGGCTATATGGAAGCCACCCATCCTAATGACCACATCAGAAAATTCTCTTGGATACCTCCACTGGATCTGCTTTGCCTTCATATAAATAAGAAGATCGAAAGTAATAACAGTGTCTCGTTGCCCTAGGGTAGAGGAGATCGCTTGGCCATGTTTGAGGACTGTGTATATAGTACTGTATTCTGTGGAGGAGCCGTCTATCATGGGGTAATAGCCAATGTTACTTTCTCTCGGCATCACTGGAAAGAGTATTGCATTGAAGCCACTCCATCCTGGAACATTCTGGATATCTGCTGGCTCTAGGGCTTGTTGAAAACTGGATGGGTGAGCTTGCAGCAACTGCCAAACGTTATCGCTCTTACTTGAATAAAACAGTCCTTGCTGGCGTTATACCAGTTGGTGTCAACCTGATCAGTGTAAATGGAAGGTGCAGATCGTCTTCCCTGAGCAGAGCACTCTTGGATCTCATAAACACTTGAGAGGGACTGTAGAGACTGTCGCTTGATACTGTGGTCTGTGTGGTGCACTGGAGAAGGATCTGGACCAAACACTTTTTGCTGGTACACCACCGTGCTTGTAGCATGTGTCGTGTTTTTGCCATCCATAGTTTCCTCATTTAGATTGTTGTTGTCGGATGTGATTTGGACAAAAGTGCCGGGCGAGATGTTTGAAGGAATAACTGTCCCAGTTTCCTCAGCTTTAGCCAGTACTGCTAGTGCCACACTGGTATCGACAGCCCGCATCTCATCGTAGGAGCAGCAATGCCCCATTTTATTCAGCAGTGTTATCAGACGTTGCGAGGATGTCAGATGGTGGACGGTTATTGCTAGGCCTGCATGTTTGGAAGTCTTCACTTTACCTTTGGTCGAACAATGGGTGATATCTTGACAAATAGTCAAGACTTGGCGCTCACTTGAAATGCTGAGGCACTGAGAGGGTCAGTCTTTCTGGTCAGCCTCGCCAGTGAGTAGAAGACGGATCAACCAATACAGGTCGTCAGGTACAATCTTTCGTGTAAAGAAATATCTCTTGTATCTAAGGGCCTTGTTTTTATGCCACTGCACTTTGTTATTCCGACTTTGATGTCTTTTGCCACACTAGCGATGTAGTTGCAATGGGTTTCGTTATCCTGAGAATGATGATTGTAAAGAAAATGTTAGCTTAAGAAAAACTGTGATAATACAAGGCACATAAAAATCGTTTTAGCATTTTTATATACAATTTCACAAGTTCTCGATCTCATGTTAAGGTATGCACTTGTTTTTTAGAGTTTTGTTGCTGAAAATACGTTATCCCTTTTTCGTCAGCCCTACACTTATGGATACCCTTTTGAAAACGCTAATAGGCCATTCCAGCTATAAGCGTGTGCTACCGCAACTTCCAGCATGCAATGCATGCTTGATAGATTTTGTAATAATTCTGGTAGTTGTAGTAGGCACCTGGGAAATTTCTAAATAGTACGAAGAGCGCGCGCTTATAGCTGGAATGGCCTATTGTGAAGTGTGTAAATTGATTATTAGCGGTAGATCTGATTGCAAAAACAATGTATAACATTACATAGTATTATGACTGGGTAACGGATGTAAGGGTAGTGTCTTATCTCAGTCTTACCAATCGTTTGCGAGAGAGCCCATGCATAAATCACATCTTGGAGCTTAACGTTGGATGAGTAGATTAATTCTGGCTTTGCTTTTCCTAACTGTTGGTGGAAAACAATTTCCTCTCCAAAGAAATTCCTCAAGCGATGCTTCAGACATTGCATGCTGTAGCTTTCGGCTCTGGTGACTCCCTTCTCCAAAAGAAATTCCTTATATCTGGCCAGCAGCGATGCCATATCAAATGGTCGTCCCTCATCTAGTCCATGCTTTAAGTCTTCAGTGAGTCGTTGGAAGGCGTTGTCGTAGTCTATGTCACTGGTTTGGGTTTCCAATCGGACATGTGGAGATTTTTTGGAAATATAGAATGCATAACAGTTCTTGTGGTATTTCGCTTCAGCAGCGATAAGATCATCCTTAATACCAATAAGGAAGCGCATCATATCTTCATCGCCGTTATTTGTAACAGCCTTCTTTATACTTTGGCAGGCCTCAAAAGTGGAAACATTGATCAATTCTGTTTTCTTCTTATAGCTTCGTTTCTTACAAATGAAACACTTAGACTAGTCTATCTGATCTTTGTCTGATCATTGAACTCTTTTCGACATTTGCTGGTCTTTGGGCGGTTCAGTAGCATTAGCTGAATGTTTGATGTTTTGTTGACTTGTGACCCATCTTCACAACTTCTTAACAAAACATCATCTCCCCGGTATCTTGCAGCCTGTGCTAGCTTAGTGACTGATGAACTCTTCCCATTCCTCAAAAGGTGGCCTGGTAAGTCCCTTTGACAAATGATGCACTTATCAAATGCAGTTGCCCTTTTCTTTTTCTCGGTAGGCAATGGCAAAGCAAAGCCTTCTTCAGCCGTTTTTCTTTTGCTAGCCATTCCAACTTAAAACATTAATAAAACGTTTTAAGCAATATGTAGTTTGATTATTTGCAAGCGAGCAATATGTAGTTTGATTACTTGCAAGCGAACTTTTGTTTAAGGACCTTTGTTTTCGTGAATGGAAAGAAATAAAACAAATGAAAAGTACTTACAGGTGTAACAGAGCTTTGAACGTGGGCGCCGCCATGTTGGATGTTATAGCCTCGGTCTGGTGCCACATGGAAGTGAGTTTCAGCCTCAATCTCGTGCAACAAACGGTAGATATCTTATCTACGATATCTTAGTCAACTATCAGTGTTAGAGGTGGGGTAAATATTCACTAAAATGACATTTTATTTACACATAACATAATTTCATGAATGTTTGGAGGCAAACCGCTGTTTGATGAGGAAAAGAAAAATAATTGAACAGCAAAATTATTTTTGAATATAACGACATTTTGACAAAAACATACTCCAAATCGAACAAAACACTAAACAATATTGATCAGAGTGATTTTTGTGGTTACAATTCACAGAAGAAACTCAAGAAGTATTCTCACCTACATTTTTGGCCTCCAATTCATGATGACAGTCTTAAGCCTATAAAAGCATTTACAACGTTTGTAAAGCGTACTTTTTGCTCACTTCAACTTTAAAACAATTCACATTCAAGAATAACAAAAAGCGAAGCGAATATGGCATTGTAATGATAAAGTTTTGCTATTTTTCTCGAAAAAATAAGCTGCTTTTTTTATTTCAAGCTAAATTTAGACCTGATAAAGGTCACGTGACCTCCCATTTGGTATTATTTTATGTTATAGATATCAGATATTGCATTCTCTTATATCATTGATAATTTATTTGGTTTCCCGACGATATTTGAACAAAAAGATGAGAAAATCGGCGATCGTGATATCAGCCACGTTTCCATGCTGATCTCGTATGACTCGAGGAAACAGCCCTTAACTCAAAACCTATACCACAATTTGATATTACAAACTACCTAGCATTAATCAGCAGGTCTTACTCTATGAGAATCCGTGGTCAAACCTTTTCTGACTCTTGGGTTGAACAAAACCTATTTTTTTCGGTCCTGGCTGCTCGACTATATTGACAGACCATTTGAAAAATGAGTAGAAGACTGGAAAGGAATAATTGTCAATATTTTTATCATTTGAGGTTATGATCATCATCCAATGAAAATGTGTAACAAGGGGTATTTCAAAATGCTTGCAAAGTTTACTTATTTGAACTAACTGGTTTAATAATGGCTTCCAAAGTTTCCAGCCTTTGTGCAGGACACATTTTTTGTTTGTCATTCAAACGAGAAAACAGTTCAATTACCTAAATAGCAGATCTAAGCCTAACAACACAGCCTCCACACAAGTACATAGAACAAACTAGTAAAATTAAACACTTGTGAGAGCTGCTACATTCTGGACTGGATAGGGGCGATTCAGGAACTATTGTCCTGGACAAAGATAAGGATGTTGTGGAGGCCCTTTAATGGGGTCCATTGGCATTAAGTCACTTATGTGGAGCTGGCCAACACCAGGCCTTTCCAAGGCCTCGAATGCCATTTGCCCCTTTGTGTGGCGGTTGGCTGCGACTGATCTCACCTTTTTTGAAAACAATCTTCTGATGAAAAGGAGATCCCGTCTCGCGTCCTCATCATCACTGTCCACGACTGTGAGTAGTGAATTATCCACGGGTGCAATATTTAAGCGCCGCTCGTCAATTTCATTGTTACTAAGACCATCTAATAAGCCATTTGCTTTTTGGCGTTTCATTTCCTCATTCCTCTTTTCCTAAATTGAAAAGAAAGCAAATAAATTCATTAAAAGGGTCATCATTGTTAATTGTAGGAATGACATTCATCTTGTTCTTCTCAAAAGAAATATTGGACGTGGTAGCTACATTTAATACACTGAACCTGCGTGAGCTTAAAGAAAGGAATGAATTGTGGCGCATTAAAATATTGTCTTTTCTCAGTCTGGTTTTGGAGTTGTCTGTTGTCCTTTGATATAAACATTTCAGAGAGTTCACAAAAAATTATTAAAGGGTTTGTATCCAATACTGTGACCACTTATGACATACTCACTTGTAAAATTGTTACCTTAGCAACTAGGAGATGTTTTAGTGGAGTTGCACGTTCCTGTGGTTATTCCATATAACAAACGTACAAACAAATCACCTCCCCTCTTTATTTTGAAAGGGCCTTACAAATAAACGTTAATTATTTGTCACTTCACAGACACCTTATAGGGTAAATCAAAGAAAGAAAGAAAGAGTTGATAAATCAAAAATCAAAATCAAAACTCTTTTATCTGGTTGATTCTACAGGCTGATAATTTGTGTCAATCATTGATAACGTTTTCACCCATAAAAGAAGCATTTTTGCTTGGGTAATTTTACGTCAAACACTTTACGTGTAGTAAACTCCGCAAATAAAATTGACAACAATAACTTGATTCCAGAAATCTTAAAAAGCGATCATGCCCGTGGGATGCATCAGTCAAACATTTATGTTTTAAAAGCTGACCCACTGTACACAAATGCACGATACTCTGTACTTTATTCGAGTTCGTTTCGTTGTAAAACCCACGAGGTGATAAAGCGTACATTATAGATGTAAGCCCCACTAAGTACAGCGCTGAAAACAAAGTTGTTGATTTCAAAAAATTATAATCTTCATTCCTCATAGTCATTATATTTATTCAGGGTGGTTACTCGAACAGCTTATTTGGATGTTAAATTAATGAATAAAGTTAAGCAAACTACAACAGCCTTCAACTTCACAAGCTCACAGACCAGCCATTAAAGATAAGGCCATTACGGACAAAGGTATTATCGGTCCAGAATAGCAGCAACAGTGTCATAGCTTCGCATTCCCCACGTTTAGCTAGAAACGTGATTCAGAAACCTGTGGATCAAGAGTCAACATACCGCACCTCTCAGGAAGCAGGCACGGATCAAAGTCCACCAATCACAGCCGATGGTTTGTATGACCGTCACAAGTGACAAAGCAGACAATGCACAGCTTTGCCGTCTTGTTCAGTGGATTATTTTTCACGTTCCGTTTTCAGGTATCTGTCACATAAAAGGTAAGTATTGCCAAAACAACAAATTGTATTTTTGTTGGCTTACAAAACATTTTATAAACTCTCCCAGCGAGGGCAAACACCAAAAATATGCGCTTACAGACTGTTTTGCAGCTGAACATTTACAAAACCACATGACTTCTTTTTTGTTCAGTTGTTTATAACGCTGTTCTTATACACATAAAGCCAATCGAAAACTAACTTTAAAGTAAGCCTTACACTTTTACTCCATTTCAATGCTCTCAGGAATCACAGAATATTATTGAACACCAACTTTCATGCAGTTCCTTTCAGGATCAACATTGAACAAAGCTATGTAAGTGGCATCTTACCATGGTGAGACGATTTTTTGCGATTTTGGAATTGCCTCCTTTGTCTCTGTTCCTAGTTTGCTTCTGTCAGCTGTTGCTGACGTTGAGTGTGATATTATCTCTTAATTTGGAAACGGATAACACTCCTGCTGACTGGCATCATAACCTGGCTGTGTTTACTCAGCTGCTGGACGTAGCTCACCATTTCTTCAACTAAATCGTTTTCCACTTCACCCCATGGGACTATGGAATATATTATGGCACAGAAACTGTGAAACTCTACACAAACATTGCAAAAAATTATAAAATTATCTCAGGCTTTCTGGACGTTATTTCAAGGTTAGTGAGGGTCCTGACTTATTTATACAGGTATCGCACTGCTAGGAGTTCCAGTTGATGAATCGTCAAGCTAAATGATATGTTTAACTAGCAATAAGTAGGTGCGGAAAGCTTCTTACCATTTTTGGGATCAATGCGATCCTTAAACTCCACCCACGCGTCTTTCATTAAATCCTAAAACGAATGAAAAAGTCAATTGACAAACTTCAAAGACTAGAAAATGAGAAACGAATCGATTATCTTGTTGTGCGAGTTTTTTTTCTCGAAAATGTTGACTTCCCATGGCTCTTTTATTTTCTTGCAGTGATGACAAACTGGAACTATTAAACATAAACAATAATATTAACATTCTAAGTGACAATTTTGTTACATACGTGTGTTGGGTTTGCAAATCATGCGTTTTTGTTGTGCGAAAACTTTATGTTTATGACTTGCCGAAGGAAACTCGTCCAGTTTCAATGTTTCTGATTACAAAAAACAATGTTTAACAGCTTGCCAGTAGTATTGCTTTAAATGGAGGTAATTGCTGTGAACAAAAAGTGCGACATTAAACAGAAAGAAACCCTTTTATGTCATAAAGTGCAAAATTATCTCGTACGAAATTTGTTACACACTTACCTCAGGCCTGACTGTTTCTGTTAAAAAATTTTTTAACAGATCTCTCTTTTTAACGATCTTTTTATCGTTTGCAATAATGACTTCTAAGAGTTCCTTAGGATTGTTGACTTCCATTTTACGGCAAAAAGAAAGCCATCAAAAAGACACAAGAAAACCAACAAAAGAGTACAATTCAAAAAAGTTGCCATCGAGGAAAAGTTTCCAAGGAGAAAAATTTTGTCTCCCGACCCACATTGCTGTTGCCATTTTCCTGCCACTGAACGATGTGGATGCTCATGATTGGCTCCCTCGATTTGGTTCCTTGCAATTATTGGCTGAAAACGAAGTGCTCGTGTCATGTTGCAAAAATCCGACTTGGAAACGAGATGGTGTTGCAGGATGTTTCTAATGGTTTCATTTTCTGAGAAATTAAGTGACTTTTTGTACCTGAAAAGGTTTTTTTTCAGCACGCACCCCGTTGGCAATTCGAGTTCTCTCTTGCTGGGTAAAAGGAAATGCTTTTGCCCAGACTGCAAGGGGAAGCTTCAGTCCTTAAATATTGTTAAGAGGCATCCCTCCTTGTTTTCAATACGTGGTAAGTGTCATTCTTTATCTTTGTTTGGAGGTGACTTAACTTGAAACAAACAACTAGTTAAGCACAGGTTTAAAACTGTTTTCTTTGTAAATGCTGTTAGCTGAGTTTTTGTCCGACTACAAATTTAATTTATCATTTTCTCTCTCGCTTTTTTCCTCAATGGTCTTGTATTTTTTGGAACATAACACTCCAACCCTTTACCGTGACTGATTTTTCATGGTAATTTTTTTTACAGCATATTAGAATTCACGTTCTGTTTTTAAATACAGGGTCTGAAAACAATGATTCATGTTCTGAAGAGTTGAATTCGAATGTGAGTTCTTTATACAACCACAAATTAATATAGACTCACCTGCTTTGAAAAATTAATAGCAATGTTAATACTCTAAACTATGGGGAAAAAATGATAATATGCAGCCTGGTTGTTAAAGAAGTCAAGATAACTTATAAATGCCATTTTCGTGAAGTTGAGCATTTATCAAGTGTATGAAAACATACATGTTGTGTTACAGTGATGCAATGTAAATTTGTCTGGCTTGCCTTGAGCAACTCGTGATATTTCTTTAATGGAGCAACCACTCGTGTATGTGTGAAGTCCGATTTAGACAGTACGATCTCTGCTTAAGGATCAGTCATGTAAAACTTAAGATGCATGCACTGCTACAAATAGTATCCTGCAAAGATCACAAACAACTTTTGTGATTGAACCAAGTGCCTGTGGCTACGATTGTTGTAAGGTTTCAAAACATGTTTCAAAAATCACACATCGTGTGGAACAGTCGTAGGCAAGTTGAAGGATTTACACGAAACAAATAGCATCATTAAGGCCATTAGTCAACAATTTGCATACAACAAAGTCATACTGTCTTAATCGGCCCTGACTCAATGATTATACGTTGAAATTGTTCCTGTTTATTTATTTTTTTAATGGGGAAGGTGTAACTAAAAAGACTACTGAATGGAATAGTTTGCTTGGAATGGAATATTTATTTTATACAATATGTGCACCTTAAAGAATACGTAACTTGACTGGAAAATATGCTTAAGAGAACACAGTTCTTTCATCAGGGTAGCAACTTTACAACTGGAAAGAGTGCTAGATGACAGTAACTAACAGGGAATACATTACTTTGTCACAGCATGATAACGTATGAGCTGGATGCCAGTGGAAAATGTTACATTTTGCACCAAATGCGTATCTTGCACTCAGCTTTATCTTGTTCTGTTTCATTTACATTTGCTTTCTGACTTGTTATAATTTTGTTACATAATTGTGAGAATTTTGTTTTGCTTAAAAAGTTTAAAAAATCATGCATTCAGTTGTAATTCAAATGTTTGACTGATTTAATGCCAGGAAAATTTATGACAGGGATATTATCACTTTATTTAATTAAAAGGCGTCATATTTAGGGTGCCACAAGTAGTGTGTAAATTAAGTACCCCAGGGTAACTGATGTAACAATCTATGTAACATGGTATTTATCATTTAGTGATGAGACAATTAATAAAATTAATATTTTATTGTTTCATCAGCTGGTGTCAAAAACACTTCTTAATTTGTATGTTGAGGTCAGGCAGCAGTTTGGTAATCTCAACACTTCCCAAACATATAGATCTGTGACATCCATTACAATAAAAAGAGGTTAAATGCAATTCAAGAGTTTTAATTGAGGCTTAGCGGCCGTGATATATGAGCCCATATGCTATGTTTGAGAAGAAGCACAACTAGCAACAGTTTTTTGGTAGGTTTTAACAACACAATTACCGGTCAAGTCGACTTGAGCTTGTTGAAAATGAAACGAGTATAATTGTTAAGTAAATTGTGGGGTTTGATAAGGCCGCAATACCATATTGCACATTTTTTAAATCAGGGTTATGATTCTTAAGATGATGTCGTGTGTGTACATGACATTAGAGTTATGTTGAGTAGCTGATGCCCTGTTGAGCAACCGATCGGTGTTATGTTTCCGAAGATTATTTTGTTTACACTCACCACATCAGGGTTATGATTCCACAATGATTTTAACTATACATCTGAGATCAGAATTATGAGTTAGAGATGATGTTTTGTTATTCATAGAATCCGGTTATGATTCCACAAATGATGCTATGTATGCACAGCAGATCATGGCTCTGATTATGATATGATTTCATTTGTCATGATCACACACATCATGTTATGATTTGTTAATGGTTCTATTAGTCAAAAGAATCATCACACGAATCATTATGGATGATTCATTAGGGCATATTCCTGTGACATTAGATAAGTATTCTTGTTTCAATTACGTCAATAATTACTTCTGACGGTTAACTTTGTTCTTATTCTCCAGACAATTTATCTCCAGAGTTTGCCTCTACTGCTGCAAAACCACTTTATTTCCCTGGAATCTTCAAGACGTTTACTAGCTTATAAATCGTGTAGAGTCATATCCATGGACAAAACTCATAACCAGTAGTACACAACAAGACCCTAATTTTCGTTCTCAATTATATCTTCATTATAATGTTCCATATTTTGTTCCACTTTTTGTCCGCAAACCCCTCAATAGCACTGCATTTTGCGTACCCAAACTGCTCTTGCACTGCCAGAGAACCTGTTATGCAGGCTACCCTTGTTGTTCTATAGTAACTGTTATTTGTGCTTACCACAGATGTAACTTCTTTCAGCTTTTTAGATATAACTGGTTTATCAGAAGGCTTGGATCCTCCAGATCCCTTTTCTCAGACAAGAGTTGGCAATAAAACTAATCTTTTCGTTGAAAAGTCGAACTTGCCTGTCTCAATCCAAGACGACAGTGATGACATGCAAGAATTTAGTGAAAGATCACTTTCTTGCACCTGCTCTTGTGCTTTTGGTCGTCCTGACCAAATCTAACTGTAGATGTATCTCTTTACATGTTGCAGTTTTTCACGAGGCTCATAAGCATATTGTTTGCTTCTAGGCTGTCAATGATAATACTTGACCTTGGAGAAGACCTGTCAAGCTCTGACAATGATAGTGACTCTGATAGTGATGAGGAGAGTGAATCTGAACACTCTGAGGACCCCAAATCCACTCGTGGGCCTTCTTGTGATAAGTATGTATGTTGTGGTTCAATTTTATCCTTGGTTCAATTTCTTTGTTTTTGTGTATAGTAATCTGTGATAATGAGCTTAAAACAAAAGAAAATAAAAAATTGAACCAAGGATAAAATTGAACCACAACATGTATGTCATTGTTCTTACAAAGAAGTGACATTTTCATGAATAGATTTTGCATTTTCTCTATGGCAGTTGCAAGATTAGATAATAATTGCTTGTTCAAATACACTTGTTTGTACACTTTTTGTATTAATTTTTTCCAAAATGGTGTAAATGAAGTAACGTGAATGTCTGTTTGTTGTTATCAACATTTATATGTGGCCCTGTTGGAAATCATCCTTTGTATCCCACAACTTGCAATGGAATAGCTAATTGACCAATTTTGAGACTTGGCTGTGAGCTGTAGGAGAATGCTAAAACAAAAGAAATGAATATTATTCATATCTGAACCTCAATGTTTTTGTTGTAGTTGTGTTCACCTGTGCCTCACGGCATTTCAATATATCAAAATTGGACTGTTGTTACATGGCTGTTTTTGTGTTTGGTTTTCAGTGAATTCTTTGTTCTTGACTTGCCTGGTCAAGAAGTCTCTGTTGAACGCCTATTCCCCTTGCCAAGGTAACCATGCTCCCATAAAACAAACTGCCTACACCCAGCCTTTCTAAAACTTGCCACAGAGAAGTCCAGCGGCTCCACTCTTATATCGCATCTTGCCCTAATTGCCAGCTGGAGTACGTGCCGGTCTATGCATAAGTTGATGAATAGCTCATAAGGTGTGATACATTCTCTTCTTTGGCAGCATTTGTTCTCTTCTGGGGTGGGCATCTGAATGCATTTTTTGCATATGCGCACCCTAGGAACACCATCGACTGGGTCTGTTTGAGGACCATCATCTCGTTCATTTGCCATGCAAAATCCAGACTTTCTTGCTCATCGTCAATTAGCAGTACAAGTTGCCTCCTCTGTTGCCCCTCATCAAGATCAGCTACAAATTCCTGCATTTTCAAAAGAAAAAAAAAATTACCTCAGAAAAAGACTAGTAGACCCGCCCCTTACTCTCTAAGGTATGCATGACACAAGGGTAAGGTTTTCGAACCCTTTTGGTCAAAACTGTAGTGTAGATTTTGAGCCGAATGCTCAGGGAATTCCTTCCCCAGGAAAATCTCTAAAATTTCTGAGGGAATACACCATATCTTACCTGGATTTCCTGCCTCGTATTTTCGATGTCACGTCTTTGACGTTCCATGGAACTCGAAGGTAAATGTGCTCGGGTCACAGTTTGAAGATTCTGATAACATAGTAAAAGCCATAAAACCAAAGTGTCAGGGATAAAAGCAAGGTGTCAGTAATGCAGCCACTAGGCAACAATCATTTTGCAAAAGAAGTTTGTATCATATTCACACATGGCTTTCGTGGAGTGCCACAGTTGCATTTGGTCGACACACTGTAATTTGGCCGTGCAGCAGGGGCAACCATGAGTACTGCCATCCTTTCGCTTGGTTTTACAAGTGGATTTGCAATTGCAGTAAGTCCTCTCGAACTCTTCTTGCATGGCGTCTTGAGCAGTTTTATTTTCTTGTCGCTCTGATTCTGCAATCTTACCAAGAAAGCCGGAAAGGTAAGCTATTGAAGCATGGATGTTCAAGCTACTCTGTGGTACAAATAAAATACAAACAGGGAATCGAAACGTTCAGACACACAAAAAAATTAACTTACCAGACTTAAATGTTTTGTCTCACTGGTTGTTCATCTCCCAACGATTTCACGGAAATGTCCGACGCCCGTTCGCCATCTCCCTTGCATCAGGAGCCTGGTCAGACCAGGGTAGACTGGGGCCAAAGCCTGGCCGGAAAGCCGAGGTGAGCCCAGCCACAAGACAGGCTTTGGCCGGACTGGCCAAGGGATAAAAAAACCGGGGAAGCCGTGGTCAGGCGGCCAGCCCGGCCTGGCCTGGCCGGGCATTAAACACCAATGCCAGCCTGACCAGTGACAAAAGTAAGACAACCGTGACTCCCAAGATCAGATGAATTAAATTGGTCAGTACTCAGACAAATAAAAGTAACCAAGAAATTAATTACTGGCAGGTTAGTTAGTTGCCAGGCAAATTGCCCAGACATTACTATTAATAAAATTGAATGCCATTTAAAAAATGCTATCAGAATAACATTTAATACAGTGATTTATTATACATTGTTGCACGTCAAAAACATTGAAAGTTTTTCTTTCAGTTGCATTATTTACAATAATTTTATAACAGCATCTTCTCATTAATGGTTATATACAATGTATAATACAATATAATAAATAGAATCTCGTTCAGAAAGAAATAGTGCCCAAGAATCAAAAAATAATAAATAAATAAAATGGTTTGACTTATTTTTCTGATATGCATGTATTTGCTCTTGTCATGACCTTCTAAAACAAGAAGTAGTTTTAATTTCTAGAAAGCTATGAAAAGTGTCTTGAATGCTTGTCCCCGCATGGCTAAACATATAATAGACAAACATGGAGAGCATTAGAATTTAGACAAAAATACACCCTAAATTTAAATTCCATTCAGATAAAACAAGGTTTTACATTGTCTAGCAAACCAATGCAGTCAGTAATCCTGTTCAACTGACCGAAACATCCAGCAAATTGCAATATTGGTAGATTACAAGCTGACACCATAAACTTATATATGTCTATGCGTTATGGAAATACAGAGCTATAAGCTTTTGAGCTTATATTTATTTGAATGGAGCAATCAAATGCTGATCAATTTTTTGGTCCCAGTTTTAATCTCTCACTTTTTTCAACTATTAGATTGCATTGAAAGACTTGGTCACTATTTTAAATGTCTTAAATCTACATTTGAATATTGTGTTCTGTAATTATGAGTCAAATAATGCAAAAGAAAATGGCATCAACGGAATTTAGTGCTTAACGTTTAAGCAACTTAGCTTATCATGAACCAAGATTGGTGACTTGATATTACTTGCACTGTTTGAGTCTCAGCTGAAGTCACTGACCAATGTGTTAAATACAGCCAATATCTACAACAAAACATAAATGAGTGGTCAAATCCAGCTTATCTGAATGATGCGGCATTTAAAACAATTATGCTTAAAGAGCAATATTCTTTTAAATTATACTTCTCTAACAGTTCACAAGCTGTGAGCTCATTTTATTTACCCAAGACATTTAATAATTTAGGAAATCCTATCAGCATTTAAACCAGACTCAAATCCTCTGTCATTCTTAGTTACGTTGAAAAAAACTGTACACAAGCCTGGTGGAAAAAATGTATCCAGATTTAAGCTCAAGCTTTAATAAGGGGGTCAGTCTGCCTGCTTCAGATCCTCAAACATTTACAAACATTTAAGCTGCTTTTAAACTCAGAAGCAAATGGTCAATCTTTACTTACAACAATCATTCATTTTGAATACAATCTTTCAAAATTATCACTTGCCTTCAACTTACCTCGACCTAAAGGGTAGCTGATTCACGTTTTGCTGCTCTGATTCTTCGTTTCAAGCTCAAAAGAGGCAAACATTTGAAGCCACGACCTGAACACAAAATATTGCGCCAAAAAAAGGTCACTATCTGAGCCCGCAGTGGTCTAGCTGCTGACCGAAACAACCCAATTTGTTTCCAGGCTCCTCAGAAATGTGTTGTGAATTTGAAGATGGCGGTTGCTCTAATGGGCCACGTTATCAACAAACTCCGCTTTCTTTCCGATTTTAAAAGCTAACATAACGCAAAAAAAGGATCAAAAATCATTTTTTGACTTACACAGTGGTTTAAAAGAAATTGACTTCTTGGAAAAGTTTGGAATCGGATCTGTTATTCTAAAAAAGGTATTATGCATTCATTGTGTCATTGCAATTGACTACATCAAAAGTTACACATGTTGTCTCCCATTGCAATCTTACGCAGACAATCAACAGGTAAACTGCTTTTTTGAGTACAGGATTTTGATTTATTAATCTTTAAATAGTGTCTCATTTTCACAATTTTGAAGCAGGAAAAGAACTGTCCTTACAGCTTAATTCTTGCGGAATCAGTGTTCAAATCTGTGTTTGATTAGCTGTTTAGAGCTCAGGTGCAACGCGTGACTGGACACAATGTTTTAAATAGCACTTTCAGCGTAGGAATTTCAAGTTACAGCACATTCAAGATGATTAAAAATTTCTCAGTTCCATATCTTTTAAGGTGAAGTCAGTGACCTTGTTTGTGAATCATTTTATTATGTGACTGGCTGAAGAATCAGTTTTAATTGTAACTTCAGAGGCATTTAACATGCTGGAAATAAAACATCTTAGTGACCTTTAGTACAGTTTCTTTGAATTGTCTTATGACGAGATTAGCAATAACAACCAATAACTTTCACTCCATGAGAGAAATGTAACATTAATTGAATAAGATACATCTTTGCTGGGACAACATGTTCCAAAAATGCTGGGCTTTTCCAGACTACTTTTCAATGCCTGAAAATCCAAGAAAGCCTAAAATGGCTAATATCTTAGTGACCAGGGAAGCCAAGTTTTTTTTTTTGGCCAAGGCTGCCAAGAAAGTCTGGCCTTGGAATTAACATGGCCGAGAAAGTCGGACTTTTGTGGCCAAGGTTGCCAAGAAAACTTGGCCGTAGACAGGTTTGCCAGGCTTGGCCAGGCCGCATTTTCCTGGTAAGCTTGGCCAAAAACCTGGAAAGCCTACCTCGCCTGGCCTGGCCAGGCTTTGCCAGGCTGGCCGGGTTTTTGACCGGGCTCTTGATGCAAGGGCACTTCTCACTTAAGCCACCATTACTGAGCTCTCTGGTGGTTGGCGCATTGAAAACAATAACAAAATGTGCACAAAGCACGCCGTTTGACAGAGTCTTTGAGATTTCTAGAAAAATTAAGCGTCAGGTGCCTGAAGGGTAAGGAAAAGGGATATGCTCAAGCTCTGAACCAAAATACTTTTTCATTTTGCTTAGCAATTCCAGGAAGTATCGAATACTCCCAGGAGTTCTGGCTGCCAGGCTTTCCCAGCTGACGTGCATGTAGAACAGCACTGTACACATCTTCCTGGCTTTGAAAGAGAAGTCACAGTGAAATTGTGGTTCCATTCTTTGGGTTTGAGTTGTGTTTTTTTGCAGCAAATATTTTTCAGTCCCAGCATTCTACTAAAGCACTCTATTACAGTTGTGATCTGTTTTTTTCTGTTTCGGTGAACTAGTCACATTTATCCTGTGAGCAGGATCACTTAGTGCGTTGTTAGTGCGAGTATCTTGGTGACGGAGCCGCACTTTGTAAGCTAGGGAGCAAAGCGAGACTGCAAGAAGAATGGGGCGAGGAAAAGTGAGCCTGCATGAAAGCCATTAAAGTTTGAATTCTCTGCGTTCATCCACGGATGCAGCATTCTGATTGCGTGGAAATGACACCCAATCAGGTTACAGATGTTTGCAATGCATAATCATTACGGTTTCGCGCCCCATGAACTGTGTCACCCGAAAAATGTGGGGTATCCATGATGCTGTGCATGCTCACAAAGCACGCCGCCATTTTCGGGTCTCTTGACTTCAATACAGAATATTCCCAAAAGAGATTTATAGGGCTGTCATTCCCGTCCGTGAAAAGACAATAGCAGTAATTGCTATTGTGGAAATGTGCAGAAAATGCTCTCACTTTAGATTAATGCTGGCTGTAGAGGAAACGAAAATTGCTCAACCAGAAACATGCAAAAAATATTTCGTTATGAAGAAAACTTCGAGCGATCTCCGCCTGGGAATACAATTAAGCTTACACGAGTCGTGTGGAAATCTACACAGTCATCTGCTGTTGTCTGTTTAAACAAAGAATTGTTTTACGTGTTCACGGACAGTATTAAAAAAGAGAGGTTTCGATAATTGGAGTTTTTGTGGATGCTGAGTTCGGGGAAAGAAAAGGAGTGATCTTTTGCTGGCCGGCACCATTTGTCAACTTAGTTGTTTACTTGCAAGGCCACGCAGATGCGTGTCAGACTTTCTATTTTTTTCGAAGGTCACTGTTTTAGTCCGCTCAAATTTTCGCTTGCAGTGTCTGGTATAGTTTGCCGTCAAGTGTTTGGATACCTAAAGTATTGTGACAAAAAGATGAGAAAAAAATTTCAGATATCTTGAACCAATTACGTACAAATATGCTTTTCCTGTTGTTCTGTTACTTTTGGCGGTTGCGTTTTAATAATCGATCGATCATTTGCCTGTTTTCCTAATAGTTTACTTGTTTATTCTAACTGATTTTTAATAATCGACGGACTTTGCACGACATGTTCATACTGCTTTCACGTTTACGTTAATTTCAGGTGTGAATTATTTTTAACAATAGAGGTTAAACCGCGATGGCCTTTCTAATTATGGGCATTGTTTCTCAATGAATAGGTCAATGATTCGAACGCTGAGAGCAGAAACAATAGTTACGATATTGATATACACTTGGGACTTAAATGATTGACAGCTCTGCATGTTGTTACGCATGCCCTGTACGTTTTTTTTACAAGCTAATTTGCATGTTCGATCGACATGTTTCATGGGGCGCAAAACCGTAATGTGATGCGGTTGGGACTGTGTTTTTACAATCAGCTCGATACTCTTCATAATCGAGTTTCATGGCCCTGGAGTTTTATATTTTTAATTTCCTATGCCCCCTTATTCATTCTTGTTCATCAATTCTGAGTCATGAGCTCCGTCGCCCCATTCTTCTGGTTGACTCGGTTCACTTGCCTGCTCACAAATTGCGACTATGCTGCCAAGTTACTCACGCGAGCAACACACTTAGTGAGCCTGCTTGCAGGCTGTCACAACTCAAGGGTCAGTGAACAGGCATGTAGCCCACGAGACGAAAAAAAATGAAACAGTGATATCTAGTGGTCAGGTCAGGTAACGTATGTTTCAAGAGAGAACTGCCTTGGAATGTCAATTCGAATCAAGAATAAAAAGGCGTAGACTTTCAAAGTTTTGTGAAGATGAAATACTAAGTTGAGATATGTACTAGAAATCCTGACTCGCTGAAGTGAATTTTGACATTCCAAAACTAGGAAGAAAATACTTTTTTGTATGTTGTGAATTAGTTTAGGCAAGTTGCCCAGACTGATCTATAAAGTTCAATGCATCAGCAAAAAATGTTAATGAGTGGAGCAAGCTAGTGAGGTAGCTATTGCCTCTCAGTCACAGAGTCTGGGGGGAAGAGAAGATTGGATTCTATTGAGGCATGTGGGGTGACATCGGAAGGAGCGAAGAAAAAACAGCGACTAGCAGATTTCATATCAATATGGCAGGATCTTGCAATGGAAGTTTTTCTTTTGTCAGGCGAGGTAAATAATGCCATAAATGAAGTTAAATTAGCTAGCGCCAGTAAGTTGAGTCAGAACTCCGAACAAGCACGTTTATTACACAACGCTAGGCAGACAACTAAAACTGATGGTTCATGGTGCAATGTACAGAAGTTTGCCGGTTCCCAGTTATGTTCTACGTCCTACCGCATTAAGCTCTCTGAGTGTTATCATGTTCCTTGCCAAATAGAGCCCAGGCCTAAGCTGTCATGTCGTTACAGTCCTGCTGCTGACGAAAACATCGAGGAGGAACCTGCTGTTCCTTCCGTCCCTGAGAGCCCCCGTTATATGGTCCCTCCCAGATCCCTGAAGTGCTTGCCGCTCTTCCGAGCCCTCTGACCGATGCCTGCCAAACGTCAAACTTCCCCCCCCCATTCGTAACGGAAATGTTCCTGTGTCCAGTGTGGATAGTTCTATCTGTGAGCATTAAGACTCAGTTACCCTCCCTGACTCCCCAGATGCTGACGAATTGGAAGTTCCTGGCACTGATCCTACAATTTCGCGTACGAGTCCTGGACCACGCCGGTCTCGTCGTCTGACTCGTCCCCCAGCATACCTCAGACTATGTCACTTAGTTGATGCAATGCATATCAACAAGACGCTACATCAGACCCAATGATAATGATCTCGTGTTTCGCAGGGCGGACAGTGATGTCATTAGAAGCCATAAATGGGGTACCAGCGAGTATGTCCATGTCGAGATCTTCGATGACGAGAGCTTCTAGTGTGAGGGGTCTTCCATGGCGGGTCAGGGATAAGCGGGTCTCACCAACTACGGACAACGGAGTACGGCCATCAGCTTGCATCGCAGACTGAACTTTTAGTGACCTTAGTGCCAATGTACTTGGCAAGGGAGGCTCTCATCATGTTAGTTTCAGCGCCGGTATCAATTGTGAGATGTAAGGGGTGATGGAGGTGAAAGGCGTGAAGATACGGTGACTGGGAAATATTGACTCGGCGGGAAACAGAGTGTTCCACGGTGGGCAGGGCTGCTGTAGAAAAGTTCTGCATGTCAACATGATCTTGAAGGGTGGTAGGGTCCGCGAGGTCGGGGCTGTAAGTGTAATCGTCTCTGGACTCATCACTTTCTAGGCCAGCGACTTGACAGATCCTAGACATGAACAGCCAGTCAGACTCACGCAAATACTTGCAATTGCTCAGAAAATGAGACTGGAAGTTGCTACGACTGGCCTGTTGGCAAAGAGGACACGACCTGACATCACGTGGTTTGGGCGGTGGCCTGCGACGTGTAGGGGTGAAGGAGTGATGTTCCGAGGTGGGGGCAGAGCGTAAGATCTGAGGCGAGAGTTCCGTAATTCCCTTCTGTAACATTGTTTTACGAGACGAGGGAGACTGGGGTGAAGTAAGCGCAGCCAGGTTACGACGACAAACTTCTCGAGAGGAGTAAGCTCTTCGTCGACAACTGGGGCTTCACCATGATGAGTGATACCACTAGATGTGGTGAGGAGATTGTCCTCAATAAAGGCCATTAGGCTTCAAAATAAATCCTCAGGACGTTGTTCCAGTTTGAGAGAAATATACGCAAGATCGAAGAAACGAGATCCAGTGCACTGCAGACCGTAATGTTGCCGAATAATTTGCCAGATGCCATTAATAGAAGTTGAGTTCTTCACAATAGTTTCTTGAAATAATAGGAGCATAATTTGCTATTTGGCCGAGCATCATTTCCAAATGGGTTACCTTTTGTGCGGCTGTCCTCCTTCGTGGCGCTGGAACAGATTCGTTGTCATTGGAGAAACCGCAAAGAGGTGAAGCGTTCGTTTTCTTTCCCTATGAAGTGCCATCGGTGAGGAAATCGGCGAAGTTAGAGTCAAGTGAGAGAATGTACTTCAAATTGTTCTCCCAAGGTTCGACAGAAGTGATAGTTTCGTTCAAAGTGAGCGACCATTGTTTCGGAGCTCTTTGCGAAGTCATAGCGACAGTAAAATTCACGGGCTAAACTTGACGGTTCGGAGAGGCGAATTTCATTGAAGGAACTTTTCGTCGTCCTCAGTGGGTTCTTTGAGACCGTGACACTGCCACCACACCAGTAAGTTGAGTCGGAACTCTGAACAAGCACGTTTATTACACAATGCTAAGCAGACAACTAAAACTGACCGAGAAAAGAACAAGAGACGCAGAGTACAAGGTAACCTAGGTAACGGGTTAATTATGCGTGTAGTGAATAACATAGCAGTACAACTATGCGAGCTAGGCATAGCTCACATCGCAGTTGTATTGGTAATAATGTTTTTAATAAAGCGAACATATTTTGTGTTACTTCACACTGAGCTTATAACCTACTGAGCTGACCTTTTCTGGTACACGTACAGTAATAATACTCTTCGTCAACTATAAATTAAAAATTTCACAAATCATTTGCTGAAGTTGTTTTTCAAACTTAAAATAGTTTTCTCAATGGCAAGAAATTCCTAAATCAACACCTTGATTTCTTGGGTCAGCACTCATCTCCATATTCCAAAATGATGTGACGTCACACACAAACTCCGAGGCACACTTCGGGTGAGCACTTCGGGAAATGAACATGGCGGACGATAGTAGTCATAGCATATACATGTACCGAGTCTGGCAAATCAGAGATCTCTTGCAACCAACATCTATCTATTGTTGCATTGGAAAGGTGAAGGTAAGCGATTATCTATTCTACTTGTCATACATGATGTATTTCCTATGTGAGCTAAATGGCTGATTGACTCATTTGTGATCCAGTCGTTTTGAAATATGGAATAATGCTCCATACATCAAAATGACAGCTAAGAAGTTCATAACCTTTTCAAGCGAAAAAAATGTAGAGTAAGCAAAATAGCAACAAAATGGCCGAAAGAAATATTAAACAAGAAACTCTAGCTAAAAGCTAAGATCATTTTATTATCGTTATTACTATTAAGCTTTCCAAGTTTATTCCAAGTTCTTACCATCACTTAATACAAAATCAGTGATAAGACTTACTGATGTGGCTCAGGAAGGAGCTCGTTACCAAGTAAAGCTCAGTGCATGTTGAGTAACACTTACAAAAACTCAGACTACTAAATTACCAAATCTGCAAGCAAGCATGATTACTGTTGTACTTTAATTAGCATGGACTGCATCTTTATATGATTTGGAATCATCCAGTATCATAGGATCAGGCTGAGTGACATTGGTAATTGATAGGAATATTATTGTGATATCTTATAAGTAAATACAAGGCTTGGTTTTGGAACCTCTGGGAGTTAAAGTGCAGCATAATGGGACAACAAACCTAGCTGTGGACATGATTGTGTGCTTCCAGAAAATGTCTATAATCCCCCCACAGAAGGGATTGGAAATTCCTGGGGGTGGGAGGGGTCTCAAAGGGTAAAACTTTAAGGGACTGTATGAAGCTTAATTGGAATTTCCAGAGGGGTGGGGGGGGGGGGGGTCCTTAGGAAAAATCCCTTCTGTGGGAGAGGTATGGATAATTTATGGAACTACACATTATGAAACAGAAACTCAGTGGGGGTATGAAATGATATGAACATTGACTTGGTTCAGAACTGAAGGTGATAATTCGATTGACTCGAGCTGATAATTTGTACAGATTAAACAAACTGTTGTTAGCATTTTTGACAGAGCTTTTCTTTCTCATCTCTTTGTCAACCTGCAGCTAACAGCCTTGGAAATGTTATTGAACTGCTGTTATGTTTCCGTACCTTTCAGTATTACATGTATTCTTCTAGACTGGAAAATCGCGACAATGAAGGTGCTCTGCCTGGACTTTCACTTCTGGTATTATCCGAGAGTGACTTTCTTCATCATTTCACTTCAATCAATCCTTAACCTTGACATCCAGATAACCTAAATAACCATCAAAGAGAAATATTCATAACAGCAAATAGCTAGACTAAACTTTCATTTAACATTTCATCTGAATGTCTAGGCAGGACAACATTGTCATACAAGTTGATAGTTCTTTTTTGTTTGGAGAAGGGATAGGGAAGATTGGGGGTGTACTCATGGGTGTACATGTTTAAATGGCTTTCTGACAACAGCTGACTAATGCAAATGGCAATTTCGTGCATTCTTGCCCCTGCATGTGTCACACCTCCACTCTCTTTTGCTGTTGATTACCCAGTCAGGAATGTTCACACAGGTTGGATGATACCAGCGATTACACTGAGAACACTGTACCTACTCTTTGTTGTCATTTGGCATTCTGCAAGCGCAGAAGATGGGCACTGTTGTTCTGTGGTTGCTTGGATGGTAAGGTACCCTCCGTGATGTTCTTGGAAAAGGAACCTTTTCCAGCGAATCTAGGCAGCTGACGTAATGGGCACGCAAGTTTTCTTGAGTCACTGGGTCTATGCCATAGCCCAAATCTGTTGCATATGCAAGTGCAAACAAGCCACAGTCACTCATATTGGTTTGCTTTTTAACCTTCTCATTCAAAAATAAAATAGAATCCCCAGCATGCATGAGCATGCGGCAAGAATGGCGGATGGCAATAGGGCTAACTCTTTGAAACAAGCTGTCATATAGCTTGATAGTTGCAGGCCTGCAAGAAATGGTACTAAGACATACCCAGTGATTACCAGTGTTAATTATGTGCACAAACTCACTTATCGCTGGAGCCACCAATGTATCAGCAATATCTGGGTCATGCAGGCCATCAACACAGGGAAATTTGATTTTGAGTAGTACCTGCCCTGCATGAATCTCAGAGTAACACAGCCAGTGTGTTTTCTTTAAAATGTTGCTTCTGGCGTCTTCATAAAGAATAAAAGTGGAGTCGGGGTCATCAGGGTCCCGGACCTGAACCCATGGCTTTGGATCAGGAGAGTTGTCATCTATAGTAATAACTACAGCCGGGGTTTTGGCTTGATTGATTGGTGGTTGGTTGTTAGTTGTTGGCTTGGTTAGTTGTTGGTTTGCTTGTTGATTGCATGTTACCGGCTTGTTTTGTTGTTGGCTGCTTGCTTGATTAGTTGGTTGTTTATTCTCGACTTGATTGGTCATTGGTTGCTGGCTTGGTTGGTTGTTTTTTTTTATTGTTTATTTGTTAGATTGGCTGATTGTTTGTTTTTGAATTGGCTGGTGTTTTGTTTTTGGTTTGGTTGGTTGGTGATTGTTTGCTTCAAAGGTCCATGGTTGTTGGTTGAGTTGCTGGCTTAGTTGATTCCTGGCTTGGGTTATTGTTGGTTGCTGATTTGGTTGGTTGTTTGCTGTTGGCTTGGTTATTTGCTGTTAGCTGGTTAGTTGTTGGTTTGGTAGGTTGGTCACTTGCTTGAGTGTTGATTGTTGGCTCATGTTTTCTTTTCTTGGAATGATTTCTAGTTGAATGTACTTCATCGTCTTCCATTGGCAATTGCCTTTTGTTACCAGTGGGTTGATGGTTAATGAAGTGTGGCATTAGCGGCTGCTGTTGTTTTCTTTTTCCTGTTAGATTGGCTGATTGTTTGTTTTTGAATTGGCTTGTGTGTTTTTTTTGGTTTGGTTGGTTGGTGATTGTTTGCTTCGAAGGTCCATGGTTGTTGGCATGGTTGGTTGGTGGTTGAGTTGCTGGCTTAGTTGATTCCTGGCTTGGGTTATTGTTGGTTGCTGATTTGATTGGTTGTTTGCTGTTGGCTTGGTTATTTGCTGTTAGCTGGTTAGTTGTTGGCTTGGTAGGTTGGTCACTTGCTTGAGTGTTGATTGTTGGCTCATGTTTTCTTTTCTTGGGATGATTTCTAGTCGAATGAACTTCATCTTCTTCCATTGGCAATTGCCTTTTGTTACCAGTTGGTTGATGGTTAATGACGTGTGGCATTAGCGGCTGCTGTTGTTTTCTTTTTCCTGATTCTGGTTCCTTTAATTTCTTGTTTTTCTTCTTCTTAACATAAATATTTCCATCCACTGGCACATTAACACAGTACTGATTCCGCATTATTGATGCGCGTTTCCCAACCCTGTTGGCAAATGCATTTCTTTTGCGTCGTACCGGGAGTGGTATGTACTTTTTGGTGGTATTTTCTTCAGCATTTTTCCTATTTTTTTTGTTGATTTTTGTCATCTGGCATTGCGTTTTCATCAGTGGTCTGGTAGCACAAGCCCTTACTGTATAATGCTTGTAATGAGCTGCCAAGTTCTTTAAGGGCATCAAGATCTCCAATGTTGTAAGTCAAAGATGTAAGCTGTTTGAGAGTCTCCCTACATTTCATTGCCTCACGTGTGATTTCCATCTCTTTTGTCATCTTTGGCTGCACTTGTGGTTGTGGCATAAAGGTAGGCAATGGAGGGTCTATAGGATCCTCAGTGATGGAGTTGAAATCCAGGTTTTTAAACACAACAGCATCGTCAAGACAGAGATGTGGATTTTCACGGAAGCTCTTTGGAAGTGCATCCCACTTCCAGTCTGGTTTGTGTTGGAAAACGGCAAAGAAGTGTTTGCAGAGTATACCTGTGCGGCTGAAGTCTGGGCAGCTGCACTTTGGCATTTTATCTTCTCAACCAAAGGAGAGCTTATACCATGTGTCTTTTGACTCGGGGGATCTGCCATAGAATTCTTCTTTATTTTCACCTTCCTTAATGTAGTCTGCTTCGATTAACTCGGCTGCTGAGATTTTTTTCAGACAGTGGTTGAGGAATTCCCGTGGCTTATCATGCAGGTACTTTGGAATAGTTTGCCTGTATCCCTTGTATTTGCCACTATACTTTGTATTGAGCTCAACATACCTAAATTAGGGAAAAAAGATTACAAACATGAGAAGCACAGGTAGAAAATTTTCTGACAATGCTCTGGGAATTTTACATTTTTTGTTTTGCATTTTGGAGGTATTAATTGGATACAGAGTGGCTAATATGACAGTTATGTTTGAAAGGTGTCGTGTAGTTTCCTAATGTAAATATTTACATTATATTATATATAACAATTAAGATCAGTATAATCTCCTACCTTTGATATTTGTCAGGTAAAAATTCTGTAACAAGAATGGTTATCATTCCACTGAGGCTACTTTTGTTTCGATCTTTTAGGTAACTGTACTTGAAGGATTCATTTTGGCGCTCTATGCCGTTGTTTTTGTTTACACTAATAAGGAGTCGTTCTTGTCGGTAAGCCCATACCCATCGCTGAAAGAAATATATGTACTCATTAGATATACAAATTTTTTCTTTTAGATAGCAGAATGTTCAAAAATATTGTTGTGTATGTGTGTGTGGGTTTGATTAGTGTTGGAGGGGTGGGGGAGGCTTTGAGAAGGATAGACGACCTACTTTTGTTCACAGTTTTTTTATTTTTATTTGTATGCCCAGGTCAGTTTGAGATTTTTGCCACTGATCAGAGATAACAAAACTTAAATTGATCGTGGAGAAGTAAGGGTTATGTATCTTAGCCATAATGACAGTCAAAATTGCAGTTTACAATTACCGATAAGACCCTGTTTTCACTGTTTTAACAGAGAAAAGAATGACTTTTGTTACCATCTTAGAACCCCTTTTTTGCATCACCAAATAATAATGTCGATTATTTCATGAGTTTTTATTTAGCTTCTGCTTGTTGGCTGGTTTGTCTGTTATTTTTAAATTATTATTTAATGTTTTCTTTTTGTTTTTGTTTGTTTGTTTGTTTGTTTTTTTTGCTATAGTTCCAGTGTACCTTGGCCTCTGGCAACCATGTTTTCTCAAACCAATTGCGCAGTTGAGGATTAGACAGCCACAGCTCGCTAGTCTTCAAAGACCTGAGGTTATCATGATACGCATCTTCCGTTGGAGACTTTGCCCCATTGCACAGCAAATGAAGGACCTCTTCCCTGTGGTCGGTTAAGCCATTGTCTGCTTTACGAAGCCATCTCTCCCAGGCTTGCTCGCGGTGGAAATCACAGATATAAGTTGTTGTACCTAGAGATTATATTTGAGCAGTTATTTTTATTTGAAAGGTCATAAGGATGTGTGATTTGTTAGAGAATAATTAATTTAGAGAAAACAGTATTGGACATGTTTAAACTGATAGATATTAAACTAAGTGTCAATTTGAGGTCTAGCTTTTAATTTTGAATTAGGGACTTTTCAAGCTAAAAAGGAGCAATTAATATCGAAGAAAATAACAGGTGTGAAAGGCCATCTCACATGAAACCAGAGAAGTCAATAATCGTTCTTCAATTGTATGCAGTGAAAGGTTTATCCTTCCTCTGGACCTCAATTCCTGGCCATGCCAACATTATGCTGCAAGGAACTTTTATTGCAGCTTCCACTGCAGATCAATA
The DNA here is from genome assembly GCA_964030785.1 of Siderastrea siderea. Taxonomy (NCBI): domain Eukaryota; kingdom Metazoa; phylum Cnidaria; class Anthozoa; order Scleractinia; family Rhizangiidae; genus Siderastrea; species Siderastrea siderea. The sequence goes on from OZ034968.1 coordinate 43,539,754, forward strand.
CCACACCCACTTTAAAGAGAAAGGGAGGGTCATGGTGGGAGAACAAAATAAGGGAGGAACTTTTTTGTTGTTCAGAGACAGTCCTATTGTGTTCCATCAGCACATGTTGCATGTACAGGAGCTTATTGTAATATTTCATTGTTATACATCTTTCTCCTTTACATTTCCAACTGGGAAAGAGGACTTGGCATTCATTTGATGAACATTAAAACTAAAATTTCATATAATTGTGCATAATTATATGCTATAAAAATGTTGAAAAGGTCTTCTTACACACCTTCAAATGTGGACTCAATGGCATTAATTTCTTCCTGACAGACGTCTGTCATGAAATACTGGGGTTTCCACTGGGGATTCCAGTCACGGAAGATGTGTAGTGCTTCTTCTATTGAGGCTGTCGTTTCATCTTGGGTTATAAAAGACCCAACCACTGTATAGTTGACGTTGGTTTTAACTACAAGAAAGAGCAGTGGGAGATCATATCTCATTGTTTTGTATGTGGCATCTAGAAGCATGATTTCATTTCCATATCTGCCCATCAAATGCCTCTGCCAAGCTGTTTGATGAGCAAATAAAAACTTTTGAGTAATATTTGCTTCAACATTGCCATCTGTGTCGGATCGGTGTGGATTTTTTCAACCAGGCTCTTGTCAATGGGTTGTAACAGGCCACCAACCTATGAGGAAATAAAGAATTCTATTATCAATGTTATAAATTAATAAATTATTATAGTATTAATTTTTATTTTTGTTTTTGCTCAATGAAGTGTGTACTTTGTAGATGAGCATGTAGTGATGATATGAAGGTTTTTTCTTGTGTTCAAAACAATTAGTTTTCTCGCCACACTCCTTTGCTTTTTCCTGAAATATTGTTTTGAACACTTCACATAAAAAAGAAAACATGTCTTCATGTGGTCATGTTATATCTTTTATATAGAAAGAACTGCTAAAGGCAAAACCACAGCGACAAACCAGTGAGGAGTGCCGGATCCTGTGTAGACCTGGATCAGTAAAAATCGTGAAGACGAACGTAAACAACAGTAAACTGATTCTTACGGCGAGAAGATTAAGAAATTAAAATGGAAACAGAAATGAAATAAAGTAATATATTCACCCGATATTTCGGTTTGCAAAACAAACCTTCGGGGGCTAAAAAAGAAAAGTGAATACAATTATAAGACGACCGTTACATATATGGGTTTGAAATACAGCATAACAGAAAATGATAGGCTACAGAAAGTTGACAAGTAACGTGTCTATTTATACCGTGAGGTTCAAGTGTCATGGCTTTATCAATAAGGTGGGCCTCACGTGCTTTTCTAACAGAGTCACGGTTGTTGTGGATAAGTTCAAGCAGTATAAGGAGGACGTCGTTGATGGAGTGGCCAGGTTGGTTAAAATGTTCTGAAATAGGAGTAGGGTTGATTAGCTGATTGTGATTGAGGATAGAGCGGCGATGTTCACCAAAGCGTTCATTAAGTTGGCGCTTAGTTTCTCTGATGTATTGTTTACCACATTTTTTACACTCAATAAGGTATATTAAGTTTTTAGATTTACAACTTTGGGAGTCAGTGATACGTTCTTCTTTAGTGGCGGAAAAAGTTTACTTGAGTTGGCCTTGCTGTAGGAATGGACAGGTGAGGCAGCACGGATGTCTACACTTAGAAATGCCAGATGGTGGTTTAGGTGGTGTAATATGGTCACGCAAAGTGCTTTTAACAAGTAGATCACGTAGGTTAGGGCTACATTTATAGGCTACGATGGGTGGAGACGGGAATGTTTGTTTGCAGCGAGTGGAAGATTGAAGAATGTTTACATTCTTACGTATAACAGTGGAAACGTTGGGAAGAGCTGGAGTATACGTAATAACAAAAGGGGTTCAGACTGAGTCGTTGTTCTGTGGTCGTGGTTTAAGAGTTTCTTGACGTGGGATGTTGCGTAGGCGGTTCATTTCTTTTTTGAGAAAGCGGCGACTGTATCCTCGTGATTGTAGAAAGTTGATAAGTTCCTGGCGGCGTTTACTAAAGAAGATGTCAGTGAAGCAGATGCGGCGTAAGCGTAAGGCGAGGCTGAACGGAATGGTGCAGGATGGCAGGAAGTCTTGAGGAGGTATTGGTGTTTGTCTGTGGGTTTCGTATGGAGGTCCGTCTGGATTTGTTTGTTGTTGAGATGAACTTGTACATCTAGGAAAGGGAGAGTCTGGTGTAAAGAATTTGAGTATTCATGGGTGAACTTGATTGTTGGATGAATAGAATTTAAATAATGTATGAAGGTTTTAAGATTATGCTCTCCTTCTGTCCACACCATAAAAATGTCATCAATAAATCTCCACCAGACATGAGGTTTGAAAGGGGCACTTTTAAGTGCTTCTTTTTCCAGTTTTCCCATGAATAAGTTTGCATACGATGGTGTCATTCGTGTCCCCATAGTGGTGACATGAATTTGCAGAAAGTGTTGGTCATTGAAAGAGAAGTTGTTCTTCCCAAGTATCATTCTGATGAGGTCGCAGATTCTTTCAGTGGGCAGCGATTTGTGTGAACGAGTGTTGAGAAAATGGCGGCAAGCTTCGATACCTTCTTTATGCGGTATGTTTGTGTACAATGAGGAAACATCAAGTGTGACAAGGATAGCATTGCTGGGTAAAGTTCCAAGTTCCTGGAATTTGAGGAGAAAGTGGGTCGTGTCTTTGATGTAGGATGGAAGTTTCTGTACTAGAGGTTTGAGGTGGTAATCAACGAATTGAGAAATAGGGCGACCAGGATTTCCTTGTTTGTGAATTTTCGGAAGGATATAGAAACGACCAGCTCGAGGATTGGGATTGGAAGTGAGGTATTTGTAGGTATTTTCATCAATCAGTTTTTCATTAAACAGGCGAGTGGTGAATTCTTTAATTCTGTCTTGTATTCTTTTATGCATTCTGTTAGATACCTCTCCAATGACATGATCTTTGTGGTCCTTCTCCATGGGCAAGTTTAGGTAAATTCTTTTTTCAAACTGAGGCCTCAGTCCATTTTTAACATCATTTGTGAGCCTATCAGAAATGTTCCGCTTGAGTCGTTCTGTGTTATCTGCAATCTACAAAACAGACGTATGGTAAGTATCAATAATTTGTCTTAGTGGCTCAACCATGACTTTGAATAGGGATCTTTATATGTAAAAGATTATTGCAGTTATGCATGCAATAAATTTCTATCACAGTTGTGCATGCAATAACCCACAGTTCATATTGTATGATTTTATATCTGAAAAAAGGACTCCTATCTAAAGTAGTTTAATAAGAGGATTACTGCTTAAATTTATTATCTATAAATATCTTTTACTATTTTGTTCCACTTTTGTATGTGAATTTGCTGTGGCAATTGTGAAAGACTCTCTGTGAAATAAATTAAGTTCACCTTGTAATCTGGAAACTTTACAACTTCTGACATCACGATCTTTGCAGGACAGCCAACCTTTATGGTGTCTTGAGGTAAAAACCTCCTTGCTTTGAAGGGATGATCACTCTCCTGAAAAGCCAAGTTAAATTTCAGGCTTAACAAAAAAGTGTAATTATTTTGATTGCACGAGACTGACATTATTGTGTACTGCCAAAAAATTTACCTTTTGTGTTACAAACTTGGTTTTTTTCATTTTTCTTCCTGTCTGGACCATGCTGGCAATCAAATATTTTAGATCCAATTATCATAAAAGGAACTCCATCATAATGTAGTCTGTCACTTTTAAAAAAGAGTGTCCTTGACTTACTGAATGGATCTGTGCAAAAATAAGATTTCATTCATTATCACAATGCTTTATTGATAACAATGGTTATGATAGTTTTTTTTAAAAATGGGTGAACTGGGTGCGAGAACTTGGTACTGGAACAACAAACATGGACAACAAAGCTTTCTGTTGTTACCCAATTTCATTTAATCAAAATCAATATTTAATAGAAGTGTAAAATGAAAATTTATAGGGAGGCTTTCATGGATGCTCTCCTCTGAGTATCTCATGTATCCCCTTTGTATGTAGCGAGCCCTAAAAGGGGTCCTAATTTTTACCTCACCACCCACCCCCCTCCCCCCACAGGAGTCCCTTTGAATGTGATATTCCAGAAAACATTCATAAAAGGTCAAAGGTCTCCCCCACTCTGGATCTCTCACTTTTCTACAAATTGCATTTTGGCTTTCTTCTTCCCTTTCATGCTCTGAGATCTCCTATGTTTGTATCTGTGTGTGTGTGTGTGTGGAGGGGGGGGGGCAAAGATGGGGGGCAGGTATGTTTTCAGGAAGGGACAAGTTCGGGAATTGATTGATTCTTGAATGGTGTCAGTTGAATGACTTCTGTTGTATAAACTTTGCCAGCACAAAAAAATGCCTTAGCTTACCTCCAGAACCAAACATTTTGTCAGATTTATAACAAGAGAATTTTGTCGTGGTTTCTAGCTCGTTTTTTTTGTTCAGTAAAACCATGGCTTCCTCTGTCGAATCAACATATCCATTTTGAAGAATTTCTGCCGTGTATTCTTCTCAGGACTCTCAGGGTCTGTAGAGTCACCATTAGCAGCAACCAAACTGCTTGTCCCCTCCTCCTCCAGAAATTTCTGTTCCAGAGTATCCATGGCAAAAAGGCTTAGAAAACTCTTAAGTTCTAAGTAGAAATCGTATGTCGTAAACAATGATGTAAAAGTCGATGAACTTCGATGAACAAACAATCCTTTTTTTCCTGCGTTTGATGACTTTGATGAACCCAGGTTTTCAGACACGGTCAGACTTTCAATTATTATTTTTATTAGCATTTTTCGAAAGTCCATATAAAGAGATAAACTTGAAGATAAATGTTTTGAAAGACTGTTTCTGAAGGGCCCGTAAATAGCCGCCTTGTTCGGCACAGTCATGAGATAATTATTATTCTTATGACAACACTTTAATATAATTACTTTTCTTACGATAGCAAACGCCTGCATTTCTAAGGAGAATAAAGGGCAATACAGACAGGGTGTATGGGTCGGTGTATGGCGTTACTGAATAAGCCCGAAGTTGATTGACGAACGAACCCGAAGATCGGGAATGACGTCACGTCATTTTGGAATATGGAGATGAGTGCTGACTGGTTTCTTGGTTCTATTTATTTGAAAATGGCCAGTGACAAGGCACAATATTTGCACCTTTAATGTAAACGGATCAGATCCTGAATTGCGACCACTTCCCACTTCCCTGCTCTGTGTGGAAAGGTTAACTGCCATCTCCCATAACTAGGAATCCAAGTATCTTCATAATTTATTACCTTTTCTGTAAAAAAAGGAACTGCATGGCTCTACGGTAAACTGCACAGCTCCACCATATGAAATCTGCCAGTTGCTATTTTTACTTTACCCCTTCCCATGTTACCCAGCATGCCTCACTAGAATCCACTCTTCTCTCCCTTTCCCCTAGAATGTAAATAGCGACTGGGTATGAATATGCTCTAGGCAGTGGAATACCACTCCTTTGGAAATAACATGTCCCCAAAACCCAGGGAAGCCATCACGAGTCTTCATAAATGTAAGCAAAAGTGAAAGCGAGTTGAAACCACATATGTGATCAACATCTTCATGCTATGACTAACCATAAGAAAAGAAAATGCATATTAGTACGAAAAGAGTTGCATGGGCTGAGTTGATAAGTTGAGGTGAGATGGCAATTACTTTAGCTGACATATATTACAGTTATGTAGTCTGGGAACAGGTTTCTCAAGGTGCACTCTGGGACCCAGGGGGTACATATGTTATTGACTGGGCGGGGGCACAAAGGCCTTTTTTTGGTTTGAAATTAGTGGCCTGTGCCTTAATTTGGGTCAGAAATTTTCTGGTGGACTTTTTTGACAGAGTTTGGCAGTACTTTTGTTACTCCTGATAAAAAGTGGTGTGCCCACCTCAGGGTTCTCAATTTTATGACAAACAATTGTGCTTCATTTGTCATGCAAATAAGCAGGAGTTTTTTTCTTGGGGGGGGGGGTTAAGTTTTGGGCCATTGGACCTTTTTATGTCTAGTTTTAGCCTAATGGAACTGTTGTGGGATATAAAGACAGGAGTGCTTAGTGGAGCCGATATACAAAATACCCGCTCCGCATGCAGCATGATGCTGGCCGGGAAGTAATGTATCAAAATAAACAATTTGCTGGGAATTAGTTAGGAAATGATTGCTTGCTGACGTTTTTTTCTTCTGAAACAATTTTTGCTGGAAAGTGATACACAGCGCCCACTTCCTGGCTCACTGACACACACTGAAAGGTGGGTTGCTGGAAAAAAATTTAGGTTTGTTTCTCGCATGGAGGTCACCATGGTCAACGTCGATTGGTAATGATGCACGAGAATGCAATAAACATGATAAACGCAAATAAACGCCTTTATTGACAGGGATCCAAACAGTATGACATCTGTATCTGGTAAACCTCTTCTACGCCCCTTTTTGCAGTATCAGACGACTCATTGTCAATTAGAGTGAAAACAAGCATCTCACTTTTCATAAACCATGCGGTGATATGACCACGTCCTTCAACGTCGTTTACACTTAGGAACTTGTTTCTACAAATTGCTGTTTTGGGATATCTTCTTGATCAGGAACCTATATTTCGGTCTAAAACGGTAAGCAGTTATTTACTTCTCGCTAGTATTAGTATTTACTTTCTGTCCATACGCACTGAATAACCGACTAAACAGACCATACCATTTTAACGCCGTAGGAGTCTATTTCGCCATTCTCCTGGTCTTAAAGTTACGCTGGTTTTCTACTGTCCTTTCACTGAAACATCTTAATTATAATGATACATCACCCGAAAACTTAGGAATGGAATTTTCAGATATTCAGCTAATAAGAAATTATTTGTTTTTTACCTGGGTTGTTAAATTAGCGATCCAGGCGTTTTGAATCATCGTATTTTGGAAATGTCTGAGTGGATCCTATTCACTAAATTTGAGTACTTTTGATTCCTCCCAGATAATAAAAAGCGTTGTTGCGGCTCCGGCCGATGGACTGACTTCAGACACAGCGGAGATGTGAACAAAAAGAACCGTTAACATCTCAAGGTAAGAAGGATATTATAATTTCAAAAATGGCTAAAATAATTGCTCACATGGTGATTATATTTCGTGCTGTCTGTCAGTATAACCTGTTTCAGAGGTCTATTATCAAAATATTTACGAAAACCGCTACCACGGTTTGAAAAAGCTACTTGGCTCGTTGCCCCTTGCAGCACGATTTTAACTTGAAAATTACTTTATATTTAAAATCGGGGATGCACATGCGGCCCTCATAAAATGAATGCAAGAGATCCCAGAATCTATTGAACACCATGAAAGCCGATGACAACGACTTTGAATGTGTCGCTCACTTTTCTTACTTAATCGTGCTGACCCTATAGGATGTAATTAAAATTTTTGTCGGTCATGATGATACCTCAGCTATGCAAAATAAATTCGCAACGCTCAGCGAAAAAATAACATTTTTATTACAAAACTTGTGTTGTTTTACTTTCATTTGTATTAAATATGAACGAAAATAGATACTCGCACGTAAGTTAGTAAGAATGAAATAATTTAAAGGGGAGCGGGAGCGTTCATCTCTCGCATCTCGCGTTGTAATCTAGTACTTCGTACTCGTTGTCATAAGTTTGAGTCCACACACTTTGTTGTTTATGGCCTTTTCTTTAGTTATTATGGTTAATTGTGGTGGGCTTCTGATAAACTAATAGCTTCTGAATATGCGAAATAAGTCGAGATGTTGGAAAGAAATTTTCTGCATTATGAAAGTTTTATTGCGTTGTTGGCCTGCCCATTTTGATATAATTTTCTGCGGCAATATGGTGTATTCGTTTATCAATTTGATTAGTCCATACGCGTTACGGTTCAAACCACCAAAAGTCTGTTTTGGCCGTTTGGTGATCTTGTTGTGTAAAGATGGCAGAGCTGCGTAAATGGTTACGATTATGTTGATCAAATAAGAAACATGTGAATGACAACCCTCGATGACAAGCGGGACTTGGCGCCTTAAATAAGAGCACTGGAACACAATGACAAGTCTCGAGGCAGCCGATTATTTAAAATGGCGAGGCTGTTTGGAGTGCTGAGTCTCTATTTGTCTTGTGTCCTCACATTGCATGTGACATAATATTACCCTAGTTCTCAACAAGCTTGCTTTCGGTTTATTTTCCTACCGACGTAGAATGCTGAGAATGTAATTGTAGAACAACTTCTGGAAACGGACCATGTCGGGCTAGCTACAAACTGTGAAAGGGAGCGATAATCCTTTGTTTCTGGTAAACAATATTTGAGTCAAGTTTCTGTTTTTTTTTTGTTCCGCCAATGAAAGTTTTGTTTGCACTCAGACAATCCTGAAAAAGAGTGCTTCCAGCATTTTGAGAGGAGCGCACATTTCAAAAGAGAACATTTTTGTGAGAGTTATAAAATCACGGTTTTACAAAGAAAATGCAAGGGTCGTACCTTTGGATCAAACCCATTGTTTTTTATATTTTGACCATGCGGCACCTAGAACATGAGTGAATGTGTTTTCCAACCAAAATATCTTGTAATTCTCACCGAATCTTTACTATGTACAGCTATTTCCAAAAAAAAGAACATGTGAAGGTGTAGCCTTTATAGTCAGATAAATAATTATCGCTTTATCTGCCGTACCTGGTATAAATCATTCAAAGGATCTCAAAGCATTCCGACAAAATTTGATTGGCCTGGACAACGACATGCACATGGCGCTATATGTAGCTTCGCATTTTAAAACAAATTTTCAGTTCTCAGTCAAAAAGTTATTGCTTTTTTCTTCCGTACGACACGAATAGGACTGAGCAAGGTTATGTACAGCTGAAAATCACTGAGAAAGCGACGCCGTACCAGGAGAACGCGTACAACGCTTTCATATGTTTAGGATGTCTGGCAGTCACTGGAAACTGCAGTTTCTGTAGGGTGAGATAGTGAATAGCACGTCGTGGACATCCCAATTCGTTTTCAAAGAATTACATTTAGAACCCACAGAAGCCCATATTTAATATTAGATCTGGTTAGATTTACCGTGTTACAGTAATAAATACCACGAATCAAAGAAATATGACATAAAACGTGATTTCATATGACTCGTGTGTGCACTACATAACTGGTTTTACAACATTGAAAGTCAGCTGTCAATGAAACCCTTTTGATCTCTTTTGTTTCCTTGGGGTCTCTTGACATGTCAAAGATTCGGACAATCAAAATTTCACGGCCAGAATCAGTACGTAAGTAAACGCCAACTGATACCATCGTAAATGCCACCCAAGACCATAGAAATTTTGCCAAGGGAGCGAAGAAATGTGTCCAAAAAAAAAAGTGAAGAAAAAGCGCGATGGTTTTATAAATGGTTTCACAATATGGGGTGTAATCCAGCTGTCAAGGAAAGTCTCTTGACATGTCCAAGCTCCAGACAACAAAATTTCTCCGGCAGAATTGGTCACATTTATCAGCTTCTATGTTTTGCCCACGGAAAATATCGGCAGGCAACAGTGTCCACCAGAGTTCCATTTCGTATTTAAAGTTTTGGAAAAGTCATTTTAATAAGAATGAGGTTTTAACGCAAGAAGTGATGGCAGCGACAAATTGCAAAACAAATCCAGCGTAGTCGTGAGGTTTTAAAAAAATGGTCGCGATTTCCGGTGTCGGCACTAAATCGATATTTGAAGGCGCTTTCCCATATTGCAGGCAAGTACAGCAGTTTTTTGCTCGATTCGATTTTTGTGGATTGAGAAAAACCAGCCAAAAACCGCCAAAAAGTAAAAACTGCGCAATTTTCATGATACACGGTACCTGGTCGCGATTTCCGGTGTTTGTGATCAACTCCTTTGTTTAGGTGAAAGATAATTAGAAATTGATATTTGCATGAATATCAGGTATCCTCTTCAGAACCACAGCAATTCCGTTGCGTTGTAGTACAGTATTTGGATCTTGACAGTTGGATTACACACCATGTTGTGAAACCAGCTATAAAAACATCGCGCTTTTTCGTTTTTTTTTGTCACATTTCTTCGACTCATGGATTGAAAGAGGAATCCATATTCTCGAATCGAACAAAAAACTGCTGTATGGGAAAGCGCCTTCAATCGGAAATCATGACCACTCTTTTTTTAAAACCTCGCGACTCCCTTAACACGAAAAATCTAACCAGATTTATGACCGAATGTGGGCTTTCTGTGGGTTCTAAATGTAATTCTTTGAAAACTAATCAGGCTTTTAAAGACAAACTGGGGTGTCCACGTGCTATTCATTATCTCACCCCACCTCCCACTCGCTATGTTTTGGAGCGATGTCCCCCTATAAAAAGATCTAATGTCCACGTCAGGAGCACATACTCCTGTCCACGTGCTATCCGTATCTTTAAAATGGTTAACGTCGGTTTAAGTTTTCTCTTTTTATTTATTACATTTAATTATTTTAGTCAAATTCGGTTTAATTTTTCTTTATTACTTAAAAAAATTGCGAAAAAAAGTTACCTTCGACCCTCGTCATGGATTTCTCGTTTGGTTTAGGTCGGTAACCAAGGTCAAGATAACAGATATATCCGCTTGTAGCGGTATAATATTTCACTTCCCGCGGTGTCCAGATCGCTTCATATCCGATAAGTCGCATTCGTTTTCGACCAGACTATTTGCCAGTGATAGACTATGAGCAGTCTCTCTTTCCGCTAAGGTATAATCGAGGAAAACAAACAAGCGAGCGGGCGCAAATTCGCCTGCCGCGTTGAATCGTCTGCCTGCCGCGTTGAAAAGTGAACAACGCGCGTATCGAACTGCTAGTGTAAGCCGGCTCGACAAGCGTGTTTTGCGATTTTCGTGTTCGCCTCGCTTTCCTTGTTTACTCGTTTGATTACAACATAATCAAACTTACGACGGGCAATCCGACAAAGATTTCTTTTTGCTTAATTATTTTGCACTTTCTTGCATCACCTAGCTCTACCTTTATTCATTCTCGATCTATTTTTGAACCTATTGCCTTTCTGCTAGGGAGGATGCGTATTCGACGTAGTACTCGTGATTCTACGTGCTATAACACCAAGCGTACAATCTCCAAGAATTAAAGGATATTTTGCTTCTCAAAAACAAGAAAATAAAACGCAAGGACTACAAGCGACACACACACAAAAATGCAGGTATTCGCGATGAATGAGAGGTTTACTCCCGGATAATTTTAGACCAGTACAAACACTGTACGAATGTACCAAGGTTGGGTAGCTCAGCTCAAGTGGGCTGCAGAATTTTTCCTTTTTTTTTTGCGGAGCGAGAACAATCCACATGAATAAAACCTGCCAAATTTTTATGGTACGTGGAAATTGGTTGGGATTTCCGGAGTAGGTGATCAACTCCGAGTATCAAGAGAAAAAAAAAGGGGTTTCCTTGACAGCTAGTAGATTACATCCCATGTCATGAAACCACCTACGTAGTTCACATGTGAAATATCGCTCACATTTCTTCAATTCGTGCCGTTACAGTAACATGGAAAATCTAACCAGATTTATGATCAAATATGGGCTTCTGTGGGTTCTAAATAAAATACTTTGATATCAACGCACTATTCGCTATCTCACCCCACCCCTGACCCACTAACTTGGGGTGATGTTCGCTTGCAGTTCGTATCTTTAAAACGGTTGAACTCTTCTTAAATTCTTTCTTAGTTGTATTTTTCTTTGTCTTTTTTTAAATTTTCTCTTTTACTTTCTACGGAATAAGTTTAGAGAATGTAGCCATTGTTTGTATTTCCCATGTACAGCTGAATTAGAGAGAATGATGGAGAAAAATTTCAGGTTGGACTTCTATGACTCCAGATTAATTTGACTTAGCTCTGTATTCATTTGCCAGGGTGGCAGGAAATTCAAAGCCTTGTGGTCTACTATCTTGTACAAGTTCCATTTGCATTAAAAACCATGAACCGGTCTATTGTCTATAGTGCGTTCGTGGAGCTGTGCTGCATCTGTATTGATAGCGTTACTCACAGGAAATTTACGTCACAAGATTGACAAGGCGAGGAACAGAGAACACCACACTACAGAGGCCATTATCGCATGAAGAGGTTGTCCGTAAATAAGGGTTACGAAATGGGAGTATTATCTGCAAAACATTGGTGATGTGTTTCTGACTTATGTCGAGAACTTGCAAAACATCCTCATTGGTTGGCTTGTGGTGATGTGTTTGTGACTTCTGTTAAGAACTTGCGAAACATCAGCGATGTGTTTGTGACTTCTGTAAAGAACTTGCAAAACATCCTCACTGGTCGACTTGTGGAGACATGTTTGTGACTTCTGTTTTTTTGCCTTGCAAAACAGCGGCGATGTGTTTCTGACTTCTTTTAAGAACTTGCAAAACATCCTCATTGGTTGGCTTGTGGTGATGTGTTTGTGACGTCTGTTAAGAACTTGCAAAACATCGATGATGTGTTTGTGACTTCTGTTAAGAACTTGCGAAACATCAGCTATATGTTTGTGACTTCCGTAAAGAACTTGCAAAACATCCTCACTAGTCGACTTGTGGAGACGTGTTTGTGACTTCTGTTTTTTGACTAATTGCAAAACAGCGGCGATGTGTTTCTGACTTCTTTTAAGAACTTGCAAAACAACCCCATTGGTAGGCTTGTGGTGATGTTTTTGTGACTTTTCTTCAGAACTTTCAAAACATCGGTGATGTGTTTGTGACTTCTGTTAAGAACTTGCGAAACATCGGCGATGTGTTTGTGACTTCTGTGAAGAACTTGCAAAGCATCCTCACTGGTCGACTTGCGGTGATGTGTTTGTGACTTCTGTTTAGGACTCGCAAAACAGCGGCGATGTGTTTCCGACTTCTATCAGTACGAATTTGCAAAACATACTCATCGGTTGGCTTGTGGTGATGTTTGTGACTTCTGTTGAGAACTTGCAAAACATCGATGATGTGTTTGTGACTTCTGTTAAGAACTTACGAAACATCGGCGATGTGTTTGTGACTTCTGTGAAGAACTTGCAAAGCATCCTCACTGGTTGACTTGTGGTGATGTGTCTGTGACTTCTTTGAGGACTCGCAAAACAGCGGCGATGTGTTTCTGACTTCTATCAGTACGAATTTGCAAAACAACCCCATTGGTTGGCTTGTGGTGATGTGTTTGTGACTTCTGTTGAGAACTTGCAAAACATCGATGACGTGTTTGTGACTTCTGTTAAGAACTTGCAAAACATCGATGACGTGTTTGTGACTTCTGTTAAGAACTTGCAAAACATCGGTGACGTGTTTGTGACTTCTGTGAAGAACTTGCAAAACATCCTCACTGGTCGACTTTTGGTGATGTGTTTGTGACTTCTGTTGAGGACTTGCAAAACAGGGGCGATGTGTTTCTAACGGCGACTTTTAAAAATTTGTAATACATCCTCATTGGTTGCCTTGTGATGTGTTTGTGACTTCTGTTAAGGACTTGCAAAACATCGATGATGTGTTTGTGACTTCTGTTAAGAACTTGCAAAACATCGGTGATGTGTTTGTGACTTCTGTTAAGAACTTGCAAAACATCCTCACTAGTCGACTTGTGGTGACGTGTTTGTGACTTCTGTTGAGAACTTGCAAAACATCGATGATGTGTTTGTGACTTCTGTTAAGAACTTGCAAAGCATCCTCACTGGTCGACTTGTGGTGATGTGTCTGTGACTTCTTTGAGGACTCGCAAAACAGCGGCGATGTGTTTCTGACTTCTATCAGAACGAATTTGCAAAACAACCCCATTGGTTGGCTTGTGGTGATGTGTTTGTGACTTCTGTTGAGAACTTGCAAAACATCGATGACGTGTTTGTGACTTCTGTTAAGAACTTGCAAAACATCAGTGACGTGTTTGTGACTTCTGTTAAGAACTTGCAAAACATCCTCACTAGTCGACTTGTGGTGATGTGTTTGTGACTTCTTTTAAGGACTTGCAAAACATCGGTGATGTGTTTGTGACTTCTGTTAAGAGCTTGCAAAACATCGGTGATGTGTTCTGACTTCTACTGCGAAGTTGCAAAACATCAGTGATGTGTTTGTGACTTCTGTTGAAAACTTGCAAAACTTCCTCACTGGTTGGTTTAAGAATTCTGAAGATTACTATTAATATTATAATAACTAGAACGTAAATGCGTGTATCCCTGCTTTTCCTGATGGTTATTTTGTTTTATGTTACAGACTTAAAAAGTACATAAGTACTTTTGTTTACCTTGAATGAGAGTACGCGGACAAAGTTAATCACAGTTACTGAAGTGATACGATATTGAATGCAGTACATAGGCTGTAAGGTGAGAAAAGCCAATTACTGTACACATTACTCGGGAGTTGATTAATAAGCATGTAGATTCAATTTTTGCAACAATAATTATTCCTTCTATATCAGCTGTAATTTGAAGGCAAAGCAGGCCATTGGAGTTTATACCCTAGTGTTAAAAACTAACTTAAGGTTTTAAGCGGTACTCTTTGAGCCGGTTTAAGAAACAGTCTCCATCTCCCTTGTCTTCTGTCCTGGTATGTTATTAGCACGTCATTAGCTTAACAGATTGGGTTTGTGATGTGTCAATTATGACGTGTCATGACGTCACTGACATCACAAACCGGCCATTATGAATTTTGAGGCCACCATCTTGAATTCCCGAGCCTGCAGTCATACAGTTGACAATGACGACATCGAAAAGTACATGAATTTGTTCTAAGAAACATATGTAACGAAGAGATTTGGTGATTATTTGTCTAGCTGTTTAAACGTTAAAATTCGTTAAGGTCACTGCGGGCACACAGTGCCCCCCCCCCCTCACTCCTCCCAGACTAAATAGGGTTAATAGAATTCTGAAGATTACACATAAATATTTTCTAACTGTGTATCCCTGCTTCTTCTGATGGCTATTTTGTTTTATATTACAGGGTGTGGTGAGAAAACAAAAGAATATTGGACGAGAAAATATTTCTGGTGGCTAAATCATGGTTGGTGCTTTTAAGATTTGCCAGGAAACAAATTAAAGGTGAGCTTAAGTAACTTACACCCATGGAGTCAATCACAAAAACAGTGGACAGATATTTTATTTAAAATTAGGCATATGACTTTCAAAAGAGAAGATACTTCTAATAACATATTTAGGAGTTTCAAGATTACTTTAGTAGCATATAGTTTCAGCTAATAGTCTCAGAAGAAGCCACTTAAACATACATAAAGGGGCAAAAGGAGCCTTCAACAATTTTGTAATGCTTAATCATTTTACTCAGTGTAAAGTGTATCTTTTAGGCTTCCTGAAATACGAATCATTAGCTTATGCAGTTACGTTTGCTGAAAAAGGGAGAAATTAAGAAAAAGATAAACTTAACTCACTAGTTTTACTTCTTGTATGTAGTTAATATGCGGCAGATCAAATTCTATATTGCTAGGAAATAGGCTATTACAATGCCTCAACTTGCTGGCTGGCATTTCCCATTGCATTCCAAATTACTGGTAAAAGAGTGACTGAAAGTTTCCCCTGGCTGGGATTCTCGACCTCCTCAAAGTTGCTTGCTGGGAAAAGGAATCCTATGGACTTAAGCTTGCTGGCACTGAGGAGCGGCTATTTTTTTCCCACGAAAGTTAATTATTAAGCAAATATCGCTTGACAGATGTCAATTTGACGTTTGAGAAAGAAATAAACCTTTTTCGAAAAATCGGTCGTTGAGCACTCCTGTAAAGATGTCGCCTCAGTCACACCTCCTCATCATGAACATACCTGAGGACCCCCCTGGACTCTGGTGATTTTGATTGCATGACACCAGAAGGTCGTGGAATTTGATCATTTTGTATCAAAAATGTCAAGATCCCTGGAAGGAATAAATTGTTAAGTGCAGAAGCAATTTGTACTGATCTCCAGAGCTATATGATATATTCATCTGATGCGAGGTGAATAAACTCCATTCCATACCCGAGTGGTGTAGATAACTTATCCTTACAATTTTGTGTGATGCCCATGAAGAAATATCAGACAGTTATTCTGTGTGACGTTTTTGCTTGCTAGAAGTTACTTACCTCTTCAAATATGCCTTTCCCTACTAGAAGGGCACAGAATCCAAGAACAAATCTTTTCTTACATTTCAGTCCTGTAACAGTTGTTCATTTGAAGGTAGAGATATGGAGGCAAGCGTCCTTCCTAGCGGAATGAAGCAAGTTTTTAGCACTTCCTGTTATTTATTTGACCTTTGGTTTAGCCGTTTACATTCTGGGACATTGTTTCAGACTATGTGTTTGTGTTCATTTCGTAGAACACTACATACCTAAGAAAGCTCCAGGAAAATCCGTAATAAAGACATTCAATGTGAGGTTCAAATCATGTGGCCATCTCATCATGTCATCAAAACTAAAGAAGCGTCCACCTCCAAGTAAATTGGCCCCAGTGATATGTTTCCGTAAAAAGTGGTATGTCTCAAAACAATAAAATCTATAACACGTTATCATTTACAGCAAATCACTTTTAACTAAAAACGAGCTCCTGTTTAACCTTTTTATTTTAATTAGGATGGATTCCGCTCAACATTCAAGCAATAATGCAAAAATTAGTTACTAGAATACTACTCAGAGCATGGTGACATTTTGAATACCATTTGAAACAAAGGTTTCATCATACAAAAGCAATTAAAAACCAACGCTAGTAAAATCGAATGACGTTTTGGTGTTGTCATGACGCCATTTTCATGACACCGAAATGTCGTTCGATTTTACCAGTGTTGATTTTTACTTGCATTTGAAACAACTCACTTTAATTCATTTCTCCAAGTGATCCCACGAAATTAAGAAGTTGTCGATATTTAAGCTCCCAAGGTGACCTCGCAAGAGAAAATTAAATTGAAGTTATCCATATTTTGATTAAAAAGATGCTTCAACTCAGTTCAAAACAAAATGGCGTCCATTTTTAGCATATTTTTATGAGGTTTGCATATTTTTTTTCGAGAATGCTTGAGAATTTATTAACTATATTCAAAATGATACCATGCTGTGAGTATTGTTTGGTAACTTTATTTTTGCACTTATTGCTCTAACGTTGAGCGGGAATCAATTAACACAATTGCCTTTAGCAAGCTAATCCGGCAATGGGTGGTCAGCACATGGATGCTCAGGTAATACATTTGACAGCGAAGATGAAAAATAAAATACAAGAACAATATAACTCAAGAAAGGAACAAACTACTCGCTCATACTACTCATGCTCAGGTAATACATGAAAAAGCAGATAGTGTGCTACACATTCTAACCTTTGGTATGATGACTTTTCGAAACCTGGTCTTCCACATTCTTGAAAACGTAGGTCTTGAGACAGGACTCACACCAGCAGTCTTCATGTCGTCTACATAAGTGTGGTACACCTCACTCCTTGTAAGGCATGGGGGAAGCAGAATTTTTTTTTTTCATTTGGGATGAGAGCTACACGAAGTGGAAAAAGAAGAAAATGGCGCATAACTCGGGTAACCGTCTGCTAGGAACCAACCATGATTATGTGAAACAAGCAGAATTTCGAGCAGCGTGTTGAGTGGTCTCGATTGGTGCGATGATCGGACCCGAAATTGTGTCACTAACCTCTAAGCCAAGATTTGGCCTTTAGACTACTGGGTTTTGACATCTGTCTTCCTTTTCTGGCCCCCTCTACTGAAGGTTGACAGAAATGGTCAAACTCCTTTTTTAATCGATGAAATCTGAAGGAAAACATTCCAGTTTGTCAATAATTAAGCTAAAAGGCAAGAATACAGCTGAATATTAGACATAAAAAGTGAAGTCTTCATGTAGCAAGAGAGAGAGCAACATATTTTGCATACTGCTTCTATCATTTGACAGAACAGAAAGAGTGCGCTACTTTTTTGTTTGAATAGATGAAAGTTTGTTACAGAGGTAAGTGCATCTTATGCAGTTGTGAGAAGAACCTGTCATAGGTTAATTTGCTAACTTATGAAGTCAACGAGATGCTGAGAGCTTTGAGCCAAGCTTTCCTGCAAAGTTCTTTTCCATTTGCCAATCGAAAGTCGTAACACCTTTTCCCTTTAAAAGTAATAGGAAACGAACAGTATGTCATTGAGGAATATGTATCGCCCATACAGTGAAGACTTCATTTCGATGTCTAAAATGGTTTGAATCGAAACAAATAATTACACACCATAATTCCCACTTCAGGATTAAACTGAGTCTGTTAGAGATGTACTGAAACTTAGACTGATCGTAAATTAAGCTGCATATCACAGCATGAAAAGTCGAATTTAAGTTGGTGTAATGGTAGCGAAACTTGGTGTAAAGTCCTCATTTACTCAACTTTACACCTTTTGCCCTTCATTAACAGAAAATGAAAATTCATTTTATTTTACGGGAAATCAATAACATCCTAGAAATAACATTTTCACGAAGACATGTTCATTTTGATTATCTGTTGGTTCATTTGCGCAATTACCATGCTAATGCATCTTCAGTAACATCATTGGAATGTCATTTTCTGTTATTGTAAAGTCTATTATGCCTTTGGAAACACATTTTCATCAATAATACAGTCGTTTACATTTGTTGAAAGTCATTACTGGCAAGTACATTACCGTCCATAACAAACAAAGTTCATTTTAAACCTTCAATGTGTTTGCCGTTAAGACAACGCGGTACATATGAATACCATTACGGCGCACTTTGCAGCCGTAATGGTATTCATATTCCTTTGAGATGCTTCTAAGTGAATTCTTCCTCGATACTCTTCAAGTGGAATGCCTTGTCGTCAAGCTTCGTCTCGGTCATCTATTGTTGCTTGAATGTCAGGGCATGAAATGTCGGCTTTTATTCCAACCTTTAAAGCACTTATGGCTTGCTCTACAATATTTAGGAACGGCGAATAGGGGGGCAGCATCTTTATCTCAATTCTTCCTCTGGGACAATCCGCTTTCGATGTGCAGGGGCGTTGTCAAAGACCAAGAAGGTTTGGTTGTCAGGATTAACTTGTCTTCCGACTTCTCCCAAAAAGTCATGAAAAGTTGCCTGTTCATCCCATCAATACGAGCTGTGTGGTAGACAAGGCCATTTGTCGGCGATACAGCCAAACAAATTGTCACATTTCTGCCACGTTGACCTGAAACTTGACGATAAGCATGTTCCCCAACTCTCGCCCTTCCATAACTTCTCGCTGTCCAGATGTTGTAGCCACATTCGTCAATGAAGATGCAGTGGTTGATGACCCCTTGCATCATAAACCAGTTGGCATATTCGTAGCGTCGCTCTATCACGTCGGGTCTGTTGTGAGCAGCTGGTACTGCTCTGGCCATCTTTTCGCTTATCAGCATTCCATCCATAGTCTTTCCAATCGTTCCATTGCACGCCAAAGGTTTAGCAGGTAGTCGCCTTCAAATTTCTTCATTTATCTGTTGCAATGTAAAAAGGCAGTTTTCGTTTAAAATTTCATTTATGCAATCTTTCATCTCATTATCAACTCTAACGTTATTCTGTCCGCCACGAGGTCTTTCGTTTACTCTTCCTTCACGAAGGTAGGTTGCTACAATGCTTCTGGCTGTGCTCCTATTCACACCCAATGTGTCAGCGACTGATAGGTAGTCTTCTGTGGGATCCTCAAAGGCTCTGACAATCCTTCTACGGACTTCGTTTGGAATTCTATTTCTTCTTGGGGGCATGCTGCATTCACTCTTAAAACGGCAAAACAGTTTGTGTACGTTTACAGTGTACATGCACAGTATATATACATGCTTGATCTTTTGTTCTACTGTACTGTTCAAATTGCATTGTCCAGAGAGGGTCTTTGGCAAACTGCATATCACCCAAGAGGCACAATGGAGATAAACTACATGAACAGGTAACGCTGTGCTCCTATTGGCCGTACCTGAATATTGTAGCACTCAACACTGTAAAGTGCTTAAACAAGGTAGTACAAATATACATGTCAAGTACAAAAAAGCCAACATTTCACGCCCTTGAATGTTCAGTACATGTCATAAGACACAACTGATGGCAGAGAGGAAGTTTAGCAACAGACCACTCCAAATAGACCAGTTACAGAACATCATTTGCATATTCTGTTACCAAATGTGGCTGCAAAAAGAACGCAGGGTTTAATCGAACTTCGCTATTAAATTAATTTTTTTATTCATTACTTGCCAGAAATGACTTTCAAAAAATGTAAACGGCAGTGTAATCGATGTTAATGTTTTTCCAAAGACATAATAGACTTTTCAATTAAAAAAAATGACATTCCAATGATGTTATTGAAGGTGCATTAGCATGGTAATTGCACAAATGAACCAACGGATGACTATTTCCGGTGAAACCAACCTCTCTGGACTCGGCTGTGTCGTGTTTGCTTGCCAACAATCTCAGTTAGCCTCTCCCCGGCTGAGGGCAATTTTGTCGTCAAAACGCGGCTCACAAAGATTCATGTGTGCACTTCAAATGAAAACGCATACCGGGAAAGGCGAGTTTCGTATTTAGGAGGGGTATTCGACGGCTTAAAATGGGATGTGGAACCCATGAGAAAGAACAAAGATAGATCCAAGACCCAAGAATACACCTTTGAAGTTTTAGGGCGATTCGCCAATTGCGATGGAATTTATCAAACTTCAAGTGAGGTGCAGTGTGAAACTGTTTCCTGCCTTTAATTAATTCTAAACGTTCAACAAACACCAAAATTAAAAACCTCAATTTCTCGCCCAAAAAGCTTCAAACCAGCCCAGGAAGCCCTCAGATAATGACCAATACAACAATGAAATAAGGCAAATTATTTTTGTTTCGACTTCTTTCTGATTTGTGGCAATTTGAGACGTTTTGTAGCATTTCCATACAAACTCTTAAAATGTTGCCGATGTCATTATTATGCACAACATGGAAGAAACAGTCTAATTTATGCGCAGCTCTCAATGTTAGCTTGGGCCATCTGTGATGGAACCATCGAACATGCAATACAGGTACGACTCTTCTTTCTAGATTTTTTTTCAGGTTGAGTGTGGAATTTAAATTGTTTTTAATCTTGAAGCTGAAATGTTTTCAAACTTAATGTCGAGTTTTGTAGTAAAGTAGATGCCGAATTGTCCGCCTATTTTGCACAGAAAATACTTGAAACTATGAAATTCTTAAGTAATTGTTTTAGATTATGTACCCGCCTATGTTATCTCCTACTTCTATGTTTAGCTAAGTGCATTTTTGTAACATTGTAACAGGTATATCCCAACACGAATATCGGACAGCAGTGCAAGAGGGAAAAGAAATCGAGTGGCGTTGTCGATCGTGCTTTATTTACGATGTCCTCCCAACATTTGAGAGCACTAGAATAGACGAACAGAGCCCCCTAGCTACCCTTTCCTTTGAAGAGGAAACAGCCAACTTAAGCTATGACAGTAAGTGTAATTTTCTTTTGCTTACTGATTGCTCATGAGAGATAATTGCTCTAAAGTTTGAATACACTGTAACAAGCGCATACAGACGCAAAAATGACTAGTGACAAATTTGATTACGCGAGTTTATTAGCGAGAAAAACAAAATGAATTACAGTTTAACACTACTTTAACACTACATTTAACATTAAATCTACAGTATTTAGGGTTAAGCACTGATTCTACCACGGTCAGTTTTGTTATTGTTAAGTTCAGTTAATCTGAGTTTGTATTTTAATTGAATTTGTCAAAATGGGGGGACTGTAAACGGTCTAAAGGCAAATTAGCCTAAAATCTGAGGTTCCACATTACACGGTACTTACTTGAAATGTGTAAACCTTACCTAAATTTTTACTTAAGTGCATTTCATGTTTGGTGGTGACATGACCTCAGCTGGTGGCGGGTTAGTGGTGGCGAGATAACCTCACGTGGTGGCGAGGTGGTTGGTGGCGAGATGACTGTAAACCTTGCAAAACATGGCCTCCCTAGTATAATTCCTTTGCCCAGTCCTCGTGTAGATCATTAATAAACTTAATAGACAGGTGAAGAAGAAATTCTCAGCAGTGGTCTATGGACGGCATTCTTTTGTGCTTTTTTAGATTTTTTTTTTGCCCAACACTGATGGCGCTGAGGAATGGGAGCTGATGGATGCAGTTGAAACTGCTGATGGCCGTCTGCTTGTAGACGGAGTTGCAACTGATGATGGCGGGCTGCGAGGGGTTGAAAATGCTGATGGCCAGCTGCTGATGGGTGAAGTTGAAACTGCTGCAGGCCAACTGCAAGGGGTTGATACTGCTGAGGGCCGGCTGCTGGTGGGTGGAGTTGATGCTGCTGCCGGCCGACTCCGAAGGGTTGATACTGCTGATGGCCGGCTGCTTGAGGATGGAGTTGATACTGCCGATGGTTGACTGGCAGGGGAAGGAGTCGATACTGCTGATGGTCGGCGGCTGGTGGGTTGAGTTGATACTGCCAAGGGTGAGGCTGGCTCTTCAGGCTTCTGCCCAGTCCAAGACCTCAATGGGTTGGCGCCATTTTGATGACTGGGAGTGTAGTCTGGCTACAAGGCTTCCTCGTGCTCTTGGCTTAAGGCTCTTGATGTAGTCATCATCAAGAGCTTTCTTATATTTTGTTAACAATGACCTTTCCCAAGGCAGCTTTTTAACAAGGAAACCTGATAGTCTGGGTTCCCCACTCTCATCTTCCGAGAAGTCGGACTCCTCACTGCTGTTGTAAGCGGGGCTTCCAACTGCCAACTCCACCAAAGCCTTCCTATCCTCCGACCAGGGCATGGTCCTTAATGAGGTCAGTCTCCTCTGGATTTTCTAGGCAACAAAAAAAATTTACACACTAATCATGAAAAAAGCAATGATAGAAATTGTAATAAATAGAGAATACATGGGTGTATGGAGATATGAACTTTCTCTTGCTGCTTTTACCGGTAACTCAATTTCACATGAGTGAGTGCAGTGAACCAATGAGATATTGAGTTAAACAAGAGAAGAGAAGTTTCATACCTCCGAGCAAGCATGTAATTCCCTAATACTGTGTTCACACTAGGACGAAACACTCTTAAAGGCACAGTGTCACCATGAATGAGTGCCACTTAAAAATGCTAAACGTACGGTACTAAACGGTACAAGTCAAGACTTGATAAAAGTTGGTTTGGCTATGGACAGATACATGAAGGTAGCAGTGGCTTAAAACTTGAAAAAGTCAGGCCAGTTTACTTGAAAGAAAATCACTTTTTAACAACCAAATTACTTCTATTCACACCTTGGAGAACGAATGTACCGGTATGTCTTTCGTTTGATGTTCAAAGGTTACATATGTATGTTGTTGATCACTGAGTGCACTCTCATAATCTATCACTGTTTACACAAAAACTTAGGAGACTTTTCATGATACTGCCCCTTTAAGTGTCTGATACCTGATGATTTAGTATTACAGTGTGAGTTTATTTACAGCTAACATATAATGCCACTTGTAATTTTCCTGCCTTCGCAACCCTTTTTTATTGCAACACTTTAATATCACAGTTTTAAAATAATTGCAAAATTTAAGCACGTCACAAAAATTTCATCAACTAATAAACAAATGAAAAAAAAATTAGATGCTTTCATGGAGGCAATTATCCAAAGTGAATTCAAGAATAGCTTTCAGGAAACTATACAATGTTGGAAGCTGATGTTTATTTCAGTAATCATTAATTTATGACAAAAACTCACATCTCTCATTCTCCCTTGATGTACGTCTGTCCGTCCGCACAGACTCTGTGGGAGGGGGAGGGGAGTCCCAAGACAACCTGACGGGGGTAGAGAATGCCATCTTTTCTTGGCGGGAAATTTCGCGGTGCTTTTGGGCAACCGGCGTTTTTCTTGGCGGGAAATCGCACGACCATCGTCGCTTTTGAAAAGGAGGTTTCTTTAAAAGATTGTTCGAGAGTACTGAAGTTTTATACTTGACAAAAAAGCATCTAATATCTATAAATGGAAAGAAAAAGTTCAAAAGAATACTGGTAGAAGGCGAAAAGTTCAAGTTACGAAGGCTGCCTTCAAAGGACTTCATCACTTTGTTTTCTTCACGCCGGAGAGTTTGCCCTGTTCTGAAACACAACCGACTAAGTGAAGTTTTTAAAGGGTCTAAGGTACAAGATTTCGAGTATTACGGTGAAAGAAATTACGTTTTGAAATGGAAATTTGATTTATGCCATTAGAAATGTGTCATTTACTTTTGACTTTAAAAAATTATTAGAAAACGCGCTCAGATTTGTGACAGATTCTTGAATTTTTTGCCATGCTCAGCCGATTTCACTCACGTGGACCGACCTACGATTTTGGAAGTGTTACGCGAATTGCATTTAAGTATAAACTTACGGATTTTTGAAGAAACTTTTTTCAAAAATGATGACTCTGTCCATTATTTTGTGTTTGTTTGTTCATAACAGTAGGTCTAAGTACAGTCGCAAGACAACTGCACAAGCTTTGCTTTCAATTTTGACTGTCCGGTCCATCTCTTTGTGCAACTGTCGATTTTCTTGTCCTAGAAGTTTTCAATAGTAATAATCTTTTAAGCGAAGCAGTTGTCAGTTTAAAACTATTTTATCCCAAAAGCTTCCGAAAACAGTTTTGTGCGTTCCTCAAAGCGCCTAACTTTATATAGGCTTACCTCGCATCTGCAAAACTTATGCCAGCATAATTTAATTACAGCGTGTTTGGTGTTTCTTTGTTTTGAATCTTCATGGTCTCTAGTTAGAGAATGAAATATAACAGTTATTTGAAAAACTATAAGCAAAGCAGTTGTCGGTTTACACCTATTATATCCAAAAAGCTTCCAAAAACAGTTCTGTGCATTTTTAAAGCGCTCGAATTTTAGACAATTTGCAGCCGCAAAACTTATGCCACAGAGTTAAGAATGTTTGGATGGACGGTGTTTGTTTGTTTTATTTCAATCTCGATGGTCTCAAGTTAGAGAATGAAACATAAGCGTCACTCAAGTAACTATAAGTGAAGCAGTTTTGAGTTTAAAGCTATTTTATCCGGTAAGTAATGTGTTCCTCAAAGTGCTTGAATTTTTTCGCGGCTGCTAAAACCTACGCGACATTTCTTCAATAAGTTTATTGCAAGTGTTTCGAAGCTCCCCAGATCCTTTCTTTCGGGTAATCCCAGTAAAATGCCGGTGAAATGTCAGTATCAATTTTGACCAGACTAATATTTTTATTTAGTGGCAGTTCATGTTACTTGTTAACATCCGAATGCGATGAAGATAACCCATTTAAACAGTCGAATAATTTTTATTTTGTTTTTGTAAATGAGCACCGTTTCAAGTTCATTCGAGCAAACAGCCAATAATCCAAGGAGATTTGACAAGCCTTGACAGTTAATGACAGGATATGAAAACATTGCAAACACCAAGCAAGACGGCTTGTGAGTAAAATGTGTTCAGTTTGATGCCCGAAAAAGAAATAATCAAGCTGTGCTCAGCCTCTAGAATGACCTTTCGAGCTTGGTTTTACAGAACAGATCCCCAAAATATTGGAGGACAATTCGGAACACTTTCAGGCTTTTGAGAAACACTTTTTGAAAGCGAACGAACCAAAAATAGCACCGAAATATATTTCAGACCGAAAAGTTTCAGGACTATTTTTGAGAAACGAACACCAGTTTATTCCTTCGCGGCTCCGCTTTTAGGCTTGGCTAAATCTATATATTATTAATGGTAACTGTCAATTTATAAATGGCAAATGCTGTTAGCCACCATTAAACATTGTCACGTTTCTTTTGTTTGTTTGTTTGTTTGTTTGTTCTGATGCCACTATTTATCGTCATCGGCATTTTGCATGTTTACTTATTTAACTTTCAATGCTTTGTATATTAATCAACTGAAGATGACAGAGGTTTCTGTTGAAACATGTTTTGTAAACTTAAAAGTTTTGTCATATTCTTTAAAATCTTTGCTTGCCTGCTGCTATCAAGACCTTTTGGAAATAATAAACTCATTGTAAAGGGCTATGGTCAACAGCAGAAAATGAAAAGGATGAGGAGTTTTGCCCTGTTTCCCTTGAGAAATAAGACAGAATTTATGGATTTAGCTGACGATCAGTTGAATATCATCCAGCACCATCACTTCAAACAACTACCCAGTTCATACATACCTTATAACTCTGCTACCGACCAGGGGCAGTTCTCATTTCCCCCATGATCAGCCACCACTGCATCAATAACCATCTTGGTGGCATTTTGATTAGCCTCTGCTGTAAAGCTAAAGAAGAGAAAAAACTGAGCAAAACAATAAAAATGAAGCCTTTCAGTGGTCCTAAATTCTTGATTTTGATTGGCTTATAACAGCAAATGTTTAACTTGAGAAGTTGTTTTACTTATAGTGAAAAGATGTTCTAAAATCACACACTGTATCATTAAACTTTCTTGAAACTAATCAAATGTTTGGATCTAGCATGATGTAAACTGGTGGCCAGTATTATTGGCCAATATCATGAGTCAGTGTAACTTATCGCTACTACAGTCCAACTGTCTGTTGTTTGTCAGAAACCCATGCAACAAGTAAAACATCAGTCTTTCAAAGCCACCGAGTTTTGTACAGTTACAATGTATTGTGTTATTCTTATTAAGGCCAAGGTAAATGTTTATTGCATTGTCCTTCTGAGGTTGTGGCAGGGACTGCTGAGTGCAACTTTAAATGGGCTTCAATGCAACTTGATTGTAAGGCACGACAAAAATAAATATATCACATACACACCTGTATACATGTAGAAAAATGAACAGAGAATAAAGCAAGGGATGAGCAGGTAAAATGCAACAAATTGATTTAGTGCCCTGGGTGCTAGTTTTATTTTAGGAGCAAAAAAGGGGCAGGCGCTCATTCTCAGTATCCCCTCAGCATGCAAAGAAGTGCATGTCTGATAGCCTGGGGCAAGTGCATTTTGCAACCGGACCAGTGGAGTTTATCCTTCACTTGCCTGATGGGCAAGTGAAGGTTTCCAGGGAAAATTTTTGAAGAGATTAATCACACTTATACTGATTTTTGGGGGCAAGTTAAAATAACTTTCGGGCTAGCAAATCCCAGTGAGCAGCAAGTGTGTTTCTGATTGTGTGATCACCGTGAATGTTGTCAACAATTTTCAAAACAATCTTTCTTTAACTTGTTAGTGTATAATAAGTCTATTTATGCATACGGAGTTGGGGTAAGGACTTTTGTATTTTATGTCTTAATGTAAGACTTTAGCCTAAAGTAATAGTTTAATTTTAGGTGTCCCCTGTTAATAGAGGAATCTTCCCATGGCTATATCAGTATGACTCATGAATAAAGTTTTAATCTTTATCTTAAATCAAATTATTCTAATACTTTAAGGGTTTTTTAATCTGATTGGAATAAAATCCATATCTAGAATTCCCTCCATGATGGGTTATGGATACGTTTTTTTTTTAATTTTTTTGTGTTTGGAAAAGAGTTTGAGTGTGACATTAGTAGAAGCAGTATGGCACAGCATATGAACCTTATGAGTTAGGATTTTGTGCAATTTTTCAATGATTGTGGGTGGGAAAGTGGTTTGAAAATTGAGGTCCATTCTACAGATTAGTTGTTCCAGAAAAAAGCTGACAGTCTCTAAAGTAATGACCCTTACCTTTCACCCAACATGAAGCCTTGAAAGGTTTCAGTTTTTGCCAGGGCTTTGTACATCTTTCTAAAGTCTTGCTGCCATAATAAGGAGGGAAAACACAAAAAATTGCTGCTCAGTTTAAATCTTTCCAAACAGTTCAGCTTAAATTTGCATACAGCAAAAGAGCAGTTAAAATTTTTGAGACAAAGTTACCTGTATGTAAACTGAAATCACCACTGCATGCTACAAAGGATGCTGCATCTCACTTTGTCAGAGTTCTCATTATGGCGCGAAAAGTTGGCAAACTGATCTACTGCGCATGTTCAGTGTATTCCAATGGAAACAAACATATCAGTCTTCGGTTAACATTTTTCGTATCTTCTTCTATTTCACATATAGATAGTCGAAAAAATAAAAAACGAAAGATCTCCTGGAACATTATATATATCAAAATTGATCACTGACCAAAGGAATGAATGTATATTAGACCCAAAACAACGCAAGCATTCATACTCATGATTAAGCTAAGGGTAAGCTTACATGATGTAAATCGCAGTCGTAGTCATATGTAATAACAAACCAAGAAAGAAACACTCGACTAATACTTACACGATATGGCTGAGGAACTGGAATCTTTCTCCTTCTCTTTCTGTTAGCTTTTGGAGGTACTGGATCAGTGCTATCGAGTTTAGAAGACAGCTGTTCGAGTAGTCTTTGCTGTTCGATGTCGTGCTTCTCAATGGCTTCTCGAGTTGTACGTTTTCTGCTACGACCTTCTCAAGAAGAACCACATATTGATCCTCCATTTTCTTGATGAAAAGTGCGTTTTATACCTGCTATTCATGTACGAACCAACAAGCTTGCCGTTTGAAACTGCAGAACAAAATGGACTCGTAAAACAGGAAATGTCACTACGAAAATAGACTTTAAACGCACCGAAAAGCTCCTTGAGAAGCCGACAAAGTGTGCCGCTGCTTTGCCGCCAATAAATGTAGCTTTCTGATTGGTTCTTTTTTGCTAAACGGAACGTGATTGGCTTACGAGTTATTTCCAACCAAGGATCTTCTCAGACTAGTTTGCCTGGCATGTCAAACCAAAAACAAAATGCCTTCAAGGCAATCTCGCTTGACAAAACAAAATAGGCTTTTTTGTGGCCATTGTGGATAATACTTATCTGGGATAGCTTTCTGGAAGCATCGTAGGCTTTATTGTGACGTGCACAGTGAACGTTGGACAACTAAAGATGACTTAGACCATTTTGAGCACGAAGCAAAGAGATCAAAGCCTGATCCAGAGTTTCGCGACAAGGCAAACACCAATGAATGGCCATCTGATTCTTCTGGTGATGAGGATCTCGAGGAGTTTATATCAAATCAAGGTATGTACCAGTTAATTACAGTAGCCTGTTGTCTTGTCCTGGCGTTGTGCGGGCGTTTACATCAGGGCCGTTTCGTTTTCAAGACCACCTTGGTCTACCATTCGTAATGTTTAATAAACTTGCAGTTCGTGCTTTATCAAGTTTAAAACACCAGGCAAAGCCGAGTGTTTTAGACTTGATAAAGCACGAACTGCAAGTTTATTGAACAGCTTCAAAAACCTCTGATGTAGATCTTTTTATTAGTGAAGTTATTGGTTTTTTATTATTATTATTATTATTATTTAATTCTTGCACTGATATTTAGATTTTGGGTATTTTGGCCATGAAAATTGGACATAAAATTTAGCCGTGTCTTTATCAGATATAAAGACTCATTAAACATTAATTTCCTTTGTATTTTCTTAATGAATTATTAATGAGTTTTTGAATTAAATTTAAATGCACGTGTTGGTGTTCTTTATAAAACGAGGCATAAAACAATAGATGCTTTCTTATTTTATTCAATGGCATGTAAATAAGTAGCTGCGTTATTTTTAAGGCCACAGTTAGCATTTGTCTCGACATCCTCTAAACACATGTTGAGTCATGTTGTGAGATGTTGAGACAATTCTGTCTCAACATTTTGAGAACAAAAGAAATGTTTTCTAGAACTTATAAAGTAATGGTGAGATGTCGAGACAAACAAATTCTTGTCAACGTGTCAAACAGACTCAACACCAGCTCTCAGGATGATGTTGGAGCTGTTTTACTGCAGCCTAAGCAACCCCATTCCCAGGATCTCTCTCTGCCTGGGTGGGGAGAGAGAGATCCCGGGAACGAGGTTGCAGCCTACAGTGTGTAAGTCTCCTGCACATCCATTCTTTGGCTCCTCCTACAATATCTGTGTAGGAGGTTAGCAAATAAGTGGCCCAGTATTCTATAATCTACCGTCTTTAAAGTTTGAGTTTCTATATATGAGATGAATCCTCAGGTACAGCTGTACTAAATGCACGTAGAAGTACACCAGTTTGACAGAGGGGTGAAACAAATCGTAATTCTGAAACTAAATAAAAATCAATAGGAATTGATCGATATCCAGCAATCCGCAAATTAAAATAAAAAGTCATATAAATCAATCACATGCTTTCTTGTTATCATCGATTTCTGTTTGCTTACTATCAACTACTTTGCCCTTACAGTGCCTCTCTACATCCAAGTGTTTAAATGGGTACCAGCTTAACAAAATGTTGGGGGAATAACCCTAGCATCCGATCAAGGGGGAGTAGAAATACTTCTAGTCAGCCTTATGCCACTGAAACTGTGATTAGCTTTGGCCATTTGCTAAAATTAAAACTTCGCCTTAGGCATGAACATGTAAATAATTAATTCTGCAATGTAGAATAGCAAGGCTTTGGAATTTTTGATATTTTAACACTTTTGAATACATTGGTCGGCTTCATCTTAGCTGAAAATAAATTCAAAACAAAGTTTCTTTCAAGTTTTTTTCACTTTTACATATTGAGTCCAGAATTTTGTTTTTTTGGGCAAACAGATTTTACTTGCACATGGTGGTATCTGATTTCTATCTTTCACAAGACTTGCTTCATCATTGTTTATTTATCTGCTTTGTTTTAAGTTGTATCTACACTGTAATGCTTCAAATAAACGAATGTTCAAGTATTGTCCTATTGGTGAACAAACGAGTACTGTTTCAAAATACTGACACGGCAGTTGTTGCAAACTTAAACATGAATTAAGTCTGGCGAAATTTTACTTGTCATACCGTAGTTCGATTAACCGCCCTGGCCGCTTACCGTATCAAATTTTTGGACCTAGAGAGTGGGCACTCATTGAAGGTGGGCGCTTATTCAAGGCTGGGCACTTAGTAAATTTTCCCCATTTTCAGTATTATTATTAGTCGTAGTAGTAAATACGTTAGTATGTTTATTTTGCAACAAAACAATAAAAAATAACAAACCCTGAAGGTGTACAAGAGCAGATTTTTAACTGTTCATTGAAAGTTTCTTTAAAATACTAAGAAAACTCATTGTCACCCTCTGCTGCTGCCTCCTAGATGTCTGACAGTGTAACGTCGGCAAATGGGGGAGGGAATGTGGGCACTTATTTGAGGCTGGGCGCTTATTAACTTTTCCTACCTTCAGGGTGGGTGCTTATTCGAGGTGGGCACTTATTCAAGGTTGGGCACTTTATCAAGTAAATACGGTATCTCCTGTTTAGTTTGATTTCACTATATCTTAAACTTGTGATGCTTTCCATTCGATTTTTTTCTCGATTTAACGATGCAAACGAATGCTTAGAAGCCTCGCCTTGAGATATAGAGAGGAGTCTGGGCATCACAATACAAACATAGCAGAAATTTACTTTCGGTTTGGCTCTCGGAAGAAACCATGTTTTCAAGATGTTGGGAAACCGCTCCCCACAACAGGATAAAAACTTAATGCAGAACAGGATTTTATAATCTTATGGATACATTTGCTGTGAAGGTGATAAAATTGCCTCATGAGTAGGTCTTGGTATTTTCTTGTCATTAAAAGCGGAAAGACGTCTTACGTTTAGTTAATATTTTCAAGCATTTATCAACATTGGAGGTTTTCTTTAACAAATCTCATGCATAATATTGTTTGCTTTGGCAGGTCATACCCAAGTAAGTGACTGTGAGGATATTTTGGGTGATGATGCAGAGTTTCTAAGTGCAGTGAGTGGTGATATGGAGGGGTGCAGATTTGATGAGGTAGGTTCTACAGCTTTAGTTTAGCTGTTATTTTGTAGGTATAGATTACACTTAAGAACTGGTTTGTGCTTAGTATGTGTCTATCAAGTACACAACTGTAACGGATGTGCACGGAAAGTTTGGAAAGCGTGAGAGAAGTGTAAGTTAGAGTTTTTGAGGTGATGGTCAAGGACAGCTGTTGCTTCTAGAGTGCTTTCCAAACCCCTCAGGTGTGTTAATTTCTCTATATAAATGTACACTGCATACACAGCTTACATGTAAGTCATGAACCAATTCTTTTATTGTTACTGCTATGCATAAAATAATTTGATTGATTGAATAAACTACTTCTTACAAAAACAAGAAAAATGTGTCATTCACTTCAATCTACATGTATCTAGTTTCACCGCAACATGCATTAATGTACTTTTGTTGTTTTCACTTTAAAGGCCTTGTTTTCTGACACTGATAGCTCTGAAAGCAAAAGGGACTTTGATGGCAGCGATACGTGTAGAGGTTGTAGTGATGAGGAAGATCCTGAAGATTGGCATGGAGAGGTGGATGGTCTTCTTCAAGATGTGGCTAGTGATGAACCTCTCCCAGAACCAACACAGCACCAATCATCGATACAGGCACTGACAACACTACTTCAGTGGTTTATTTATATTTTGCTTTTTTGGCAAGCTACTTGCAAGATTAGTGACAATGGCCTTGAGTGGTTGTTGCTTTTTATGTTTCAGTTTTTGCATGTTGTGGGAATCACATGTAATAGTGACTACCTGTGTGAAATGGCCCTCATGCTTCCAAGTTCCTTGTATCTC
The DNA here is from genome assembly GCA_964030785.1 of Siderastrea siderea. NCBI lineage: Eukaryota > Metazoa > Cnidaria > Anthozoa > Scleractinia > Rhizangiidae > Siderastrea > Siderastrea siderea. The sequence goes on from OZ034968.1 coordinate 43,572,161, forward strand.
CTTCGAAGATTTGTAAACTTAGAACGTGATAACTTTGTCAAGTTTGCAGTATGCCCAAAATGTTCTGCACTTTACCAGCTGGAGAGTTGCACAAGGCGAGTTGGGGCCCAGATTGTTTCGAACATTTGTACCAGCAAACCTTTCAAGAAAGGTTGTAATGGGGAATGTGGGGCAGCACTGGCAAAAAAAGTGATCTTGGGCAGTGGTAAAGTGTGTTTTTATCCACACAAACTTTACTGTTTTAACAGTGTTACTGCTCACGTTGAAGGTCTACTTAAAAGACCAGGAGTTCCAGAAATGTGTGAGCAGTGGCGTGAACGTCAAGTAGGTGACAACATTGTGGCAGATGTTTATGATGGCAAAATCTGGAAAGATTTTCTCCAGTACAAAGGAAAAGATTTCCTAAATGCCCCCAGAAATCTTGCATTTGCAATTAACGTTGACTGGTTCCAACCATTTAAAAGAAGAAATGATCGATCTGTTGGAGTCATCTACTTAGTTCTTCTCGATCTACCAAGAGAAGAGAGGTTCAAATGGGAGAACATTATAGCGGCTGGCATTGTACCAGAAATGAAGAAAGAACCCTAATCATTGAACACATTCTTGGAACCAATTGTGGATGAACTGAAGGCGTTATGGAAAGGTGTTAAACTAACAACAAGCCAAAGTGGGATACCACTTGCCTCAGCTGATCTGCCTGCTGATTTGTCCGGGACGTCAAATTCCCAACTGAATTTCGAGATAATTTTATGCCTTTTTTTTCTCAAGAGAGGAATGATCTATATGAAAGCTTAATTGTGAAAAATGCGACGCATTAATTTAACAGTGCCTGTTGTTTAACTTTAGGGGAGTTTCAGTAGAGTGATCTTACACTGGTTGGTCTTCCAAATTCATTCAAGCACTTTGCATTGGATGCAGATGAGCTGAAGGTACTTTTTGAATGCTATAGAACATTGTATCCTGAAGAAGAAATTGTACTCTCCTCATGTGTTGTCCGCAACTTTTCAAATGTCATGCTTGGAACTGAAAAGTTTGGATCTAAGATGGACTGTCGTAACTTGAGATCAGCTCGTGTAATGGCCTCTTGGACTGCCGATGATGGCTCAATTGACACCAATGCACCCAGAAGACCAGGAATAATTAATTTCTATCTTGTACACAGTGTAAAGATTAGTGGCAAACTTTTTCAGCATGCATTTGCTGTAGTGTGGTGGTTCAAGACTGATCATGACCGAGGACATTTTGGCAAACCAGCTCAAGTTTTGAAGCGCTATGTTTATGAACCTTCTGGACCAGCTGTTTTTATGCCTGTGCAACAAATAGCGCAGAGATTTGGATGCTGTTCAGTGAAGCTTAATGGGGTGGACAAGTTAGTGGTCAGCCCCATTCCAAGGTTGTTTCATTAGCTGCAAGAGTAGACATGGTTTCACTAAGCCCTTGAACTGCATCCTTTTAAGGCCCTGGTCCACTGGCCTAATGTTCTTTTGATGTGACAATGTTACACTAGCTTGGCGTTGGTTTCTCAAAAGTATGGAAAACATTTTTGTGCGCAAAAAAAATTGCTCGACAGAATATTGTTAGCATACCGGTAGCATGAATTTTTATTGCACTTGAATGCTAAGTACATTAATTGGGTCAGTTTGCAATGAAAAAAAAACACTGCTTCCCCAGGAGATACATCATAAACTGATTCAAAACTTAATAATTTTAATTACATGTGTATTAAATACATGTAGTTAGCTATTGATAATTAATTTTAATTATTCAAATTTTTAGACCAAAAATGTTTTCATGCGTTTTGAGAAATGCACGCCAGAGCCAGTTGTTAAAAGCCAGATTTAGTTGAATTACATTGTAGCATTGATTTTCAATTTAGATGATTCATACTCCTGTCTAGCTCTTCTTTAGCATAACTCAGTGGCTGACTGTTGGCAAAATTGCAATCTGATTGGCTACCCAGGTGTCATCTAAACTGTATCAGTTGATAGACAGCCCTCAGAGCATATGCAAGGTTTTGCATGCAATATGGTTGCACAGTATTCGACGAATCAGTTTTATCAATATTTTTTTGTTTTTAAATAGATAAGCCACTGGGTTAGTTAATAAAATAGACTGCTCACACTTGGTTTCTGTCAACTCTGATAGTTGACTCAGCGCTTTGCCCCTCAGCAGCCAACAGCGACCTCCAAACATCGCAATCTGATTGGCTATGCAGGGGTGGTCTAATTTTTGTTAGCATAACCCACTGACCCCCTATTAGGTAATCGCACAATCTGATTGGCTATACAGGTGCTGTCTATTTTTTGATAGATGGCTCTGGGAAAGCACGCTCAGTTTTTCGCCTAATTTTATCAGTCAAAACCTTCAAAAATAAATCAATTACCGATATAGCGATAGTATGTGTTTATTAGTCAGTGGGTCATGCTACAACAAGTAAACCACTGGCTGTCAGTTTCTATCGACTTTGATTTCGCCACTCGCCAACTATTTAACAATTAGACAGCGAGCTCGAGGTTCCTATCGCCTGATAGTTGGCGAGGGACGAAGCCCTGAGCCAACTATCAAAGTCGATAGAAACCAAGAGCGAGCCGTCTAATTGTTTTAGCATAACCCAGTGGCTGATCTAGTAAACAAAGAATATCACTAGAATTGATTTATAGCAATTTTGATTTATAAAATTCAGCGAAAAACTAAGCGTGCGCTCCGAGAGCCATCTATCGATCAATAGACAGCACCTGTGTAGCCAATCAGATTGCGCGTTTTGCCAATAGACGGCAGCTGGGCTATGCTAACAGCCGATAGAAACCTTAAGTTCACCGTCTAATTGCTAATTTTAATTCAAGACCAAAAGCCATTATTTTAAAGAACAGGGATGGTTGTAGAACACTGTTTTACCATTGCGTGTGGCATTTTAGTAGATTTTGGTGTCAGAGCTGGAAGTGAAAAAAAACGAAAAAAGATAGCACTAGCGCTCGCCTCACAAATCGATCGCGTCTACTTGCTGGTCGATTTACGATGAAATGGAACGCACTCGATAAAATTGGCTTTACGAAAGCTTTACGTAAATGCATGTAATACGTGCCCTTACGCAAACTATACGTGCAGCGTAAAAACAGCGTAAATATGATACAACATCTTTACGCAGGCTTTACAACAGCTTTCCGTTTGGTTTAGTAAAAGGCAACTTTACGCAAACTTTACTCCCCAGGGTAAACAAGCGTAAATCAGTTAAGTAAGTTTTAAGCTAGCTTTACACCAACTTTATGCCCGATAGCGTAAATCTATCTTTATACACCAATGTAAAGTTTGTTATGCTCCTTTACGCGGATTTACGCAACTTTAATTTTCCGTAAATGTCTCATTTCATGCTGTGATAGATTAGGCCTTCATGTGTGTATGCAGTAATTATCATTGTAAATCAGGTTTGATCCTTCAGGGATTGACCCCTTATAAATTGCATTGTATGATAGGGAATGGTAGTTTTACCAGGTTGGCTGTCAAAAGAAGGACAAGAAACGGAATACTGATCTGAAAGTAGACATTTTCGGCCTAAAAGAACTACAATTGCACGTAGAGGTTGTGAATACATGAGAGAAACCGTAATTTAAATGTTTGAACAATCGTTCTAATTATCTACGTTTCCTGACACTTTGACTAGAATTAAACTGAATCTATCAGAGATGTGCTGAAACTTGGACTAATAGTAAATTACACTACATAGATTAAGCCTTCATGTGTGTATGTAGTAATAATAATAATAATAATAATAATAATAATAAACTTTACTTCTATAACACTATTCCCTGTAGCTCAATAGCGCTTTACAAAAAAAAAATTAGTAACTTGTCGTTTGAACGTTGTTCAAACTATTTTTATGGCTAGAAAACAAAGAGAAAGCTCGCATCTACATCTCTGTACCTTACTGGTAATATACCCAGAAGCTGAGGAATTTTAACAGGAAAGCCCTTTGGTCTTCTTCGGAGAGAACGAAATTCTTTTTGGTATTTCAGTAAGTCCTCTCCGTCTAAAACTTCCTTAAACATTCTTTATGGCAGCAACAGTGTTGCTTACTGACGTGCGCCCTTTCCACAAAGAAAAGAATAATCTGTCTTAAAGTCAGCTATAACGTGTACACGGGTTGTGCTTACAAAAGGAGAAATCAAAGTGTTCTTGTGCTTTCCACATTCAAGGTATTAGGAGTCTGTAAATCAGACCAGTATTTATGCCTTTTCCACTAAAGTATTGAAAACATTTCCTTTCTTTGCAGGGGAGAGATAATGAGTTCCAAAAAATATAAATATATATTTTCCATTTTCCTCTTGAATCTCAGGAGAATTAATTAAAGTAAATCCAACAATTGGGCACATACGTCTACTTTACTTAGCTTGTTTTTTGCTGTTTCGCTTTCTGTTCTTTTCCTGATGCCGCCCAGAAGCTTTGGGGATATTTCTAAAATAGAGCCTTGCTCCACTGGAGTTTCCCTTAAAGGTGATACCTAAAAACAATGAAAACATCCCTGGTTATAATTAAGGGCATAGAGGACACCAGAGGGGACCGAAGACTCCAGAGAGCCCGTCAAAGTTTATCCGATGGCTACCGAACATGGTCGGGCACTTTCATTGATTCGAAGAACTCATAAATGGATACCAGAAATAGTTAACATATGGAAAAAACAATGGAAGGGCGATACCTTTTTCTCGCATGGTAGTTGTCACAGTAAAGGTACAATGATTCTCGTGAAGGAACATTTAGATTTCAAACTAATTTCGTCAAAGCTTGATCCATCAGGCCGTTACATTTTTTTGGAAGTTGAGATCCAAGATTCACCTTTCGTTCTTCTGAATATTTATGCTCCTAATAAATCTGCGGAACAATGTGTTTTTTTTAGCAAATTATCGGAAGAACTTAAAGATTTTGTCACAGATGAAGACAAGTCCGTTGTCATTGGAGGGGATTTTAATGTCATTTTTGATCCAGACCTAGGTGGGCGAGGGGGAAATAAAAAGAGAAAGGATTCTGTGCGATATGTGGAAGATATGATTATCGAACATGATCTAGTAGATATATGGCGTATCCGTAATCCCACTGACACGCGATTCACTTGGCGTCAAAAATCGCCGCTAATACAAAGACGCTTAGATTACTGGCTAATCAGCAACGACTTACAAGAGGATGTTGAGTCAGTAGAAATAATAACCGCAATTAAATCGGATCACTCCGCCATTGCACTGTCAATTAACGGCCTTGATGAAAACGAACGGGGACCAAGTTTTTGGAAATTTAACTCTACTCTTATAAATGACCAAGAGTACTGTAACCTTCTCCGCTCGGAATATAAAAACTGGTTAGAAGAATTTAAAGAAGTTAATGATAAAAGAGTCCTATGGGACCTAATTAAATACAAAATACGACAGCGAACAATCATCTATAGTAAAGCCAAGGCTCGTAAAAAAAGAGAAAAAGTAAAGCATCTAGAAGAAAGTCTAAGAGACTGCACTACTAAATGCGATAACAACCCTTCTAAAGAAAACTTAGATGAGCTGGAATGCCTACAAGCAGAATACGACCAGTTGTACGACTACATCACACAAGGAGCTATTATTCGCTCTTGTGCAACCTGGTACGAGCTGGGTGAAAAAAACAACAAATATTTCTTGAATTTAGAAAAGTCAAACAAGAAGAAGAGCAGTGTCCGTAAAATATTTACCAGGGATGGAAAACTAACAAACAACCCCAAAAAGATTATGGATGAGCTGGAATCATTTTATGCTGACCTTTACGATGGTAGCAGTTACCCATCAGATTCAGCCACCTCCATGTTTTTAGATAACTCTACGGGATTTCCAGCATTAGCTGATGACTCGAGGAAAAGTTGTGAAGGGAAATTCGGATACAGTGAATGTTTCAGTGTGTTGGGAACCTTTCCTAAAAATAAAACTCCCGGAAATGACAGTTTGACAATTGAATTCTACCTGGCATTCTGGCCCTTGTTCGGAAGGCTATTAGTAGACAGTCTGAACTACGCCTTTGAGTTTGGAGAGCTTTCGAATTCACAGAAACAAGCCATAATAACCTTAATAGAAAAGAAAGACAAGGATAAAAGGATGATTAGAAACTGGCGCCCCATATCCTTGATTAATGTTGATGCGAAGATAGCTTCTAAAACGCTGGCAAAACGTTTGGAAAAGGTTTTACCCGAAATAATACACTCTAACCAAAACGCGTTTGTTAAAGGAAGATCTATTTTTGACGCAATCAGAACAATTGATGATTTGATGGAGTATACTAAAGAGAAGGATCTACCCGGAATTTTAGTAGCTATTGATTTTGAAAAGGCTTTTGACACGCTTAATCTCAATTTTTTAATAAGAACACTACACAAGTTTAATTTTGGCCCTTCTTTTATTCAGTGGATTCGAACATTGTACAAAAACGTAAAAAGTTGTGTAATGAACAATGGTTTTACAACAGGCCCCTTCACGTTAAGCAGAGGAGTCCGCCAAGGCGATCCACTTTCACCGTATCTCTTCATCATTGCGTTAGAAACTCTAACGATCAAGATTAGAAACGACGATTCAATCAAAGGATTTAAAATAGGAGGAGAAACTACTAAACTTTCTTTATTTGCAGATGATATGACCTGTTTTGTACGAGACAAGGAATCTTATGCTTCCCTCTTTGTTATTCTGGAATCCTTTGGATCATGCTCTGGTTTGCGTGTGAATCACACACGAGAATGATTTTAATAACCATAGGGTTTGTGAAATTATTAAGATCTTGGGAGTTTATTTTGGTTATGACGAAAAACAGAGGAACGACTTAAATTTCCGACAAACATTAAAATCTATTAAAAAATCAATCAACATGTGGAAATGGAGGAACTTATCTCTTTTGGACAAAATCCAAATTATTAAAACTTTCGCAATTCCCAAGTTAATGTTCAGAGCATCAGTAATTCCGATATCCAATGACCTTGTTAAAGAAGCTAATTCGATCTTCTACAACTTTATTTGGAACGGAAAAGATAAAGTTAAGCGCTGTGCGCTCATTTCAGATATTGATAAAGGCGGACTGAAGATGCCAGATATCGAGTCTATGGTCAGTGCTAGACGTGTCATTTGTTAAAAAAAATTCTTAGAAGACTACCCAAATACTTGGAAATCGATTTTAAACAGTTTTATTTTACCTGTTGGTGGGAGTCTAGTTTTGCATTGCAACTTTGACACCGTCAAATTAAAAACTCAGCTCCCGAAATATTACAAAGAATGTTTTGACGCATGGTCAGGTTTAAATAGTAGTACGCCTGTCACTGTTAATGATATTATGAACGAGATCATTTGGAATAATAAGTTTATCTGCATTGATAAAAAGTCTGTCTATAGAAATGATCTAGTTAACTTAGGAATCGTAAAGGTGGGCGACCTTATTACGGATAACAATTTTTTCTTGCACGAAGACCCCTATGTGCCGATCTCTCCTGAACAACGTTTCTTTATTATGGGAGTCGTTCACTCCCTTCCATCGGATTGGAAAACGATTATTAGATCTTCTGTCTGTACAAATAAAATAAAACCCATCCCTTGCACACCATATATTAAACTAAACTGTGGCTCTGTCCCTATCTCTGATGTCACCTCTAAACAGATATACGACTCTTTTTTGCGCAAAAAACAAATTCCTCCGACAGCTCAACAAAAATTAACAGACAAGTACTCAGAGACATTTATTAACTGGGAAAAGGTTTACTCTCTCCCTTTCCGTACTACACTTGATTCCAAACTGAGAGAATTTCAATACAAAATTCTTAACAACATTGTCTTTACAAATGATAAATTATTTCGCTTTGGCCTTTCGCAATCCTCTAATTGTACGTTTTGCAATGAAGAACCAGAATCCATCGAACATTTACTCTCCCGTTGTAAAGTGTCTTCTGAATTTTGGAAAGAAGTCTTGTCCTGGCTGAAAGATAATAACATCATTATAGAATCCTTAAATGAGATAGGTTTGTTTTTAGGGAATTTTGAAACAACGGAAGATTTCCTTATAATTAATCATATTCTGTTATTAGGTAAATATTACATTTATGTAAGGAAATGTCATGGAAGCTTACCCTCATTGAGAGGTTTTATTGCCAGGATAAGACGTGTTTATAATATCGAGCTCCATATTGCGAGGGAGAGGAATAAACTCACTACTCATTTTAAAAAATGGGAAAAGTTGGTAGCTGTCATGAACACTCAGTAGAAAATAACCTTGTTATATCTAGTTGGTCTTCTTCACTTTTAATTAACAACTATTTGCTTTGTATTTAATTTTTTCGTAACGTGTACAGTAATCAAGCTATTGTAAGTAACATATGGTAAGTACTGTGACGTGTATTGTAAGTAAGTTACTGTAAGTAATGTATTGTACGTACTGTAACGCTTTTTGTAAGTTAAGTGTCTGTAGGTAATGTATCCTAAGTACTGTATTGTGTTGTTGCAAAAAAAAAAATTACAAATTACAAAAAAAAAATATTCAGCGATATGAAGATCTAGATTTTCCTAGACTCAATTATGTGCAAGCAATAATTCTAGTCTTGAGTCGGCTCCAGATAACCAGTTTCTTTTTGTGGTGTACAGATTGGTTTGTTGGGAATTACCTGCATATATGTCATTTATGGATAGATTATACATCTTATGAACGTAATCTTTCCTTTGTTGTTCGTTCGTAGCTCACCACTTATCTGCAGGCAACTCAATCCGTTTGAATTCCTCACGAAGTTCATATCTTTCAGACGATCCAAATAGGGCTATTATAAATTCTGCTTCTTGGTTGTCCTCAATCAATTCTTTGACCGCTTTTGCAAATGCAGTTTCACCAAGCTCTTTTCCATGTGTCTTAAACCTGAGTCTTCTATTTGTGTTTTCACTGTCATTCGTGTAAAATTTATCTGGAGGAGAATCAAGGCCCCCCTATGTTTGCACGTCTGTGGTCATACAATTCTTCATCATGGAGGCCCTTTCCACCATCCAGTCAGGAAACAAAGATTTGCCGTTTCTCTTGCCTTCCCTTTCTGCCCACGGCTGATTCAATGAAAGAATAATTGCTTCAAACTCTTCTTTAGTCATTGCATCTAAGAGACCTGGTTGGTAGGTTCCCTCTTCTTGTTTGCCAAATATTTCTGACAAATATTGTTTCACGTCAGCTACATTTAACATTACCAGAAATTTGGGTCAAAATGGTGGACGCGCATGCACATTGCATCATTAATGGCGGCAGAATCATGTAAGAAAATGTATGCGATTTCAACAAAAATCCAAAATACAACAAATATGAGTTAGAATATTCCCTTGCTCCGACTCGAGACATGTTCACTATTGGTTAAGCTATACTTCTAACATAAAAACAATTCAAAAGCCATGCATCTACTTACTTCCTATGATGTTCGAGGCTCCAAAGCTATGGCCATTACTTATAGTTTGCCTCAAAATATTGCTAATCCATGCCAAATGCTCGTCGATTTGAGGAAAAACCCTTCAAGTGGTCAACTAGCTCCCTTTTGCATTCAATACAGGGACGTTCGATGTACTCAATTTGTCCATAAAAAGAGACATTTCTTGCCAATAAGACTTTTGTTAGCATAATCGCACTAAGTCGGCGGCAAGTTGACTGTCAGTTGCCAACATAATGAGGCGCTCCCCAGACAACTCCTGCATTCGCCCAAAGTGCTTTCCTTCTGTATGAGCGAACCAGTAAAGGCTTGTCATCTCATCTATTTCCCTAGATCTGCGTTGGGTACCATAGGACTGTACACACACCCGCTTCATGTACTATGCCTGAGTTCCTCCACAAGGCATTTTGGCATCTGAGGTAACGGAAAGGGGCCCTCCCAGCTCTTGCCTTGTTTTTGCTACCGCTTCGCTCACAGGGAGACGGAAAAGAGTTTCCTGAAGTTTCCTTCAGACAGAAGGCTTTGTTTTGGTGAAAACCTTCTTCCTTTCCGCATTCCCATGAAAAGTAGGGGTGAGGACATGTTCCTTGCCAGTAAAAGTGTACTCTGGTAACACAACGTTATTGACGACATCGCCATTAATACCATTTACGTAAGAAATTATCTGACGAAAGTCTCCTTTCTTTTTGTATTCGCGCGTGAGGTGGTAGTCATTTGCAGTTTGGAGAGTGAAATGCACGTCACCCTTCCTTTTCCATTTGCCGTTAGAATGCCTAGTGTACGTATGGGTGACTCGTCTGTTATTAACAAACTGACCATTTCCGTCGGCTGGCAAATCATCGAGGGGTGTAATGCGAACGTCAAACAAGAAAGCTGAATTGTACTGAACTTTCGTGGGTTGAAGGGTACGCTTAACTTCGCCTGGCTGATCTTTGTAAATAATGTCCAAGATTTCTTGAGCTTTAAAACCCTTTCCGTACCTTGGTTTTGTAGAAAACAGCAGAATTTTCCTGTTTTCATCGTGAAACGTTGGCGTTACCTCTATATCCTTGAGGGAATTGTCATCCTCAGTCATTGCGGACGTGGATGCATTGCTGGAATCAGACCGCTTCAGCTTAGTAAAGTGGAATTTTGATGTTGCATTTTCATTAAAATAAGACTTTGTGCCAATTCGAGCCTTCACAATTTTGTGGCCACACCCTTCATATCTGACACTTTTTTCTTTTTCTCTGGAGAATCGGTGAGAGTACTGCTTTCTTCTTTCACTTCTTTCCTCTTCACTGCAATATTAAAGGGTATAAAATTAGAAACAGTCTTATACATCTAGCCGCATTGGTTGGTGTTTGGGTGCTAGGGATATTTGACATCAAAGTGTGATTATTGTATTAGGGCATATGAACAATGCCCTTGAGGCGGAAGTTCAATCTGCGTTTCTTTCAAGTTTGATGGCTTGGAGAATGGTCCCTGCAAATGTGAACATTAGACAAAACGCTCCACTGAATACAAACCTGTCAAATAAATCATACCTGCTGGAGATTTTCTTTTCTTTTGCCTGCTTGAGCGATGGCAAACTGGCTCGTTCACTTGGATGGCAACAGGGCTGAAATAATAAAATCTATCTGAGCAAATTTTGCAAAACATACCCGCAAACTTTGGCTTGACTCAGTCGTGCACGAATTGTAAGCATACCTTGATCTTTTTACATCTAAAGGAGTTTTCAAGGGATTCTGACAACAAATATGGAGTTTATTTTTTAGACTGAAAATTTCTTTCGTTGTGTGTGAACTGCTGAAGTCAGTGTCAAATTTTTGGTTTTAATTAAACTACAACGACCATTGAGACATTATTCACTGTTTGTGTAGTTACGTTAACTCTGCTAAGATACTATGTGGTTCGTTTTTAAGTCATTTAGTTAAATAATTTCAACTAATGTACACTCCAACTTGCTCAACTTTAAGAGTCATGAAATATGTACCAGTGCTATCTTAAAACTACCAAACAGACGTCATTCTACTATACGTTATCTCTCACGGAATTCTGCTGTTGTCATGTCATGAATTGGGATTTTATAGTATCATTGAAGGTACTGAATACCAGCTGTCTTAAAACTTAACGAACAAGGAGAGAGTAACACGCTCCCTCATTTTTTGCATTTACTAAAATGAGGAGGTAGTCTGAAATAACGCTTTGCAGATACTACGTAAAATGTAACTTCACAACAATCTGAAATCTCATTTTAAGAAAAGTCAGTTAATTTCCTACTTGTGTGTAAACACTACCATATTGTTCCAAGGAAATGCCGGGTCAAAATAAGCAAACCTACATGCCTGGTAGCCAGGAACGTCTGGAAAAGTACCCTATTTAATTATGGGAAATTTACACTTGCAAGCGTTTACTGCGATACTTGAAGTTCACAGGCTTAACATGAATTGAACGGAATAATACTTAAGAACACTTTCCTTTATTAAATCTCAGTCTCGGTTATTGCCTCTGCTTGGTTTACTACACACAGATTATCTGTGAATATCCCTCTTTTTGGGAAACCGTATACCATGCAGAGGACGTGGCATTCAATAGTTTTCACTGAGAAGCAAACTTGAAAAATGATGAAAAATAGATTGCAAAAAATTCAGAAACGATTACCAAATTGAGTAAAATAACGACATGTATTTGGCTCGCGCTAGCTCGATGGGGTACTTGATGGATCTGAGGTGACTATCACCACATGTCCAACAGACACATATAATTACTGTTAATTAATGTGAAATTAAGAAAAGAGAATGCAAAGTTTCTTAATGGAGAAAATAAATGCGAGGTCTCGTTTTTATTGAGGAAGACTACGTTGATCATTCCCTCACAGGACTAGGTATGTGCTCTAAAATACACTGAACCATGTGTTGAATTCTGAGGCTGAGAATTAGTTCAAATAAAAAAAATGCTTTGAGTTTGTTTCTGTATCAATACACATGTATTCCAGTTATCTTGAAAAAAACGTGTCCTAAAATATTCAGCCTCTAAAATTACGCACTGCAGAGCACTCATTTACCTTGTTTGTTTGTTTTCTTTTTAAAAACGTTTCCCGCTGCCAGGAATGTAGTGGACAATGCGAACAGAATAACCAGCTAGAACCTTATCACGAATAGTTATTTTGAAGCCCAGTGAGTAAAAGTCATAGGGTAGGTTGAATTTATCTACTGAAAATAACAAACCCTTTGAAATACTAGATAGTAGTAGAAGTTTCTGTTAAAAAAGGTTCAACAGGCGCTACTTCTGGAATTTTATGGTAGTGTTTGGCTGTTCGTATAAAAAATCACAACTTGGATCGTTGTAATTCCATAGGAACTCCACTGTTTCAGGAATATCATGTACATGTAGGGCCACCAGAAAGACACGCGGAGACAAGTTCCGATCAACCACAAAAGGTTTCAGATTTGCATGCCATCTGGAGTAGTTTATTGTTACCGCCCACGTCAGATCTCCGACAATGCTTCCCCTGTAAGGGTCAATTCTAAAAAAAAGGAAAATGGTGCTCTGTTTTCAAGCAATTTAACAGAATGGTATTGTCTGTACAGGAAAAGACAAGCAACTCTTTGTAATATTGTAAAGAACAAACTGTGTATTACTCTTTTGTTTTGTTGTTGTTGTTGTTTTCATTTAATAAGTACAGTACTCACGCTACTTGGTTTCCTGCACTTTCCACCACCATCAGTGTGCGCAACTTGCCTTCTTGTCCGTATCGTGCCTCTCTTGCCTCGGCTTCTTCCAGCGGGATAATCTCCCCCTCACTGTCACTGAAACAGTTTACCAATTTAGTGGGTTTAAAGCCATGCTATGCTGGTCCTCCAAATTTACACTACCGAGATTCTCGAACCCATAGCCCTTTTTAGCATTCATATCATGGCATCTTGGCAATATACAACCAACGATCTCCCTCTTTTGTACTAATTTACCAAATATTCACCTTCCCATAAATTGTTAGCTTTTTAGTCCTGAGCTGGATAAAGCGTAAACTAAATGCCAAACATTTAACAGTAATGATAAACGCAAATGTCCGCCATGATAAAGTGGGAATAAAAAGAAAAATTTGCCCAAGAAGTTATAAAAATCTCGGTTTTATAATTCTCAGATAATCTTTCATCCTACAATTGTGGTCGAAAGTCTTGGGACACTTTTTTCAATTCACGCACCTTTAGCGTCATGTAGAAATATGCTTACACTCCCCCCCCCTCCCCCCTAACAATGTTGAAGTCTGGTGTTGAAAGTGATGACTGATGTTCAACATTGTTTGGGGAGGTGGGGAGGGGGGACATACACAGGTAACACGGTTGTTTAAGACTGCTAATTACAGCGAAGTTAACATTTCCACATTTCTCCTTGAAATATAACCAAGTGTCCCAAGGTCTAATGACCAGCATTGTCTGTAAGGGAACTGTTGTTAGGGCTAGTCATTTCGGGGTTTCATGGTTTAAAAATGGGGAAAATACAACATACATTCTTTCTGTTGAGATGGATAGACCCTCTATTAAAGACATTATGAGTATCTGTTTGAATGAAACGGGAGTTACAACACGATATAACAGGTGCATGATTTGATCAATGAGCACCGTAGTAACCCAAAAAAAGTTTACTACGACACATCACGTACCTTATTATGCTATACGCATTTACCGTGTACTCTTGCACTATCCATCTCTTTTAAAGATGTTCAGTCTTGCAACCGTTTTGACCATTTTTGGGGGAAAATAGTTTTCGTTGCCCCGGAGATGTTATCTGTTTGCTTTTATTTGTAAGTGTGCCAGAACTAAGAGAGCAAGGAAAAATGGCGTGGATAGAGAACAGGCAGCGACTTGTTTACATTATTACATTATAGTCGCGCTGATCTATCCAAATTCCCTAGCAGAGAACGTTTTGCAGAAGCCATCATCAAAGCTTGGGAGACATGTAAGATAAACGTTAAACAGTGGGTCGTTAGTATTGAGGCACATGCGAACGCAGAGTCCGAGGCAGATGTGAATGATGAACTAAACAACTATCACTTTCACATGGCCGTCAAATTAGAGAAAAGAGGAAGATGGCTACAAGTCAAAAAATATTTAAGTGATAAATATGGAATTCGGGTGCATTTCAGTGACCATCATAATACATACTACAGCGCCTACAAGTACGTGACTAAAGAAGACACTGACGCCGTCCACTCTCAAGGGCACCCTGATCTATCCACGTGTCCGAGGACGGAAACAGCGATATCTTCCAGAAAACACAAAGGAAAGGAGAAGGGCCCGGCGAAGCGAAAGAGGAAAGGAAGAGAAGAGCGAATGAGCGTTTACGATGTATGCAAACTCATCCAAGCGAAGTCACTTACTACGCGGCTTGAGGTGGTTTACTTAGCCACGACACAAGAGCGCGAAGGGAAACGTTCACTCGCGGAATTTATAGCAAACCGGGGCCATAAAGCTCTCGACGAGGCATTATCGTTGGCTAAAGAATTTTCTGAAGCTGAGTCGCGATATATTCGCTCAAAGAAAACGAGGATTCAGCTTTTAGAAGAGTCGAAAGATGGAGAATGCGTAAAAGGGTGCGAGGGCAAGTGGTTAGAAGCTGCGAAGCAGGTCCTTAATAACCAGGAGATAGCCATTTCAGTGTTCTGCACTGCCGTGTATAACGCGCTTTCCAAGGGGAGAGGCAAATATCGCAATATTTATTTACATGGGAGGTCTAATTGTGGTAAAACCTTCATACTCTCGCTATTGAAAACCATTTATAAGACATTCTGCAATCCCGCAACTGGTTCTTTTGCGTGGATCGGCGCTGAGCAAGCAGAGGTAATTTTTCTTAATGACTTTAGGTGGCAACCAACGATAATCGCATGGGCCGATTTGTTGCAAACACTTGAAGGTGACACGATCCACCTACCAGCTCCAAAAAACTTCTGCCAGAAAGATATAGAGCTGAGCAGCGATACTCCTTTTTTTGCTACATCGGACGCGCCACTTGTTTTGATTAGAGGGGGAGCCGTGGACAAGGCGAATACGGAGATGATGGAAGTTCGGT
Source organism: Siderastrea siderea (assembly GCA_964030785.1). Lineage (NCBI taxonomy): Eukaryota > Metazoa > Cnidaria > Anthozoa > Scleractinia > Rhizangiidae > Siderastrea > Siderastrea siderea. Next base: position 43,587,645 of record OZ034968.1, read on the forward strand.
GGAGGTTTTTTCACTTCTGGAAAACTATTCCCGTTAGCCAGCAGAAAGAAATCAAACCGTGTGGGCACTGTTTTGCCTCCTTTATTCTCGGGAACAGAGCAGATCCCTAAACTTTTTCGCTCCTTTAAAATGAGTAATGTAAACACTGTTGACATTTTGGATTCTATTAATAGAAACAATACTCACGACATAAATGTACAGTACTCAGTGAGGAAAATTCGGTTATTGTCTTTTGCTACTCATTTTGTGTCAAATAAACCGTAAACATATATTGATATAATATATTTCTATCACCTCCATTAAAACTTCCTTCAAATTGCAAAGCGTGTGTTCCATTTGCAACAGTACTCACCAGAATATAAATTAAAAGGTTAATTAACAGATAAATTTTACACTGGTGTCGCTGAGTACTGTGCTAAAAAGGCGTTAAATATGGTTTCAGGAAAAAATAACAGCCTTCATAGATACAACATACACTGATAAATCGATTATAGTCAACTTGAATTCAAAGCGACCTTTTTGTGTGTGTATATTTTACAGTGTTTTAGTGAGTACTGTGAATGAGTACTGTTGTGTTCTGTAAACATAACGCACGTGACCAACGGTTGACGAGCGCGGGAAATTGCGTCTTTACTGTTACAAAAACACTAACAGTAATACTGAATTGTATTTTGTTTTTTCGGAATAAGACTCTCACTGTAATCTCCAACTGTTAATAAAACATGATATTTGAAAGCAGTAAAATTAATATAAGCAAATAAAATTAGTATTTTGTCCTCTGTCCTTTGGAACAAATAACTGCATCAATCCTTTTGTTGAAACTGGCAATTGTGCGATCAATAACCTCAACTGGAATGTTTTCACAAGTTCTTAAAACTCGATCACGAAATTGTTTTGAGAAGTTGCATCTGCTTCTAATTTCCGCTTAAGCAAATGAAAGATACATTCTATAACATGGATATCGCCTGATCTTGGCGGGATCTCATGTAATTCCGCCTCAATGTCTTGTAATGCTATTTGCCCTGCCTTGCTTCTTTGACTTGGATCATTGTCCATCACAAAAAGATGTCTCCCATTTCTTTTAGGCCCAGCCCGCGCAAATGCGATATTGAACTTCTCCCGAATGAACTTAGCAAAAAACGCACCATTCATTTTTTTCGTAGGGTTCTTTAAGTATTACGCCTTTCCCATAGGCAATAGCCACCATGAGATGCAGACGACGTCCACCGGGCAAATCTTTCGAACCTTTTGCGGTGTATTGAAGACCTTCTGACTTCTTTCTCCATACTCTACTTTTTGTCCCCACTAAAGATGCCATTGGATTCCTTTTATGCACAAACGATACTCCGTCCAAATAGAAGGCCACCTCTTTAGTATAGAAGTCAGGATTCCGAGCTAACTCACGCTTCATTTCTCTGCCATACTTCAATCGCAGTTTACAATCCTTTTCGCTTAATAATCCCTTCTTTCTCGCCTGAAAGTAACCGTATCCTTTTGAGTTAAGGTAACAAGAAAATGTCCGTCGACTTGCAACCCGAAAACTCAGTCCACTTTCTTCCACCAAGCTCTTCACAGTAACGTTAGCATTTCTTGTCCGCAATCTTTTTAATGCACGAATAACTGCACGACCACCCCTTTCATTAATTTTTCTAGGTCTGCCCGTTCTTTTGACATGCGATTTAGTAGGCGCCGACTCGCGCGATATTCGTGCGACCGACGATTTGCTTATTTTACACTTTCGGGAAATCTGACGGACTGACGCTTTGCTGTACGTCCTTAAATACCGGACAAAAGCCCGCTTTTCAGCTGATATCTTTTTGGTATAAACCATACCACCTCAACACCTACAAAGCCTAGCTAGAATTGCCTTCAAATCGTGCCTAAGCAAAGCCTTTTATTTATTCCCTTGTTCAGAATCTTGCGAAAGGCAAAGAGCAACGTCATATATGTTTTGCTTGCGTACACCATATAAACGTCACGGTGAAATAACCTTTACACACCAGGAGATCATATTACATTCACCGGGAGAGAAAGAATTTTATCAACTAAGATGCCTGTGCAAAGATTTCATAGCTGTTTTTTCACACACTGATAACCAATAGACATTTTCAAGAAAACGGACTCTCAGACAATTGTGGTCGAAAGTCTTGGGACACTTTTTTCAATTCACGCACCTTTAGCGTCATGTAGAAATATGCTTACACTCCCCCCCCTCCCCCCTAACAATGTTGAAGTCTGGTGTTGAAAGTGATGACTGATGTTCAACATTGTTTGGGGAGGTGGGGAGGGGGGACATACACGGGTAACACGGTTGTTTAAGACTGCTAATTACAGCGAAGTTAACATTTCCACATTTCTCCTTGAAATATAACCAAGTGTCCCAAGGTCTAATGACCAGCATTGTAGCTACGGTTAGTCGTGATGTAATAGGGAGACGCTTGGGCAGAAATATTGTTTTGAAACAAAGGAAAACCAGAGACAAACAGAACTAAATATAACGCCTCAGTCAAACAAATTCAACATTATCCAACATTGTCAAATATAGCAATCAACATCATCCAACAGGCGCTCTGAAGCATACGTGTTTACTTCGTGAAATGTGGATTGGTGTTGACTGGCAATATTGAATCCGTTTTGCCACAGCCTCAAAGTATTTGCTGTTGCATGTGACTCCATTTTGGGGAAAGTCCTCCCTCGTGCACGCCTGGTCGTTTGGAAGGTTTGCGGGAGAGTTTTCCAACATTGAGCTCTCGCTCAGTCAACATATCACTTTTGCACTTACCTCAATTGGGGGCTCTGGCGGAGGATTAAGTCCCATATGCCTAGCATTTTTTTTTGCATAATTTGCCCTCCAAACTCAAACCCTGATGGCTCTCTTCTGCCGCGTTGCGGTTGTATCCCAAAATATCCTCTGATTTGGGGCATTGACTTGGATTTCACTGGCAATCCTTTCAATTGCCCACGCTGTAGAATTTCTTTGAATTACTGCCGTATTTGCCGGTCATTGTGCTTCTATTCGTTGAAGAATCTCATGACCAAAGATTGCAAAAGCAATGTTGTATCAAATATACGTTTTTTGAGCGAACCTAAGCTCTAGAGGGTAGAGTTCACTTAGCCTGTTAAAACTATTTCTTTTCATAAGGGCCCTGGTTTGCCCAGACACACTATTGCCGTCCATCCAGAGGGAGACCATTCTTTGGTATTCCTCAAAGAGTTCCTCAGTAGACAAAAAGTTGTCGTCTGAGGGAAGCAAGGATTGGGTAATAAACTTGTTCAAAGGGGGCATTTAGCCCGGCGCTTGTGCTTCATCATGACACGTTGCACGTTTACGTTCGACAACATTTTCCTTCTGAGGGAAAACTTTCACTTGCAAGTTGTTTCAAAGCTAATACCATTCATGAACACCGAGCTGATTGGCTGGCTAGCCACTGTGCCAGCATGCATGGGAATGAAAACTGTGGTCGGTTTCAGAAATTGAAAGCGATAGAATTCTTTTTCTTTTTTGACTTCAACTAAGCATGACATGAAGTCGGAAACTTTTTATTCAACCATAATCATGATAAAGATGCTTCAAAGGGTATGTTGTACTATTTTGATGGTTTTCAATATGTGGTGAATGAAACGTATTACACCGCAGTAGATTCCATTCCAAGTGCCAGGTGTGCATGGCTCCGTTAGCTGTGAGAAACGGACATGTTGTTGCCTACCATTCGCGCATTCGTGGAGTGTGAAAATAATCACATGCAAAAAATGGCTAACAAGGCAGCGTTCTAAACCAATTTCAATCTCGCCAAGGCTAATGTTTAAAATCCGATTGTAACCTATTAAGTGAAAATGATACAAATGAGCTAATTTAGATGTTTTTGTGCGAAGTTTTTTTTTACCTTTTTCTATCAATTGATGTCATTTTTTTTTATCTCAAAATCATATTAATGTCATTTTTTTTCTTGTTGTATTTGTAAACAGTTTTAATAGTAAAAATTAAATGGAGACTGTTATGGTGTAATGACCGCTAGAAACAGAAATAGGCAGAAGATCAGGTATGTTTACTAGATCTACATCGTGGGTGTATTTAAAAGCTAGTGTACCACTTACGCTCCTTAAGTAAAAGGAAAAAATAACCATCGAGCCATCATTTCTTTTCCATCCATCACTCTTTTCACCGTGTGACTTTATAAGAACTATTTATTATAGCCCCATACAAAGCCCTTGACTTTCGTGTAACACCTCTTCAAAATTATACACAAACGAAAGTACGATTAACATATTGCCAGCAATCGCATGATATGCCCTTGAAGTTGGTCGTATAAATGATATGGGGTAGCCTGAGAAAACAGCCAACGTTTCACGAGGTCGCCACTGGAGCCCTTGCAAAACGACGTCTGAGTAGCGAATGCAGAAATTCCATACTGATGAAGTGCACTACCCAGATCTTGGTAGTGCTTCTGATTGGTTGAAAGAAAATTCCCTCATGTCATAACCAATCAGAAGCACTACCAAGATCTGGGTAGTGCACGTCATCAGCATGGAATTTCTGCGCTCGTTACTCAGACGTCATTTTGGGAGGGCTCAAGTGGCGACCTCTCAGAACGTCGGCTGTTTTCTCAGGCTAGATATTAGGTAAATAAGATTCAGTTACAAAAACAAAATAGGGGCAAGTGTTGGACGTTTCTTTGAATGTTCTTACCTGACGTTTGAGGTGGCTGTATAATTCAAGGAGTAAATTTATAAAGAAGATCAGTAACAATTTAAAACTCCAAATGTGATTGTTATTAACCCGTGAATATTTGTATGTTTGATGTCTCATTATTTTTCTGTGATGTTTACATTTAAGTTCACTCGAGCGTTAAGCGAGCAGTCTTTTGTATGAGAACAATAAGTGCTTTTAAAACTTAACTAACATAATTCGCTTCAGTGGGTTTCATAATTTGCAAATGTTGTTTAGTGGCGCTTGACTTTTTATCGAATTCAAGCGTAAGAATAGCCTCAAACTCAACTGGTTCACCGATGTATTAGGGAATCCAATTTTATAGTAAGGGAATCCAGCGGGCAAGTTTGGGCAAGTGTATTGTTATCATTGTGTAAGAAAGACGCTCATTAGTATTCTTTTGTGAAAAATGTCAAGGTTTCTTTACCTCGACACTTACCTCGGCCTACCTCGGCCTACCTCGACCTAACTCAACACCTACCTCTCGACACTAAAATGGCTAATTCTGCTTCTATAGAACTACTGTAATTAGCTAGATGACATACGTGTCACACCCGTCATGGCAGTTGCTGTTCTAGGATTTTCGAGTGAAATTTCCCACACTTATCAAAAAAAAGGAACAGGTACTGTTAAGTCCACCCCGAAAACAACCCTGGATTAAGCAGCCATGTTTCCCAAGACCCTAACCTTGCATATGGACTTTCACAAGTGTTTGCCTACAGCTAAAGTGACGTCTCAGGACTGGTTCTACAGCAAGAAGCTGAGAACAAACCTTTCCGGTATTTACTGTGCAAACGAAGGTACTATAAACTGTTTTTTCTACGACGAAACGATAGGTGGAGTAGGCCCTAATGAAGTTATATCTCTTTTAGACTACTTAATAATTCAGTTGGAAAATCGCCTGGAAAAGTTCGACCATATAGTCATTTGGTCAGATAATGCTGCTTCTACGTTTAAAGAAACCTATCTTTTCTTCTATTTGGATTGTTTGATCCAAAGAGGACAATTTCTTAGGACCGATATGAAGTTTTGCTAGAAGGTCACACATATTCCGTCTGTGATAGACACTTTGGAAATATACAGCAGTTTTTCGACAGTATAGAAGTGACTTAATTTGATGCATTTACTAGTGACTTAATTTGATGCACAGATTATGAATCACATTGTTACTACACCTGACCGTGATGGTAGTAAATCTTGTGGTTTAATTTGTTTTTGGTTTGGTCGTTAGCCTTTACACTGCATCTAATGTCACCAATGAGCAATGTTACTGATTGTCATAATCTGGTAGCAAAGAAAAACAAAAAGAAAGGCCTCTTCATAAATCATTTCAGAATAAACAGAAACCTATCAGGTAATGAACTGACAAGAGGGGATCAGACTGTGGTGAATCCCTCATTTGAAATAGTTTTCCTTGTCAACTGAATTCAATCAAATAAGTCTGAATCACCATTCCTGGGAAGTTAGTTGTGTGTGTGTGTGGAGGGGGGGGGGGGGTAGGGTTACTCCCAAATAAGTGTTACTGGTGTATGGATGTGTTACTGAGGGAACACAAAGTGTATGTGGATACAGTCAAACTAGTCACCAACATCAAAACACTTAGCAGAAAAAGACAAAAAAATATGTAGCATTTTTCCAAAACTGCTCTTCAATTTTTTTTATTTAAATTGATAATGTCTGCCTGGGAACATACATGCAGCTATAATTTGAAGGTTATGCAGCTCGGCTAACTACTCAGTAATTGTGTCTCATGCGTTTTCTTGTATTGTGCTTTAATAAATTACAAAATACTGAATGCTCCAGCCTGAATTTTTTCGTTACATTTCAAACTTCCCTGAATCAAAACAAAGTAAGTTTTCGTTATGGTTACAGATTTTTATGAACCTGGACCACCACTAATACTACTACTCATTGCAGTACCGATGAAAGAGCTGGTGTCTAGCGATTTGCCCCCCACCCCCGCTTCCCGAGATTTGAACTACCCAATCCAAACAAATCCCCCAGCAGATATGGATCCCGGGAGTTCCAATCTCAGTTCTAGCGGATTTGGAATTTCTTTCACAGTTTGCCACCTACACCCCCTCCTTTCCACCCTTGTGAATAACTCACCAAAACAAATATTTTTTTAAAAAAATCTAGCTCTTTCTTTTCGCTTAAGTCAATGGGCATGTCAACCTCCCTTTCCTCAAACTCAAAATCTAGTAATAAAAAACAAACTGGCTAGTGGTTTTTGAATGTACTATGATCTAACTGATCGATATATCTGAACATTACTTACATGCTGGCACATGCGAAAAATGATTTCTTTTGTTCATTTTAATGAGTTTGACTTTTCACAAGATACTTCGATGTTGCTGATCAGAGGTTTGTTTCTTGGGGACTTTTGACTCATTTATAATAAGTAGTACGCCAAACTGACAGTGCTCGTCATAAGTTAAAGCAATGATTAGGGCAGAATTTATCAGGGTTTATGCGTGCAGACCCTATAATAAAGGAGATACTATAACAGTAACGTTTTTTGATTGTAAAACGCGTTGTGAGCTCTTAAAAAAATTCACTTGACACCATTTTCTGCGATGCTGTGACTTTGTATGAGGTGATTACCACTAATGAGAAAGCGTAAAAAAAGACGTCTTACATCTGCCATTGTACAATTTAGCAGTTTAGGGTTTTTATATGTTCTCGTGTTATGAGTTTTAAGACTTGGTGTTGAATTGGTTGAAAAGGCAAAGCTGTGCCAGCGTAAGTTTTAATGTCCTTTGACATTTCATATACATGTGGCGAAAGGAAACTCTTTCCTTTCATATTTCGAGAGAAAAAAGGGCGGTCTCTACCCGCTAGCAGACTGGGGGTTTCAATTCCACAGGGGTCCTAATCAGCTGTGACAATAGTCTCTTGAATATAACGTTACTATCTCTTTCCTTAGTTGTTTTCTCTGCAGAAGCAAAACCCAGTTTAAGTCTTTTCTAACGTTCCCGAAGTTATAAACCTAGACTAATGGCCTCCTTTTTTTCGCTGCTTTATTTAAAGGGAAAGGCAACAACTTATTTTACTGGGGTTGCGACAAAGCACTTTTTCAAATCGAAATAGATAAACAGGACACATCTATCCAGTGTTTGAGAAACGAGGTATTCTTTAGACAAAATGGACTTAATAACCCAATTTTGCAGTAATATTTCTATAATGTGAGCCTCTGTTGAGGAACAAGCGATCTAGGACTTGAAATTTTGGTCATTTCCCCATGTTTCTAGGGGCCAGTAGAAAAGTTGTATTAGTTATTTAAAGGAGTTTATAAACTGAGCAAAAAAGTCAAAGTCAGCTCTGTATATGGAACCGTGGCAACAAAAGCAGACTGCTAAATTGGACATGGAATTTGCAGCATCGGCCTCTATGCTTTTCTTTATAATGAGAATGTTAGGTTGAACGATACGTAGTTGATGAGGAATGAACGGTGAATTTTTCCACCGTCCAACTTTACGGTGAGAAAATGGATTGGTAGACTTGACGGATGGTTGATGGTTCCATGGCCAAGAAGAGCACATCTGATCTGTGCCAGACCTCACAATTAAGGCTTACCGTAAACAAAACTATGTTTCAAGATATCAGAACTTTAGTCTGGGTATATAGACCTTTCTGGCCTTTTCCTTCTTTAACTTCTACATTTCCTCAGATATATGTGTGAAAAGTCAGGAAATAAAACTACATTTTATGTGACTTTTCAAGTGATGCTGTTGCAACGTGTAGCTATTACATCTCTCTAGGCTAGTTTTCAGTGATCTGCGATTTCATCATGATAAGCATGTCTTATTTGAGCGCAGCGAATCTCACTTTACTTTCCTGTTTATGCTCTTTATGTTCTTTTATATATCAGCTTAGCTTACCCTTTAATTTTTCAAGATTTTCCCCGGTGTTATGGCTTTTGATTTAGCTTCAATCATGTGTTCAATATGTTCAATTTTTTATCCTTTGTTGATCACATAACTGGCACGTATCTTCTCTAAATCTTCTAAAGCTGAATAAAGCTCTCAAGTCTTCGTTAAAAATACTCCGAAATGTCGAATAGCTGATAACGGGGCCTCTATTCTATTGTTATAAAAGTGGGATTTTTGCAAGAACATCCAGCCGCATTTTTCTCATTGACTCGCGAGAGTCAAAGTATCTTTTTGCCGTGTGCACTCTTCGATAATGCGATTCACTCGCCTTGTGTGACAATATAAAGTCAATCATGGTCTTCTTTGCGTCAGGTAAAAGACTTCTGGGTTTATTTCCATGTTTTCCTCGCATGTCAGCTTCCACTGAGACACCATCCTCATCCATTTTTCAGGAGAACTTTTGGTTTCATGTCCAATATGCCATAACATTTTTTAAAGGCACCTTTGCATACTTTTCCAAAGGGTCGTATCCGATAGCTTATCCTCCTTTGGCCACTCAAAAAGATGTTGACTTCCAAAAGCTTTGAAAGTATATAATTTTGCTTGTAACTATTCTCGAACACTTTCTGTCTCTGCTGCCGTATGATTTGCCGAACTTGAGTTGCACTGTGCCCTAACAAACACCCTAATGGTGACATGAACACACCAGAGACAGGTTTCAGATGTCCGAACAAGAACGATTTTTTCTTACTCGAACTCCTCTCCTCTTGTTCACATATATCTTCGTTATTTTTCCACTTGTCTTTTGAAGCCCCCTTTTCAACAGAACTGGACAAACGAATGCCATCTCGGGAATATTGCCAAGGATTATCCCCATCAAAGAAGTACACCAAACGATTTAAATCCATTTCATCTCTACCCGAGAATTCTGCAATCTGCCTGCTCTCGCTGGACGCTATAAATCAGTATTGTTTCTATGTAGGGAGTAATGTAGTACTCTTGATTTAGTCTGTGCGTACCTTTTAAACATATTTACCTGTAAAACGGGGGAAAACCTAAAAAAGAACGGCGGCTGAAATACTTCAGCTTATCACGTACACCTTAAGTGTAATAAGACCTTTCTAGAGGTCACACCCTGTCACTCATGATTACCTAAATTTTGCCGCCTTGGCGTTCTTAGTTTCCTTGGTCCGGAAGGGACCAAAATTCGTTTAAACTGTACCCCTGTAATGCAGACATCTCCATAATATGGACACTTACAGCATGCGCTCAAATGACCAATCTTTTCTTAACCGTTAAGAATCGTATAAAGTGAAGGAGGTAATCCGAAATAAAGAATAAATGGGACAAATGACAAAACAGTAGTTGTCACGTTTATCATATCGCTTGTACAAAAGGGCATAAAGATATGAATAACACTATGAGGATTATTATCCGCAACACAAATAGAACTCCACAGGGAAAATATTGTTCATGGATCATACATCATTTGCTCCTATAAAAAACAAAAATCTGACAAACAAACAAAAAAAAAATTTTGCACTGAAGTCATGTCTCGTGCTGTTGGCTTGAGGGCTGTGACCAACATACGGACGTGAAACTAAAATGAGGCGCGCGGAAAAAAGTTATCGTACAGTGGGCACAGCGGCTGAAAAGTACACAACACGTTGGGCTGAAATCCAAGCGACTACACCATTATGTTGAGCGCTGTGACAGTCACAGGAAAGCCAAAGGTTATCTTTTGAAGGCAAAAAATGTATTCAACGATTCAAAATTCTAAGTGGAAGTCCAGGAAATTTGGGCTGGAATCCTGCTCCGACATTGCAAGAACGTAAACTCTGCTGATGTACACCGAACGTTCAGTTTAAATGAGGTAGAAATGACTGCGGTGATTATTTTGCTCTAACATAAGGGTAAGCTTAACTTCCTGGACTTGTTGTTATGTAATTCATTCTGGATTTATTAACCGACACTCTAAGTTTATGAAGCGAGTATTTCTCCGTGTTTTGTGAAGTTTTAAATGCAGTTAAACCTTTGATTAAAAAATGCAGTTTTTCTTTCAATCCTCAAAAACTAACTATTTGTTTGATGGAAGCCAGCGAATCGGCTATATTTGCTACTCTGAATTTTCGCAGATGTGGACATACTATTGAAATTTCTTTGGGATCTATAAGCAGCTTTCCTTTTTTCCTATACATCAGCCGATTCTTACTACACTTAAGTGCGGTTGGAAGTTAACGTGACCGCAAAGCTATCACTGCACTGAAGTGTTGACACTCGATAGTGCGTGTCAAAAATAGAACAGTTGTCTTTCGTAAAACCAAGATGGTGGAACCTTTTGGGGAATGAAGGCTCTTTTTCTCAGTTTCCACTCCTGGTTCTGCAAAACAGAGCAAGAAAACCCTCAAGAACAGATTAGAAAGTGGAGTGCGAGGCTTGCTTATGGATTTGATCCCACGTAAGTTAAGTTTATACTGTGGTTTAATCAAGTCGAATGTTTCACTATCGGCGAAACTGACGATAATTTTAAATGTCGTTTATAGGACTATATTCAAGCAATAATCTGAATCTTTGAGCTGAGGACTGCTTGATGATCACAATGTAAATTTAATGAGGCGATTCCAGGGCAAAATTGGAAAGAATCCCGTCCACTTGCTTAAAAAGCGAACTTCTCGGGCTTGATATCACTCAGGCTACAATCAGTGTCACTTTACTGAAACACTGTCGGTGCAATTGTGTCTCCCTCCCTCTCCCACAAGGCAATGTTGTAAAATAGTGTCAACCAAATGGATGAAGACAACCGCTCACAACACTATGCAACATTGAATAGGGGTGGGAGGGGAGGGTGTTTCAACTACGTATGTCACTGGTTGTAGCTTAACAGCGTAATTGATAATGAACACTGTACTTTTGAAGAGTTTTTTGCTTGCTCTTTGCAGGAATAGCACTATAAGGATTTCTAAACTTATGGATAGGTTTCAAGGGCTAAATTGCCTGCTGAAGAGATGTAAAAACATTTTGTAGATGTTTTCCGAAACGAACATTACTTCAAGGCAATATATATTAGGATTTGTTTAAAACGGCAAGAGCAAGATGTGTGTTGAAGCTTCTGATTGCTCTGTGGATCAATCCTTTAAACTTATATTTTTACCTGTCAAGCTTTAATTATTCACTGCGAATCAATGACAATCATTGCCTGCAGTTTCCAACATAACTAGTCAAGTTAAAATTAGGCTGTCAATTGCAAGTTGATGTCAAATGGTGTTGAAATGTTTTGTTGTGGCAGAAAACGATTTTCTTTGCCTCTAAGCGATTTACTTTGCCCCTGTTCATAGCATGTAATATAGCACATAATAGGAAAGAAATTTAGGTGCGGAGTAATTTAAGGAGCCGATTACACTAGCTTTTAATCAAACTCGCTTACAATAACAACCACGCGAAATCAAGTGTTTGGGCCATATCCGGGCAGTTTAATGTACTTCCATTTGGGGAAATTACAGCTGCCATGGGAGGGTGAGGCGGGACGTACAAATAAAACGACAGTAAAACACGAGGCGTATCGATCGTCACGATCAAAGTTCACAGTGAAACGTGTCCGTAACTTGAGACGATAATCAAGTGACATCACTTACTTTACATTAACACAATTTAACTAGTTAAATATTACTTAATCAAACTCGCTTACAATAACAACCACGCAAAATCAAGTGTTTGGGCCATATCCGGGCAGTTTAATGTACTTCCATTTGGGGAAATTACAGCTGCCCAAAATTCAGCCCAAATGGAAAAGTTATTGCTCAGAGGAGTCTTCTGTTAGAATGTAGGGATTGGCATATTGAAATTTGATTGTCTGCGTCTGAGCGATTTTGCGGGGAATTCCAAGAAACAAGTTGAGGCGAACGAATGTAACGTTGATAGCAGTCACTGTTCCAGCGGCCTAAGAGCTTGATTTCGTAGTCGGAGAGGCCTGCAATAGAGGCAGAGGTGGCTCCACCGATCCGAAGACTATGACCACTGTATTGGGAAGGGTCGATGCCGATAAGACGTAAAAGCTGGGATACGAAAGAGACGAGGTCGATTTTCGTTAAGGGGGAACTGTCCGAGAGCTGAAAAAAGGGGTATAGTGTCGTTGTTAACGGTGCCACGACGATGCTGGAGGGCAAGGTTCGTTTTCATAGCACACACGGCGCAGACAAAATGATTCGAGTGTGCCGTGTAGAGAGTCACACCTTGTCGCCGCTGGTCCGTTTTGGATTGTTTAATGTGGAGAGAGAGATATTCTGAACCATCAGCAGCAGTACGTAACTTAGCATCAGAGCAAGTGAGATGAATGGATGGATCGAAGTGGTCACTAGATGCGAAGGTGAGCTCCCCTGCCCGTAGCATTAAGAAATGACCGGTGGTGAGGGCGGCCCATTTCGCGTTGTCATCGTCACTCTTTGGGTTGAGAAAGGGCTTGACAGCAGATAGAATGTCAAAAGTAAGAGGCATCTTCTGTTTGGGCGCTGAAAAATGTTGACGTTTGATGCCGCGCAATGTTTGCTTTAACTTTAAGCCAGGTTGAAGGGGATTGGAGAGACCATGAGCTACGTGAAGAGAGCGTACCGCGCGAGGTAGACGTTAATCGATCGAGGCTTTATTCGTTGGGCGAGGTGCGTAGCGAACAATATAAGGGGGTCTTCAGAGGCAGGGAGGGGCTCGAACGAGAATTCCCGGCAAAATTGTAGAAACTGCCGCTGGGCGCTATTGTAGGTGCGATGAGATGAGTCAGCAAGTCCTCCAGCAAAGCACTCGTGCGCCTTTACTTGAAGCTTGTTAAGGGAAGTGGTGTCGTGGGCGTCGGATGACGAGCGGCCATAGGACAGGAGGCCAGGAACTTGTCGACCTGCGAACGAGAAAGAGCGTCAGCCCAGTTGTTATCAACACCGTTTATGTGTTTCGCCTGTAGCATAATATTGTGATGAGCGCACGTGAAAAATAAGAAACGAAGGAGAATCATTATGTGTCTGCATTTGCTTGTACCGCTAGACAAAATATGCACGACGGACAAGTTATCACAGTGGAAAAGAATATTGCGACAAGCGAGCGAGTCTGACCAGGTGTGGACCGCTGCAGCAATCGCGTAGAGTTCTTTAAACGTGATTGATCGGGAATGAGGAATGTCATGGTCCGCAAATGATCCATACAGCCAGTTGCCTGAAAAGTAGGCTCCGAAGCCAGAGTCACAGGCGTCAGTGTAAATTTCTAGATGTGGAGACGAGATCCATTCGTCATCGAAGAAAAAGCTGCAGCCGTTCCAAGAGGGAAGAAAAATCCGCCACCATGAAAGGTCCATGTGAAAGGCGCGGTTTAAGCGAAGGTGATGGGTAGGATGATTAGCTTTGCAAAGGACGTCAATCATACGGCGGAGGAAAGTTCTCCCGGGGCGGCAAACGTTGCAAATAAAGTGCAACTTGCCGATAAGAGATTGTAGTTGTCGTTTGGTACAACGGCGTTTAGTGGACCATGTGTGAAGTAGGTTGATGATTTCCGTTAAACGAGAGGAGTCGATGCGCATTTCTTGGGTTACGGTGTCGAGTTGAACTCCAAGGAGAACCAAGGATGTTGTAGGGTGAACCGTTTTGTCAGGGTTGACCGCGAATCCCATGTCAGAGCAAGTGCGAAGCATGACGTCGAGATTCTGAGCGCAGGAGTCGTCAGGGGCGGGAGGACCACAAGTCCAAAAGTCATCCAAGTAATTCCAAAGGGGTGTGGCACCACGTTCCGCCATTGCATACCGCAAACCGTCAATAAATTTCAGAAAGAGCGCTGGCGAACTGCGAAGACCAAACGGAAGGAACATATCGAAGAAATAGCCGGTTTGTGTGGAACCGTCAGATGTAACGATCGGCCATGTGGATCCTAGGAGTTCCCAGTCACGGGGGTCCACCAGGATGTGACGAAAGGCGGCGGAAAGATCGAGTTTGCTCATAAGAGCATTGGGTCCAAACAATTTCAGGTAGGCGATAGCATTGTCCAGTGAGTCGTAAGAGCACGTGTAGAGTTCTTTAGGAATTGCGTCGTTGACGGATTGGCCTGCAGGCCACGAAAGATCGGTTATGATACGCCATTTAGGAGGCTGCGAGTGCTTTTTCGGAATAGCACCCATCGGCGATCCGACAAAATGCGAAAAAGGGGATGAAAGGAAAGCCCCGGCCTTTCTGTTCAATAAAAGCTCCCGTTCAATTTCCATAGCGACGGGTGTAGGGTTTGACTTAGCCGAAAAGTGATTTGGAGAAATCAAGGGCGAACAATCCTGGTGAAAGCCAATACAAACGCCATGTTCAATATCATGCAATAAATCATTAACTAAGTCACTGTCCGGGTGATTACGAAGGGCATCATGCCATACGTCAATGGGAAACGGGGATTGTACCCGAGGGAGTGAGTGTGCAATCGGCCTCGGGATGGTCCCCCCGACAAGATTTGCAGATGTGTGCTCGCTTGCAGTTGGCACCTTGGTAGCAGGCTTTTCGCTGGTAAAGATTACATCCCTCTTGGCCTGTGGGTGAGTACCACCTGGTGTATTTCCAAGAGAGGTTTTGATTACCGACGGGGTTCCTGAGGCCATATCCGGTCGATTTTTGCGGTGTAGTCTCCTCCATCTGGTCTTGCGCGAGAAATGTACAGTCCTTGACCAAATGGTCAAAGGACTTACAACGCGAGCATTGGCGGGGGTGAGGGCGTAGGGCAGTGGCATCTAACACGGTTGGATATAGCGTGGTATCGATGACGTCAAGACTTGCGCTTCCGAGTTGAATTTGTTTGGCGTACGCCATCCGGGAGTGGATGTCAAACATATACACCGATGGCCAGCGAAATTTACGGTTGGCAAATTGAATTTGTTCGCGATACGAGGCAAGTTCAGTGTAACGTGATGGTTGCGCGGCCATAACTAATTTCTCGTATGCGTTCCATGCCTGTAACCAGGTGTCGAACGAGTCGATTTGGCATTTTCAGGGCGCCTTGATTACGTAAGCAACACAGTTTATATCGCTCTGGGCTGGGATGTTTCCGTTGTTAGGCAAATTTGCGAACGGGCTAAGGGTGGATAAAAGATCAGAAAAATCAATATACTCACCCTTAGCGGCCGCCTGCGCAAGTTTCTCGGACAAGCTTGTGTTATTCGCCGTTGTGGTATTCGCCGCTGGAGTTGCGATCTGTGTCAGTGGAGTTGGATGTTGGGATGATTTACTGGCCTGGTCGGCGAGAACCGGAGGATGCTGAGGCGATTGAACTTGCTTTTTTAAATCATTGTGTTGCATTTGGAGGTGCTCCATTTGAGAGGAAAGGTTGTGGATGGCATCCAAAAGAACGGATGTTGACGGCTCATCGGACGTTTCAGATTCCTGAATCTCCGTTCCATCACTCGGGCCAGTACAGTTCTTCCCTGGTGTACCGAAGTGGTGATTAGATTTTGGGGTCTTGCACCCTGGACATTTGCCTTTTCTTGAAGACATAGCGTTGAAGGAAAAAAAAACTCAGGATACGCGAAGAAAACGTACAAATAAAACGACAGTAAAACACGAGGCGTATCGATCGTCGCGATCAAAGTTCACAGTGAAACGTGTCCGTAACTTGAGACGATAATCAAGTGACATCACTTACTTTACATTAACACAATTTAACTAGTTAAATATTACTTAAAGTGTGTGTTCTCTCAGGTCATTTGTTACATGTATGTCCTGTGAGCTGATTGTCTCATTGTGACTGTTTTTTCACCTTTTAATTTATGAAATCTTGACAATCCATCAAATATATCATTTTAAAATCCTTTGAAATGAATTTATTTAATAAATTCATGAGTCATGTCAGAAATAAAGTTGCACCTCCTGTAAATGGCAACCGAAAATTACTGATGAGCCTGTAAAAGCTAGTCTTCTTCTACGTTTCCCAAAATTTTTACTTCCAAATTTGAACATGTTTTAGCATGATTTTATCGATCAAATTTTGGCTGTTGTATCTGTTCAGTATAGAGAGCAATAAGATGCTTTGGCATGTTTTATTCATACTTTAAGTGGCCTTTTAATTTACTTTTATTTTTGTGCACTGTTCCCATTAAGGGATGATTGTTCCTCTTTGGAGTGGTCCTTTTAGCATCAAAAGGAACAAATTGCTGTTGAAATAAAAACAGTGTTCATTTAGAGCTAATAAGAACCTTTTGTTCCGAATTTATGACATTGAAAGAAACTTTTTGTTCCTAAATGAGTGGCTTGGGAAAAAGTGTTCCCAATGGTGTTGTTCCTCTTTTATCATTTTAATTTGGTCCTTTTTAATCGCTTGACAAACAATTGTTCCTATTAATGCGTTGCCTTTTAGAGTGGCTGTTCCTTTATGCAGACTTGAGGAACTTTGGTTCCCAATTAATTACGTAAAGGAACGTTTGTTCCTTTCTAACGTCGTTTCTGCTTTGGAAATTGGCACGTGAAACAGTTTGTTCCTAACCATTAGTTTCTATTTATGTAAAATGGTTCCTATTAAGAAATGACAGTTCCTTTGTACAACTTGTTCAACAGAAACATTCGTCTTTTCTTGCCATCTATGATTTTATCGCTTTTTAATTGGCAAAACCTTTGGTGTAGTGTTTTAAGTTTCAAGCAACATGAAGCAGAGTCAATAGCAGATTGTAAAAGACTTTTCAAGGCGCTTATAGACTTGTCCGGGAAAGGTTGAACATAATCGCACCAATGCCATTTCTCACATTAAATTTGTAAATGTATTTAAGAATAATGAACAGTGGGCAAGCAGAGGCATGCCAGGGCAAGCAGGGGCAAGTTGGGGCAAGTTTGAACTTGCACAATGCAACCATTGTTTTTTGTCGCCTATGTGTTTTGTTCATTATTTATGTAATTGGAACAAACTGTGTAAATCACACAAATGTCAGAAATGAACAAGAAGGGCAAGGTTGACTGGTCGAAAATCGATGGCTCATCACCGAAACCAAAATGGCTTCACTTGGAAAAAGACGAGATTGATAGCTTGTATCACTGTCCAATACAGGTGTGTGATCACGAGGGATTTAAAAGTCAACGTGGCTGCAGGAAACATGTGAACACCAAGCACAGTTGGTTCTTTTTCTTTGATGAAAAACCCGAAGTTTCAAGTACGAAAGAACTTGCGGATGACGATACATCGAGTAACGTCACAAAACAAACTGCTAGAGTATTGCCTTCGTTTTCAGTTTTCAGCCAAATTGGCGGATTATTCGCGAAATGGTTGACTGGAAGTGGTGGGGGCTGCAAGAAAGATAGTGCAGCTCAGCAGATAGTCAAGAGGTGCTTTAAATTTTTCAAATTTTGCAGCGAAGACGAGGAGGAATTAAGTTTTGAAGTGCTGGACTTTACCCTGTGTTGCTGTAGTCTGTTCAAGTTTATTGACTTCTTGTAAGATGAATGCAAGCTCGGACACGGTGGACGATTGGGCTATAGTGATGCCATCTCTGAATTGATCGACTTCAGAAAAATAAATGGCGCATCAGACACAGTTCTTCGAAACTTATCCTCGACAGAGTTGTACCTCAAAAGAGCGCGCAGGACAGTGGCAAAGATGATGAGACTGCAGTGGCCACAGGATCTAGACATTGAAACCCTAGATGCTAGAGGGCGCTGGGCAACCATGGAGGAACTGTTAGAGGTGGTGACTTTTCATTTACCCCGTTACAAAAACACTGTAAAGACGTGCAAAACAATTCCAGGCCAAGTCAATCCCTTGGACTTAACATTTGCCACGAAATTTGTCGCGATGTATTTGTTTATCAAGGTGAAGGGGTCTCGCCCTATGACTTATCATTACTTGACCGTGGACATGGTCAGAACAGAGAAGGAGAATGGGGGATTCATTGACCAGAAAAAGTTCAAGACCGCTAGCAGGTATGGGTTTTACTTCTTGATTTTGACCAATACAAGCATGCAGGTGCTCGATAGCTATATCAATTTTGTAAGGCCATTGCTAAAACCCCAGTTCGAGTTCGTTCTGGTCACGAAAAATGGAGGCCAACACAGCAAATTCAGCGACATCATGAGTAAACTAGTCTTTGATGCAATCGGAAAGTACATTCATCCAACGCGCTATCGTCAAATTGTCAAGACGGAAAGCCTTAATCAGCTCACTAGTAAAGGGCAAAGGATTTTGTCCGAAGATCAGAAACACAGCTCAGCCGTTGCCAAAGTTCACTACCAAAAGCAGAGGTTGCGTGAAGTTGCTACAATGGCCCACGAGTGTCTACAAAAGCTACAAGGTACCAAGGGGTCAGAAGTGAACCAGGAAGTCCACACGAGGTTTGGCTGTTCAACTTCAAGCTCATCGCCATCGGTTGAAACTGCAGAAAGAACAATCATGCCTCCCACAAAGGCAGGAGTGCTCAACGACCAATTTTTCGAAAAAGGTTTATTTCTTTCTCAACGTCAAATTGACATCTGTCAAGCGATATTTGCTTAATAATTAACTTTCGTGGGAAAAAAATAGCCGCTCCTCAGTGCCAGCAAGCTTAAGTCCATAGGATTCCTTTTCCCAGCAAGCAACTTTGAGGAGGTCGAGAATCCCAGCCAGGGCACTATGAAATCAAAACCCATTAAAATCTTGTGAATTTTTTAATGGCAATTTCACCAGGTTTTCAGTAGTATTTCACAGGTTTTTCATGGCAAAAATTAAGGGTATTGCCATGGGTTTTATCCCATGAAAAAACCATTAAAAGGCCATGAAAATCCTCTTAAAACTTCACCGTTCATGGCCCATGAAAAGTCAAAAGTTTGTATCAAGTCATTAAAAACACATGAAAATGCCATTAAATTTTAATGGGCCATTAATTATACTTTAATGGGATTTTCATGGTCTTGGATACAAGCCATGAAATTAATCACTTGAATTTCATGGCACAGGAATTCATGGAGTTTTAATGGTCTAACAATTTCATGGCCCATGAAAACCCTGTGAACGGGGAATTTGTAATGGTCCATGAAAATTTTCTTTGTTATTTCATGGCCTTTCACAGCATTTTCATGGTCCATGAAATGTGAGTCCCAGTTATTTTCATGGGTTAAACAATGACCACTGTGTACCATGAAAATTCCATGAAATTTGGTTCCCTTTTATTTCCATGGTGTAAATGATAACTGCTCTGTGCCATAAAAATTCTTTTAAGAGTCCATTAAACAAGATAACAAACTCACCAAAATCCTGTGAACTGTCATTGCCCATCTGCCCAGGCACAGAAGATGGAATGTGCAATTTATATCATTGTACAAACAACTGAAACATCAATCTGCTCCTCATGATAATAAAATGTTTTTATTGAACCCACCTTGGTGTCGTATTTTCTTACAAATTTTATATTGTGAAGATGTATGCTCTGCATTAAAAAATATATTATAAAAATGTCCGAATCTCTATTTCAGTCTTGTAAAATGAATAAACTTTGCTATCATACAATTCTTACTCAAAAACATGTAATGTTGGATTTAAGTTGTAATATCATTAGATCTACAGCGATTTGTTTCATGATTACGTATATATTTTGATTTCTTAACAGTGACATTTCATTCCTAGTTACTTGCCATCCCCAACCAGTTGAAGATAAGCAATGCAGAAAATCATTTAATATTCTGGTTTATAATGCAGTGTTGCATGTTAAACACTGAAAGGTTTTCATTGTTACATTTTTACTATTAATAACGTAACAGCTAGAACCTTTCTCATAATATGACCTAACAATAATTGTATTAAATGGATTCCTTAAAAAGGAAGAATGTCCAGCAATTCAAAAAATAGTCTTAACTTATTTTCCGAACAAGGTTATTTTTCCTTGTCCAAAAAGGCAAACCTGCAAAACTTGCAGCATTGGGTACATTACAATGTTTACATTTTGTAAGGCTTATATTGAATGAATTGAATGAAGCAATAATCATTTTAATTTGCTGATCAAAAAGATTTTGTCCCTGCAAATCATTTGATGTTTTCAACAACGATTGCTTTATAAGAGTCGATCATTTAAAAGTCTTACATCTACAAAATTAGCTGTGTTCTGTACTTAGTAGTAATTTTTAAGCAACTTAGCTTATTAAAAGCCTTCATTATTGACTTGTTATTCCTCTGAAGCTGTTCAAGTCTCAGTCTCTCACAAGAACATGAAGCTGAATGCAGTCAATATACCTGCAACAAAACATTGAGTGGTCATTGAAAGCTGTTCATGTGAGGGCATTGAAAATAGACATGAGCAATTCTTTTTGAGTCTGTAAACCCAATTCATTTTATAATTTAGTATACCCATTCGAAGGTTATAACCCGAACTCAAATCCTGTTATTCCTGAATTAAGTTACTTTACACAGACCAAAGAGCTGCAGACAACTCCCATAAAAAGTCTCTAAATTTACATGTATGCGCCGATCAATTTGAAACTTCAACATCCCCCCCCCCCCCGGGCATACCCTGGGCATTTGACTGTGTATCGTGCCCGGGGAGGGGGGAATTACAACGTTGCATTGAAAGGGTGGGGAATTTGAACCGGATTTATCTCTTGTTCTGACGTAATATGCCCATGAGTTTTTCGATTTTCTGCAGGGTTTGACGGATTGACAAGATAGAATTTTGCCTTTGTTGGTGGAAAACTCTTTCAAAAGCCGGTGAAAGGGTCTTTAAAAGAAGTTTGAAGGTGTGAAAGGCGTGTAAAGTGTTTGATTGAAGACGAAATTTGTCGTTGAGGAGAGCTAGTTCAGTACTAATTGGTGGGCGTTTGAACGGCATTTTTGCCCCGAGAGTAGGGAATTTGAACAAGCTAATCTTCAAAAGTTCAAATGCCCAGGGGGTTGCCCAGGGGGGTTGCCCGGGGGGGGGGGGTGTTGAACTTTCGAATTGATCGGCGCATTAAAGAGCCTGAGTCAACTACTGACTCTTCAAGCACATGGTCGATCTTCACTTGAAAAATCATCAATTTTGAAGCCATTCTTTAAAAAATGTCATTTGCCTTTAACTTACCTCCTTCTAAACAAGCAGATTAAGTGTAGTTGATTCAATTCTGCTTCTCTGATGCATCATTTTGGCTGAAAAGATGAGGGATACACAGCTAGCTAGCTGAACATTCTGACATGGCGCGTCACATGGCGCCCAAAACCGAAATCAACGGTCACTTTCTGAGCCCGCAGTAGTCCAGCTGCTGACCAAAATAGCTCGTTGTTCCCAGGCTCCTCAGATGCGTGTCCAACATGGCTGCTCTAGGAAATCTCATGCTGCAAACAAGCTCCGCTTTTCTTTCCGACTTTAAAAGCTAGCATGATGCCAGACAATGATAAAAAATCAATTGCTGATTTTTCTGGTGACTTAAAACAGTTTGCTCCTCTCAAAAGTTCAAAGTGCGGCTTGTCATTCTGAAAAATGTATTATGAAGCGAGCTGATCGAAGTTACTTCACACAAGTGGCCCATACATGTGTTGTCACGGATTGCAACCTTCAGATAATCAAGGTAAACTGCTTTCTTTGAGTACAGGATTTTTAGTATACAAAACGTAGTCCTCCATTTTCTCATATTTCTAGCAGAAAACGAAATGACTCTAAATTGATAGACTCTTTATCTTTTAAAGCTTCTCTTTAGCTCAATCTGAAAGCGGTCTTTTATAACATACATATTTAACAATTATCCTGCAAAATCGCGCGGAATATCACCTGATACTTAGCCGACGAGGCCATAGGCTGAGTTGGCTAAATCAGGGGATATTCCGTAAGATTGAGCAGGATAATTGTGTTATTATTCAACAAATTCCCATCGACTACCATTTTCAGAACGAGGAAAACTACGGCTCTATGATGAAAACGCTAAAAGCTAGCAACCCATAAGCTTAATAAAAATTAAACAGAACTTCAAGAAATCGAAGTTTACTGCCGTTCACTTAAAAAGACTTATTTACAAACTCATGTTTGGAAATGACAAGACAAAGTAAAAAAAATATTGCTACCTTACCGAGAATAAGTCCACTTCCTGTGAATTAAAATCTTTTCAACTTTAGTCTTTACAACTTTCCGTGAGCAAGTGTGCTGCTTTGTTCGCAATAACATTTTCTTGGTTGAGTTCTCACTATGAAAATTTCAAGTCAACCTCTGAATATCTTTGTGAGCTGAAGCAAATACTTGTTGACTTTTTGAGAGCATTTAATCGTGGAAAGTTTCTTCCAGGGAGTTCAAATTTCCGGACAACACTGCTAAAACTGCCTCGCTTTTCAAAATGGCCGCCAAACAAGCAATGAAAGAAAATCTGCAGTGCACTTCCAAATATGGTCATTTACGTATATCGCAGGATATCTGTCATGTATGGATGACAGATATTGAGGGCTTCCTTACCATATATGGGCATAGTGACAATTTGTTGAATAATAATAACAGTTAACAGCAGTTAATTGTGCTCGATGCGCGTCAAGGCAATGTTAAAGAACACTTTTAATGAAGGAATCTTACGCCTATGAGAAATTCAGAACTGTTGAATCATTTTTTAGATCCTTAACTTTTAAGGTGGATTGACCTTGTGTATGAGTAATTTACACCTGGCTGCAAGAAATAGTCCATGAGCCAAATTTCAAAAGGGGCCTAAAAATAGGTTTTCGTAGCACCCCCCTTGATACCTAGTGAAATTGGTATCAAATTAAAGCTAAAGGTCTAAATTATCTCAATCCACTTGTTACCAGGACGATAAGTGGTGCATAAGAGAGAAATGGCATGTTTTTACGGGGGGAGTATGGAGAGAGGTTTTGCTTTGTAAAAACAAGTCATGACAAATCTATATTAAAAAGAGCGAAATACACGCCCTAAGTTGCTAATTTTTTTTAGAAATATTCTTAAAATTAGTATTTTGTCACATTTCAAACTTTTCGTGATTTTCGGATGAGCCTTTTTCCCGTTGCCATGGAAACGGTAAATAAACACCATTTCGGATATTTCTTTAATTACAAATGTCGTATTCTTACGTTAATAACCCAATTGTCATGAAAAAATCCATTGTTATGGGTAGTCCCATTGAAACCGCGTTAGCTTGTTGCTACCACAATGCATTTCGAGCCCTTGTCCCATCATGCACTTAGGAACCACATGGCTGGGTCCGCCATCTCTGAAATTTGCTGAATCAGCAGAAGGTAGGAAATTGTTTCTTTTTTCGCAAAAGAAGTCTCCTATTATCTTTTAATCGATTTTTTAGTGTAGATTAAAGAATTTTATAGACCATTTGACATAAACATGTTATTTTAACAACATTTTAAGAACTTATCACGAACCAGTACCATCTGAATTAATAATGAGATTTGAAATAGAAAAATCGAATAATGTTACAGGAGCATGGAACTTGTATTTGTTTAAGAGATTTAAATGCAATTGTTTCAAAAGTAGAAAATTACCTCGTGTGATTTATACATTTAGGTTTTTTTATTCCCATGGATGATGTAACGGTCAGGCAATGGCAGAGAAACAACCTTCTTCCTCAGTTCAACCATCGCATCCAAGAAAACGTCAGCTAGGTCAATCTCCAAACTGGGATAAATGTTTGTGTCACGTAGAAGATGAGTCAGGAACGTTAACTTACTTTTCTGGAAAAAGTTGGCTTACATTTCAAACGTGCGCAAAGAGACGGAGAGATGATATATGGTCCAAAATGAACGGTTTCTGGGAGGAAGGGCCAAAGGGCAAATACCACAGACGATGTTATCAAGTATACACTGATAAGGTCAAAGTCGCAAGGGCCGTTGAGAAGCAACGCAATATTCTCATCCAAGACCCTGTGGAAGATAATGATGATTCTATTACCGAGCCTCCGCCAGCAAAACGCATGTTAAGGTCCCAGGTTGATGCGTTTGACATAAACAAATGTGCTATTTGTCAACAACACAAAACAAAGCTTACAAAGAACAAAGGAGCAAGATCAAGAGAGCCGTTAAGTTTAAACAAGACAGCCACTGGCAGTGCATCACTACTTAAGGCCACTGAGATTCGGGATGACAGACGCCTTTTATTACAATTACAAGGCAAAGACAATAGCAATTGGAATAAAGTATCACAAATCCTGTTACGTTCAATATGTGCGACCAGGAGCCCTTGCAAAATTGGAAGAGAAAAATTGCGAAGACGAGGACATAGCTAGTGAAAGCTATAACAGAGCGTTCAGCAGCATGAGAGAATTTGTTAAAGATGCAGTCCTCAAGGGGGAAAAGGCTGTGAAGATTTCAGAGTTGCTAGAACGTTTCGTTAGTAAGTTATCCGAAGAAGGAGTGTCTGCACCCAGTTACAGGTCCTCAAAGTTGAAAAATCGTTTAATCAAGTCTTTCGGGAACAGACTCTTGTACCACCAGCCTCAGGATCGATCCCAATCAGAGATAATTTACAGTTCCCGCGTGACAACCGGAGAAGTCGTAGAAACCATTGCAAGTACTAGTGGCGAGCAATGGAAAGATGAGGACGGGACAGAGGAAGTTCCTCCAGAAGCCAAAGCAAATGAAAAGTATTTTCACGTCTATCATGCAGCTAAGATGATTCGGAGTTTGCTGACGGAAATGAAACCAGTTATGTCATGGCCACCCACTGAAGATGATCTAGACTGCAGTGATAGTATAGTACCAGACATGTTGTACAATATGTTAGGCTGGATTTCCTCTTCCGATGTTGAATATTGTAACAAGAGAGTGTGTGGAGTCTCACCCGACGTTCACCGAATAGTCCTTTCGCTTGCACAAGATCTGATTCATTGTGTAAGTCGCGGTCGTATCAAGACGCCTAAGCATGTTACTTTACCTTTAACTGTCAAAAGCCTAACGGGTAATGCTGAACTTGTAACAATACTGAACAGGTTTGGCCATGCCCTTTCCTACTCTCAAATCGAGGAACTTGAGACTGCACTTGCTGAAAAGGAGATAGAAAAGGAACAGGATGGGATCGTAGTACCTGGTTCGTGCAGTATGGGAGTGCCAGCGGTGTTTTGTTGGGATAACAATGACCTGCTAGAAGAGACATTGTCGGGTACGCTTTAACGTTCTGCACTTGTTTTATTTTCAGAGGAAATTGTTTCTCTCAACGTACAGTTAACTTATTTTGCTAGCATACCTCTATCTTACAGATACCTTTCTACAGTACACATAACTATACTATCTGTGTCTTTGTTTGTTATTAAATCATGGACTCTTTCTTTAGGGAAGGGGACTACCCATTGCACGAATGGAATAGTGATCCAGAGAAAGTCCCTTACTTGCGCGCCACCCACTGAAATGGCTGCCAAAGAGTCTCGTCCTAAACGGAACCGCACCTTGACATACATCCCTACAGACGTACTGCCCTTCCACTCCGGTCCCCGACAAGGCCCCAGTCAATTTCACATTGGTGTGCAAGATGTGATCATGACTAATCCCGATACTCGTGCATATGCAAGATCAATCGACTTTGGATGGATGCTGTGTCGACAACCCATTGATAATAGTATCTTCACATTGGCAAATGATCGAAGCCAAGTGATCCCAGCATGGACAGCTTTCAACATTAAACTCAAGCAGAAAGATGTTCCTCGTGAAAGTTCTATAGGCTACTGCCAAGTTATTGATGCAAGCCTCAGTCTCAAAAAGAATGCGGTACAGCGATGGCTCCTGACTGCGCATTCTCGTGCCCGTTTTGTTGACAAGTGTCGTATGATGACAAGCAAGAAAGAAGATAATCGACCTCACAAGGAAGCTGGGAAGTCTCGAATGAAACGCGATGAAGAAGATGTAAGTAAAGTAATGGAGGTTGTCAGCAATTGGACGGATCCATTTGAACCATCAGAGGAACTTGCCAGTCTTAGTTCTGGTTGTGTAGTGACAGAAACCATCAAGTTAGATTTGCTGGCCGCCAAAGACAAAGGAACAGTAGCTCTCACCGCGTTTGTTGAGGACAGACTGCTGAGTGATTCTGTGGGTTTCTTTGACCCACTCTCCAAGTTAAAGCTTGGAACGTTCCGTGACCTTCAAAAGAAGACAACTGTGTCAAAGGAAGGAAAGACTGTCATTCTAAGAACAGACAGAAATCTTTTTGCACGATTACTCGTTATTGGCCAAAGCAGGCAAATGGATCTACGACAGTTGCTAGTCCACGAGCTGGGCCCACTTCCATGGTCACTGGCGCTGTTTGATGGCGCGCTGGTGAAAACCGACAAAGCAGCTCTACCTAAACTTCTAGAGGATGGCGTAGAGTGTCTTCATCGCATGCCAGCTCAAACAACTGCAGTCATCATCGATGCAATGGCAATGCTTCAAACGATGAAGAAGATACCAGAGAGATTCTCCGACTTGGCAGTTATGATTTTCAAGAGAATGCTGATGCAGGCAGGGCAAGCAAGAAGAGTTGACTTTGTGGGAGATCAGTACCCAGTCATCTCCATCAAGAACACAGAGAGGGAAAGAAGGAGCAATACCGGTCAACTAGCCGTCTCCATTACTAGCTCCCAGCAGTTCTGTCCACGCCAGTGGAAGAAGTACTTGTCGTGTGGTAGCAACAAAGTGCGTCTTCTAGAGTTCCTGTCTCAGGAGTGGTCGAAGCAAGAATATGTAGAAAGGATCGACAGCCGTGTTATGTATGTTACCCATGGCAACCATTGCAAAAAGCTTGTAGTCAAACATGGACGTATGACAGCAACTGACGAAACCGAACTGTACACGGACCAAGAGGAAGCAGATACGAATGTTCCTCCATGCGTCCCACGCATCTTCACATGGACATCAAAGGGTCGCCATAGTCTCCTCGGATACAGATGTTGAAGTGTTGGCATGCCACCACCAATCAGCCATTCCTGCCGAACTGACTTTGATAAGTGGAACAAGAAACAGATCACGCTTAATAAGCGTTCCCCGACTGTGTGAGAAGCTGGGTCCTGGGGTATGCCGAGTCCTCCCTAGTTTGCATGCGTTAACAGGTTGTGACGCTGTGAGTTCATTTGCCGGCAGGGGCAAGAAAAAGGCGTTTGAAATGGTAAGAGATAACCAAGTCATAAGAGACAGTGTTGGAGTCCTTGGAGAGAGCCTTCCCCTGAGCGCGCACAGCATAACCAGGTTAGAAGAGGTGGTTTGCAGGTTATACAATGATAATCTATGCAAGCAGGTCAATGACCTACGCTACAAAATGTTCTGCAAAGGAAAAAATGTGCAATCTCATCAACTCCGGCCAACAAGCGCTGCTCTCCACTACCACCTAAAGCGAGCTAACTACCAAGCTTTTCTGTGGAAGAAAGCATTACAGCCAAGAATTGAACAAGAACCGGTAAACCATGGATGGCAACTGAACGAAGGACGCCTTGAGATCGTTTGGACAGACCTGGCCCCAGCTCCACAGGCTGTGATGGAATTAGTTTGCTGTGGGTGCCGCGGCAATTGCCAAACGAGGCGGTGCTCATGTGTCGGTAATGGCTTGCCTTGCACAGAAGCTTGTACGTGCTCTGAAGACTGCACAAACAGTGCAATAGACCTTAAAGATGGAGATGACGATGTTGTTGACAATGACGAGGATGAAAATGATTACTTAAGCACTGGACTCGGGCTATGGCTAAAACAGACTTTTGCATGAAGTTAAATCCGTTTCCAGACTAATATCGGTGTTGTCGTTTTCTTGTTGTTGTAAAATACTGACATTTGCAATCTGTTTGTTGTAATATTCTTTATTTCTTCAACATTAAGTGATGTCGTGCTGAATTGTTATCGAGAAAATGTATTGCTAAATAACAGAGCAACACGCAGTTATCTAGAGACTCAGCTTAACGTATTTTGATTTCTCTAGCTTGAGTGTAGCCTTATTTGTTATTACATGCATTCTATTGTTTTTGCTTACTTAGTACATGATGAAACAAAGATTTTTGACATTCGTTGTTGTACAAATAAACAAATGAAATTACAAGGAGAAAACAAAAGAATATTTTTTCGTGATAACTGGGTTGTAATCATGATAAACAGCATTTGTGATTAACGAGATACAACAATAAGAAATATACATGGTTTCCATGGCAACGGCTACAAAAGGCTGGTTTTAAAATCATGAAAAGTGTGAGATATGACAAAATACTTATTTAAAGCATATTTGTAAAAGATTTAATCATTTTTGGGCTAGTATTTTGTGAGTTGTATCAACGTTTTTTCATCACTTGTATTTACAAGGTAGAAAGCATCCCTACCACCCCCTCGAAAAAACCTTGCCCTATCTCCCTTATGCACCAGTTACCATCCTGGTAACAAGTAGTTTTAGAAAATTCAGTCCTTTAGCTTTAATTTGATTCCTGTTTCACTAGGTATTAAGGGGGGTGCTACGAAAATCCATTTTTTGGGACTTGGCTGAGGAAACAACAAAACAGCACAGTTCTGAAGTCCAACACGCTAACCACTACTGACAATACTACGCCTTCTCTCCTTGAGCACAGTAATAACTGACTGAAATTCCAGTGTGGTTGAGCCTGGCTTAAAGCTTGGATTAAAAGACAGATTGTTATACACATATATGGTTATACACAAATGGAATATACACATATTCACACGTGTATATATTTTGTATGTTACTTGACTTCTTTCGTTTCATTAATGTAAAACACTACCCGCCTAGACTAGCCATCGCTATTCGCAGGATAGTGTTACCCTTTTATTGTAATTATGACAAAATTATGACCAATAAACTTTGTGAACTTCACCAATTCAAGCAGTTTTACAAAGGCATTTAAAAAATCCACAGTAATATTTTAACGAGGAATGAACTTCAAATAGTGATGGACTTCATACTGAAATAGTATATGTTATCACAAGAATCAGAGCTGGTGCAATGTTGTGCTTGACTAATGATTTGTTATTAAATGGACTTGAAAAGTAAGGAAAACAGAAAAACAAAAAATGTGCAAGTCAAAATTTCCCTTTGATTTGTTTCTGCTGTATAATCTAGTTGTGTGCTTACTTTCTGTGTGGATCCTTGTGAAATTAAAATTGTTGTCTCATGTTTTGTAGGTTAATGTACCTTACACTAATTTTCATGACCTGTGATTCATGGATAATTCGTGGGTGCAATGAAAATTTCATGCCCCATGAAATCAACTTTGGTGTGGTCCAAGATTTTCATGGCCATAAAAGATGTTTTCATGGGTCATCAATTAAATCACATAATATTTCATGGAATTTTCATGGGCATGAAAGATTTTTCATGGGTCATGAATTAAGTCATATAATATTTAATGTAATTTTCATGGGCTTGAGAAAGGCCATGAAATGGGGAATCTCCATTTTCATGACCATGAAAAATGGGTTCATGGGTTTTTAACAAGCTTTTATTGGCATTTTCATTAAACTGCAATTGGTAGTGGGGGAAACTTTCAGTCACTCTTTTACCAGTAATTTGGAATGCAATGGGAAATGCCAGCCAGCAAGTTGAGGCATTGTAATAGCCTATTTCCTAGCAATATAGAATTTGATCTGCCGCATATTAACTACATGCGAGAAGTAAAACTAGTGAGTTAAGTTTATCTTTTTCTTAATTTCTACCTTTTTCAGCAAACGTAACTGCATAAGCTAATGATTCGTATTTCAGGAAGCCTAAAAGATACACTTTACACTGAGTAAAATGATTAAGCATTACAAATTTGTTGAAGGCTCCTTTTGCCCCTTTATGTATGTTTAAGTGGCTTCTTCTGAGACTATTAGCTGAAACTATATGCTACTAAAGTAATCTTGAAACTCCTAAATATGTTATTAGAAGTATCTTCTCTTTTGAAAGTCATATGCCTAAGTTTAAATAAAATATCTGTCCACTGTTTTTGTGAATGACTCCATGGGTGTAAGTTACTTAAGCTCACCTTTAATTTGTTTCCTGGGAAACCTTAAAAGCACCAACCATGATTTAGGGTGCGTTTCTTTGGGAGAATCCGAAAACGGATTTGTGATCCCAGATCATATGGACTCTTCGACACCAAAGAAACGCAAAATCCGAAAAAGGATTGTTTTGTCATGACAAGACAGGCTGGAGGCACGCAATATATATATCAGAACGATATTTCTCTCGTACTGCCCTAGAACTCAACTAGATGGAATACAAATAATTTATAAACAAGGACAGTATCTGCAGTAGTTCAAGTGAATTCGCTATTTGCGTTCACAGTTAGCAAAATATGGTCTCTGAGTTACAAAAATGGTACACAAATGAAGTTATTTTGACTTGTCAATGCTTCTGTCTGTACTTTTGGAGAAAACTTTTCAAATATACGGAACGGAAAAAATCACCTGAATTTTCTTTTTCACGATCGAATGTTTTGTCACGCAAGATCGAGAGAAAATATGGCGAGACAAGTAAATTTGCATGGAAGACCGCTTGACAGATGTGCTATTTTCGGATCCCTCCCCCAAAGAAACGCACGGATCATGAATCCTAAAAATCCGGATTTAGATTTGATCTGATGTATCCACTCGGAGGGTGGATTCTTCAGGTCACTAATCCGTGATTAATCCATTTTCGGATATAGGTAAAGAAACGCAAAATCCGTTTTTGGATACAAGAATCCAGATTTGGATTTTCCCAAAGAAACGCACCCTTAGCCACCAGAAATATTTTCTCGTCCAATATTCTTTTGTTTTCTCACCACACCCTTTAATATAAGACAAAATAACCATCAGAAGAAGCAGGGATAAAAACAAAATAACCATCAGAAGAAGCAGGGATACACAGTTAGAAAATATTTATGTGTAATCGTCAGAATTCTATTAACCCTATTTAGCCTGGGAGGAGTGAGGGGAGGAGGGGCACTGTGTGCCTGCAGTGACCTTAACGAATTTTAACGTTTAAATGGCTAGACAAATAATCACCAAATCTCTTCGTTACGTATGTTTCTTAGAACAAATTCATATACTTTTCGATGTCGTCATTATCAACTGTATGACTGCAGGCTCGGGAATTCAAGATGGTGGCCTCAAAATTCATAATGGCCGGTTTGTGACGTCAGTGACGTCATGACGTCATAATTGACAGATCACAAACCCAATCTGTTAAGCTAATGACGTGCTAATAACATACCAGGACAGCAGAAGACAAGGGAGATGGAGACTGTTTCTTAAACCGGCTCAAAGAGTACCTCTTAAAACCTTAAGTTAGTTTTTAACACTAGGGTATAAACTCCAATGGCCTGCTTTGCCTTCAAATTACAGCTGATATAGAAGGAAAAATTATTGTTGCAAAAATTGAATCTACATGCTTATTAATCAATTACCGAGTAATGTGTACAGTAATTAGCTTTTCTCACCTTACAGCCTATGTACTGCATTCAATATCGTATCACTTCAGTAACTGTGATTAACTTTGTCCGCGTACTCTCATTCAAGGTAAACAAAAGTACTTATGTACTTTTTAAGCCTGTAACATAAAACAAAATAACCATCAGGAAAAGCAGGGATACACGCATTTACGTTCTAGTTATTATAATATTAATATTAATAGTAATCTTCAGAATTCTTAAACCAACCAGTGAGGAAGTTTTGCAAGTTTTCAACAGAAGTCACAAACACATCACCGATGTCTTGCAAGTTCGCAGTAGAAGTCACAAACACATCATCGATGTTTTGCAAGTTCTTAACAGAAGTCACAAACACATCACCGATGTTTTGCAAGTCCTTAAAAGAAGTCACAAACACATCACCACAAGTCGACTAGTGAGGATGTTTTGCAAGTTCTTAACAGAAGTCACAAACACATCACCGATGTTTTGCAAGTTCTTAACAGAAGTCACAAACACATCATCGATGTTTTGCAAGTTCTCAACAGAAGTCACAAACACATCACCACAAGCCAACCAATGACGATGTATTACAAGTTTTTAAAAAACGCCGTTAGAAACACATACATACATACATACTTTATTGTTACCTCCCCAATGGGGCTTTTCAGGAACAATTACTTAAATTACTAAGTTACTAATAACTATACAATCAAAATTAATCAAATTTAAGAAACATTTACAACATTATCTAAACTTTGTAGTCACCAAAATACTAAAAATGAATAAAATTTAGGGAGTATTTACAAAATTGTCTAAAAGCTTATTCTTTAAGATACGTTTAAAAACTTGAACTGAACAGCTTGATTTTAAAAAGGGATCTAAATTGTTCCAAAGTCCAATAGTTCTGTAATAAAATGTTCTTTGTCCTGAGGCTGTTTTAAAAAGAGGTATATCAAGCTTTTGGCCACTCCTGGTTGTACGCTTGCTAACTTGCTCGCGAGTAATGAATTGTGACGACAGATATTTGGGGGCATGTCCGGAAATGCATTTAAAGGCCATGATAGCTTGGCGATAGTATAGATGGTCCTTAACGGGTAACCAAGCCAAACTTTTTAAGTGGGGAGTTACATGATCGTACTTTCTTGCACCACTAACGATTCGACATGCATAGTTCTGCACAGCCTGCAATTTCCTTATATTTTTCTCTGTGGTATTTGCCCAGACGTTCGAGCAGTAATACAACTTACTGAAAACCAATCACGGTTAACAACGACGTTCTGTCAAGACAATGTTTGACACGGCTAATTTGCGCGAGGCGTGCGATACATTCCGATACTGTGGTCTTAATATGATCATCAAAAGTCAAGTTCGAATCCAAAATCACGCCGAGATCTTTGGCTGATTGTACGGGGGAGATGTCTTTTCCCAACAAAGACAAACGAAAATCATGGAGCTTCAAAGTCATCTGTCGGCTCCCGAAAACAATTAATTTCGTCTTGTCTGGATTTAGTAATAGCCGATTTCTGAAGCACCAGTTGCGCACACCGAGGAGGTCTTCGTTCATCTCCTCAACAATCCGTCGGGTGTCTTTTGTATCATCTACATAGCATTCAGTAGAGCAATTCCGTGGAGCTTCCGGTAGATCATTAACGTATATACTAAATAACAAGGGGCCCAGGATGCTACCCTGGGGTACTCCATATTCAATTGGTATTGGATTGGAAACAGTGGAGTGAATTCATACAACTTGATATCTATTTGTGAGATAGCTGTTAAACCATTGTAGCACACTAGTTGAGGCGCCAACGTCTTGTCGTTTTCGTAACAGTATTTAGTGGTCGACACTATCAAACGCTTTGCTCATATCTAGCCGCTGTTTTGCAAGTCCTCAACAGAAGTCACAAACACATCATCGATGTTTTGCAAGTTCTTAACAGAAGTCACAAACACATCACCACAAGCCAACAGTTGAGGATGTATTACAAATTTTTAAAAAACGCCGTTAGAAACACATCGCCACTGTTTTGCAAGTCCTCAACAGAAGTCACAAACACATCACCAAAAGTCGACCAGTGAGGATGTTTTGCAAGTTCTTCACAGAAGTCACAAACACGTCACCGATGTTTTGCAAGTTCTTAACAGAAGTCACAAACACATCATCGATGTTTTGCAAGTTCTCAACAGAAGTCACAAACACATCACCACAAGCCAACCAATGGGGTTGTTTTGCAAATTCGTACTGATAGAAGTCAGAAACACATCGCCGCTGTTTTGCGAGTCCTCAAAGAAGTCACAGACACATCACCACAAGTCGACCAGTGAGGATGCTCTGCAAGTTCTTCACAGAAGTCACGAACACATCACCGATGTTTGGCACGTTCTTAACAGAAGTCACAAACACATCATCGATGTTTTGCAAGTTCTCAACAGAAGTCACAAACACATCACCACAAGTCGACTAGTGAGGATGTTTTGCAAGTTCTTAGCAGAAGTCACAAACACATCACCGATGTTTTGCAAGTTCTTAACAGAAGTCACAAACACATCATCGATGTTTTGCAAGTTCTGAACAGACGTCACAAACACATCACCACAAGCCTACCAATGGGGTTGTTTTGCAAGTTCTTAAAAGAAGTCAGAAACACATTGCCGTTGTTTTGCAATTAGTCAAAAAACAGAAGTCACAAACGCATCTCCACAAGTCGACTAGTGAGGATGTTTTGCAAGTTCTTTACAGAAGTCACAAACATGTCGCTGATGTTTCGCAAGTTCTTAACAGAAGTCACAAACACATCATCGATGTTTTGCAAGTTCTGAACAGACGTCACAAACACATCACCACAAGCCAACCGATGAGGATGTTTTGCAAGTTCTTAAAAGAAGTCAGAAACACATCGCCGCTGTTTTGCAAGTCAAAAAAACAGAAGTCACAAACATCACCACAAGGCAACCAGTGAGGATGTTTTGCAAGTTCTTTACTGAAGTCACAAACACATCGCTGATGTTTCGCAAGTTCTTTACAGAAGTCACAAACACATCATCGATGTTTTGCAAGTTCTTAACAGAAGTCACAAACACATCACCACAAGCCAACCGATGAGGATGTTTTTGCAAGTTCTCGACATAAGTCAGAAACACATCACCAATGTTTTGCAGATAATAATCCCATTTCGTAACCCTTATTTATGGACAACCTCTTCTTGTGAGAATGGCCTCTGTAGTGTGGTGTTCACTGTTCCTCGCCTTGTCAATCTTGTGACGTAAATTTCCCGCGAGTAACGCCATCAATACAGATGCAGCACAGCTCCACGAACGCACTATAGACAATAGACCGGTTCATGGTTTTTAATGCAAATGGAACTTGTACAAGATAGTAGACCACAAAGCTTTGAATTTCCTGCCACCCTGGTAAATGAATACAGAGCTAAGTCAAATTAATCTGGAGTCATAGAAGTCCAACCTTAAATTTCTCTCCATCATTCTCTCTAATTCAGCTGTACACGGGAAATACAAACAATGGCTACGTTCTCTAAACTTATTCTGTAGAAAGTAAAAGAGAAAATTTTAAAAAAGACAAAGAAAAATACAACTAAGAAAGAATTTAAGAAGAGTTCAACTGTTTTAAAGATACGAACTACAAGCGAACATCACCCCAAAAGTTAGTGGGTCAGGGGTGGGGTGAGATAGCGAATAGTGCGTTGATATCAAAGTATTTTATTTAGAACCCACAGAAGCCCATATTTAATCATAAATCTGGTTAGATTTTCCATGTTACTGTAACGGCACGAATCGAAGAAATGTGAGCAATATTTCACATGTGAATTACATAGGTGGTTTCATGACATGGGATGTAATCTACTAGCTGTCAAGGAAACCCCTTTTTTTCTCTCTTGATACTCGGAGTTAATCACCTACTCCAGAAATCCCGACCAATTTCCACGTACCATAAAAATTTGGCAGGTTTTATTCATGTGGATTGTTCTCGCTCCGCAAAAAAAAAAGGAAAAAATTCTGCAGCCCACTTGAGCTACCCAACCTTGGTACATTCGTACAGTGTTTGTACTGGCCTAAATTATCCGGGAGTAAACCCCTCATTCATCGCGAAAGCCTGCATTTTTGTGTGTGTGTCGCTTGTAGTCCTTGCGTTTTATTTTCTTGTTTTTGAGCAGCGAAATATCCTTTAATTCTTGGAGATTGTACGCTGGGTATTAAAGCATGTAGAATCACGAGTACTACGTTGAATACACATCCTCCCTAGCGGAAAGGCAATAGGTTCAAAAATAGATCGAGAATGAGTAAAGGTAGAGCTAGGTGATGCAAAAAAATGCGAAATAATTAAGCAAAAAGAAATCTTTGTCGGATTGCCCGTCGTAAGTTTGATTATGTTGTAATCAAAAGAGTAAACAAGGAAAGTGAGGCGAACGCGAAAATCGCAAAACGCGCTTGTCGAGCCTGCTTACACTAGCGGTTCGATACGCGCGTTGTTCACTTTTCAACGCGGCAGGCAGACGATTCAACGCGGCAGGCGAATTCGTGCTCGCTCGCTTGTTCGTTTTCCTCGATTATACCTTAGCGGAAAGAGAGACTGCTCATAGTCTATCGCTGGCAAATAGTCTGGTCGAAAATGAATGCGACTTATCGGATATGAAGCGATCTGGACACCGCGGGAAGTGAAATATTATACCGCTACAAGCGGAAATGTCTGTTATCTTGACCTTGGTTACCGACCTAAACCAAATGAGAAATCCATGTCGAGGGTCAAAGGTAACTTTTTTCGCAATTTTTTTAATTAATAAAGAAAAATTAAACCGAATTTAACTAAAATAATTAAATATAATAAATAAAAAAGAAAACTTAAACCGACGTTAACCATTTTAAAGATACGGATAGCATGTGGACAGGAGTAATGTGCTCCTGACGTGGACATTAGATCTTTTTCTAGGGGGATAACGCTCCAAAACATAGTGAGTGGGAGGTGGGGTGAGATAATGAAGAGCACGTGGACACCCCAGTTTGTCTTTAAAAGCCTGATTAGTTTTCAAAGAATTACATTTAGAACCCACAGAAAGCCCATATTCGATCATAAATCTGGTTAGATTTTTCGTGTTAAGGGAGTCGTGAGGTTTTAAAAAAGAGTGGTCACGATTTCCGGTGTCGGCACAAAATCGATATTTGAAGGCGCTTTCCCATACAGCAGTTTTTTGCTCGATTCGAGAATATGGATTCCTCTTTCAATCCACGAGTCGAAGAAATGTGACAAAAAAAACGAAAAAGGGCGATGTTTTTATAGCTGGTTTCACAACATGGTGTGTAATCCAACTGTCAAGATCCAAATACTGTACTACAACGCAACGGAATTGCTGTGGTTCTGAAGAGGATACATGATATTCATGCAAATATCAATTTCTAATTATCTTTCACATAAACAAAGGAGTTGATCACAAACACCGGAAATCGCGACCAGGTACCGTGTATCATGAAAATTGCGCAGTTTTTACTTTTTGGCGGTTTTTGGCTGGTTGTTCTCAATCCACAAAAATCGAATCGAGCAAAAAACTGCTGTACTTGCTTGCAACATGGGAAGGCGCCTTCAAATATCGATTTAGTGCCGACACCGGAGATCGCGACCATTTTTTTAAAACTTCGCGACTCCCCTGGATTTGTTTTGCAATTTGTCACTGCCATCACTTCTTGTGTTAAAACCTCATTCTCATTAAAATGACTTTTCCAAAACTTTAAATACGAAATGGAACTCTGGTGGACACTGTTGCCTGCCAATATTTTCCATGGGCAAAACGTAGAAGTTGATAAATGTGACCGATTCCGCCCGAGAAATTTTGTTGTCTGGAGCTTGGACATGTCAAGAGACTTTCCTTGACAGCTGGATTACACCCCGTATTGTGAAACCATTTATAAAACCATTGCGCTTTTTCTTCGCTTTTTTTTTTGGACACATTTCTTCGCTCCCTTGGCAAAATTTCTATTGTCTTGGGCGGCATTTACGATGGTATCAGTTGGCGTTTACTTACGTACTGATTCTGGCCGTGAAATTTTGATTGTCCGAATCTTTGACAAGTCAAGAGACCCCAAGGAAACAAAAGAGATCAAAAGGGTTTCATTGACAGCCGACTTTCAATGTTGTAAAACCAGTTATGTAGTGCACACACGAGTCATATGAAATCACGTTTTATGTCATATTTCTTTGATTCGTGGTATTTATTACTGTAACACGGTAAATCTAACCAGATCTAATATTAAATATGGGCTTCTGTGGGTTCTAAATGTAATTCTTTGAAAACGAATTGGGATGTCCACGACTTGCTATTCACTATCTCACCCTACAAAAACCGCAGTTTCCAGTGACTGCCAGACATCCTACGGCGTCCGCTTTCTCGGTGATTTTCAGCTGTACATAACCTTGCTCAGTCCTATTCGTGTCGTACAGAAGAAAAAAGCAATAACTTTTTGACTGAGAACTGAAAATTTGTTTTCAAATGCGAAGCTACATATAGCACCACGTGCATGTCATTGTTCAGGCCAATCAAATTTTGTCGGAATGCTTTGAGATCCTTTGAATGATTTATACCAGGTACGGCAGATAAAGTGATAATTATTTATCTGACTATAAAGGCTACACCTTCACATGTTCTTTTTTTTGGAAATAGCTGTACATAGTAAAGATTCGGTGAGAATTACAAGATATTTTGGTTGCAAAACACATTCACTCATGTTCTAGGTGCCGCATGGTCAAAATATAAAAAACAATGGGTTTGATCCAAAGGTACGACCCTTGCGTTTTCTTTGTAAAACCGCGATTTTATAACTCACAAAAATGTTCTCTTTTGAAATGTGCGCTCCTCTCAAAATGCTGGAAGCACTCTTTTTCAGGATTGTCTGAGTGCAAACAAAACTTTCATTGGCGGAACAAAAAAAAAAAAAGAAACTTGACTCAAATATTGTTTACCGGAAACAAGGATTATCGCTCCTTTTCACAGTTTGTAGCTAGCCCAACATGGTCCGTTTCCAGAAGTTGTTCTACAATTACATTCTCAGCATTCTACGTCGGTAGGAAAATAAACCGAAAGCAAGCTTGTTGAGAACTAGGGTAACATTATGTCACATGCAATGTGAGGACACAAGACAAATAGAGACTCAGCACTCCAAGCAGCCTCGCCATTTTAAATAATCGGCTGCCTTGAGACTTGTCATTGTGTTCCAGTGCTCTTATTTAAGGCGCCAAGTCCCGCTTGTCATCCAGGGTTGTCATTCACATTTTTCTTATTTGATCAACATAATCGTAACCATTTACGCAGCTCTGCCATCTTTACACAACAAGATCACCAAACGGCCAAAACAGACTTTTGGTGGTTTGAACCGTAACGCATATGGACTAATCAAATTGATAAACGGATACACCATATTGCCGCAGAAAATTATATCAAAATGGGCAGGCCAACAACGCAATAAAACTTTCATAATCCAGAAAATTTCTTTCCAACATCTCGACTTATTTTGCACATTCAGAAGCTATTAGTTTATCAGAAGCCCACCACGATTAACCATAATAACTAAAGAAAAGGCCATAAACAACGAAGTGTGTGGACTCAAACTTGTGACAACGAGTACGAAGTACCCTAGATTACAACGCGAGATGCGAGAGATGAACGCAAAGGACAACGATGTGTTGAATGTGTCGCTCCCCTTTAAATTATTTCGTTCTTACTAACTTACGTGCGAGTATCTATTTTCGTTCATATTTAATACAAATGAAAGTAAAACAACACAAGTTTTGTAATAAAAATGTTATTTTTTCGCTGAGCATTGCGAATTTATTTTGCATAGCCGAGGTATCATCATGAGCGACAAAAATTTTAATTACATCCTATAGGGTCAGCACGATTAAGTAAGAAAAGTGAGCGACACATTCAAAGTCGTTGTCATTGGCTTTCATGGTGTTCAATAGATTCTGGGATCTCTTTCATTCATTTTATGAGGGCCGCATGTGCATCCCCGATTTTAAATATAAAGTAATTTTCAAGTTAAAATCGTGCTGCAAGGGGCAACGAGCCAAGTAGCTTTTTCAAACTGTGGTAGCGGTTTTCGTAAATATTTTGATAATAGACCTCTGAAACAGGTTATACTGACAGACAGCACGAAATATAATCACCATGCGAGCAATTATTTTAGCCATTTTTGAAATTATAATATCCTTCTTACCTTGCGATGTTAACGGTTCATTTTGTTCACATCTCCGCTGTGTCTGAAGTCAGTCCATCGGCCGGAGCCGCAACAACGCTTTTTATTATCTGGGAGGAATCAAAAGTACTCAAATTCAGTGAATAGGATCCACTCAGACATTTCCAAAATACGATGATTCAAAACGCCTGGATCGCTAATTTAACAACCCAGGTAAAAAACAAATAATTTCTTATTAGCTGAATATCTGAAAATTCCATTCCTTAGTTTTCAGGTGATGGATCATTATAATTAAGATGTTTCAGTGAAAGGACAGTAGAATACCAGCGTAACTTTAAGACCAGGAGAATGGCGAAATAGACTCCTACAGCGTTAAAATGGTATGGTCTATTTAGTCGGTTATTCAGTGCGTATGGACAGGAAGTAAAATTGATACTAATACTAGCGAGAAGTAAATAACTGCTTACCATTTTAGACCGAAATATAGGTTCCTGATCAAGAAGATATCCCAAAACAGCAATTTGTAGAAACAAGTTCCTAAGTGTAAACGACGTTGAAGGACGTGGTCATATCACCGCGTGGTTTATGAATAGTGAGATGCTTGTTTTCACTCTAATTGACAATGAGTCATCTGATACTGGAAAAAGGGGCGTAGAAGAGGTTTACCAGATACAGATGTCACACTGTTTGGATCCCTGTCAATAAAGGTGTTTATTTGCATTTATCCTGTTTATTGCATTCTCGTGCATCATTACCAATTGACCTGGACCATGGTGACCTCCATGCGAGAAACAAACCTAAATTTTTTTCCAGCAACCCGCCTTTGAGTGTGTGTCAGTGAGCCAGGAAGTGGGCGCTGTGTATCACTTTCCAGCAAAAATTGTTTCAGAAGAAAAAACGTCACCAAGCGATCATTTCCTAACTAATTCCCAGCAAATTGTTTATTTTGATACATTACTTCCCAGCCAGCATCATGCTGCATGCGGAGCGGGTATTTTGTATATCGGCTCCACTAAGCACTCCTGCAAAGGTTGTCTCCTCAACTATGCCCTTGCCAATCAACGGAGTCATCGTCAGATCTCAAAATTTACGGCCGATGAGGACAAATTTCTACAAGAAGGGATAGATAAACACGGATTTGGACAGTGGAGTACCATCTTGAGAGACTCCGAATTCAATTTTCAAGAGGGAAAAATGGCAGACTTCAAAGAAAACGGCCAGCCTCAAATTCATGTAAAACGAATGGCTTTAGTGTACATGCTGTTTGTTGGAAAGTCGAGATTGTGAGTAGCTCAACAGAAAATCTTTATTGTGGACTTAGGTAATTATGTAATACACTCTCAATGTCACTTAATTCCTGGACCCAAAGAAATTATTGCAAACTTTCACCCACAAAAAAAGAAGATAGTAAGGAATGGACATGTAAGCTAAGTATAGGAATTGCACATCAAATACAATATTAACATTTATAACGTCAATGTGATTAATAATTGATTCGATAATTCCACTAGATGTTTCTTTTAAACGTTCAAACCAAAACAAACTACTTTTTTCTCAAACTAAATTAAATTACAATATTTCCTCGTCTTGTTACTTTTGACTTGCAAAGTAGTTGAACAGCGTCTTTTGGCACTTTGTGGTTTGAGTCTGACTATACGAACAACCTCTGCATTTCTTGGTGTTGTGCACTGCACCTGTGGTTAACTGTGCACCA
This sequence comes from Siderastrea siderea, assembly GCA_964030785.1. NCBI lineage: Eukaryota > Metazoa > Cnidaria > Anthozoa > Scleractinia > Rhizangiidae > Siderastrea > Siderastrea siderea. Next base: position 43,629,387 of record OZ034968.1, read on the forward strand.
CTTGGTTCGGGAGTCACAAACAACCACTCGTCTTCACAGTGATCTTCAGGTGGTGGGGCTTCTTTGGCGCTTGAGACCACAAACGGTGATAGAGGACAGTACAGTTCCGTGTCTTGGTGTGGGACGTACGATAGCGTTTTAGGGGTGACAAAAATACCTTCGTCTTCTTCGCCGAAGGTATGTATCATGGTTGCAAGTGGGAGGGGCTCCGTCAAGCTAGCCACTAAGTGTTTGTCTTCTTTACTTAGCAGTCCCAGCGCCCTGCAAACTGTCTTTCGTTTGTTTAAGGCTTCCTGGCACCTAAGAGTGCAGGTTTCGGTGGTGATTTGCAAGCTTGTCTTGTATCGCTTCTTGAAGTGCGTTCATCGAAGCTTTTGTGTCAGGATCTGTGCTGGATTGAAGAGCCTGCACGCACTCTTTCAGCTCCTTTTCAGTATTTTGCAACCACAGTGATTCAAACACTTCTTTAGCTCGTTTTCCTTTTCTCGCATTCTTCTTTGCATTTTCGCTCTTCAATCACGGCCAGATCTTCACTTATGGGCGTGGGAAAGGGTTCTTCAGGATTGCGAGGCAGCAGTGCTGCATGGTCACTGGACACACCCCTGGAGATCAGTTGCTCCAGTCTCCCTTGGTACCGCCATTCTTCTTGTTCCTTTAGACGTTCCTTTTCTTGGAGTCGATTTTCCAAGATGTGGCTGAGATGACGGTGACAAAGCGAAGACAGCAAACTCTGGCTCAGTGCTGTCCTGAGGGTGACTATACTGGTGTCTTGGTCGTGGTCTTCATGCGCAGGTGAGATGCGGCACCTGTGCTGCATTCGGGCAGGTTGTCTTCCACTATAGATACAGACAAAATACTTTGAATGTCTTCACTTTCCAAACCATCGTCGCACCCCGCCAAGACCCTTTCAGTCAGTGCGGCACTAGAGTCGGTGGCGGCCATCTATTGTGCCCACACAATTCAATCCATTGCATGCTCTCGAAGCCAGTGGTTGGCTTCCATATCAACGTGCCGTAGGCTTTTAAAATAATACTTGTGAAGTCTTCTGTTCATCGCATCGTTGTGTGCCTTGCCGAAGTCCATTTCCTGCTGACATGTGATGTACATACTGACACGGCAGTGAAATCCTTTCACTTGTTTCTATTTTACATCATGGAAAGTGAAGCCGCCTTGGCAGATTATCTTCCACTCATCTAGGTCAAGGAGATTCACGTACGCCTCATCCAGAAAGATCACTTCTGTCTAGCTATCGATCATTGATTTATTGAAGCTCTTCTGTTTCGTGACACGGGCTATTCGACTTAAAGGCACAATCTGAAAAACTGGACTGAATGGGCTCCTCTTTCTGCCGTCTGAAGCCCCAGTGGAACATGGCACGGGTGGCTTGTGTTCTTTCTCTCAAAACAGTGAAAGGAAATCAGCGCAAAACTGCTTTACCTGTTCTTCGGGAAGGCTGTTCTTAAGTATTTGCTCGAAGTATTTAGGATCAGGATCATCAAGGCTGTTATAGTGGGCATACACTCTTGGAGATGTGAGACCTTGCTATAGAGACACAAAAAGTTGTTAAAATCTTTATATCAATGACTAAGTAAAGAAAGAAAGAAATAAATAGTAACAATTATTTAATAATAATAGAAATATGTTGTTCATAAGGGATCATGACAATAGCTAAAAAATTAACACGAGAATTAAGTTCATGAAAAACGGCAATTATTTAAGATCACAAAGCTAGGTCATATTTTAAAATCGAACAATTAAGGATTCTAGGGGTTATCTGTTTGTCTCAGTCAGCAAACAAATTGTATCAAATAAGTGCTTCACAAACTGTGAAAATTGTAAGTGGCAACTGGATTAAACCATCCGTTATTGTTGCAGTTATAAGTTCGTCTTACCTGTGATTCCGGGATAACACCTCGTACAAATGCACCGGCCGAAAAAGACCGTAACCAGCCATCCTGTGCTTCCAGCAAGTTTCGATCGATTTTAAGTAGACAAATGAGAGAACTTTCCGGCTCACTCAAAAGTGGTAGTACTCGTTGAAAATGTTGAACAAGCCTGTCTTTGAAGCACTCATTCCCCATAAGATTGAGCAGAAATGGCTTCATGGAACAAAGAAACTTGTACGTAATTTGCGACTCAGCGACTTTCTTATAAACGTCCCCCCGGCATACGTTAAACTGAAGCTTTTTCATCGCAGCATGAATGTCATTCCAGAGAATTGTTACTGGGCAAGACAGTGGCTTGTGTAGTGTACATGGTAATGACACGCTTGAGGTACTGTGTTCGTTTTCACGGAGACCAAAACAATCGACTTTTAAACCAGCCCGGCGTGATTCTTGAATAGATGCAGCCATCATGGGTTTAAAGACCTCATGAAGCACTCACACACGAACCACATTTTCTGTTGACGATTCCTCTTGAGACTGCTCGTCATCACTAATTTCGATCTGCTCTTCAAGGGCTCTGCAATAAAGCAACAGAACGGAATTTAGTCACCAAAGATTACTCTCTAGCTGGCGCATCAAATTCTGAATTAATGCTCTTTTTCGTGCTGAAATCCAAGACGGCCTTAAAAATCGCACATAATTAGCCACTTACACCATAAACTTACACCATATTGTTACGTTAAAACGTTACAACTTTATGTGAAGACAGTAACACAAAATTTTGTAAGACTGCTTAATCACGGAAAAAGCGGCTGAACGGCTAAATGTGGCAATGCCTTTAGTTCTTTGGCCGATTAGGTTTTGTTTTGTGTTGATTGTGAAAAACGTTATCGCCAACAGTAAGGCATTAACGAATGGATGACTAACTTGAGCAAAGTAAGGTTGATCACTCACCTGAGGCAATGTTGATAGAAAGCCTCCACGAAATTCATCAGGCAAGGATTTTTATGATCTTTCAGAACTTGACAAAGCTGGTTAAGGCCGTGGGAATTTTTTATCCTTGATCCTCTTGAAAGGTAGAACTCGAGGCCACATTTCCCAAGACCCTGTTGAATTTTCATCGGATTCACAGCTGAGCCATTGTGAGTTTGGCATGCCAGCCAATAACAAATTGCTGGGAAAATTTCTTTTCCTGGCGAAGAAATTTGAGACAGATTTATCGTCAATTCGTCGTTCGACTCGTCACCAGCTCCTTCTGATGTTCCTGCTTTTTTCTTTTTGATGTAAAGCTTTGAGGTGCTTATTGCCGAAAAGAAAAAGCAGACCTCGCTCAGTTTCCACTATGTCAAATCGCATTTTCAATAGGAATCTGAATAGGTGGCAAAATTGTAGGAGTAGGTGGAGAATGAACTACTCGCACCGAAGGTGCAAAATTCTAGTGGTGTCCTGGGGTATGCTCCCCATGAAAATTTCGAAACTTTGGGACTCTTAGAATGCATTTCCTGCATTCTGGAGCAAGAATTAGGGTATTTGAACAGAAAAGGAAACACAAATTGCCACTGAAATTACTCAGAATGTAGGGAAGATTCTTTTGTTTTTCCTGAATAAATCTAGGCCGATCCAAAGCTCATGTTTTGTGGCGAATCATTCTCATGTTAGTCGTAAAATATCAGGTAATTTCTCAATCAAATAGGCGGTGAGTTCATGTGGAATAGCTGGTAGTTTCGCGGCCTTCCGGCCTTTTTGAAAACCCTGTCACATAGATAATAATGGGAGTAAAGGACCTTCGAGTTGGAGTTCGAGTTCGAGTTTGAGTTTGAGTTAGAGTTCGAGTTACTGTTCCTAGCAAAAGAGTTAAAATCTATAATCGATAAAAAATAGTTCAATTGTAGCAGAAAGGTATTTGCAGGTAAGGAGGAATTTTTAATACGCGGTTGGGGACTGGCGCTAGCTATGAACGCAGAAGGTAGAATACCTTGAAAAGAATTTGTTACCCATCGACGCCCTTGCGATGGCGTGAAGTTCTGACCGGGGAATGTACAAAATCACAGCTAGAAAGAAACTTGAAATGTTACCCGGCTATTCAGTGCTTGAAAAATGCAAACTTTCATTAATCAACAAGCCTTCCTTTAACAGTACATGCACTACAGTGGAACCTCCATAACGGGACAACCTAGGGAAAAGGAGAAGTGTCCCCTCAAAGTGGTACTACGATCAAAAACTCAGTCTTATTTTTTCCTCGGGTTTCGAAGCTATGTTTACTAAACACTCCCCAAGCGAAATCTTAAGCCTTAATTTTGAGAAGAAGACCGCTTATTTAAACTGCAATTTTCCGTTTTAATGGTCCACCATTATTACACCAGAAAGGATACAATGACGTCATTCACTCAAGAGCTGTAGAATGGAGTGTGTGAACACAGCTTATAAATTATGCAAAACACGAGTTTGAGAGTCTGAAAGCTCAAAACTCCCGTGCTGCATACTAAAAAAGGCACTTTCACACGCGCTGCATTCTAAAGCTCTTGAGTGAATGATGTCATTATAACCTTTCGGGTGTAATAATGGCGGATTATTAAATCGGAAAATTGCAGTTTAAATAAACAGTCTTGTTGAAATTAAGGTTTAAAATGTTAAGAAGAAAAAATAAAAGTGATTTTATTTATCATAGTACCGCTTCAATGTTGGTGTGCCGATAGTTAAAAGATGCAAGAATTACAAACTGGGCGTATCAGTGTATCCCTTTCTTCTGTTTTTTTTTCACTCCTACATTTCACTTAAGGTTACTCCGGACCTTTACGCGTGTCCTCCGGGAAAAAATTCGTATGCGCCCCCTTTTAAAGCAAAACACGGCAAACTATATTTTGCGGTCATTTTTCCAATTGTCTTTTGTCGAATTAAAAAAACTGGCAATTCATTTTTTTTTCCGAAATCTACATTTCTTAAGCTTTCCAACGATATATAGTTTGCCATGGTTTCCTTTAAAATGGCGCACAAACGAATTTTTTTCCCGGAGGACACGGGAGGACACCCCCGAAGGTCCGGAGTAACCTTAAACAACAATTGCATTTCATCGCTTTATAGTTTCCGTCTATTACCAGTTTCAACATTCAATCTTGTCATTGCAATAAGCGTTTGACATTTGTCGCAAAAACTGCAAAAGAGGTGACATGTACTAATTGAAATCTTAAAAAGAAAAGCATAGCCTACTGCTGTACATACGGTGAATAATAGAAATGGGCTCCTATCACTTACGACGCAAGCATAAGTGTAAGAACAAGAGTAAGCGCAACGTCGTTCACACGTGCGATGAGCATAAGGTGACATGAGCCAGCGCAGTGGTATATAATTTTGGGGCCAAATTTAAATCCAACATGGTAGAAGAAGGGGCCCTTGTGGGGGGATGCCGCATCTCGAAAAATATCTTGCAATTTATCCCTAGCTATTGCGTTTATGCTTACATCGTGAGTATAAAGTAGGCCTTACAACGCTAAACCGAAGTTTAGAGAGATGGCATGTTTGTGTACATCCATTAAAAACCTATGCAGTCCCTGCTGAATTTGTAACATGGATGGAACGAAGAAGAGGAGTGTAGATCGAAGGTAATGCATATTGGCATGAAAGTATGCATTGCCCATCTTTGACATTCTCTGTCTATCCTTCATATATTCCCGTCGCATTTGCGTCATGACGACGAGGTCAAAGGGTGGTGGTGGTTGTTGCCCGTTGATCTTTAGAGTCTGTTGACATCCATAGCAAACAGACACGCTCGGATGACAGCAACCCAGAAGGGTCAATATGTAGTATCCTGGATTGGCACAAGGACGAGGCAAGGGTTGTGAAGAGGTTGGCCCTATGGTTTGAGTTAACGGATGTAGCACGGGCTGTGTTGCTGACGTGTTTATTAGAGGTTGCGATGACGTATGCAGATTAGTTGAGTTTTGTGACGTGGTAGGAGTGGATGGAATTATCACGCGCTGAGTTGACAAATGTGGCTTTTTTAATTTTTTGGTAACAGGGTGAGTTGAGGTATTCGTCACGGGCTGATTGGATGGGTGTGTCATGATCGGAGTGGACGTACTTATCACCGGCTGAGTTGACGAAAGTACCTGTGCTGAAGTATTAGTCATGGGGTGAGTTGAAGTATTTGCCACGGGCTGAGTGGACGAGAGCGTCGCGATTTGCAATGACGTGGTTATTACGGTCTGAGCAGGAGGATGAGATGCCTGTTGTCCCACGCGTTGTGAAGACTGTTGCTTAGGGTAAGATTGACATGACGGAGTTGAGAGGATTTTGCGTAGTGTGTCCTTTCCTGGTCTCCTCTCTTGTACAAGCGGGTCGTTTTCTTGTACATTAAGAATGTGCAAAAGCACCCACAAAATGTGCTTACAGTTACAGGGGCGCCGGTCAGGGCAGGAACAGGAGAGGGTGTGGCATATGTCCACTTCGTAACTGGACTGCCCATGCCTTACCATGAACTTCACGTGGTCAGTGGCGATTTGAACCATACTGTCAAGGTTCATTGCCTCTGTCTTAGCGCCGTTCAAAGACTTTCCTCTTCCTCTTTTCGTTGGGCTGTGTGAACACTGGGAATCTACAAACCCAACAGCATCAATAGGAGAGTATGCATCTCCCTCGAAATCCTCCGCCACAATTTCTTTGCCGTAGAGCCGTGCTCTTTGTAACTGGCTTTTCCGGAGCCGTCTATCGACTTCTTTGCCACTGGGTCCTTTTCCAGTTGACTTTAAACTCCCCTCCATAAAGCCTTGGACAGTCTTCTCCAGGCGTACATTTTCCCCGACGTCATGGCGTGCGGCGTCCACTAGAGTCAATTGTATGGCACCTGCCTTGACCCAAGTCGAATGACCCGTTTCTGCCATGTTCATTCGTGGTGTTTGCAACCCGCTTTTAAACGCTCTGAAAATGTGGGTCTTCCTTTTATCCCACCATTCGACCCAGGAAGAAAGTAGTTTTGATTCATCTGGCTTTTCTTTGATAAAGCGGTTGAGGTCTGCTCGCTGTTTTTCAAAGACTGACACTGTGTTGTCCTCTAGAAGAGCATGTGCCAGAGTCTCAAAACGTGTCTTGCGGTTTCCATTCAGTTTTGCGCTCTTGCGGTTCACTGATTGTTTGTAGTGGAACTTGCATGAGGCGACTCTCGATAATGCTGTCTCACCAAATACGATGCGAATGGCATTCCAGTCTGCTCCAGCCTCGTCCAGTATCCATCCTGTGGGGTTAAAGATGTATTCTTTATCCCCAGATACTTCTTGGAGCACCTTTTAATTAAAAAAAGCAATAGTAATAAGAAAAATGAAACTAACCATATCGTGAAAATTAGATGTAAAGTGGGCCTGTGATACGGCAAAAAGCTGTTTTGGGTTCCTTGCTTGCTTCATACACGAATAGTCGAGTTGTGATGTAACAATCGGAAAGCTCTTTTCCAAAACCTACACAACGCCAGGGCAACTAAAAGAAACGGTCGAGCTATGACTGTGACAATTAGAGGGTATATAGTGGCCACCTCCTTGGATCCGCCATCTTGGATACCTTGACTTTAGAAATGTGCGAAAATAGTTACAAAATTCATGACAAACAGCAGAAAGATGATAGAATGACCTTAAATTGAAAATCGACTGCAAAAAAGATAAGAATATTTAGATTAACATTAGATATTCCTGTCAAAAGTAGTTGCCATGGAAACGACCATATCATGACCACAGAGGTGTGGTGGGAATTGATTCAGTGCCTTTTAACATACACCTTCTCACCCCCTCTCCATGAATAGGTTCAACGGCATGCCCAGCCCTCAACAGGGATCGTAGCCGTCGAGGAGAGGAAATTCGTAGTAAAACCCAGAAATGTAAGGAAAAAAAAAAGGAAACAAGGTTAAGAACAAACTACCCACTCAACTGACATATGAGGGAGACTCTGGAAAGTAAACCCAGGCCCGTTTGGGTCAAATGTGCGTACTCTAACAACTTAGCTACCGCTGCTCGCCATTAAAGGAGGAAGAAAGACGTACCTCATTAAACAATGACCAAAACTGAACAAAAGCATCCGTATTTTCTTTTGTGCATTCCATGGTGGCAAGCTTAACCAGCTTGCGCAGTAAAGGATGGTATGTCCATAACGTCAAGGTCTTGAAACCAGGACAACGCTTATGTGTAGCATCCGCGTAGCAGCATTGGTCACATAGAAGACCGTCCTCCTCTCTATCCATACTCAGTGCCAGTTTCGCTTGAAACCGGGAGCATTTGAATACATAGGTTAAGTCACCATTTTGACGTTCGTCGTTAAATCTGTAAACGAGAAAAGGGTCTTTCTCGTCACAAAATTTCTTAAACTCGCAAAGTGCGTCAAAGGAGTGTCCGTTTCGTTCTAAAGTTTTCTTAGCCTTGGCTTTTGTATTCTGCAGGCGTCTGGTGTCAGCCAAACGTTCTGCTAGTGTATCTATTTCTTGCCAAGAGCATCCAGGTTTAGTTAACTCACAGACCATTGTGTTTGCCGCAGCTTCTGAAGGTTTCAAGGAGGTGTGCCTCTCAAAGTCTTCTTCTAGCTTGCGTTCAAGCTCCGTATTTCGTCTCTTCGGGATAGCCTTGGACGTGTGGACACCGCAGTGGAAAACGTCCACTTTGCTTCTGTTATGGCTAAACTCCCAGACCTTAACAGCCGGGCAGCTAATGAACTCTGCATTTGTTTCGCAAATATAACACTTTTTTTCCTTGCCTTGAGTAAACTGCACGTTGTTATTGTAGCCTTTCGCTTTCAGAAATAAACATTTTGGATTTGGACACCTCCAGGATCCGCCACATCGTGCCCTTCTTCTGACGCCTCGATGTCCGCTTCTTTTAGAAGTGCACCACGTTTGCCAATGTCTCCCATCTTTGCTAGAACTCATCATCTGTCTGAAATGTCTGAACTGTCGCAGCCCATCGATGTCGTAGGGGAGCTCACTGACAGTTTCAACCTCTATTCCTTTGAAGATTTCCATATCAACCTTGCTGTTTCTGCCAAAAAAAAATGGAACTTGTTATATGTCGCGTAAACAATATGTTTGCAATTTATCCTATTTAATCATATTCAATCCATGGGGACCTGCCCTTGAACATTTGGAACATCTTTCTATACTACGACAAATCTCTGGTAAAAAAAAACAACAAACAAATACCATTACCATAGCAACTAATTTCAACCAAGTGCAACTATTGGGTACCTTAATTTACCGTGTGTTTCTACCGAAATTTTATACACCATTTCGTTTTCCTTTTTTTTTCTTATTTGAGGTAATTTTTTTGGTTTATATTTGTTGATCTTGGCACTTTACATAATTCCGCGATGTTAGCCACGGGAGCGGGAATCAAAAGTGTTAAAAAAATGTCCTTCGGAGATAAGCTAACAGTTCATGATTTGTTTTCATACACTCAGTCTAACAGACATGAATGAAGGTCGTGTTCTTTTAACAGGCCGCATACAGTGACTAATCCCCATCCCCCCCCTCACAAAAAGGGACCCTGGTACAAAATACCATATAAACACATTAGAAGCCACGGTAACCAAAAACGCACGCTTACCTTAGATGTTCATCATCTGATTGAATAGAGGACTTTCTTTTATTTGACTTTAAATCAACGTCAAATTAGTCTGAGCTGTAAAAAATGTCACTGATTAGCAGTAGGAAAAGATTCCAACCTGACTAAGGCCTAGATAGTGAGAACGACTATTGCGTCTGTTGAAGTCTACACTTTCCAAATAGAGTATGTGATAGCTTCTCTGTGATGTAGAGCACTGATTTATTTTGCCTTCAAACTCTCGAGTCAAGATATAGAAACACAGTAACCAGATGCACACTTACCGTAAGTTTTTGTCATTTGGTGTAATGAAAGGTTTCGATCCATTTGTTTTCTTCGAATCTACGTCAGACTCGTCTGAGCTGTGAAAAATGCATAGTTTGGTTAGTGTCGGGAACAAAAGTAACGGATGGAGCAACTAAACAAAGCAAATCTAAAACAAGGTATAGATTCAAGGTTACCTTACGGATACAGAAATTCCGCCCGCAACTTCACCAACTACTAGTGTTCTAGATTCATCTTTAGACCTGCAAATAGAATAATGAATATCTATGAAAAAGGAATGACAAAATTAACCAACAGACAAGGAGCGAAGCTATACTCAAATGGACTTACCCAAAAGGTTTACACATTCAACAAAAAAAAAACCAACAAAAATATCATAAAAGCGGATAGAATATATACCTGGGAGAACTCAGATTGCGTTTTGGGCCAAACACTGATCTCTCCAAGTCAACTTCAGTTTCGTCTGAACTATAAGTGAAAAAATGTTGGTTAGTCGCGAGCCAAACTCACGAGATAAACAAAACAAAGTGAACCAACATACTTACATAGGAAGCTCCTAACCTTAGGTGTTCTTCTTTTACGTTGCTCAAAAGTCCTGGTACCCCTACGTTTCTGTTGTTTTCTTCAGACCTAAACGTAAAAGGATAAATATCAATCAGTCAAGAAAAAAACCAACAAAAAACAAAGTGTATGGAATATATACCTAAGAGAACTCCGTTTCCTTTCCAAGTTGACGTCAGATTCGTCGGAGCTATAGAGGAGAACATTCCTGGTTAGTCGGAAAAAGGGATTTGAGGCGAAGAAGACAAACAGAATAAAAAAAGGACCAAAAAAAATAAAACTTCTACCTTATAACAACCTTGTCCACGACTCTCGCAGGCACAGATGTTCTCAAGTCAGCATCAGAACTAGGAAGATAAAAAAAATAATTAAATTGTAGAATGTGAACAAGACATAAAATGGAAGATATGAACTAAAAGAGAAACTTTCCTCACCTTACGTGTTTATCATCTACGTTTTCGAAAAGGTCTGGTGTCTTTTCGTTTAAGTCGCTTTTGTCAGATCTAAAATTAAAATTTATATACATAAATATGTTAGGGGTGCATGTGGAAGCAGTGTAATATATGAAAAGTCGGTTTCCAGGCTAACTCTTCCTCGAAAAATGTGTTCCATACCCCCCCGGGGAAATCTCATATATCTGCGATGTGCGGACGTGCCGCTCGATAGGGTCTGGTTTTCAGAAGGGTTTATCTTAAACGGGGTATTGATTTCATCACCAATGGTATACGATATCATCGCAAACAGTTCTGTCACTCTATAAAGCTGTAATTAGATTTCTTGTTGTCAGTGTATTAAAATAGGAACCATTTCATCCTTACACCATTCCAGGGTAAAGTTCTGTTCTAAATTCAAAATCAGCGATCTGTCTTAACCCTCAAGAGGACAAGGGGGGCACCCCCCCTCCCCTCAATAAGGTCTTTCTTAGATTTTCCCGAATTGGATTTTCATCAGCACCTGCAGTAGCAGGTGGTCAAGCATATTTGGGTAAAAATGCGGATTTTTAACTTTTTTCGCAGGTGAGAAAAAAACACAAAATGTTGACAAAAAGAAGAAAGTGCTTAATTATCTCATATTCTACATGTCTATCAACAAAACAGTCCTTTCCAATCGATATTCAGTATCACTCACCCAGCAATCAAACCTCTCCTTTCTTGAGCTTTGTTCAGCGTTCTGCGCCACAGCTTTCCTATTGCAAACAATGAGTACGTCACAATAAGTATATCACTTAAAGCGATTTATATACCGTAGGTTGCTAAAAGGTGTTGCAAAAAATTCAATTGTTTTAATTGACTTATGTTTCGGACGTTGACCAAAGTATTTACAAAATTCGAGGATCTCCTTCGTTGACCCGAAGATTCGCGAAGGTGAACCGATGTCAACCAACGGTATCCAAGTATTTAAAAGGATGGCTGAACGTTGATATGCGGACCCTGGATGATTTCCCTTGAACATCCACAGAAAAGTGGATATAGAATTTTGGATCAGGTTTGTAATAAGGTCAGGGAAATCACGTTTTGACCGGAAATAGTAAAAAGGTTTCAAGACTTTGCACACCCCACCGAATTTTTGTTAGTATGCCCTGCTCAACAAAACCAGACAGAGCTAGAGGACGTGCGATTTCCCGTACTAATTTCACTACCGCCATACGTACTATCTTCTCAAACACATAAATACATTCTTTCTGTCTATTTCCGCTTGCTGTTTTTGCCTTTCTTCGTTCCTTTCGCTAACAGCGGAGAAAAAAAGAACTTTCTATTCCCAATAATAAGCATCACTAATGCCCGCGTCGTCACTTCTTACTGTAAGCGCACACTATATGGAAAACACGTTAAATTCTTAGAAAGCCATGTGTAATCAGTAATGAGTACTGCTCTTTTTGTCTGGTTGTTTATTGTATTTTTATTTTAAATGCTGAAGTCTACAGATAAAGATAAAATGAATAAAGTGTTGTTGTTGTTGTTGTGAAAGCAGGAAAAACAGGTAACTTACCGGAAGGCTTTCCCTTTGTCGAGATCTTCTTATGGCGCTTGTGTAGAGGTGGAGTTTCAGGGTAAGAAGTCCTACAAATGCGATCATTTCTCTTTTTTGAGCTTATAAATACCATTGTAATTACAATAAAAACCGTGAAACGCATTCTAGTAATGCGCCGATCAATTCGAAAGTTCAACATCCCCCCCCCGGGCAACCCCCAGGAATTTGAACTTTTGAAGATTGGCTTGTTCAAATTCCCTCCCCTCGGGGCAAAAAACCGTTCACATGCCCCACCAACTAGTACTGGACTACCTCTTCGCAAAGACAAATTTCGTCTTCAATCAAACACTTTACACTCCTTTGAGAGAGAGACATGCCGAAATGACACCTTCAAACTTCTTTGAAAGACCCTTTTGAAAGAGTTGTCACTAACAAAGGCGAAATTCTATCTTGTAAATTCGTCAAACCCTGCAAAAACCGGACAAAACTCACGGGCGTATTACGCCAGAACAAGAGATAAATCCGGTTCAAATTCCCCACCTGTCCAACGTAACGTTCAAATTCTTCCCTCCCCGGGCAAGATGCACAGTCAAATGCCCAGGGTATGCCCGGGGGGGGGGGGTTGAAGTTTCGAATTGATCTGCACAGAATAGAGTGTATGCAACCAGAGCCTAGAGATTTAGCCCTTTTCTCTAAACTCCAGATAACAGGCAAAGTCACACGCCCACTGTGGTATGAAGGGGAGGGGTTGATGGACCCCCCTTGGGTTTTCGTTATGTTACAGTATTTTCAACACGCAGTTTTCTTCAAACATGACTTGACCAGCTGACGTCACCATAACCATAGCAACCGATTCTCACCAAACTTGTATCAAAATGTGTTGAGGGATTTGCGCACAGCTGCTGAACAGGTCATCTTGCAAAAATTCAAGAAAACCTTATGGGGGTGGCATCAGCCCAGGGGTTTCAATAACATTTGGTATAAGCGGCCACTGAAGGGCTATTAGGCGGCTGTGACTTTTAAAGGGACCGCAAGGCCCCTTTCCCCTAGGGGGGTCTGGGGGCATGCCCCCCCAGGAAAATTTGAAATCTAGAAGCGCGGAAATGCGATTTCCAGCGTTCTGGGCATCAAAAAGCGTGCTGCTGATGGGTTCTTTTATTGTCCACAAAACAGGGTTTTTTGACAAACTATTTATTTTGTGATGCAAAGAGGTGCATTTTGAATACATTTTTTAGGCAGATATCTCTCAGTGATACTTGATATCCACTTAACGTACTGCAGTAATTTCTTTGAAGTTCTTTTTTTTTAAAACAAGTATAACTTCTCTGCTACTCATTTAAATGAACCAACGTGGCAACGAACGTTTTTTAGCACTTCAGAAAAAAGTCTTTTTACTAATATTCTTACAAAACCAAACCTCATTTTAAACTTTTCATTGATTGTCTAACGGCACATTATGAAGGTATTCAATAATGAAAAACAAATGAAAAGTTAAATCATATAATTAAATCATTCGGATGTCTAAGGTATCCTGAGATGAACAGTGATAACATTGGTCGGCAATTACAAAACAACATGCACGCTATTTCTTTGGAATGTTTAGCTTAAGTCGTCCTGATCGGACAGATCAGAATCACTGTTCTCCCATTCTGAGGCGGAATCCAAGCTGCTCTCCTTCTCGGGCGGCAATTTCAGCAGGGCTTCTGCGTGTTCAAGTTCCTGTTCTAGGAAATCCACCTCCTGGTCTAAAGCTTCTGCAACCCTCCACACCCTTTCAATTTCCTCGCTCTGAGTGTCCACTTGAACACTGGCATCTTGAAGCTGTACAGGTTGTTGAACATCTCTTGATGGCACCTTTGCAATTTTCCGACGTGGTTTTGCTAACCATTCCTTTACTGCCGTTGTGATTAAAGGCCGGCAATCTTCAACTTGAGGCCCATTAATAGATACTTGTAGGAGAGCATTAAGCATGTCATTTTTTAGTGTCGAACGCAATCTGGTTTTTAGCCTTTTGATGGCAGAGGCTCCACGTTCTGGCCAAGCATTGCTCACCGGAAGTGAGAGGCAGACTTCGGCCAGCTCAAGCAGGCATGGACAAAGGTGCTGGTAGGTGGAATTCAGTCGCATAAGGTGTTCCAATGTCCATTCTGTGGGCGTTTTATGAGCAAGATTCCTACCAGCCGTGGGCCTTGCTATCTCTTGAGGAACCTCCTTTTGAAGTTGTAGAAGGTTGTTCCACTCACAAATCAGTTCCTCTTTTTTGCCATCTCTGTCCTGTAATCCTTGATAAAAGTGATCTGCTAGAATTTCTACTTCAGCCACCCCATAGGTCTTAAATCCAACAGCATTTCTTTCAGGAACAGACATCGGGTCAAATACTTTGAATGCAGATAAGACTGGGAGGTTTCCATCAAATCGATTTGAGAGATTGTCCTTCAGAGCTTGAACATACTGCCTCAACAAGCTTGTAATCAGACCTTCGCTGTGGGTTGTTAATTCAAGAGATTCACATCTGTGTAGTCTTCCATTTTCTCCGATATCTTCCTTTAATCGAGACAGATGCTTCATTTCAGATGCAATGTCGTCAAGCTTTTCGAAGGTGTATTCTATTGCAGGTGCAATACAGCCAAATGAAATCTCCCCTTCCTGAAAAACCTTGCTAATATGTGACAGAACAGGAAGTACGTCATGCAGCAGGTACACGGCACCAACAAACTTGATATTGCCTACTTGCTTCAGCAGTCCAGTGGCTGTGGCGTCACCATCTTCTTTAAAGGACTTCAAAACCGTGGTTAGAGCTTCGAAGTCTTCATAAACGCCTTCTATGGCCCTGTTAGTTGACAGCCAACGAGTTCTGCATGCCTTTTGAATTCTTGTTTTGATCTTCTTGTTCCCTTGTCGAGAGAGATTCAACGACTTTACTTTTAGCACAGCTTTTGCATAAGCAGCTGACTTCTTTGCTGAATTGTCAAAAAAAGACCAGAGTTGATAAAGAATCTTTTCCACTTGCTGTAAATAGGTCACGCTATCACAGGCGTCAGCACATGCCAGTGCCAGTCGATGACAGATGCAGTGAACGTTAATCAATGGCTTTATTTCAGACCGCAGTTTTGCGGCTACGCCATTTGTCTTTCCAGTCATTACAGATGCGCCATCACTAGAAAAACTTGCGAGCTTTTGCTTATCAATCGCAGACTCTTCCAACTGCTTTAGGATAGCATTGTTTATTGTTGCAGCGTTTGCCGAAGTCGACTTCTCAAGGAGATCGCTTGCAGCAAGAAATTTAGTGTTTGGTTTACCCGTGGTTGGATTTACAAATTTAATGAACGTGATAAGTTGCTCCTTATTGGCAACATCATTGGCTTCGTCACACAACAAACCGAAGCTTCTCGCGTCTGAAAAAGGGTTTGTAACTGTGTCTCGAACAACTTTATCCAGCAGTAAAAACATCTCCCTTACTGAGCCAGCAGATCTGTGCTGGAAAAATCTCATGTCTTTAAATCCAACCTGTTCTAACAACTCAAGCAAGCTGCCGAACTTCTTATTCGCAATTTCTTCCTTTGCGAGCCAGTACATGGCAAGAAAAGTGTTGTAGTAGACGTCATCTCTGGTCTTTTCCTTTCTTTCTATCTCTTCATTAAAGGTTGAGACCCTACTCAACAGTTCGGCAGAAATAGCTGCTGAGTGTTGTTGCGACTTGGCATGTTCCTCTACTGCCTTTTTCTTGAATCGTACTGCTGGTTCCAAATTAAACTTCTTACTTTTGTTTTTTGTGTTAGCGACGTTGTGCTTCCTACAAAGGAGGCAGAACATTCCCTGCCCTTCCTCATAAAGTAGCCAGTTGTAACCTGTCTTGCTGCAGAATGTTATGTTGTCATTGATCCAATGATGATGGAACCTATCATCTGATTTCTTTGCCAAACGGTCTTGTTCAGAGGAAGAAACACTACTGCAGCTCCTGCTTTTACACTTGTGAAAACTATGTACCACAGATTCTGCCCCGAATGATGATCTTAGAAACTTCGCTTCACTTTCTTCGTTTTCAGCCTGTAATGCAGTAGGTTTTTTTCTCTGAATGTTTGAAGGGGCATCAACGTTGGAAGCATCTTTAGAGATTTCTTGTCTGCTTTCTTTTCTCTGAATGTTTGAAGGGGCATCAACGTTGGAAGCATCTTTAGAGATTTCTTGTCTGCTTTCTTTTCTCTGAATGTTTGAAGGGGCATCAACCTTGGAAGCATCTTTAGAGATTTCTTGTCTGCTTTCTTTTACCACTAACGTTTGTTGTGGGATCTTGGGCTGATTTCGTTTTTCTTCACAAGATAAATCGTCTGAAGAAAATTGTAAGTCTTTTTGTAAGCTGGGCCGTCGATACTCAGTACATGCATGCAGTTAATAGAAACTAAAAGTTATTCTTAAAAACTAACTTCAAAGAATGTGCCGAAAGCTGTTTATTCTACGAATTCGAAGGAAACTACAATTGACCACAATACGGCAATTACATAAAGGAAATCAATCCAAAGAAATGATAACATTATTCCTACCAGTTGATGAAGACTGGTTCCCGTCAGGGTTTGTCCCAGAGTCCTTGAAAAACCGCTTAAACGCATTAATATTTATGTCCCTCGTGTCGTTCTGCTTACGTTTTCTAGACGCCATATTGTTTTGTCATGATATCGAGGCTTCAGTTTTTTAGTGTACCGCTGGCCGTTGAAATTATCGCTCGCGTCGCTCGCGTTTGTGTCGTTTGTTTTTTGGCCTTGGGTCTGTTTTGCCTGCTTTTTTTAGCATTTAAAATAATTTTAATGGTCGTCGTCGTTGTTGTATTTGCTTTTTTATTAATATCATTTTTATTTTCATTAATGAAATCCAAACAGACGGCGGTAAGAGGTCCTACAGGCGGCGGTAGACCGCCGGTAACCGGCTTTTATTGAAACCCCTGTCAGCCCTCCCCCCCCCCCCTTGTACGCCCGAGGGTTAAAGGACAATAGCGTGGCGGCCAATCGTATCATAAGAAAGAAAGTGATGAGAAACCTTTTGTCTCTCTGTCCACCACAATGCAAGGCGCGTATCAGCAAAGGTTGCGTATGATACGAAACCCCAAAGTTTCAATATTTATTTTTCGAAAACTTCACAACTTAAACAAAAGCGCGCGTTGCATTGTAATAGAGTCAATAACATCACGTGTACACGCCCTATAAGCATCAACAATGCCCAAAATACTGGAGGTGTAAATTACATGTAATGCACACATTGTAATGCATTGAAACAATGAACATATCTCACTCTTCCTACCAATGGCAAGGATTGAAAAGACTAGCATATCAAAAATGGGTTCCTATATTTTACATCCTCTTGTCTCTTGCCCAGGAAAAATCACCAAATCTTTTAGAGTGTAATAATTAATATCGGAGAGATTTTATTACTTTTTTCTTGGTGCGTTGTGCCTTGCCTCATTCTCACGGCTTCCTCGCAAGCGGTTATTCTCAAAGCTGGCTATCGACTTTTCTTAGCTTATATAGACTGTTTTCGTTTAAGTTGCTCTTTTCGCTCAGGTCGGATAGCAAACAGAACACGCATGGTTCTACAGCACACGTGTGGGAAAATGCCTGCTACGCGGGCTACGTAGGCGATGGGCAGCATATCACAAGCGCTCGTCACGTTTTCATGTGGTGGGCTGTTGCGCTCTCCCTCGCATGTTCCTAAAGAGAGACTGATCATAGCCTAGTTTTGTTTTCAATTTTGAGCCTCTTGTCAGCGAAGTAAGTGTTAAAAACCACCATCATTTGACAAAAAAACAATCAAGCAAACAAACAAAAACATAAAAAAATTGTCGCCTCAGTATGAACCTCTACCAGAAACCAAAACAATTTTGCCCTAGAGTGCGGTTTCCTGGGCGCCCCGGTCATTAAGTGCAGAATACATTTCTTCTTGCCACCCTTTGTCCTGGTCGCAAAATTCTATAAGCGGAAGAAAAACCACGATAAAATCGATCAGCTTATGAAGTTATCTTTCTCCTCAACTGTGTCAGAATCAAAGTGAGTATAGCCCGGAGAAATGTATAACTTCTTTGACAGTTATTCACAGTTAGGCAGCATAAACAAAGCTTTTGAGTGTTATTCGCAAATGCTGTTCGGAAACAAGCAGACGTTCATCGTTTGAGGTGAAATCACAAAAGGCATCAACTTGCCGCAACAAACATTGAGCTAAAAATGGACGCTGCTAATCGGCACGTGTAAATCAGTCATGGCAATTACGGCACATGTCAAATTTAGCAAATACCAACCAAGCTAAGTAACCCTTTTTCTCGATTTGTGGGGGTGGTCTATTGTCCACTGTAAAATCTATTTCGACACGAAATAAAGAAAAACAGCTAACGATGTCTTTAACCGAGACTTTTTAGGCGACAAAATGAAAACATAAGGACCCGTAAATTACAATTAATAACATTTTCTTCCTGCCCGCTTTCTGGCACCCTGCCTCTCGTCCACTTACATGGGTGTATTCTGAGTGCATGACAATAAAACGCTTTTCCAAGGTTTGTTGAGGGCTTAATGAAGGACTAACTTACCTTGTAAACGAAACAGAAAGTATTTAATTACTTTGTTAAAAAAATAACAGACACTCACCTGGAAATTAACTCTGGATCGGAGTCCGGCGACCCTGTAGATGAAAGCACGTGGGCAATTAGTATGACTAGCAAATACTGCTACGACCTAAAGGTTGCAAAAAAAAAATGAATCAGACGCGATGCAACAAATTTATTAACTTACCATCGCTTCCAGATACAACAGCAGCATAGCTCCTTTTGCTCATTTTCTCCACTAAGAACACAACAGCACTCATCCACGTTCGCACTGGCGAGACAATGAAATCTAAGCCTAGGCTTATCTGGGATGTCACTTTTTTGTCCTTTTTGGGGTCACACCCCCTTGCTATCTATGAATCTTTCACCTAGTAATTATTGGTCGCCAAAGGTTCGTTGAGGTCGGATCAAAGATCATTTGCGCAAGCCGTTAGAAAATCCCCATAAACTGTTAAGCTCCAATTGAAGCTTAGCAGAAGAAAAAAATCAATCACTGCAGTGAGAAACGGGAAAAAATATCGGGAAAAGAAAAAATAGCTCTAAATAGTATTACTCAAACTAAAGCAAGCTCTCAGAAGAGGGGGGGGGGCAACCATCTCTATCTGCATCTGCAATGCGGATGGATACATTTTTTTTTCACGTTCGTCCCTTAGAAAAATATTAACAGAAAAATTTTTAAAGAAACCAAGAAATGGCTTCTTTTCTCTTTGTAGAATCACTTGTTCTAGAAGCATTTTGTGATACTAAGACACAACATGACGCGCAACGACTTTTTTCCCCTTGTTTTGAAAGGAATGTAGAAGTGGTGAATTTTTGGCAAGCATCTTTTGAGCCATTTTAAATTTGTCATTTGGAAAAGATCTCGATTCTTAACTCCAACTCGAACTCGAACTCGAACTCGGGTCCAAACTCGAGGTCTCGGGATTCCCGATAATAATAATAATAATAATAATAATAATAATAATAGCAATTAGATCCACACCACACCCTCAACCAGATTTGCTGAAGAATTGATTTGAAAGAATACTCAACTGTTGCCCCACACAAACTACTGATTAGTAGGATAATGACTGACATAATTAACATGGCATTGTTTGTAACACAGTTGATGACGGTGACAGGAGAAATGCAAAGTGAAGAGAGCAGTGCAGAAGAGAACAACACAAGCACAAACCGTATAGCCACATCCCATACAGTCACGAGCTTTAGCCATACAGCCATTGCTCACACAACTGCCAGAAATGCAGCAATCACCAGGCTGGACAACTGCAAGTGACTGTGCTGTCACAAATTACACAAGCACCACCCAAGCAGACCCAGCCAACCCAGATACTAACAATGAAGCTGTGGACAGCTCAGGCACCACAGGTCAGTAAGAAGGTATTACTGTTTTATGAAGGGAATTTGTCTTATGTTCATCTATGAGGACTCCTTTTGAGTATGATGTAAGTTTTATTGTAGACAGTGAAGTGGTTTAGTTGTAATATTTACTCTTGGAACAATACAACAAGATATTGAGAGTAAATTTCGAATTTTACAGTGCAAAAAGTGTATAATTTGTGAATCATTACAGGCACCTTTGACTCCTGTGGAAGCATGCACATCTATAAAAAGTCGACATTATTAAATACCCCTTTGTTCTGATCGTGGTTAGGTCAGATATCCATCCCAAGTTGAGATAGAGGTTCACTTTCTGGCAGTCAGCTTAAATATTTCGGGGTGTTTAACCCAGTTTAATTATAATGGTATCTTTCAAGCACCTTTTTTTATTTATGATTTTCTGGTCTGTTTCAGCAGTCACCAATGCAGTTTTGGACCTCAATGATTGTCCTACCCAGACAATTATTTTGCACAGGGCTGTACTGAAGGACAGTATGATAGAGACGTTTAAAAATCCTGAAATTCTACGTGTAAATCTAGCTGTAACTTTCATCAGTAATAGTCGAAAAGAGGAAGAGGGGAAGGGTGCTGGTGTTTTCCGTGATCCATTGTCTACTTTTTGGAACCAGTTCTTTAACTCACTTTCTGTAGGAGCACAAGAGAAGGTTCCGGCCATAAGACATGATCACCAAAGGGGAGAATGGGAGGCAATAGCTAGAATTCTGGTGTATGGGTACATGAAAGAGAAGTATTTCCCCCTCTCTTTATCACGAGGTTTTGTTGTGTTGTGCCTGTTCGGTGAAGAGGGTATGGGCAGTGATTTTTTGTTGTCTGCTTTTCGCCTCTATATTTCAGAAGATGAGAGAGAAACTTTCCAGAAATGTCTTACAGACACATTCTTGCCAAATGATGATGACATTTTAGATTTTCTGTCTAGTTATAAGTGTTTTGATCCCCTTCAAAAGAAAACATCATGCAAATTGTGTCTGAACTTGCCCACCAGGAAATAGTCCAAAAACCGAGGTACATTATGAATTGCTGGACACCAACTGTTAAATCCTTGATCACTTTTCCAGAGTTAACATCTGTCACAGCTTTAGAGAACCTGTATGAGGTTAAGAGGCCAACTGCCAAAAAGGTAATAAAATTAATCAAATCAGAGCCTGTAACTGAACAAGAACGTCAATGTTTGGATCATTTGCAGAAGTACATCAGGTCTTTGTCTGGAGAAACACTGTCATTGTTTGTTCAGTTTATTTCTGGTAGTAATGTCATTGCTTTTGACCGTATTGAGGTAGGATTTACAACCCTAGAGGGTGCTGCCCGTAGACTAATTGCACATACGTGTGGACCATTGTTGGAAATCCCCTCAACATACCAGTCATATAATGAGCTCTCAGAGGAATTCAGCGAATTACTACAACAGAGAGATTCATGGCAATTCAACATTGTTTAATGTTATGTCCTAGAACTAAATCCTGTTAATGCCTGTTATGTGGACAGCCACACCTGAGCATGTTGTACATATAGTATGCTAAGTTGGGAGATTTCTTACAAACATAATTTATTTGAAATTTCTTAGACCTTGCATGTGATCAAACTGTCCTTAGGTGTATTCCTAAGATATGTTTACCAGTTTTACTCAGTTACGTAAGATTCGACATGTTCTGAAGAACTTTTTCCAATTTATTGCATGCATGTATGAATGATTGAGTACATTTTATGATGCATGTCTATATTTTGTGGGCTTAACTTAACTTAAAAAAGGTCTAGTTCAAATTCACAAGAGACATTATTTATGAGAATCTGAAAGGACATGATGTGAATTTGAAAAAAGAAACTGATGCAATGACTGAGTTGAGACAACTTCTAATTTGCTCAAAACTCCATTGTGTTTTTGCAACAAGCCATTTCAACATGAGAACTATTTTGTACTTTGCACCAACAACATCAGTCAGTTGTTTGACACTGTAGTGATAGCAGTGTTTAATAGATCATTAATTTGTGGTGAAACTGCAATACAAAATACTTGTTTGGTTACTGTTAACTCAACAAATAAAACTTTCAATGAGAATTGTTTCAGTGTTCTTTGATACTTCTATGTCACAATTCAGTGCGGGAAGGTTGTGATCCCTGGAGGGAAAAACAACAAGTTATACCACCTTATTCATTCTGCAATTTAATTATGTGCTGATATAGAGTGAGAGCCTCTTTTACAGTACCAGGATAAACCCTGCCCTCAGTTTCCAAAACATATTCAAAATACTCCTCATACAGACTGTCATCCACCTCTCCTTGGCAGTGCACTTCCATCTCCTTCGTCTGTTTTTCAGAAACAGAAATTGCACATTCTTCATGTGCATAATATTCAGGTAGAAAATACATAACATCTGGTACCCCATGTATAGCACTGTATGCAGACTTGGAAATCTTGTGACTGTTCCAGTGGTCCCTGACTTTGTT
The DNA here is from genome assembly GCA_964030785.1 of Siderastrea siderea. NCBI lineage: Eukaryota > Metazoa > Cnidaria > Anthozoa > Scleractinia > Rhizangiidae > Siderastrea > Siderastrea siderea. Next base: position 43,652,084 of record OZ034968.1, read on the forward strand.
CAGGTCAGGTTGAAGGAGCCGTGAAAAACAAAACCATAGACACTCCATATGAAGTGCATTTCCTACGTGAAGTAGCCCATAACCTACCATGTCCTTGAACAGGCTGATCCACCAATTAGACCTGTTTATCCTGTAAAAGGACCACCAACCTTCAAGAGTGTATACAATATGCGAGCCAGCGAGCCAGCGAGGCATGCGAGGCAGAAGTGCGAGGCATGCGAGGCATGAACGAAAACACGCGAGGCATAAAAAAAAATAAAAAAATTGCTTACCCTGATAATTATAAAGCAGCAATGCCGAACCGGCAGTATATTTGGACCGAAACTTTTTAGCGTCTAAAAACAATTATTTTTTGTACGACATAACAGTTTGTACGACATGTCAGTTTTATCAACTTGTAATTATATCATCAGTTGGAATACGGTGAAGGGCCTGGGTACAAGTTTAAAGTCACGCAATGCGCATTGCAACAATGGAACAAAATTCGCCATACTGGAAGGCTTCAGCTTTATGCGAGGCCATTCTCGTCCCCAGAGGCCGCGATTCTTCTGGTCTGAGCCAGGGCTCGAGACCTCTGGCCGCCTCCAAAACCGGAAGTCCACGATTCATGGACTCACAGAACGAGTACTCTGCGCATGCTCAAAAATTGAGTGGCCAGAGCTCTCGATTCCTGGTGCAGACTGAAGGATCGCGGCCTCAGGGGACGAGGATGTATGCGAGGCATAATTACAGTCGTCACTTTTAATACTTTTAATACTGTGAAGGGCCTGGGTACAAGTTAGCAAAAACAACACGGTTAAACAATGTTCTTTGCAACAATGGTACAAAATTCGCCAACGTGGAAGGCAAGAATGAAAATGATTATCCGCCCCCCACCCTCCCCTCCCAACGAGGCTCAAACAACATCAGCGTGTTCTAAGAGAAATAGAGGGAATCTCAGCGAAGTTTTCGTTTCAAACATGTTTTAGGAACACCGGCTGTTTTAGAATGTGTTTAGTTAAATCATCCGCAATACTGGTTTGTTGATCTGAGTCTTGTCTGAGTCATGACGTCACTTGCGCCCATCGCTATTGATCGATTGATCAATCAATCAATCAGACAATCAGTTAGTCAATCAACTATTAACCAGTTACACTGCAATTAATAACATTAAGTGTATAGGTTGTATGGGATGTTGATGATTTGGTCCTTTTTTTTTTTTTCAATTATTCAATTCCAATGGGGTAAACCTAACTTTAAGAAAAATTTTATACGATTAGCTTTTAAATAGCTGAAAGGCAAATATGCCAGGCATGTAGGGCAAAACCCTATAAACAACAGAGGAGTTATTTATTTTTTTTGCTACTGCAAGTTGCCAAGTAAAATTTTATTAAATGTAAAATATACATAAAGAAGTGCAAGTGGTATCAATTAATATTAATCAAGGTTTTTTGTTCAGAAGTCAACTCAGGGTCGTAGATCAAACCAATTCCAGCTTTGAAAGGACAGAAATAAAATGTCCTTTTTATCCACGTCAAATTAAAAGTTCTGTAAGGACCCTCTGCACTGGCTTGGAGGTCACCCAATGAGATTGCAGTTTTGCAAGTTGCACACTTTGCCTCTTTGTGTGTTTTCTTGATTTCAATTTTGAAAACCTGATTGTCTGAGGTATATTTACTTAAATCTGTCAGAGGAACACGATCTGGAAAAGCATCAATAATTTTTGACCATTCAGCATTTGAGAACTGGCGTTTGTAAATCAATGAACATGATTGTTCAAAGTTGAAAACCTTATAGAAAAGCCAAACCAAATGGTGGCAAGTTTTTCTACATCCAGGGCTTGAACAAGAGGTGCTCTCCTTACATATTGCCACACTTTGCAAGTAACCCATAGTATCCAATATACGGAACTTAAATGAAGCCATGTCACTTGTATAGTCAAGAATATCCATAGATACTCCTTCCACAGCCTTTTCAAAGAACTTCAGCTGTTTCTTTGTTGCAGAATCGTTTTCCCGGTTGGGTGGATTGGGTTATTGCTTGCTTTTTTTCTCTTGTCTGACCTATGACTGTCTCTTGTGTTGATTCTAAAGTCAAGCTGGGCAGTTTCAAAGCTCTCCACTGTGTCAGACTGTTCAAGTAAAGATTCTGCATTGGCTGCTATGTAATGGATTGCATCTGCAGATGCTTGTTGATCTTGAATGAGATTCTCTTGTTGTTGTGCAGCACGATCTACAACAGAGGGCCCACGTCCTACTGTTTTAAGGCCAATTTGTTGACGCTTAATTTCAGCAGCCTCTAATATTGCTGAAGAACACTCTGCAGTCACAACGTCAAGGAGTCTCTTGCGATAACCAGAAGCACTAATTGACTTGGCATTTGCCACTTCTGCTGATGATGCTGAACTTGAGGAGTCGGTCTTACACCAACGCTGCCACCTTAGCCTTCTCCTCCACCACCACTGTTTGAAATTGGCCATTTTCTTTTTATCAGTAGCCTTGCCAGCAATAAGTTTATCCAAAGCTTTTTCAGCTACTTCTGCCTGGATGGAGGTTGGTGCATTCATTGCATCAGACATTAACTTTGAAAATTTTGTCTTGTCGGCTGCATCTTTGAAGTACTTCTGGTGGCGATGTATGTCCTGCTTAACATGGTAAGTATCTGAAATTGTTTTGTCCTTAACACTGTTACCTTTAGCCTTGCAAAGGCCACTCCAGAGAGCACCACCCTCGTCACCCACGTATGCGTGGGCATCCAAGCCACACCCACTATAATCTTCCGGCTTATAGCCATGTTCTTCAGCAACGTTTGGCAAAATCTTGTTTACAGCGTTATCAAATGCCGAAACCATTCTTGCAACATTATCTGAATTTTCCCCAGGCTTTGGGGCAAACATGCTCACCAGCTTTACATTCCTTCGTAGAAGCGGATAGTATGTAGTCATTTCAACTTCTGAGTAAAGTTTTGCGTGGCTTTCACAGCCATCCAAGCTCACTGGCTCATGTATTATGCCCAGAGTTAAAAGTGCTGCAAGATGAATTTTCGCCTCTGAAGAAAGAATGACAAAGTCATCACCAACCTCAAGAATCAAATTGTTATCTAAGCCGCACTTAGCAAAGTCCTCTTTTAAAACACGGACAGCTTCAATATCTGATCCTCCTGGCCTTGTGGTTTGTTGTACTTTACTTTGGAGGTATTGAAGGTGCCTTCTGTTACTATACTGCATAGCAACATCACTGACCTCTTGTCCACTCTTGCCACTTAAAAGGGCCTCTCTTACTGTCTCCAATTGCAGCTGGCCTGGTGTAATGGTAGGACGAACACGTACAACATCTTCAACATGTCCTTTGTCAGGCTTTCTCTCTCGTACCCTTGGTTGACAAGTGTGAACACCAATGTAAATAACTTTCATTTGGCTGTGGCACCTGTCATTCTCCACATATTTGCGGGCAGAACACTTGATTTCAGAGGCTATTGCGTAGCAATGAGAACAGGTCTTCTTCTTTGTAAAGTCAACTTTATTGGTTGCTTTGTTGATCTTCTTAAAAGAACAGGAAGGATTTGGACATTCCATGGAGCCACGACAGTGCTGCAAAGTACGTCTTCCTCCCTTGCAAAACCCTTTCCTGTTACATGGTTGAGCACGATCCCAGTTCCAGTCATTTGCAACCGCTGAGAGAGGATCATTCTCGTCATACTCGACTTCAAATTTAGCTGGACCATTAGGCATCGGTGGAACTTTTTGAACACTAATATTGTCCATTTCATCGATCTCCTCCTGGTTCAGGTATGTTCTATTACCTTTCTGTATAAGTATACCCTCCCTAGAAAAGATGAAAAGGTACATCATATTAATTGAAAATTTCTGTGTACCTAAAACAACAATTACCAAGTAAGTATATTGTGTCACATACTCACATTATAATAATTATAAACCGAATATGAAATTGCATGTGTATGGTGCTATATAATCTAACTAATTCTCTGTATGCAATGCATACCTATGCTAGTAAATTTTGCAATGCAAAAGAAAGCTCAATTCCATGCTGCCCTGTTAAATGGCATGAAACGGTTAAGGTACCTGCCCCTTGCAAATTTGGTGCATTTTTGACAATACTAAAGAAGGGATATTTACACTCAAAAGTCTTCAAACCTTTCACATAAATTCACTGTTAGCTGGTAAACGAGTTGCTAACAGTTTTGTGATATCATGACACCTTCAAGAGCTTAAAGTCACTCGTGTCCACTGCGGCCATTTTTGATGAATTTCCGCTGATTACATGGTCTGCAGACCTCAAAACCTTTGTTTGTTTATGCGTTGCTAGGGATGTACTCGCCCCAGACTTCCAGTTTGTCAAATGTTGCCTTTTAAGAACTAGGGACAAATCTCAAATCAAATATGGCGTCTACGAACACAAACAGTGCTCGAACGATCAAGACAACCTCGGAAAGCAGCTACTAGGAAGAAAATATCGCCAAGGAAAACTAATAAATGGATGAATAGCCTAACAACCCACCCTGCCCTCGCTCAGCAATGCCCTTGACTTCTGGTAAATGTGCAAATTTTTGCTTCGCTGTTCTCATCTTCTCGTGCGTATTTTGTCCCAAAATCGATATTTCTTCAAAATAGGAGTATTAACAAACATGATAAGAGGAAAATTGGGGAAAATAAAAATGCAAAATTTTGCCGGTGCAGATACCTTACAGTCAAAATACTCAGCCCGTGGTGCCGGGCATTTAATAGTAATTTTGAATTAGCCATGTTCGAAACGAGCGGGGGACTGGGTACGAATATTCAATATCGATTGAATTGAAAAATTGGACCTGTTATCTGAAAGAGCATCCAAAAATTAGTAACTTAACCAAATTTGAGAGTTATTGGTTTAAACGCAAAGGTACGGTTCACCTTTAAAATCGTTAAAATAAGAGAGCTTAGTATGGATTGGAGGGACAGCTGTCCCTCCAATCCATACTAAGCTCTCTTATTTTAGCGATTTCTAAAAGTGAACCATACCTATGCGTTTAAACCAATAGCAATCAAATTTTGTAAATAAACTAATTTTTGGATGCTCTTTCAGATGACAGGGTTCATTTTTCAATTTAATCAATTTTTAAAATTCGTACCCAGTCCCCTGCTCGTTTAGAACAAATTAGGGTGAACGGAATGCAGTATTTGTTTCAAACATCAACAATTAGTTTGAATATTGTAGATCATCCAACCGTGAACACATAAAAAATAGACTAATTTGACTGGTCTATATTTGATGTGTTCACATGTTCATGTTTGGATGAATTACAATAAATTTGGATGTTAAAAACAATTATGTGTTCTGTTTTTGCCATTAATCAAAACTACTGTTGAATGCTAGGCTGCAAGGGCTGAATATTTTGACTGTGATAAACAAAGAAATAGCACTTTAACTTCTAGTCTAACTCACTCGACATCAAAAAGAGCTCTTTTGGTACATTCCTTTTCCTCTTCTTTGATTTTGTCAACCTTGGTCTTTTTGGTTGGTCTGTTCTCTGTTGAACTCAAGCCTCCCAAGCTACATGCCAAGTCATCAGGTATATCCCCCTATCAAATAGTGAAGAATAAACATATTATGAAAATTATATTTCCTTCATTGAGGGAGGGGGAAACATACAGGTATGACTCTTCAATCCTACCCCCCCCCCCCCCTCCCCCTTAAATGGTTCAATCATTCAGTTCTGGATGAAACTCTATTGCTTGAAGGCCTACTTACTGAAACTTTACTTTGTCGTTTACGCTTTCCTGCTCTTGCTTTCATTTTCCTGTATCTTTCCATAGAAATTTCATCATCAGAGCTCACTACAGAAACTGTAACCTTTCCTTGCCGGTTACGAGGCTTGCTTGCCCTTGAGGTTTCATCATCACTGGAACTCACTATTACAACATCTGGAGAACCCTATGTGAAGGAAGCAAACGAAAAATGTAACTAGCATAAAATAAAATACATCTCAAAAAGTTATGGTCCTATGAAGAGGAAATAATAACTATTTGTTTTGTACGCAAACTTTTCTTTAAATGAAATGATAGAAGAATAAGTGTTTTGTCAGCCTACTTAGCACAAGTAAAATGGGTAAGTAGTTTTATCACCTTCTACGTAATAGATGTAACTAAGACTTCTTAATTCTTAAAATTGCGTACCTTTCTTGCAGTATCAAATGAGCCAACATTCACTTTGATGTCATTGGTGGAGCCATAATCTAGCTCCATGTCACTTGGCAAGTCACCCAGAGCCCCACAATCAGCAACTCCTTTTACATCATCTACCAACTCAACTTTGACTGAGGCTGGTTTGTTGGACATCGATGATTTCTCAAGCTGACAAAAGGGGTTAAGAATGATTGCTCAAATTAAAAAAAGCCTATTTCAAATAGTTTCAGTTAGAATGGACACTACAGCTAACAGTCACATGGACAAAATAACAGCTTGCTGGAGAGCAAGCTACGCGCTGGGACATTCAAAACTAAGAAACTTCAACCAGTCATGCTTGACTTTTCTTTGGATGTTTTTTGGATGACCTCCTAGGGGGCAGCTTGCCCTCCAGTAAGGTGTTATTTTGTACCATGTGACCATTAGCTGCAAAGAGCCCACTGTCCTTATTTGACATACACATTTTACATATTGTGTGGTTTTAGTGAGCCTCCCTTTAGAGGGTTGATTGGAAATTCCAGAAAAGAGAAAAGAAATGGAATTGTAAGAAGATAGGAGGGGCTGAAAGCAATAGACCCTCAGTGGGGGGTGGGGGTGGGGATATGGATATTTCCTGGAAGAACAAGTAACATTATCATAACAGAAAAACACTTACCTTAATAAGGTTTCCCTTGAAAATGCCTACACCTGGATTATATTCTTCTGGGCCATCATGGTGAAACTGAGGTGCGTTGCGATGTTTCTCAGTATCTGACAATAATATGCAAACTCCCATTTTAATAATTATTAACATGGCAACTGTCAAAAATAATGTCAAATGCAAAGAATTGCATGGTGTCATTGGCGTTGTTTTGCACTGTACTAATTCATGGTGTTTTATACCATTAAAAGTTACCTTATTGCACCTGGCATTAGTGACCTTGAAAGTACTTTGTTTAGGATGGCAAAATATGAATTTCTTAGGACTGATTGTTTAACCAAATTATGGATATGATCTATCTTTGACCTTCAAGATTATTTACCTTTAAGCATTTAACCTAGCAACAAATTCATCACTTACTTGTTGCTTTGGATGTTTGGCTAGCATCATCTTTGGGCTGTAGAAGCATGTAGTGGTCACCAGTGTATGACAAGTAGATTTTAGTAACTGTTTGGCCAGATGGGTTACTCACAACCTCTGTTCTCTAAGAGAGATTATCAAAAGATCAAGGCTAAAGGAAGAGCACAATACTAGCGATCTTATGCTGAGTATAGAAAAATAAATGCAGATTCAATTTTTAATTTAGACAGGTTTGATTCTTAACAGAATATAAAATGACTTACCCCTTCCCAATCGATAATGTGCATCTCCAATGCAAATAATGCTGCTGCAGAGAGAATGACAGTGTGTGTTGTCATTTCATTGCGCAGAGCTTCCACTGCCTGAAGCCATGATGACGGCCTCTTCCCAAGCCTTGGGAAGTCTGCATTTGATAAGTATTGAAATAAATCCTTTTCTTCTATTTCACCATCCTACAAGTGTGAATTAGAAACATTTCAATGAACAAGATACCTTCAGCTCAGTGCATGTAGTTGACTTTTCGGTGTTTATGTTGTGGTTAAATTTATCTTTGGTTAAAAAATTTTAAAACTTGTTTGATTTTTTTTTTGATTGGGACTGGTCACACACATGCCCCACCTCAAAGTACTTTACTGCCACTACAAGAAAAATTATCGACTCAGAGAGGGAACTGAGTCAAGGAGAGTGGTGCTGCCCCTGCTTCCAATGTCACTAGCCAATAAGGAAAAGTACATGCATTCAGAATTAAAATAATCAGAAACAAAACTAAAACTGGATTAAAAGTTTTTTAACCCAAATATGAATTTTAACCACAACATAATTTGTTCAGGAGAGCACGTCTCATGACATATCAATGCCTTATACTTTCAACAGGAATGAGTGACAGCTGTCAAAATGACTTCCAAGTAAAAAAGCATTTTTTACACATGCTTTGTACAGAAAGGGAACAAGTTTTCAGTCGCATCAGGTCGCTTTCACTCTAACATTTATTTGGATGTTCTTGCCAAATTAAAAGTTGAGTTTTTTTATTTGGAATTCATTGTCATTGCTGCAACATCATTATATATCTAGAAGGTTATGTGATTTTCATCACTGAAGACCAATTATTAGTAAAGCAAGGAGACAAGTTGCAAAGGGTTTATACATGGCTTGTAATAAGGGCCAAAAATTGGATGATGGTGCATGAAAATTTATCGTGAGAAAAAAACATGATTTGTGAATTTTTAACTTAATCTTTGGTTTCAAGTATAGTGTACTGAGGTGACAGATGAATTTGGTTTCTAGTTATTCGTGAAACAGGATCATGACCCCCCTCTGCTACCCTCAGCAAGCTGGGGGTGTGCCTTTTCTTGCTTAAAACCACCATTGAGTTTAGTTGGAAAAGAAACTTGCTAAATATAGACCAGCAAGATGCAAATAACAAAATTAAAAAAATATAGCAAGGTATCATCTCACAGGTAACGTGACATCTGTACATCATAGGTAGTGACTAAAGAAGTAGTGACTGATAGTTATAGGTTGGCATGTAACACACGTGCAAAGGCAAGTAGCTTAATAAAGTGACAAGTAAGGGATTTTTATTTATATCACCGCAAACCTGAATCTTTGTAAAAGCGTACAACCGTTGTCGAAATAGTCGTACCTTGTTTTTGCAGGAAATCACTTGGTTTGAAATCATAAATGACTCAACCATTTCCACGACATCATCCTCCGCGATGTCCAAAAACTTTGCCAAACACCGATAAAAGCAGCGATTTTGTACAGTAGGCGGATCATAGTAAAGAGTGAGGCCTCTTTTGTTGGCTTCCACCAAGCACTGAACTCGTCTATTTGTCATCTGTTTAGCATGTAAATGATATTCAGCTGTTAAGCTTTCATGTTTGTATGCAAATGTTTTCATAAATAAAACATAATATCACAACCTTTTGTTACAAGTTGTAATGAACATAATCTGATAAAAATCACTTACCTTCACAAAAGGATGACAACGATTAAGGTCGATTGATGGAAAAAACTCTCCTCCTGATGATCGAAAGTTGTGCTTGCACGCGAACGAACAGCAAATAGAACGAGAAAAGAGAACTGGGAACGAGTTGTTAGTAACTCGCGTGTTTTTCACGTGCCTCGCGTGTTTTCAGATGCCTCGCATGCCTCGCACGTCTGCCTCGCATGCCTCGCTGGCTCGCTGGCTCGCACATTGTGCACCCCCAACCTTCAATGCGTTGATTAGCTGGAGATGAACAATATCTGTGAGATTTCTCACCAGCTAGTTCATCCTGGTCTTCAGCACGAAAAGTACACTGCATGGCAGCAGCAATCCCATTTTCTGTGCCACAGCCAGACACAAGCAGCAAAGGGCATCCACCAAGTTCCTTCACTTGGTTCAAGTAGAAGGAGGCTGGTACTTTTGGGTCATTGTTAGAATGGACTACTTTTAACCATAACATCCTGCCACTAAATCCGTCCACAGCACCGTGGATGGGGAACCCATAAGGTTTCAGCTTATCATAGCCTGTGAAAGGATGAATTGGTAATAATAATCATTGAGAAATTGTATATAAAAAATCAAAATCTAGACCAAAACCATGCCAACTACTCAGTAGCAGCACAAGAAATGGCATATATCTTCAGCCTGTCTTACATATAGCAGGTGAAGGCTGGAGGTGACCTTGTTTCGGTGACACAAGCCTCTTGTTTCTTCTGTAAATGTGTGCTAGCTATTAACCATAAAAACAAAATGATTTACATAAGAAAAGCAGTGAGGTAGGTATCAAAACAGGATCATCTCCAGCCTTGTTGCCATTCATAAGCTAGGTTCAGTTTACTGAGCACACAACTGTGAAATGGATTTCCTACTTCAGCGAAAAAGGATACTTACCATCCATGTGCCACGAGGCATTTGTTCCTTTAGAAGTAAACGTTCGTCTCTTTAACCGTCGTACGCGTGACCTCCTCTCTTCTACACCAACAGGATCGATTTCCGCCATAATAGTCGCTACCAGGTTACGGGGTACATGTATGTGATGTCTCAGTCTCAAGGCGTGACAAATACTATGATAGCCTGATAAGCTTCCAGGGCCATTCATTTCTTCACGGATGGCTTCTCGTAGTTTAGAATCATCTATTAGCTTGCCATTGCCTTTCCTCCTCAACCCTAGAGATTTAAGACGCCTCTTCAGTATCCGTACACACATTCGAAGTCCTTCTCTTTTCTTTAGCAGACCAACAATGGCATCGTAAGGATAACCACGATGAAAATAGTGCGTTATCACATCATCAATGCTTTTTTCAGTGATACATCTATCGCAAACAGTCTCTTGAACTACACTTCTACCACGCAGGCTACAGAACATAACGGACCACAACATAAAAAAACAGCACGACCAACGGGCCTGACAAAGTGCCAGGCGCAATACCTCTCTCCGCGAGGATTCTGGGAACGAGGTTTCTTTTTTGTTTGCGGGGTCTCCTTTTTATTTGCGTGGCTTCTTTTTTTTTTACGTGGTTTCTTTTTTGTTTGCGTGGTTTCTGTTTTGTTTACGTGGTTTCTGTTTTGTTTGCGTGGTTTCTTTTTTGTTTGCGTGGTTTCTTTTTTATTTGCGTGGTTTTTATTTTGTGTGCGTGGTTCCCTTTTTGTTTGTGTGGTTTCTTTTTTGTTTGCCTGGTTCCTTTTTTATTTGCGTGGTTTCTTTTTTGTTTGCCTGGTTTCTTTTTTGATTTGCGTGGTTTCCTTTTTGTTTGCATGGTTTCTGTTTTGTTTGCGTGTTTTCTTTTTAGTTTGCGTGGTTTCTGTTTTGTTTGCGTTTTTTTTTATTTGCGTGTTTCGTTTTTGTTTGCGTGTTTCCTTTCTTGTTTGCGTGTTTTCTTTTTTGTTTGCAGCGTGTCCCTTGTGTTCCATCGTACAGAACATAACAAGTAATCAGTTTCGAAAACAAGTTGCACCGTGACTTCAAAGAGGGAAGGAACAAGAATTTTGGGAACAATCTTTTACATTTCCCAAAATTTTTCCATGGTTTATTTTACTGCCTTCGAGAGCATCAAAGTGTTCTAGATTTTGAAGCTTGGTTCTATTTTACCTAAACGTTTAATAGATGCTTTTTTAGCTTTTAAGCTGAATTTGTTGGTTCGTTTTAAACTTATTTTAAGTTTTTTTGGCTCTTCCGATATTTTTAAAGGAACGTTCCCCTAGGATCAAGTGTTCCTCATTTTTGTGTTCCTATTAACCTTAAGAGGACCAGCTTTTTACAGAGTAGGAACATAGCATTCCCTGTAAGGTAAGACAAGAACATTTTGTTCCGAGTTGTCAACTGCAAGTGGAACACATTGTTCCCAATTGAGTGATTTAGGACTGTTTTGTTCCGAGTTCCTATTTGTGCATGGAACACATTGTTCCCAAGTTGATAAATTAGGAATGTTTTGTTCCGAGTTCCTCTTTGTGTATGGAACGCATTGTTCCCAAATTGATGTGGTAGGACTGTTTTGTTCCGAGTTCCTATTTGTGCATGGAACACGTTGTTCCTAACTTGTTAAATTAGGACTGTTTTGTTCTGAGTTCCTATTTGTGCATGGAACACATTGTCCGAAATTAATAAAGAAAGACTGTTTTGTTCTTATTTTGCTATCTGTGAATGGAACATATTGTTCCGAAATTGGTCATTAGGAAAAGGTTTTGGACTTTTATTGTTCCGATTTTATAACCCCATTTACACTGCAGAAAAAAACGGCTAGGCAAGGATAAAAAGTGGCAAAGGTGATTTCCATTTTCGGCAAGGCAAGGATGAATTGTATCGTGTAAACAGTTTAAGCCTGCCTTGCCTCGCCGATGAATTTTTCGGTTTTGGGACCACATCCGGACGTTGTCCTTTTTTCTAAAAAATCGGCGAGGCAAGGGTGAAAAGCGGCACCTTCCTGTTTTTGGTCGTGGTGTAAACGCTCAGACGTGCTCCCCGCACTTTTCCCGATGATTGTGCGCATGCCTCAGAGATACAGCGCATGCTTGAAACCAGTTTCAAGATGGCGACCGAGGTAAGAGGGAAGACAAGTTGGAAAACCGAAGAAGTGGAAAAATTAATCGATTTATGGGCCGAAGAAACAATACAATTCAGTATCGACAATGCAAAAACACCGAGGGAGAAAACGGCCGTATACCGCACATTACAAGTCCAACTAGAACAACAAGGTGAAGTATAAATATCTAGTGCCATCTTGGAAGCTCAGTTGTGACGAACCTATAGTTTTTTGCACTCTTTCCTTCATCATAGGCGTCAAATGTGATCTGAAGGCAATAATAAACAAGATAAGAAAACTTCGTCAGAAGTACAAGTAAGAGTGGCAGAGCACGAGGACGAAAGTGGAAATTCTTTGATAAAATGGACCGCATCCTGGGTCACAGAGCCAACATCTCCCCACCTCGGGTCCTTGATTCAAGTGTTGACCAGACGGAAGAAGGAGAAGGTGACATGCTGGTGTCAGAAAACAGAGAAGTTGATAATGGTAATAGTAATTGTAGTTGTTACTGATTTGTTTTGTTATCTTGAACTGTATTAATGTTTGGTAGACATTGTAATTGAATTGTGTAATTGTATGTAGACTGGACTAATTAAAGATGACAAAGCGAGTCAGTGGTTCGATTCTGGTAAACGTTATCAGGGGTATAGAGGTATCTTTGTTAAGAACCGGTTATGTATGTCCTTTAACTCTTAGATGAAGATGACACTGGTACCGAGATTTCTGACAGTGGTAACGTTATCGAAAGCAGGTCAACACCCCCACCACAGGATGATTTACCTGAAATACCTCATGAATCAATTGCAACAACTGATTCAAGTAGAGATGTGAAGCCATTTGTTGAGAAACCATCTGGTGTGAAAGTAAAATCCAAGAGCATTACCAAGAAAACTAAGCTGGAGCGGTCTCTTGAGATTCTCTGTGATAAGATGGTAACTTCAGCAACTTCAGAAATGGATAGGTACTTTACTGCAAAATGTAATAGGTGCGAAAAGCATCTTTAAGTCGTTTTCTGATTTTTCCGGCTATTGACCGAGGGCTTCTGTTGTTGTTGTTTTATTTCAAGGGCGAAGAAGTAACAAATACCAATATGCTATCATACTATGATATCATGGTCACGTGATCAGTTAGTTCCCATAAGGACGAATATTTGTTATAGATCCCTTCCACAACACAATGGAATTAAAATACAATGCCTAATATGGTCATAAGATTTCCACATGACCGTGTTACTATGGCAACATAATTACAAAATGAGTACATCACAGTCAACTTTGAAGTAAGCAAAAGTAAACAGCACTAAGAACCTGAAACATAACTAAATGAATCTGTTCATAATATCATGTGAGATTTGCATGTGAACAGTTGTTTTCTGTATAATTCTCAAGTTCTATTTATTTGGGCAAAATATTCTTTATGGATCCATTGTCTTGCACAAATCAAAATACTTACTGTATGTCTAATTAGTTATTTTATTTCTCTCAGATTCTTTAAAATGGAGGAAGACCGCCACAAGGGTGAGATGGCATTGCAACTGGAGCAGGCAAAATTAGAGGCTGTAAGGCGAAGAGAGGAGAGAGAACACGAATTAGCTGTTCTTCAACTCTTAACACGCAATGCATATTTACCTGCAACAAGTATCCAGTCTACCTCAGTTGTACCTGGAGGTTACTGTCCAAGTGTAATTGATGAAACTGGTAGAAGGTCATTTGAATGGGGCCAGCATTTATGGGTGGTGCAATGGATCAAAGTTCATGTGCATCATCAGAATCAAGCTATACTCAATTGTAATGCATTGAAATGCAAAGCTACTCTACTTCAAGTTGAGTTACCTCAGACTGTTAGTATAAAAGTGTAAAACAACTATGACAACCATTAAGGCTGGTTTCCATATGATCGCTACGATTGCTACGATGGCTGTGATTGCTGCAAAAAACGTTCAGCAGTCGTTGTGATCACGTGGAAACCACTCTTCAGCGATCGTTGTGAAATGCTGTGATCGCTAGGATCGCTGAAGTGTGGTTCCCGTACGATCACAACGATTGCTGAACGTTTTTCCAGCGATTGAAGTGATGGTAGCGATGGTAGCGATCATGTGGAAAGCAGCCTTTACTTGTTACTTATTACTTTGAAGCTGTGTGTAAGCTGGATAATTTATATTTCGGAATGTCACTCTCCAAGGAATTTTCATGGCTCATTGCATGTTGTTTCATTAATGTGATGTTTTTATTCATAGCTATCGTAAAATTTGTGTAGGGACCTTACCCAAAGATATTACTGATAAGTAGGTTTATTGACAGAGTTTGTTCCTAGTTATCACACTTACAGTGGAAAATCTCAACATTTGTATTTTTAGATTTAATTTGTGACTCTGATAGTATGTTGTGTTTCTAACTCCAACGTAAAAGTTTAAATACCCTTCTTGATCGCTTTTTTCTAAAAATTTAGGTACTTAACAGACAACGGTAAAAAGTAATTCGAGGTTTGTTACAGTGGTGCTTCTTTTAAAACTCAACAAATTTACTCTTCTGAAATCATTTTAAGGAATTTAAAAACACCAACAGTGGTCTCATCTAATTTCTTAGCCTCCTCTTTCAACTTGTGGGGAAGAGCGGTGCTGAAACCATTTCCTAATTTATGTCATCTGATAACCAGTTGTAAAGTTTTTCTCTAACAAACTTGTTCTGCAGGTGAGCTTAACAAACCGCTGAAATAAAACTTTGTTAACTTGCGGTTTTGTTGAACTGTTTTATACAGTCAACTAAGGGTGCAGGTTATGAACCTGTTCCAATATTCGCTCCTCTTTGAGACATAAAAAAGGTCTTAAATGCTGAGCATCATCAGCTTCGTCAAGCACAATTGGAAGTGAATCAGGCTGAGGCAATGCAGTTGCTTCATTTATCCACGCTTCCAAAACTTCGTGAAGAATGCATGATGCAGCAATTAAATTCACTACCCCCGGCACCTCCATATCTATCCTCTTGGAAAATCTCCGAAATCTTCCCTTCCATCGCCCAAATGTGTTTTCCACTGTCATTCGAGCTCTGCTCAATCTGTAGTTAAATACTCTTTGGCTTTGGGGTGTATTGATGTTTTCCGGATATGGCTTCAAAAGCCATGGTAGCAGAGGATAAGCAGGGTCACCAAGTATGATGATAGGAACATCTTGGCCACCGATACGTTCCCTTGTATCTGGAAATAATCTCTTGTCGTTTCCTTTCTTATACAATTTGGAATTAGACAAGATACGGGCATCGTGTACGCTACCGGGCCATCCAATGACAATATCCCTGAAAAGGTAATTACAGTCAACTACAGCCTGCATGACAACACTGTGGTAACCTTTTCGGTTTACGTAATCAATTTGATTTTCCTTGGGTGCAATAATAGGAATGTGTGTCCCGTCTATTGCCCCAGCGCACATTGGGAATCCCCACTTTTCTTTGTAGGATTCAAGGACAGATTCTAGCTCATCATTCGTCGGAATGTAAATGAATCTTTTCTGCAGATTCTTAATAATGGCACAACACACATCTTTGAAGCAATTACAAAGGAATGCCCTTGATACTCCAAAAAGGTTGGCAATAGTTCGATACTCGGCTGTTGAGGCCAAATAGTAGAGTATCATCGCCAGCTTCTTCCTGGCTGGAACAGCTTTGCGCATTGCAGTGTCCTGCTTTGATATTTCGCCTTCAATTTCATTGAGAATGATCGTGAACGTATCTTTCGTGACACGAAAGTTCTCGTACCATTGTTCCTGGGTGAAGTGATTGTCAGCTGTTTGAAACCAATCGTCGCTATGCAGCTTCATCCAATACATTCGGTCAGGTGGTGGGTTTAATATTAATGTTACTAAAGACATTAGGATCACCATTATTTTCCTCTTCCTTGACCGCAAGAGCCTTAACGCCCTCCCTCGTTTAGCTAGCTCGTTAATGGGTTGTTGGTTTTCTCGACGACAATTTTCTTGTTCTTTTCGCGGCATGGAGTGGAATAAACTTAACAGAACTGTGGACGCCATGTTGTGTCTAATAAGTGCGCATGCTCACCATCGTTGTTTTCATCCTTGCCTGAAACAAAACATCCTTGCCTAATACAAAAACGGTAAGCATGAAAAGTAGTGCGTGTAAACTTTCCTTGCCTCTCCAGAAAGTTACGTTACCCTAGCCAATATCCATCCTTGCCTAGCCAATTTTTCTTAAGTGTAAATGGGGCTTACATCTGTTAATGGAACATTTTGTTCCAAAAGTGGTATTTCGGAATTTTTTGTTCCGTGGTGCCATTTGCATATGGAACATAATGTTCCCAAATTGATCGGTCAGGATTAAAGTTAGGACTGTTTTGTTTCGATTTATCTATCCGTTAACGATGTATTATATTCCCGAATTGAAAAAGGCGCGTACAGACCTGCTTGGGCAAGTTTGGGTTGTATCTCACTGTCATGAATTTTACACAATAGTAACGAGCATGGGCAAGTAAGGGCATGTTTTGGCAAGTTGAAACGTGCACAAATTTTGTTCCCTTGTTTCGGCTAAGAGTTAAAGGCGATTGTGTTAGCCACATGTTGTTTAAAGGGAAAAATGAGCAAGAAGTGCAAAGTCAATTGGTCAGATGTCCAAGGAGCATCACCCAAACCAAAGCGGCTTCACTTGGAGAAGGAAGAAGCAGACAGCTTGCACCATTGCCCGATACAAGAGTGTGAACAAAGTCAGAGAGGGTGTAGAAAACACGTTAACACTAAGCACAGTTGGTTCTTTTATTTTGACGAAAGGGCCGATTCTAAACAAGTAACAGAGTCGCTAACAATTGGAAGGAATGAAGATGAGACAAGCGAAACCACAAAGCACAGCGTGAAGTTACTTTCTTCATTTCTGTTATCATGTAACATTGGCGAAGTATTCACGAAATGGTTGACAGGAAGTGCTGGCGGTTGCAAGAAAGATCATGCAGCTCAACAGATAGTGACAAGGTGCTTCAAATTTCTTAGATTTTGCTGTGAAGATGAGGAAGAGTTAACGTTTGAAGTGGTCGACTTAAGTTTGTGTTCTCCAAATCTGTTGTTCAAGTTTATTGACTACTTACAAGACGAATGTAAGCTTGGCCATGGTGGGCGTTTGGGCTACGTAGATGCTATTTCTGAATTGATCGACTTCAGAAAACTTCATGGCATATCAGAGGCAGTTCTAAGAAAGTTCTCTATGACGGCGTTGTACCTCAAGAGAGCCCAAAAAACAGTTGCAAAGATGATGAGATTGCAGTGGACACAAGATTTAGACATTGAGACTCTGGAAGCAAGAGGGCACTGGGCAACAATGGAGGAGTTATTGGAGGTGGTGAAATTTCATCTGCCGCATTACGAAAATACAGTGAAAATGTGCAAAACCAGTCCAGCCCAAGTTAACCCCTCAGACCTAACATTTTCCACGAAATTTGTAGCCATGTATCTGTTCATCAAGGTGAAGGGATCGTGGCCCATGACTTACCAATACTTGACAGTGGACATGATTGCCACAGCTAAGGAAAACTGTGGATTTATTGATCAGAAAATGTTCAAGACGGCTGGAAAATATGGCTGCCATTATTTGATTCTGACCGATGCAAACATGCACGTGCTTAATGGCTACATCTCATACGCTAGACCGTTGCTTAAACCCCAGTGTGATTTCATTCTCGTCACCAGAAATGGAGGTCAGCGTGGCAAATTGGGCGAAACTATGAGCAAACTGATTTTCGATGCAATTGGAAAATACATTCATCCCACACGTTATCGCCAAATCATCAAAACGCAAAGCCTCAATCAGCTCACTAGCGAAGAGCAAAGGTTTTTGTCTGAGGACCAGAAATACAGTTCTGCCGTTGCTAAGGTTCACTATCAAAAGTAACGATCCCGAGAAGTTGCCATGAAGAGTCACTAGTGCCCACAAAAACTTCAAGGTACCAAGGGTTCCGAAGTAGACGATGATGTCCACGCACGATTTGGCGGTTCAACTTTCAGCTCCGAGCCTTCAGTTGAAACAAGTTGGAATAACAACACCTCGACCCCCAAAAAGCATGCCCTGTCTAAAGGAAACTTGCACGTTCAGAGGAAAACTCGCCATGTTTTGAAATTCACGAAAGAGGAGGGTGACTTTCTAAAGCAAGGGATAACTAAGCATGGGTTTGGACGGTGGACGGCCATTTTGAGAGATCCCGATTTCACTTTTCAAGACGGAAGAACGGCAGACTCCCTAAAGAAAAGAGCGGGACTTAAAATGCCGCTTACTTAACAAAACAAAAACATTTTGAGAAAACAGACATCACACTCATCTCAACTGAGAGATTCGCTTTATTTAATTAAACACAATTTCAATAAACTACTTTAATATTCAGTGAGGTGTATTAGGTCTACTACTGTTTATTTGCACTGAGCTTTTTTACTTCACAAATAACTTCGAAGAAATAACTCCAAGTGAAAACATACATTGAACAAGATGCTAATTTGCAGGGCGTTCCTGCGACGAAAGGAAACGGGATATTTTCTTCTTCCCTCTGGAAGACTGGCTTTGGGCTACGCGAACTCTCTTTCTTGGGGGTTGGGCCGCAGGGAAGGGCGACAGCGGACACGCGTAGGGAATATCAAATGAAAGGGTGTAGGAGGGCGTTTTGGGCTTTGGTGTGACGAACATCCACTGGTCGTCTTCATCATTGTTGTTGTTGTCGACGCCTCTCTTGCTTCCCGGCGGGGTGAGCTTCATGGAAACACTGGGATGGTCCAAAGTGCTGTCGTTGTTGCTCATATCACTGCCAGTAGCTAACTCCACTATCACGGGAAGGGGCGAAAACACGTCCCTAATGCAGTCGACGCAGGCACTTTCTACCAGTCTGCGCTCCAAACACATCCTCTTTCTTTGTTGCACAGCTTCTTGAAGTCGGAGAGTTCCTTGGCCCTCATGGAACAAACGCAGTTTGTTGCTGTTGATTTCCAAAAGGCTGTACAACACCACTCGCTCTTCGCCATCTGTTGTCAGTTCCACACACTTATCCTGCTCAGCCATCTCCTTTTCCATGTTTCTCCTTTTCTGAGAAGCCAGTGATTCGTGTAAACCTGCCTCGCATTCTCTTGATTTTTGTGCTGCTGTTTTGACGCACGGAGTGCCCGCCTATGTTTGAGGGCCTCCTCTTTTTTCCATTCCAAGCTGGCGGGAAGTTGTTCGTCTGGATCTACGATGAGTTCACGAGCTTCCGATTCTTCGACAACTCCCAGGTCAACAAGCATTCTGCGCTGATGTGCCAAGCGTCGGTCGCACGTGGCGTTGTTCGTACTTTCCACAGATTTCAGCATGAAACTAATATGGTGATAATGCAACGACCCCGGTGAAGTTAGTGCAAGCGACGCCCTTAATGCGGCTGTGGTCTCATCTTCTTGGCCATTACAATCATCAAGATCGTTGTTGTCGTGTAGATTTTCCTGTTCACCTTCAGGCCTTTCGCGTTGATCTACCACAAGGTCGGCGAGGTTCACTGTTCTTAACATCTCCTTTTCGCTTTCCAGAAGAGTTCCATCGTCATTCTGCGTGTCTCGTTCTACTTCACCAACATCATCATCAGAACTTTCTTGTTCGTCGTCGCTACCGACCCTTGCTTTAGACACCGCCCAGACTATGCACTCCATGGGGTGGTTGCGCAGCCACTGTGTGGCCTTCTTTTTCGGACTCTGCAGACTTTTAAAATAGTAATATCTCAGCCTTCGGCTTGAAGTTTCTGCTGCGCAGTCATGAACACGGGGCATCGGTTGAAGAAAGACCTTGCCGTCTTGTACTTGATGCTGCAGGCAGTGAAGCCACCCTGTGAGAGGACCTTCCAGTCATCGACGTCAAGCATTGTAGGAGATGCCTCGTCGACGAATATGACTTCCGTTTCTTTGCTGATCATTGACTTGTTAAACACTTTCTGTTTTGTGATGGTGGCTACATTGCTGTGGGGAATTACACCAAGTATGGGATAAAACAGGCTTGTCTTGCCACTGTCAGCGTCTCCGACCAAACATGGTACTTTCTCCTTGTGCTTCTTTTGATTGTACTTGAGCAGCCCAAGGAAGTCTTCGCAGAATAAAGAATTTGGCTCTCTGAGAGGCTGTTTTCAAGGATCTCGATGAAGTACTTTGGATGTGGTTCTTTGAACGGGTCATACTGCCTGAACGCTCTCGGTGTGATCAAGCCCACTTTCTCGGTGGGAATTGGATCTTTCAAGAACTTTCGTTCCTCCACAGACCAGCAGTATCCTTGGTTAACCTCTATGAGATTGTAGTCAACGGTGATAGGACAGATGAGTTCGCAGTTGGAATCGCTAAGCAGGTCAATTAATCTTTTCATGTCTCTGATGAGCCTTGACTTAAAAGACTCATTAGCGGCCAAGCTGTTCACAAATACCTTGACGTCACACTTGTAGGAATACGTGTACTTGGAGCCTTCACACTTCTTGTAAATCTTGCCTTTATAAAGAGCATAGTCCAGCGGTTTCATGGCAATGGCGATGTCATTGATCAGGACAGTCATCTTGTCTCCAAGCCCAGGCTCTAATACTTCATTTGTTGTTTCTGATGTTGCGTCAGGAGTACTAGAGTCGAAACCAAATTGATCAATCGTAAGTTTCGCGCTCTGCATTTTTTTGATAGCATTCAATAGAGAAGCCTTGAATGCAGGATTCGCAAGACAGACGCGAACGACGTTCTCTGTTCCACATTCATCTGCGTCACTTGCATCTGGATCTTGTAGGACGTTTTCCATCTCTGAAATAAAGCAGTGCTGGTACGAGGCGGTCACAAGCTCTTGCATGAAACGGTTGCTTTGATCTTTCAAAACTTTAAACAACTCTTGCATCGCATTAGATTCTTTGCCCTCCTGACAGGGAACCTTTAAACCGAAAATAAATACAATATTTCAAACCCTGCTCTTTTTATTTTAAAATTCTTTTGCAAATGGTTTTGATGGCAGTAGACGGGCGAAAAATTACAAACAATCAGAACAATAACTCAGCACTTTCTTACTTTCGTTTGCCTTCATGACACAATTTTCAAACTAGAGATATCTATTTAATTCTCTGTATATGATCACAGTGAACGAAATATGCAAAACGTGTTTTGCAAACTCAAAAGCGTTTCTTTTGGGAGGAATTTTACAACACGGATTTCTTAATTTACACTAGAACGGCAACATAAAATTTGAAAAAAAAGGAACCAGCACTTGCCCGCTATAAAGAAGCGCGATGTAGGGTTAGTTTGTAAACTGAAACAACAATAACTTTTACTACTACTATTTAACACTTTTTATATGCTTTTCTTCACAGTGAGAAATGGGAAAACATGTTTTCTTTACCCAAAAGAGAAACAAAACAGCCCGGTTTTATCAATCTGCAGTGGGGCGACAACATAAAATTCGAAAAATAAAGTACCGGTAACCACTACTGGCTGCTATGAAGAAATGTTAATTTCAGTTTTTGCGACGTTCTGTACGTCGTATCTACATTGTTGCATCATCGTATCAGTCAACCGCTTTTTTTGTAGAGCATGTGGAAGACTTAAACGAAGGTTCTTATAGTTTGAAGGGACAGTATCACAAGAATCACTTCAAAAATTCAAATTTTTTGTTGTTTTTTCTTTTTTTTTCTTTTAATAATCTTTATTTCAATAACATGGTACATTACACTAATACATCACAATATTTCGCACAATATTTGATACATAAATTACACTGGTTTACGCTCCATTAAACTATTGGTTTTAGATAAAAAAAAGAAAAAGGAAAAAACATATAAAAACTAATTACAACAAAAAATTGGCGACGTCTAGTCAATAAGGATGATATACACTGCATATATAGCGGACACCGTGCAAGTCATAACCTTCACCATGTATGTAATTTTATACGCCATAGCTTCCTTTAAACTTATCTGGACTTATTAGAGGCTTAATTTATCATTGATTATAATTTCTCAATGCGATATTTCAATTCTAATTTTTTTATAAATTCCCTCAATCTCAGTTCCTTTGAATTTAACTTGTTAGTATAAAGATAGTATCTAGCAAATAAAAGAGCATAGTTAAACTTTTTTAACATCATAGTTGATGGAGCGGTAATTACAGTTGGAAATTTCCCAAGAGTAATTCAATTATGTTAGGGGAGTAGGAGGTGCCATTTTCTTCATTGAACCACTTAATAACTTCTGTAGAAAACTCTTTCGACCATCGACAGTGGATGAAAGAATGGCGAATTGAGTCAGGTTCCTGACAATACACGCACGCACTGTCGTTTTCTATTCCATATAAACAAAGTTCCTTTCTTGTTACAATAATTCCGTGTAAAAATTTAAAGTAAAACTCTCAAATTGTTTTCTTTACAGATATTTCTCAGATGTTTGAAATAGCCCGTCAATTCTATTTCGTTGGACTGCAGATCACGAGCCCATTTCCTAGGCGCCTTGAGTTCTGGATTGTCTTTGTGTATGAAAAGCCAATAGTAATCTCTGCTCTTCCATTTCAGAAGATTTATGTTTATTGAAGATGATAGCTGAAAGAAAGTATCATCTGGTAAATAAGTAAATTTAGGGTCCAAATTTAGTTTTGCTTTTTCAACTAGTCCCCTGGGTATTGCTGAGACCACCTGTAAATACTGTAAGAAGTTACATTTTAGGTTATATTTTGTGGTGAATTCACTAGGCGAGAGAAAAGCACCGTTATTCGTAAGGAGGTTGTGAACTCCGAAAATCCCTTTCTGAAACCACGATTTATAGAAAAAAATCTTACGATCTGTAAGAATTTCTTTATTGTTGAATAAAACCAAGTCCTGCCCAAGGTCAGTTTCGTAGGAGGATTTTAATTCATGAAAGCACTGTAGCATTACTTGGTAAAATTGAGGCATACCGGTCTGCTTAAGAAACCTCGAATCGTAGTTACAGCTTAACAAGAAATTTAAACCACCGTACATGTCGAAAAAGTGGTTTGGGATTGCTTTCCAAACCTGGCTCCATTCCTCATCATTAGATAAAAGCCTTGATATCCAGGCGAGCCTTAGGGATTTGGCCATTACATCCGCATTTGGAACACGTATTTCTCCTTTATCATAAATTTGGTACATTACTTGAGGCTTGATTTTGTCTTTCTTTTTTTTCCAAATGAATTGGAAAATAGTTGTATTGATAGTTGGAATACAAGTCAAAGGAACATCCAGAATTGACATATAGAGTAAACTAATTGCGGGATACCAAAGGATTTTGTTATTAGGCATCTGCCTAATATAGAAAGCTTACGTGACCACCAAATCTCTAGTTTAGAGGTTAATTTGTCAATTTTAACTAGAAATTTCTTTTTATTATTTTGCCTTTCGTCGTATGATATGAAAATGCCTAATGCTGGAACCAGTTCTTTAGGCCATTTAAACCCAAATGGTTTTTCTTCTCTTTCTCTCCAAGGGCCGAGCCATAAAGCTTTGGTTTTAGTGGGATTTAATCGTAAGCCAGAGACATTCCCGAAGGCGTCCACCACTTCGATTGCTTTTTTAGTAGAGTCGCAACTGTTGCAAATTAATGATGTGTCGTCTGCAAATTGACTTATCTTAGCTTCGGAATTGAAGACTTTGATTCCCTGTATTTCCTTGTTTTGTCGAATCTTGCATGCTAAAATTTCAGCTCCTAAGATAAAAAGAAAATAATTTGTAGAAAATCCATTGTTCAGGACCGCACTTTCAAAACTTGTGTAAAAAGTGGAGACCCAGCGTTTAACACCTTCACCGAAGTTAAGGAGATTTAAAGTGTTTTGAATAAAAGACCATTCAATGGTGTCAAATGCTTTCCGGAAGTCAAGTAAAAGTAATATCCCAGGAATATTTTGTAATTTTGTCTGTTCCATGATATCATTAATTAGCCTAATATTTTGACCAATGTATCGCCCTTTAACAAAGCCAGTTTGGTCAGGGTGAATTAACCTTGGTAAAAACCTTTCTATTTGCTTGCTATTACTTTTGATGCGATCTTATAATCTAAATTTGAGAGAGTAATTGGTCGCCAATTTGAGAGATCTGACAAACAGGAGTCCTCTTTGGGCAGAAGAGTTATGACACCTCTGCGTTGTGATATCGACAGCTCTCCTTCATTGTATGCGGTGTTAAAACTATTTACTAAGTCGCGGCTCACCAAATCAAAGAAGCAATTGTAAAATTCCGCCGTGAAACCATCATCGCCTGGCGACTTACCAGCGGGGAAGGTTTTTAAGACTTTGGAACATTCCTCTATTGTTATGTAACCCTCTAGGTCTTCTCTTTCTTCGTCTGTTAATTTAACAGTTTGCAGATCACGTACAAAATCATTAAAGGCCCCATTGTTATCCTCGTCATGTGAAGCATATAAATTCTCATAGAAGGATTCAATTGCTTTCATTATCTCGTCCTCTTCAACAAGTATTTTGCCGTCTTCTCGTTTTATTTCCGCAATTACTTTACGGTTGAAATTTCTTTTCTCTAAATTAAAGAAATACTTTGTAGGTTTTTCACCTTGTTCAACCCACCTGACTTTAGATCGAAAAATTGCACCCTTCCCTTTGGCTTCGTAAATACGTTGAAGTTCGATTTTTAAGTTGTCATATTCTTCAATTTCAGTGCTTAACTGTTCGTCCGTGTTACAGTTGTTGATTTTAATTTCTAAAGCTTCCAAACGCTTTTGAAGCTCCGTTTCTCGAATTCTCCGTTGTTTTTCTTTGTGTTTTGGGTATGAAATAGTGAGACGTCTTATTTCCATTTTAATTAATTCCCATTTTAATCGATCGTCTTTCAAATCTGAATACTTCTCACGTATAGCCGCGTAGTTTTCTTCTATAAGCTCGACATATTTATTGTTTTCCAGAAGGGAGTTATTGAATTTCCGCAAGCTGGGGCCACGCTTTTCACTGAGAATTTTAAGATCAAGTACAACGGCTTTATGATCCGGAGCGTTTGAAACTTTCGTATTAGTTTTAACGACCCAGTTTGCCACTGATTTCGATACTAGGAAGAAATCAATTCTGGATCTGACTTCCTGCGATTTGGACTCATAAGTAAAGCTTCTTTCATTTGGATAAAGCTTCCTAAAAACGTCAATTAAGCCAATGTCATCCATTATCGCAATAAGTTTATCACGATATAAAGTTGGTCTCCAAGGAATACCGCCCTTTTTGTCACTAGCTTGCAGGGTAACGTTCCAACCGCCTCCCACAATCAGATTACTAATTTCCGTATGTGACATCAGGTATCTATTTAAAGTTAACAAGAATTTCTGTTGTTGTTGAGAATCATTCGGAGCATAAATATTAAAGATTGAAATTTTGGCTGAATTGTAGATCAAATTAATTGACACAATTCTGCCGTCAAGATCCTTACCGGTCACTTCCACGTTCAGTTTGCTTGAAGGATTTATCCAAATAGAAACTCCTTTGCTATGGGTTGACCCGTGGGAAAAGAAAATAGCACCTCCCCACTCACTCTTCCATATCGGTTCATCTTTTTGTTCCGAGAATGTTTCCTGGAGGAGGTGAATCTGACAGTTTTGATCTTTCAGGAATCTAAAAATACTCCTTCGCTTAACTTGGTTTCTTAAGCCTCTAACATTTAAAGATAGGATACTAATTTTCATTTGCGTCGACATGACCATAACATGCTAATGTTGACAAACGATAATTTTATCATGAGAAACAACAACTGATAAGCAGATTTGAAATTCACAGGTTCGCAATAATTAACTTATAGTTAGATTGTCGCTATGAAATAAAAAGGAAGAAACAACAAAATTACACTGATGAAGACAATCGAAGCAAATACATACACAAAACACCAACATATACAAGCGTTTAACTTCATGCTATCTACAGGCGTAAAGGACTTTGTGTCTTATCCATCCTAATTCGAATTCAAAACGAAAACAATAATTTATCAGTAGGACTTAGAAATAAAGATGTGCTAAAACACAGTCGGGCTAGCTTGCAGTCATACGTTGTTGAGGTCTTCCTCGGAACGGATTCGTTTGGGTGCGCCATCAGGCAAGGTCTTAACGTAAATCTTGCCGTTCATGGACCATACACTGACCAAAAGTCCATTTTTTTTCATTTGGTGGGCTTCTTTAGGTTTTCGTTGATGTATAGACGTTCCAAGGCCAAAGCCGCGGCTGTTGTGGAATGTGGAAACAACTGTGTAATCTTCACATTTTTAAGTTCAATTCGCTTCTTATAAAGTGCAGTTTTCTTCTTGTGGCTGATAAACTTTACGATTATATTCTTCGGTTTGTTCTTTCCACTGTATAATTTGTGTGAGATGTCGATATCTTAACTTTGGATTGGAACATTTAAGAGCCGATGCCTCAAATTATCGAGAATCGGGCGTCAGTCGTGAAATTTCGAATTTCTTTATATTTTGCCCAAGTAACCTCTATAGTGAAGTATTTTCAAAAATAACATTAAAAGTTTCAACAGCTTTTTATTTTTTCGAAATCGGGCAAAGTTTGAAAATACGGCATATCGGCCTCCTTCGAATAGCGAAACTGGCGTTAAATAACACATTTTTATCTCGCTCGTACGTTAAAACGCGGCGTCGTCTGTTGCTGAAACACAAACACAAAATAAACACACTTTAGCTCTTTATAATACAGTAATTTTCTTTGGATAAGCTGTTCAAGTGAGAATGTATCGGCCGTTAGAAGAAAACCAGTTTCAGGTATTTAAAAAAATAGCAAATTTCACCCAACTTCCACACTATAGAAACCCAATTGGTACGTGGATTTTGGACATGGAATAACAACAGGTTTGAAGAAAAACATTTGTAAATTACTGTGTTAAAATATTTCTGGCGGCAATGAAAATTTACACCGTCGAGAGACCAAAATGTGAAGGGTAGTTAGACACGAATCGCCGACTTAATTTATGACACAAACCGCCGACTGGCTACGCAAAGCAAACGGTAGCCCTTTTCATTGAGAGAAATGCCGGAGAAAACCTTCGCAAAATTACTTAGGGGGCTTGCAGAATAATTTTACATAGTGTTTGCTGAAGTTAAGTGTTGTTTTTGAACTACGATCAACACACGCACGTCTTGTTTTAGTACACGGATCGGTCGTCGATTGAAACCGCAACATATGCATAACTAATCTTACCGTGTTTTTAAAATTATCCATTATCTGTCTGATAAAAATAATCCTCCACTCCATCGTTGTGATTGGACTGTAATAGCTGTAGCTTGCTGGACATGTGAGAACGTTGTTTTCCTGAAATTTGTCATCACTTATAATTAGCCGCAAACAAACTGACAAAAGTAACATTGTGGAACAGTACCAGAATATGTGTTGCAAGAACAAGATTGCGTGACGCATGACATGGGCAAAGGTCAATCGATGCTTTTTGAGGTATAAGCGTATGTATAAGTTCTAGAAATATTAGGTTTTTTATCCACCTTTTGATGGAAAAAAGCTTTCATGCATTGAAATCGTGTCGCTAGTTTTTTTTTTTGACATTTCATTGCATGGCATCTTGTGGCTATATATTTAAAGCATCATGATGATAGTCCTCGTTAGAATGTCCTCGTTGGTGTACCCTGTGGCCTCAGTTCATTTAACCTGGGGAATGTTAAATGTGTGGCAATCGGCGAGTGTAGCAAAAATGTCTACAATCACCTCGTGTATTGTAAATCGGCAACGAGTCGACATTACACTCAATAGTGAATCTACGCTTTTACTTACTCGAGCAGGTAGGGAGTTTCCTGTTAGACATTACAAATCCTAGAGAGCGATTTGGACATTTTTAAAAAAAACTACAATAATGTAAATCAGCATTTATATTTCAGGCATTTTTGAGACAGAAGGAGTCTCACTTTAAAATAACAGTGTGCCCACGACATCGGTATTTGTTTGGGACTAGGCGGCGGTGCGGTAACTCGCGGTGTTCGATCCCCGCAGAAGTGGCCATGGTGGCTGCACACTAGGGAACATCCTCAGCCCCAAAGGCTAAATGTAGATTAAAAGCCCATGTTACTAGGCCAGAAATACACTTGCACAAGTAAGCTCGCGTACGTATTTGCATAATTGATTTTCGTTGATAATAAATTATCCGCAATTTGTCTGGCTGGGGGAGAGGCTAATCAAAGACATACTTACACAGAAAGCCGCTGCTCAAACATACTTTCCTAATAGAAAACCGTTACTGCCTTGATTTAAAAAAAGCACAAACAAAAACAGAAAACCGTGTCCCATCGTTCCCAAATCTTACATGGTTTATTAGCTCATGCCCCCAAAACTCGTGCGGCATTTGGGGTCAGTTCACAACTGTATATTTATTAAGTGTTTTAGATACACGTGTGCACGAGCGAGAACCGCACAAAAAAAAAATCGAAAATGTTCTCATTCCCCCAGCCAACCTCTCACCCTTTGTGTGCGCTCGTGAAAACCTATCTTACTCGAAAAAAAAATACCTTTGTGACGTAAGTCTTTTTGAGAAAAAAATGTGAATTAAAGGAGGGTGCTGGGGGTTTCGTTAAAATAGTTTTGGCCTTGTGAAATTCCACTAGCTACCCCTCCGGAGACATTGTGAATAGGGTCAGTTATTATGTTCTTGCGATTTTCTCAATTTCCATGAATTATTTCCTGGATAAAAACCATTTCAGAAAGAAAAAGATTCTTTATTTGCGTGATCAGTATCCGTTAAATTTCAACACCTTAGACTAAAAGCAGTCTCTCTTCCCGCTCAGGGATATTCTAGTCAGTCGGGAAAAACGAACAAGCGAGCTGACGAGCGCTAAATCGCCTTCGGCGTTGTAATGTTACGCGCATGTGGACAATGGTGGAGCCGCTGTTGAAACAATAGAGTTCTTCTGTCGAAGGCACTACCGTGTGATAGGTTGCCCCAGGAAATTTGATGTTCACAACAAATATTAGCCCGAGAACGCAGTCCAAAGGCTTATGTGAAGTTTGAACATCAAATTTCCGAGGGAACCTACCACACATGGGGCCTGAGACGGAAGGACTCTATTGTTTTTATTGTACAACGCTAAATTTTGAGCGAAAATTGGCCAAAACGGTCACTATGCGCTGATAGGCGCCCGCTGAGGAGAGACACTATCGCGTCACGTGATCGATTTCGACCAACGGCAGCACGCCAAAATTTAGCGTCGTGCTATAAATATGTATATGCTACGCGCTAGTGTACTACAGCCGGCTCAATACTAGGCGGCTTGACACGTGCGTCACGTTTCAACGCCATGTTTGTGCAGGTGATTTTCGCGCTTGCTTCTTTCCCTTATTCGTTTCTCTCGTCTATTCCTGAGAGGAAAGAGAGACTGCTCGGTCTACTCTTCCCGCTAAGGACTAGTCCAGCCAAAACAACCCGCGAGTGCACGTAAAAATTGCTTGCGGCGTTCGGCGATTTTCGCTCGGCTTCCACACGCGCGTCACGTTTCAACGCCATAGGCGATTTCGCGCTCGCCGGCTCCCTTGTTCGTTTTCCCATAGTTAGTAGAGGGGAACTAACTATGGTTTTCCTCGACTATCCCTGAGCGGAAAAAGAGACTGCCCGCAGCCTAAGGTGTTGAAATTTGACGGACACTGATCACGCAGATAAAGAATCTTTTTTCCAAAATGGTTTTTATCCAGAGAATAATTCGTGAAAATGAGGAAATCGGAAGAACATAATAACAGACCGTTCATTTCTTATTCACAATGTCCACGGAGAGGAAACTAGTGGAATTTCACAAGGCCAAAACTATTTTAATGAAACCCCTAGCCTACTCGTTAATTAAAATTTTTTTTTCGAAAAGACGTCGCCTTTTCACAGAAGTTTTATTTCGTGCAAGATGGTTTTTCACAAGCGCGCACAAGAGGCCGGGGGAATGAGAACATTCCTTTTTTTTTCGCCGTTGCGATTGCACACTCGCGTACCTAAAACACTTGATAAATAAACCGCTGTGAATAGATTTCAGAAACCATGTTTTACTGAATGCAGCGCGAGTTTTTGGGGCACAAGCTTTTACAAGCCACATAAGATTTGGGAACAGCGGGACTAGGTTTTTTGTTTTTGTTTTGTTTTTTGTTTTTATCACGGCGGTAACGGTTTTCTGTTACGAAAGTATGTTTGAGCAGCGGTTTTCTGTGCCACCTCTCCCCCAGGAACATGAAAGAGTTGGTAAAACAGCGCACACCAGATTAACCGAGTAAACAAATTGCGACTAATTTATTCTGAACAGAAACCATTCATACAAATGTTTACGCGAGCCTACTTGTACAAGGCGCTCATAACATGAGCTGAATGAGCCTTTTTAAATCCATATCGAGTTTCTGGGGCTGAGGATTTTCCCTTGTGGGCAGCCTCCTCTGTGGGGATCGAACACCGCGCGTTATATTGCAACGCCACCTAGTCCCAAACAGATTTCAAAGTCGTGGGCACAATGTCAATTTTAAGTGAGACTCTTCTGTCGCAAAAATGCATGAAATAAATACGCCGATTTAATTTACAAAAATGGCCAAATAAAAACTGGCTCTCTAGGATTTGCAATGTCTAACAGTAAACCCCCTACCTGCTCGAGTAAGTAATAGCTGGGATTCACTGTCCACTGTAATGTCGTCGCTGATTTTACAATACATGAGGTGACTGTAGACATTTTTGTTACACTCGCCGATCGCCACACATTCAGCATTCGCCGGGTTAAATAAACTAGGGCCACAGGGTCCACCAACAAGGACTATCACCATGGGTGATGCTTGTATAGCCATAAGAGGGGGGAGGGACAGGGGGTTTAAACCACCCGCTTCCTGTACCCTTTAATCCCGGTTCCTGCTCTGTATTTGTTGGCTCCCGCCTCTTTGCATTTTTTTAGATTGCGAAGTATTGCGCAATGTTGCGTTATTTTCCCCTTTTTCTCCTGCTTCCCGCCACCTCTTCTCCCGCCTCCCGTACACCTCCCCCCGCTCCCCCTGCCCCCACATAAGATGCCACCCAATGAAATGTCAAAGAAAAAAAAACTAGCGACGCGATATCAATGCATGAAAGCTTTTTTCCATCAAAAGGTGGTTTAAAAAAAGTATATCTGTAGAACTTTACGCTTGCACCTCAAAAAACTAATTCCTATAAAATGCGATTGCATCAATAAACCTTGCCCATGTCATGCGTCACGCAATCTTGTTCTTGCAACATATATTCTGGTACTGTTCCGCAATGCTACTTTTGTCAGTTTGTTTGCGGCTAAATGATGACAAATTTCGGGAAAACAACGCTATCATATGTCCAGCAAGCTACAGCTATTACAGTACCAATCACAACGATGGAGTGGAGGATTATTTTTATCAGACAGATAATGGATAATTTTGAAAACACGGTAAGATTAATGTTACATGTTGCAGTTTCGATCGAGCGATCCGTGTACTAAAACAAGACGTGCGTGTGTTGATCGTAGTTCAAAAACAGCATTTAACTTCAGCAAACACTATGTAAAATTATTCTGCAAGCCCCCTAAGTAATTTTGGGAAGGTTTTCTCCGGCATTTCTCTCAATGAAAAGGGCTACCGTTTGCTTTGCGCAGCCAGTAGGCGGTTTGTGTCATAAATTCAGTCGGCGATTCGTGTCTAACTACTCTTCACATTTTGGTCTCTCGACGGTGTAAATTTTCATTGCCGCCAGAAATATTTTAACACAGTAATTTACAAATGTTTCTCTTCAAACCTGTTGTTATTCCATGTCCAAAATCCACGTACCAATTGGGTTTCTGTAGTGTGGAAGTTGGGTGAAATTTGCTATTTTTTTAAATACCTGAAACTGGTTTTCTTCTAACGGCCGATACATTCTCACCTGAACAGCTTATCCAAAGAAAATTACTGTATTATAAAGAGCTAAAGTGTGTTTATATTGTGTTTGTGTTTCATTAACAGACGACGCCACGTTTTAACGTACGAGCGAGATGAAAATGTGTTATTTAACGCCAGTTTCGCTATTCGAAGGAGGCCGATATGCCGTATTTTCAAACTTTGCCCGATTTCGAAAAAAATAAAAAGCTGTTGAAACTTTTAATGTTATTTTTGAAAATACTTCACTATAGAGGTTACTTGGGCAAAATATAAAGAAATTCGAAATTTCACGACTGACGCCCAATTCTCGATAATTTCAGACATCGGCTCTTAACACCTCACCCAACTTGATGACCACATCTTCCGTGGAAGTGTACAAATTTTTGGGGACGCCCAGGATTTCCAACGAGTTCTTGCGTGTGTACTGTTCCAGATCATCATGGCTTTCGTACAGCTCATCCATCTCTGATTTCTGATCATTCACTTTCTTTCCAGGCGGTGTGCATCACGGCCCACAAAGGGTCATGGGTAAAAATATAACTGATGTCCATATCACTCTAGACACGATGGAGTAAACATGTCACGAGAGAGCTTACAATGGCGGTAAAAATGAGAATTAAGACTCCGTTTCCCGTTTTGAAAAGAATAACTGAGGACACAAATGTAGATTGTTTTGACTGGTTAATTTTTTGGTTACATGGACCAGGTGAATACGTTTTTTCACGATTTGGAGTCGATCGAATGTGCAAACGTGCAGACGACTATCTAAATAAGAACTGAAACCAGTTCGTTTCTCGGAAAGTTTTTCGTATTTGTTTGGCACTTTGACTAGATCAGCGGTAAAAGAGATCCACAACACTTAGTTTGCTGGTATCGTTCACGGACTTACGCTACCGGGAAAGATTAGAGAGCGTGGACAACGAGCAAGGTGAGAAAGCCGGCTGACGTACGCGTGTGATTACGATTTTTCACAAACATGGAAATCAGATCTTCCTTCAGGCAAAGAAAGCAACACAAGGAAATAGCCTAACAACTTATTGAAAATGTATTAGACAAAATATTACTTGTGGTAGTCGTCCTGGAAATTCAAGTCTTTCCTGATAACAGCCATTCAAAGGGATTCCCCAAGTTTGCTGATGTGAGCTCACGGCCACACAAAAATGTAAACTTTGTTGTCTTAATAACATCATTTATACTCTTGTCCTTGGTTTTACAAAAGGTTTGTACTTCATCAAGCATGTTTTATTTTCTCTTATATCAAACACTGCACATTAGTTTTCTCAACCTTGCTATAAGACTAGTGATGCTGATCCCAAGGCAGAGCCATACTTCCATATATATATACTCCTCTGCTTCCTATTTTAACAAGTTACTAACCTACATTCCCACAGTCACTGATTATAAAAAAAATTGATACCGATGTTGTTCATTGACCTTCTTGTCTGCTTAAGAGAGGTGTTTCCTTTTACCGAAAACATGTGAAAATAATTTGGTCCAAAGGTTTCACTGTAAAAGATTGCATTCAAGCAAATAATAGAAAAACATTTTCTATGTTTGCATAGCCTGATATAAACACGAGAATGGTTGGGAGAATTCAAGAGTTATGCAAACCCTTGAGGGTTTGCAGGGAGTGCTCAGCCTGGGTTGTGTATAGACTTTTGAGAAACCTCCCCCCCCCCCCTCCACTTGAGTGTTTACAGGAAAAGTTTTTCCTTGCTTTATTCAACTGTGTTCACACACTTGCATTCAAACACACATCTCAGTCACTCAGAGTGCAAGTTGTATCTTAGTTATTTTAAAAAATAAAATGTATTTCTCTGTCTTGTCTGTACCAAGTCAGTTGAAAAGTATGGAACATTTGAGTGGATTGCTCCTTCACGTGGACATGTGTAGGCTGGATAGTAAATAATTTTAACAATATTGTCTGATCTGGTAATTGAAACATCACATATTTGACAGTGTGTACTATCAGAGCTCAGGGATAATTTTTACCTCTAGGAATACCTTGCCCGCAAAGCCAGCGCTCTTGCTGAAGTTTGATGAGAAGAAATTTATAGCAAAGCCAGGAGCTTACAGCTTTGCCACGAATTTTTTTTTACCACACTCCAGTAATACCACAAAAGACACACACAAGCTAGGGAATGCTGACGGTTCCCGAAATACAGGCAAGGATTGTTGAGAAAGCCCTTCTTATGTGACGGCTTCAATTGTTACTTCACTTTCAGATCACTTCAAATTTCCTTTTAATCCCTGAGGACACTTTGTGATGGCTATGATGATAATTGCTTCTAAAATATCTCACTGTCCTGTGTTTCTGGACATATCTGAAAGGTAGATAGTTACCTCAGACCTGTATATGAACATTTTAAAGATAAAGCAGTATGGCCAAAGCTCCAACCAGAACCTGATAATGATCAGGGGTAAATTCAATAAAACTTTTACAAGTGCAGCTATTGTTTTACAGTTTGAAAAACAATACACTTGTAAATAATAGTTGTAAAAGTTTTATTGAATTGGCCCCTGAATGCAGCTATTCTTCTAAACTTTGGTGTTTGTTATATATTGCCAACAGGAGTCAGTAAGTTACTTTACTGTTGTCTTGTTTGTCAGTTAGAGGGTGTAGTTCATTTACTGTGCTAAAGCACAGTGCTGAAATTTACTTGCAATACAAACAACTTTATTCCAAATGTTTCACTTTGTAGTTTGGGTTACAAGGCTTCCAAGAATATCAAGTAAATATTTATTTCATCTTCTCTGTGAGAAAAGACTGGTGCACACAGTGTATCTCAGTAGCAGCACTATGGCAAAAAAGAAGAAGAAAACCTTCAAACTCCTAAATCAAAGACCAGAGTAGTAGAAGACAACCAAACGAGACAGGCACACAGGATACCTATTGCTTTTTGCACTGATTACTATTTTCACTGGGCACTTTTATATGTGAACACACCTTTTTTTCAAGTACTCATGCATGAATTTGGGTGCCTTACTACACTGTGAGATGAAGATCTGTGCTTGGGCTCTAAAGTGATCACCAATTCCATGTGTTTTAAATGTGCCTTTCTTTAACTCCAAGGTTACAACTTAGCAAACACCTTCTGTCAGTCTGCTTATATACCAATAACGCCTGCCTATGCTCACATTTTTAAATTGCCTCTGATGGAGCAAAAGAGAGCTCCGTTTTCAAAATGTGTACATAATATTGCATATTTTTGGATACCCAGTAACACAGCACTAGTCTGTACCAGTGCACAGACACCAAGTGTGAACATATCCATAAGCTATTGGAAATCAAAATTAGCCTCGAAATTCTTAAGCACTGAAATAAAGTTCATACATAATCTATTCCACTGGTGGCAGAGATGTGCACAGTTGTTGAAGAACTGACTGTCAGAAAATAATAAGATTACACACAAAACAGTGACAAAACAGTACCAACTTTTGCTTGTACGAGTTCTTTTG
The DNA here is from genome assembly GCA_964030785.1 of Siderastrea siderea. Classification (NCBI taxonomy): domain Eukaryota; kingdom Metazoa; phylum Cnidaria; class Anthozoa; order Scleractinia; family Rhizangiidae; genus Siderastrea; species Siderastrea siderea. The sequence goes on from OZ034968.1 coordinate 43,687,582, forward strand.
CTCACCATTTTATTATCAGAATATACAAATAAAATCACTGTTTATGTCTTGTGACAAAACAAAAAAAAGAAACAGCTTCACTGACGACTTAAAAAAACTCGTACTATAAAATAAGCTCACTTTGTACAGCACCCGTGTAACCTGCTTGGACCTCATAAATTATAAAAACAAGGGAGATAAAATGCTGAAATGCCCGAGGCATTACAGAAATTGACCTTTTTCCTCTTTTCTGGTTCAAATTTGAGCAGAACCTTTCGAAGTTTGATGTTATTCGCTTCGTGTCGGCTTTCATCTCGGTCTACTTTCTCAGCCGGTTTCCCGGGAGATCTGCTGCTTGGATTACATGATCTCTTCATTCTACGATACTTTTAACGGCTTGTAACGAAGAAACTATAAGGGGTAGACCCTAACTGGCCAAGATAATGGGCAAATACCCTTAACAGTAAGCAGCTTCGAGTCCAAGAAGAGCTGTGACATTAACAGTGAAATCAACACGGCGGCTTTCAACTAGCTGCCCACTTTGAACTTCTCATTAACGCAACTAAAACATTTACCTTCAACGATAACCTGACCAGAACTAAGATATGGTATTCTAAAAACTTTAGGATGAGGTATAATTTCGAGAACAAAATCACAAACGTCGAAAATAACGAAAATTCCACCTCATACACTTCTCGAAGCGGCTCTTTCCGAGCGCAAAAATGCCTACACAAATGACGCGTTCTGATTGGTCAAATCTCGTGACGCACACCGCCTGCTTTCTTTCTAAGTGCTTGTAGTTCTACTTTCATCGCGTCGTTAGCTTTCATCACTTCACTTAGTGACACATTCAAGGAATTTAATTGCTGTTCTTGAAAGCTGAAGGAAGATTTTAAATCGGCCACCTCGCTTGCCAACTTTCTCTTTTCAATTTGAATATCTTTAAGAGTTGTTTGGACGCTTGAAAGCATATCTTTTATATCTTTAAGGCTCGGTTCTTGCTCAGGAACTGTTTCGTAGAACTCTGAATCTTCATCACCTTCGCCAGCATCTTTATCGCTGGCACACTCAGTCGCATCCATGTTTAGTTTCTTGGCTGAGTTTGAGTCGTCTTCAGTGGAACCTCTCTCGCCTCGTTTGTGTTTACCTCTTCTCTTTTTCATTTATGTTGCATACTTAAATATTTACTTCTTATAGCAGATTTTACTCGAATTTAGGAAGGAGTTGGGCTCCGCTCAAAAGTCACGTCCGAATTCTACGGTTGCACGCATGCTCTCCCCAAGAACACATTTACAGGAAAGGAAACCTACAAGAAGTGGTCCATTTTCGTAAAAATGACAATGCCAGTGTAATGAAGCTGAAAAAAGAAGTGATATCATTACGCTAACAACAGGAACTCAAGCTCTAGACTTGAAAAATTCAGGCTGAACTTTCAAGTTTTGCCATTTTGGCTTGAAAAAAGTAGCTTAAAATGAATTGCAGTTCCACTTTCCTTCAATATTTCACTTGGTATCTTGCTCTTGATGTTCTAGTGCATTTCTTGTGTGAGCAATAGTACTAAGCCATGGTTTTAGTCGCGCTTTATTAAAAATAGCAAAAAAAAAAACACCGTGACACTGTCCATTTAACCAGCTTGCGTTAACACTACAGCGTTAAATAAACGTAAACATAACCATATGAATGGCCTTAAAAAGAGACATGTACCTGATTTGCAATTGCCTCCACTCCGTATTCCAGAAGGGCTCTGTGAACGATGATCGGATTGGCCGAGTCACCATTTGGCATGGTAATCACAATCCAGTAGCTTATACGTGGACGCAATCTTTTATTTACAACAGAGGGATGATCCGATAACCAGCTATGTCTCGACTTGCTTGAAACTTGGCTTGGTGTGATTGAATCGTCTTCACTGTCAGCACACTGATCACCATCATTTTCGGAATGGTCTCCACCTTTCTTGTTTGCTTTTCTCTTGGGGCCTTCCGTGCTCACAGCGCTAAAAAAGAGGGGGTGAACAGGGGTATGCAAATCCGCCAATCCGTCATAATTTAATGACCGAATCCATCGATCCGTTGTAATTCAATGACCAAATCCGTCGATCTGTTAAAAAAGGTCTAACTTTCAAATCCAAATTTTATTTGTTACTCGGATTTGTGAAAAAACGCATCTGGAGTTGTTTTGTGTTAGCTAAGAAGCAATCAGCATTTTGCTATATTAACGCTAAACTAAAAGAACTACCTCTACATAAGAAATCTGTTGTTGATCCTGACTTGTCGTCCAAAACGTGTTGTGGCTCCTACTAGAAAGGTAGATCGTCTGTCCAGTTCCAGATCTTGAATCTCCCTCTTCCAAGTCCTCGTCTTCGTCGGTACTTGAATCATACTCTGCAACCTCCACGTCATTTTTGGGATTTCTTTCGATTGCCTTGCCTTCCTTTTCATTCTCTACTACAGAGCCTTCAGACGCGGCCAAGTCGACTTTGTTTGCAGATATCTGAAGCTGTCTCTGGTAAATCACCTCTGGCATCGTTCCATGCTGAGCCATGGTTGTTTCCTGACGGTTTGTTCTTTGCCGAACTGCAGCTCCGTATGTCAGGGCGTAGTTACGCGTTTCTCCTACTGCTTTTTCTGAAAGTTTTGCTGCTGGGAGCTGTGGAATGGATGGAAGTTCAGCTAAGGGAATTTCATGTTCTGGGTCAGGGTACCAGGAGCTCTTTTCACTGGTGTAATAACACACTGTCGAAGACGAGAGCCATTTAGTACATTCTTTTATTGTGTTGCCCAAGTCTCTGCAGTATTCCTTCTTTGACAGCAGCGGATGTTTAATGTGGCTGGTAGAGTGCAGATGTTCGACGTCCAGGGTCGTGCAGCTAAGAAGGTTGGTGGCTTCGAAAGAAAACAGCGACTTCATTCTGTCCAATCCCCAGTGTAGCATATCGACCGAACTAACGATTGCAGCAGAAACCATACCTTGGGGTCCATTCAGTGTCATCTCAGAACATCCCTCTTTTGAGCGAACCGAGTTTTCATACTCAGCGAGCATTTGCTTGCATTCCTTGACCTTTTCCATAGCCTCTGGTAAGGTTCTTGGTGTAGAGATTGTCCTTTTTTATGCACAGAAAAAGCATTGTAAAGCTTGCCAATGGAGTTTAAAAATCTCGCTGTTTCGGAAAGAGGTGTGATTATTTTTAATGAGTTTGATTGTGCGTTGCATACATACACGACGGAGTCAAACTCGACACAAATGCCAGTTGGTTGCTTGAACTGGCATTCCAAAACAGGGCCATCATGACTTCAACTTTGGTGCCAGCAACAATCTGAACCCTACCGTCCCCATCAATCTTGAAGAGACTTGCCGCTACTTGATCGGTTAAAATGATTCCGTTCTGAAAAGGCGCAACTGTGCATCTTGCGTTTTGTGCTTTGTAAACGACTTGGCTTTCACAGGAGGCGAGTTCTATTAGAGTTATGCCTTGATTGTGTGAAACAAAGAGCTTGCTGTTGTTCACACAAAGGCTGACAAAAGAATCCCAGTCGTCCTCATAGCCAGTGATGCATTGGACATTTATCGCACATACCCCGAAGCCATCATATTTGAGCTGTGCACTGTGTATTCTCCTCGAATGTGAATCTCCCAGGAACACAAGCTTTCGGTCAACAAACGTGATTGCCTGAATGTGCGCTTCGATAGCCTTTTCACTGAAGTTTACTTGGTGTTTCTCATGTCCAAGTAATGCATATTCCCCTCTTTTCTCTTGAGATATCTGCTCGCTTCTTTGCACAACTCTGCCAATGTTCCTGTTAATGACAAGCCAAAGCGTTCTTTCAGAGTGTTCCAGCATTTAACTGATGTTATCTTGCTTGAATGCAGTTGCACATGGTTCACTTCAAGTTCGACGATTAAGACAGGACCATCCTGGGAGCTCACAAACGCGACGTTGTTCTCACGGTGTACTTGAGTTGAAGCAAGGTTTTTCTTGACAAAAGATATTTTGTCGACAGGACTGTGTAGACGGGCGCGGTAAAGAGTGGAAGAAGCCACCTTGCTGTCCCATGAAAGAAACAGAAACCATCCAAACTTTGCACTGATTGGAGAAGGGTACATACCAAGACGGTTGTTGTCGGTGAATTTGTCAAGCTCTGGAATAAGGGTGTGGCAGATATAACCGACGCTTGACAGGAAAGAAGTTAGTGCATCACTGCATAATGTTAAGACTGCCAAAGGATCTTGGCGGTCCTTATTCTTAACATGGTCATTTTGTGGTATGAGTTTTCTTGTCTTGGACATGGTATCGAAGGTAGAGCGGTTTCGTAGAGTGCAAAGCAAACCAATGTTGCTACAGTCATTCATCAGCTTGAGCCACCATTTGCTAAATGATGCTTTCAAACTTTTCCCCACGTGCACACAGTCAGGTAGTACGGTGGGAAGAGAAATTTCAGGATCGATATCCCCTTCTTCAATACTTTTCCTGGTCATTTCAAAGGCACCCTTGTTGCCTGTCTCGCAATCTGCTTTCACAACAAAAATTGCGCGCTTAACCCATTGACTCCTGAGCAAATTTACGCGCGACCACCCCCAATTTCCTGAACATTTTTCAGCATTCAGTCGAAATAAACGACTTGAAAAAATTAACACAATGCGCAGTAGATAAAGACAAATTCTCAGCTTTTGTTGTTACGTTTTATTTCCCCATGGATAGTTAGTGAGTTATTTTTTAATTACAAGGATTTGTCAGGATCGAAAATATATTGTCAAATTTAGCTCCAAAACAAGATTTAAGGAATTCTTTCAACCGCGCGCCATTTGCAGTCAAAATCGCAAAGACACTAAAGACAGTAAACTTTGCAGTTGTCATTCTCATGAGAAAAGCCGTGTCCATTCCCGATATATTGCACAATTATTATTCATCAGAACTTTTAGTCCAACCACTTTTTCAACACCAGAGGGAAAATAGAGAAGTTTAACTTAGTAGAAAATCTGCAAAACGCTCAGAAATGCAGGCCCTTGGTACAAAAAGCAAACACGTGCTCAGAGACACGTATTCCTATGCTGTTCCTTTACAGTTCAAAATACTCCCACCGGGAATCACAGCATAATTCCATAAATTTTTAAACAGATACCATTCATTTGACATTACAAAGAAAGCCATTTTTCATTTATTTCTATAGCAGCGAAATTTTAACATGAAACGAAGAAAAATTTGAGACGATCACTGCCACAAAAGGATCAGGTTTCAGGGTCAAAATGGATCAAAAGCTTATGCAAATAACTGTTGGCATGTTTAGATCTATTTTCGTTGTGAGAATTGAACAAATATGCTTGTAGAAATAAAAAGAATCTTCAGAAAAGAAAATTTTATGCACACTGAAGAAAAAAGTCACGAATCGAAGAGGGAAAGCTTGCTTTAAAACACAGATGGCGCAACACAAATAAGCGCGTCTGCTTTCGATTCGTACACAAAAAATACAGCGCAAGAAGCACAGTCATTTCTGATGTGATGGTTAAATTTAATAGTTTGCTGAACCAGTGAGTTAAACAGCACATCATAGGAAATAAAATTTACACTGAAAGAGGTTCATTACCTGGTCTAATTGTTCAAAGGAAAGATTCACAAGTCTTGATTTCTGCTCGCAAAATTTGACTCCACGCGGTCTTCAAGTCTTGTCGAATCGGCTAAACTTTTCATCGCTTTGTACTAGGAAACTATCCACTTCAAAGCGTCCTAAACATTCACTGATCTAAAGCAAAATTTTTGCCTTTCATTTTGAGACTCAGAGAGGTTTTTTTTTCCCGTATAGAACGAAAAAGAACCGTAAATTGCACTACCTCTCCGTGCGTAAACAACATGCTGCGCCATATTTCTTCATCGCAAATTGAGGGACGAAAAAAAGTCTTTCTAGTACCCCGAAAGAGCTCCAAAAATATGCGCAAAAGACATATTCTGATTGGTTTATTTGTCCCCTTTAACAATAGAACAATAGGGGAACCAAAATCCTTAAGGAGGGGAGGGTAGAGGCTTTTTCAAACACATGGTTTTACCGGGGCGGTTTCGGGCGCTTCAGGGAATTCAGGGGTTGTCACGCACGGGCGGTTTCGGGCGCTTCAGGTGTCAATGGGTTAATACACTTTTCTTTCTGGTCAAGGCAAGTTGTGCAAGCGCGTAGAGATGAATGATGGCTTACGTGACCTTTCTCTTTGCATTCATCGCACACGTCATTCATGTCAAAGCAGGTCTGGCAAAAGCTTTGGCAATGTTCAAAGCATTTTCCAAGTGTGCTCTTTGATGACGAAGCCCGACTCTGGCAAGACTTACAGGTTTGTAAGATCTTAACCTGTTCTATCAACATGTTGTGGCAGGCCTCTGCTGTTTTCCCAGACTTTGTGGAGTACTCAGTGGCACAAGGTAGGCTACACTTATTGTCACCCTTGTAAAAATGGTACCGGGATCTTGGCGGGATCTTGCCAAGATCCCGGCAAGATTCCCGCCGGGATCCCGCCGAGATTTTGGCCGCCGGGATTCCCGGTTCCCGCCGGGATTCTTACCGGGATTCCCGGCGGCCAAAATCTCGGCAGGATCCCGGCGGGAATCTTGCCGGGATTCTTGGCGGGAGGCGGGATTCCCGGCGGCCAAAATCTCGGCGGGATCTCGGCGGGAATCTTGCCGGGATTCTTGGCGGGAGGCGGGATTCCCGGCGGCCAAAATCTCGGCGGGATCTCGGCGGGAATCTTGCCGGGATTCTTGGCGGGAGGCGGGATTCCCGGCGGCCAAAATCTCGGCGGGATCCCGGCGGGAATCTTGCCGGGATTCTTGGCGGGAGGCGGGATTCCCTGCGGCCAAAATCTCGGCGGGATCCCGGCGGGAGTCTTGCCGAGATTCTTGGCGGGTAACCGGATATCTCGGTGGGAGTGTTGCCGGGATTCGCGGCGGAAAACAAAACCCCTTGCGGTCAAAATCTTGTTGAGATCCGGTCGGAAAGCGAAATTCCCGTCAGCCAAAATCTCCGGGGGTCCTGTGTGGAATCTTGCCAGGATTCGCGATGAGAACGTAATTAACATTAATCAAACTACCAGACGCTGACAAAACTATGTCCTATATTGCAGTCCCAAGTATTGTTGACATGATTGTTATCAGCCTTGCACGTGTTTCTTAATTGAATTATCCGTAATGTGGTCTATTTCCATGTGACAATTACGAGAAGACAAAGAATAGTTCACGTGCATGTGTTGTTACTTTAGCGCGCTGAATTTAACGTTTTTGGTTAATTTCCACGTTCCCCATGAAAGCCTCGTGGTGCCAGGAGCGTTGCTGGTGGAAGGAGGCAAGTGTCTTCTTTATTTGCTGTGAAATCCGTAGCATCTGCAGGAGAATAAACCAACGAACAGGAAGAGTTTGATGGTGTTTTGTTTTGTGTTTGTTCGCACTTGCATTTTGTACGCTTACATGTAAACGATATGTCAGTTCGCGGTTCAGAGAGATCGATTTATTTGTAGTCAAGACAAAGCATGGAATAGTGGCCGTGCAGAAACTCGGGTTTGTTCGTGATCATCTAAGAAAAGAACAGTGTGCTGGACGAGAATTGTTAGTGGAAATTTAAATGCTGAGTGAAAGAAACGTGTGAAATCTGAAGTATCTGGCAACGCAGTTTTGCGAAGCACGTTTTACAATTGTCATCAAAGGAACAAATATTGTTTAGTACTCCAAAGTATTCAGAATTTCACGGAACCGCCCCATTGGAGGAGACAGGTGGAAAGGCTTAGGTTTATAACATGCACACCGTTTCAGATTCTAGGTTAATCTACATCGTCATTTCAATATTACTCTTTCTTTAATAAACGTAAGTGTATTAAATTTTGTTAACGCGTTCTGCCTGAACATACGTGCAGGGTTTGTAATTGGGCGAAGCTTATGCAAACACAAATTAAATCGCTAAATACTAGGAAAGGTGGGGAATTTGTGGAAAACAGCTGCGCCGCTTGCATTGCGCTTCAACTTGTTTATAAATGTAAACATGAAATATGACCATGTAGGTATGAACAGGGATGACTATCTGTTTTTGTATAACCCTAAGAATCCAATAAATTGTATCTAGTAAATAATACCATTATTTTCCTTTGTCTTTGTGCTTTATTTTGGATAGTTCAACTGAAAACAGAATGTGCGAGGACCTTTTAAATGAAAACTATGTGCATCTAATTAGACTATCTCAATTTGTTAATTGGAATTTATCTTGCGTAGTTCTTCCTCAACTATTCGCCTTGGGAAAGAATACAAAGGGAGAACACGTTATGGAGAATAAAAAGGTGAAACCGACAACGCCGAACAAAGAAAAATAGAATTCAAGGGATTACAAACAAACTATACTTCCCGGTAACTTTAAGCCTCAGTTAAACGAACCTCCCGCCAACTTTACAACTCGAGGTGAACGCTTTTTTCTCTTCACAACATTTCCTTCAGAATTTTGCCCTCGGTAACTCAAACCTTCAAATAACTCGAACCTTTTTTATTTTCCTTAAAGGTTCGAGTAAAGAAACTTAACAAGGAAAATGACAATGTAAAAATAAAGTGTTTGTTTTTGGCGTCTTCAAGTCTTGCAGAAATTGGCTGCTCGGCAAACTGTGGTCACGCAAGTCACGATTATTTTGTCATGTAGTGCAAAGCTCGTGAAATTGTAGTCTAGTGAAATTGTCGATCGCAAATTATTTATCTATTGTTGCTGTTGTTTTGCATCTAAAACTGTTTAACAAGGAACCATTTTCAGTATAAGATTCTGCAACTTGCTGCAAATTCTGAAATTTGTCAGACGTGTCACCTGGCTGTTCTGTTCGCTACCGGGCTAAATTGTGTCAAGTTTACGCAAATCTGGAGAAGACGGCGAAAATTAAGCTTACTTTTGAACTCACAAAATGAATGCTTTAGTAATGTCGAAGAGCAAATTAGTTACCGGTTAGTAAGTTTATTTATACCCTCCTCACACATTTTTATAGGTAAGTCAAGCTTTTTGTCAGTGTGGATTTTTTGTCACAAAGGAGCCTCTCTGTGAGAGACCCGCCAATGGTCAGTTTACTTGACTGAAATCAACTTCACCAATTAAAATAAATTAAAGGTTAACAGTGGACGACATATAAAAGGGTTCTTTCAGCGAAAAAAAAAGGCAACGAACAGCAGTACACGCTGAGGCTTTTGAGTGAAATATAAAAGTGAAACTCACTGACCTTTTTCTCACATGTTGGATGCTCGGAGCGACCAGACTCGTCGAAGGAAAGAAACCCTGGCCAGTTAGCGGCTTCCATCGCGGCAAATTAGTAAGCTGTAGAGACTATAGACGTCCTTTGGAAATTTTTGAAAGCATTTAACTCGAATGTTTATTCCTCAAATGTAGCTTTGTCCACAATATCTTCTCATCCTTTGTTTTAGTTCATTCTCAGTACACTTTAGTGTGGATTGTTTTGCTGGGTTTAGCATGCCGGCCGTTCTCTCGTTGACAACAGTTTCTTGAATTTCTTTCAAAACGTTCTCTTGCTTCAAACTTGACAGAACCATGTTGTTTTCGGTAAAAATAATAAGTTAAACGTTTCAATTTTTCCCTGTACATACAACAAAAAGAAGCCATTTTCAACTTGTTTTGTGGAAAAGTTCTCGCACTTGTTGGGTTACGCGAGCACCGCTCGCCGATGGCGTGATTGAATCAACCAATCAGATTGCTCCATTAACGCAATGGCGGGAGTCAAGGCGGGATTTTTTGGCGCGACTACGGTATTAGGTACATGGCCGGCAAGCAGCGAAAAAAGTTAAATTCAGAACGACAACATATTAGTCACAGGAAACAGCATTTAAAAACCCTTGCTTAACTCTTCCTTGGTGGCTTATAAAGAAAGTTCAACAAAGAGATGACATGACATCACCTAGACAGAAGTAGTCATTTAAAATACGGGGATGCGAAAACGAAGTCCCCTGCATAAAAGGTAAGCTTATTAGTGACAACAAATAGACATCACTGGTCTGATAAAATGAAATGACTTGTAAAACAGAGCCGATCAGCGCCAGCAGCGTTTCTGATCGTTGCTATTTTGGTAGATGTCGCGCGTAGCGGCAAAGCTACAAAACAACCGCCGGTTAAGTTGCTCTTCGTCGATTGTTAGTTTCAGTTATATCGAGATCCAGGAATGATTCTCCTTACGGATACAGCACTGCGTTAACTGTCACTTTAATCACGTTTGTAGATTATAAACTTTTCAAGATTAATAGAGTTCGGGATTATTGACCATCGTCTTTACAATCTCGCACAACGTGCCAGCGCGAACTCCCGCACGATGATCGCCCCATTTTTTTATTCATCAACATAACGAGCCATACAAGATCGCTGTTTGAAACGAACTCTGATAAAAATATCAATTGCAATAGACCTCGCTAATGTTTGCTCGGACTCTACATACCACAACTTGTAATATTTTTTCTGAAGTCTCATCACGGTCAGTTATGAATCTGCGCATCTTGCCAAGATCGTAGTTGTCTTGCCGAGATTACGGTTGTCTTGGCGGGATCACCGAGGTCTTGGCAAGATCACGCCGGGAACCGAAACTCTCGCCGGGATTCTTGCCAAGATCCCGGCCAAGATTTTTTCTTGCCAAGATCTCGTTAGAATCCCGGCGGGGAAATTCCGTTTCCCGGCAAGATTTTTCATTTCCCGGCAAGATCCCGGTAGGAAGCGGGATTCTTGGCGGGATCCCGCCGGGATCCCGGTAGCCATTTTACAAGGGCAATGCTTGTGAGAGAGGAGACTATTGCTTCGGTGACAAGGTTTTCCTTTAAAAAATCAGCACTTGGCTTGGGGTTTCTTCTTACGTAATCAATGTCAAGGTTGAATTTTAAGCCGACATTTTCTTTCAGTCGTTCATCGAATTCAATTGTCGGTTTAATTGCTGTGCCATCGTTCACAAGGCAGCAAGGATACACAGTCAAATAACTTGTCTCGACGATAAAAACAGCATGAAATGCCTGCATAAGCTGGAGTTGTCCTAACGGAAGTGGCTTCCACACTCCTGGCTCATTGGTATAACCAGCTTGGTGTTTAAGGCACGTCTGATAAAGGGGTCCTCCAAGATTCATTCGCGTTTCGTTGGCGGGATCAAAATGACTCCCTCTTCCCTCACTGCGGTTCATGGGACCACTAATAGAGCATGCAACCTTCCCTCCGAAGTAGGTAATTGTGTTGAAAAACTCGATAACATCTTTGTCATACTCGTTTAAAGGATCATAATAAATTTCTACATCGTTCAAAAATTTGTAGAGAATTCGGTATTTGTCTATTTTTCCTTTGCGAATGAGGTCATTGAGTTTAATGCACACAGGATCGGTCATTTCTACGCCATATATCAAGGAGGTATTGTCATCTTGGTCAAAGTCACTATCAACTTCACTAAGGCCTTCTTCAACTGGACTTTCTATATCAATTTGGCCCTCTTCGCCGTCACTGTCTTGACCCTCATTCTCGGTCGACCTCTCACTCTCTGCACCCTCATCACTCCAATCAGTGTCACTTTCCGTCATGTTTCTATAATCGGATTAAAGCAGGACAAAACAAGTATTTAGATTCAGACTTTTAATCATATATTGAACTATTAACACAATGGTTCAATTAACTGCAATCAATTTTCGTCATTAAATAGTTAAGATACATCAAAATAGGACAACTATACTACTGTCTCCCTTTCCATAATATATATACCATTTCATCAAATAACACACCAACGTTCAATAGTGAAAAAGCAAGGCCGGCACAAAACACGAACTCTGTCCCTGCATATTTACAAAGCCTACAAGCCAACTGCTCGCCGCAATTTTAATTTGTTTTCTCATCGGTAATGCAAAGAACAAAACGTTGAAGGGATTTATAAGTCCACGGCAGCGTAGTGCATCATAATTACTAACTATGACCCACAACGACAAGGGGCCGAGCTGATCGACCGAACATGCCACATAATCTGGACCAAGTTCGCTCAAATGGAACGAAAATTTGAAACCAGTTTCAATATCAAACTGAACAATCCACCATCGGAAGTGGATCGTTCGGATTGCAATCTATGATTGAGATGTCCATACATGGAACGGGAAAACTAATTTACGATCGAAAAATCCGGAGATTGGTTAAAAGGAACGCTACCTGCAGGTACGAGGAAGTCGAGGAATACATGCACTCGTAATTAGTAATTATGAGGCACTACGCTGCCGTACGGTTTGAGATTAGTACGGTTTCACTCCAAAAGACCAAAAACAATGATTTATTATTATTTTACTCTGTTTCCCTATCTGAGCCGTCGATGTCTGAATCTCCTTTAGATTTCGACTTCTTGCATGAACTTGCCGCCTCAGTTTCTTCAGGCAGTGACCTCTTCTTGGATTTAGTGAATTTCAATACTGATCGAGTCTCTTTCTTCTGTCTTGACGACCTCCCTTCACACTGATCATAATGGGCTAAAATAAAACAAAGACATATTTTGACATTAAATTTTTCAGAACTGGAATTTTCATGATGCGCCGTTGTTGAGCGGGAGGCAGTACAAGCGCTTTCTAACAAAGGCAGATCATGGTCTGCCATCGAAGAATAAGATAGGGTCAATTAGATATTTTTCTGCTTTGCTCTTTCTACAGTGCGGCAACAAACTACATAGACTACATACAAACTATGTACGGCTCTACAACAGTGTGTTCACAGCATTTCGATTTGCCTCTGACCAGAACAACATTTGAAAGGTATGTCATATAATCTTTTCCCATCTATTAAACAAGACAAATATATTATAACAATTTCAAATAAGTTTATAGGAGTATCATCGAAGAGAGCTTCACGGACGTTCCCTTGTCCATCATAAAAAATACAAGACAACAAAGAAATGCCCATACCAGTTCTAAATCTTTTGATGATTCCAGCATGTGCTCGGTCAAAGTCAATTTGTCGCTCCACTTCACATATGCCACATTTTATGTGATATGGCCATTGAATTATTTGTCTTTTAAATTTAATGGTCGATTTGATTAAGGAAACGACGACTTTGCTTCCTTTAAGCCCCTGCAGTTCTGCAAAGGAAACATAAACTATCACAAGGACCAACATGGACCGATAGAATTTTGAATTACGTAGGATACGTACCACAAAGGGGCATTCGAGGAAAAGTTAGTTTTTAGTTGTTTTTGTTTATTATTTGTTCGTTTGTTTGTTTGTTTACACGAACAGAATAGATAGACTAAATATCTATAAATGAAATGGGATCAATTGCTTAGATGATACACAGATGGATGGATAACTCAGTAATAAATAATAGATAAACAACTAACCATCATTAAGCTGTTGAATTTGCTCATCGGAAAGAACTTTGGTTGTCTTCTTGGGAGCTTGTACGTCACTGATCCCTTTATCGGGTTTTGGTGCCAATTACAATTGTTGGAGCTTTCTTTCCGAACAGTAGCTTAATTGGATAAACATTAACTAAAAGAAAAGTGATAATAAATATCAACAGACGAAATTCCAGAAAAATACAGTGAAGTTGCCACGTGATTACAATTACTTAACTATTATTATGTAACAATTACATTGTGAATTCCTGTTTATCAGGCATATTAAAATGCAGATTTTACTTACTTAGCAGCTTGTCAGCACCGTTTAATATTGACGGCATTTCAAGTTCCAGCTGCTTGTCAGTGTCAATAGTATATCTTTCATGACGTCCAGGCACACGAGAACCCCTATGGAGTTTGATTGCAATATGATCGCCAAGACCAAGCTCTTTGGCCGTTGAGTCCAATGCAGCAAATTCACTAAATCAAAAAAGGAAAGCAATAATTTTGCAATTTCTAGTCGGTCTTCTAACAACAAAATTACTCTTACTAATTTGCCTGTCAATGGTTTGCATAAATGACATAAATTGAAAACTTACCACACATGTTTGCGAAGCTATGTCACACTTTTCCACGTGTTGGAATCCACTTGGCAGCGGAATTTATTTTTTTTGAATAAAATCGTCGCCTTTGGCTCCTTCATTGTAAAAGAATACAACGCATTCGATTGTTTTTAACTCCATCACGGAGTCCATTATCGATTATTACCCATTGAACACGAACGGATAACTGAGTGAAACCGGCGTACCATCTACAGCGTGGTCGGCATGTACGACGCGGTCAGAGACGTTCGTTCAAGTCGTTCAAGGATCTGCACAGTACTTAATAAATGTACTTAGAGGTCGTTAGAGGTACTTGCAACACGTCAAAGAACAAAGTCACAAAGTCACAAATAAAACTCGGTGAAAAACTCGACGAGGACGGCGCCAAAGATCATATAGCTTTCCAAACACAGCTAGTACTGGGAGTACTGAAACTGATAAGTATTTGTAACGTGATCGTGAGGAGAAAGATAACACCGGGCGTCCCGCTGGCAACATGTCACAGCACCCTGGCTATGGTGCGTTACAATTTCCGTACTGCGTGACATGCGGTAAGTCTTGCGCGTGACCAAAAAACAAAAAGTAAAACAAAGCAAAGCATTTCTGAGGATCGTTGAGATCCGCAATCCGAACTTTATTGCAAGCAAAATCCAAAATCCGGGCCCAAAAAATTGGATGAAACCGCGATCCGCTTGAATTGCAGGATCCACAAATCCGTTAAAAAAATGTGCTCTGAATCCGAAATCCGGGCAAAAATATTGTCAAAATCCGTCAATCCGTTTTCCTACTCACCCCCCTCAAAAAAAACGGCGACGCTTCTGATGCCTAGGGTAAAAGTTGAAAGTTTCTGGTTATTATTAATTTTATTCTCAATATTCCACAAAATCCATAAAATCCTTAAGATCCGCCCTGAGAGGCGAAAATTTGATGTATCGTCGCTATGTATTTATGTTTCTGCAAAAACTGTAATGTCCGCCCTTCCAGGAGACTTCTTGATAGTAAATCATACGGGAATGGAAACTATATATCTGTTAAAAATAAACACAAACGGCCATTACCAACCTTGCAATGCTTTGTCGCAAGCATCTCTCGTTTTACAAACTTCATCCCAAACCTTTTGCAGGCCATCGTCTATGTTACTAACACATCTAGCACTATAAGCAACGCTGCATTTTTTGACAATGATTGGACTAAGATAACATAGAGCTGCGCCTTTGATTCTTTTGCTGTTCAGTTGGCGACATGGATGATTCGTCTTTCGCATCGTCTTTCCACTAACTTGGGTCAAATCAGTGTTTCGCTTTTATAGCTGACGAATTTGTGAATTTGATTTGAACAAATAACAGGGCGAGGGAATGTTTAAGTGCAAATGTATGCGTGCGACGAAAGGTATTATACTGTTGTATGCTTTAAAACGTTGTAATCAAAGAATGTATCTTTTACGTTTGTTGAAGCTGTAGTGTTTGACATGAAGTTATGAGAAAATAGAGCATTTGACGTGGCTATTACATGTTAACAAAGCATACACGATTACGTGAAATCCGTGAAATCGATAAAATACACTCCCCGAAGGAAATATTATTCATGATCTGATGTGGTCTCACCAGAAACTGAATACGTGATAAAATTACATGGATTTACTTTCTCATCAAAGGGTGGTTTTTACAATTTTTACGCATTTCACGGAAAATTGAATATATAATGAATCAACGTCGATTTTCTTTCTCATTGAAGGGTGGATGATGAGGATTGTACGGAACTCCCGGAAAATAGAATATATAATAAAGTAACGCCGATTTTCTTTCTCATCGAAGGGTGGATGATAAGGATTGTACGGAACTCACGGAAAATTGAATATATAATGACGATGCATCTATATTCTTTCTCATCGTAGGGTGTATTTCACGGAATTTAAGGATTTTGCGGAAATTCTTTTCTAAAAAGAAATAATGAAAAAGAAAATAAAAAATAAAAAATGAAAATAATAAAAGTAAAAAAAGGAAGAAGAAAAAATAAAAATGAAGAAATAATGTTTTACTTTTTCTCTCTGTTTAATCTTTTTTACCTTTTCATTTATTATTTTTTATTCTCTTTATTTTTATTTTTATAATTTTTTATTTTTTTATTAATTTCTTTTTATTTCTTTTTAGAGTAGCTGCGTCAAATGTTCTATTTTCTCATAACTGCATGTCAAACACTGCAAGTTCTTGTTAAAGGGTTAAACGTGCGGCTGTGTGTTTATCTGCTACAAGTCAAGGAATCTCCACCATGTACTAACATAAAATTGGCATGCTGTGACTGGCGAAACAGAACCGATTAGAAGGATAAGTAATTTTTTGGAGTCGGAAAAAACGGATTTCACGGATTTACTGGAAACGTTCCCTTTGTGGCCTTGAACTATATTCCAATTAAGAAACACTCTAAGCCCCGTTTCCCGTTTCCAGTTTGTTGACGTAATATTTTAACTTAACCCGCGTTCAAAGTCAAGTAAAACTAAAACGTGGCCAAAAGCTTATGCTTGTCACTTCCTTCCTTTGAATCAATTCTTAATAACACAATCCAAAAGGCTTTTTAAGAGAACAAGTTTAACAAGTAAAAGGGAACGAGGACAGTTGGGAAATGATCTTCTACGTTTCCCAAAATTTTTACTTCCACATTTGAACATGTTCTAGCATGATTTTATCGATCTAATTTGGGCTGTTGTATCTGTTCAGTATAGAGATTGATAGGATGCTTTGGCATGTTTTCTTCATCCTTTAAGTGACTTTTTAACTTACTTTAGTAGTAAAGTGCGCCCACATTGACAAATGAGCCTCGTTTGGAGGTTGGCTTCTGATTGGTCGAGAGCGGGAGGCATCTGCTTGGTGGAGAGGTTGTCATGGGAACCAACCGCAGGTCAGGGGGATCACGGGCGCAGGGGACCGGAAGTCACGTGACCGGAACCGGAAGTGACGTCACCGGAAGTCACGTGATTTGAAAGGGAAAACCGCAGACCACCGTGGGCTCAGAGTCCAAAGTCCAAATCAGGCACCGGGGGGAGGTGGGATCAGACAAAGAAGACGCCATGTTGGAAAAAAAATGATTTTTATTCCAGACTGGGTGTTACAAACGGGAACGCGGACCCGTCCCCAGAGGTTGAGTCCAAACAGGCGACCGTGTGGGGCTTGGATCCAAGGTGAAGAAGAAGAGGTCCTGTACGTCCCCGACAATCCATTTCCTTTTGATGAGTGTTCCATTT
Organism: Siderastrea siderea; assembly: GCA_964030785.1. Lineage (NCBI taxonomy): Eukaryota > Metazoa > Cnidaria > Anthozoa > Scleractinia > Rhizangiidae > Siderastrea > Siderastrea siderea. The sequence goes on from OZ034968.1 coordinate 43,704,734, forward strand.
TTCTTTTTTTTTTGATGAGTGTGTTCCTTTTTAAATATGAGGGTTCCATTTCCTTTTGATGAGTGTTCCTTTTGATGAGTGTTCCATTTGATGAGTGTTCTGGACCAAGGCTAAGGTTTCAGAAAACATGCCAAATGCAAGTCATCCAATGGGCATGTTAACTGGGCAGCCCTTAATAAGAAGATGCATCCCTCGACACCATGGTAGAGGTGTACTACCAAGACAAGAAGATGTAGTGAGTGGTTAACAGTGTCCTATTTCTTGGTCGGCGGCTTGGTATCCGTACAGGTACGTTTGAAAGGTCTTGGGATCCACGACTCTCTTGTCGTACACCAACTGGTAAAACTTAGAATCGGGAAAGGTAAAGAGTTGGTACTGTTTGGGGTCTCGGACAATGTGGTGGCTTTTGACGACTTGCGTTTGACGCAGTTTCTTTTGAGGCTTTTGGATTTTGTCCAACACGTTCTGACACATGACGTCATAATTTAATTGGGTTTTGCCCTCACTGTTGAGGCGAAAGCCCCTCACTTTGCATTCCACGTGACCATTCTTGGTTTGGTACCCATAATTCTTGGGACTGCCTGACATGAATTCCACGATGTGATCATCGTGTTCCAATTCACTCGTGAACTCGCCGAGGTAATCGCCCAAGACCGGGTTGGGTTGACCCGGTTCCTCTAAGTAAATCACCGAGTCCGTGTCATAGTACAGGACGCGTTCCCCAAACAGTTCCAAGGCTTCGTAGAGGCGGAGACGGGCCCAACAGGTGGTGAAACAGGCGACAAAATTGTTGAGGTTGGGTGATACGGGAATGTCGAATCTTTATTCCCGCACTTTGCCGTCAAAGGAAGATTTCTTGATTGTCCTATGTTCAACGTCCTCTTTTTTTATCGGTAGCAAACAAGGTTTCACGGACATGTTTTATAACCGCCAGGGATTGTGTGAACAAGTTTACGTTTTATGAGTCAGGAAGTACGGGTATTCGTTTCCTTTTTTTCTTTGTAGAAATATCTTTTTTTTGAGTGGTAGTATTAAAAAGAAGCGCAAACAACTGAGCGACACTTACCTTTAGCGTCCGAGTAAGAAGCCATGATCCTTCGTGAAGCTAATTTCCCAAAAATCATTGCGTGTGATTAGTATCACTCAGGACGAAAATGGGAAAGGGAAACGCACAATCTAAATCTGGATTGAGATTGAATTTAAGAAACCCACTCCGTGGGGTGGATTTTTTGGGTTCAACTCTTATTTCAGATTTTCGTTACAGTCGATTTCACATTACTTTACCACGCCACGTTGCGAAGTTTGTTGGGAAATTGGGTACTAGGTTACGAAGTAGCCAACCAATTACGTGGCGAGTTAGCGAATCCAATTTCGAACTTCGAAACGTAGTTTCCAACTTCGGTGCAACTGAACTTCGCAATTTCACATCTTTGGGATACAGTGTTGTTAACGTATGAAAGTAACCTGCAAAATGATGCAACCGAAGCCTTTTACAAAACAGGGCAAGGCGTTGTCGTGAGGTCCGTGACATAATCGTAGAAAAGTGGTTAGAGGGTTCAAAACCATTCCAGATAGCGCAACAGTTTAATTTACCGAGAAATACAGTTACAAATATTGTCGATTAGTTCGTACGGACAGGAAGCATTCAGCTGGGAGTTAGTGGAAACAGATTACGAACATCAAGAACAGATGATGTTGTCTTGTACACGGAGTTTTGTAAACGCCAAAGGCCAAGTATGTATGCTAAGGAAATACAAAAACAGTTAATCGAAAATCAGGTTGTTTTACCCGCTAATGTGCCATCTCAAGCTTTGAATAGAGACCTTACGATACGAGGACGGCGACGGCAATGGCAACGGCGACGTCACCTTTCAATAACGTACAACTGCGCATGCTCTTGCTGTCACGTTACTGTTGCCTGCTCAGGGCGCGAATGTCAATGAATGAGTTTTGGTGTTGTGTGAAAACGCGACTCCTGTGCAGTGTCTGTGTGTCAAAAGAAAGCGAAAACAACGGCATTTCTACCAAAAAATAGCCAAGGAGCCGAGGTAATGTGACATTTTACCTATACAGTGAAACCTCGATTTAACGAAGTGCCAAGGGACTAGAGAAATAGGTTCGTTATATCGAGGGTTCTTTGTATCGAGGTTTTTTCCATACATTGCGCTATTACTGGGCTGAAAAATATCATTTGTTATACCGAAGACTTCGTTATATAGAGGTTCGTTAAATCGAGGTTCCACTGTATTTTATTTTATTTGTACTTAAATGAGCGAAATTTAGTGTGAATTGATGAATGATTTCGGAATATTTTGCTTTCAAATTCTTGAGTCATGATAACAAGTGAGTAAATTTCACTCTGAAGTGGGATTTAGTTGTGTAATGGTGAGGCTAGAAGTAAAAATGATTTTGTCTTGCTTTTCTTCATTGTCTTGTTCATTGCTAAGACTAAAATAGAGTCTCGATCGACATGTTTTTGTTTTCGCTGTTTGTTGGTTGTCTTTGGTTTAGTGGTCAAATCTGCAAGTTGTGTTGATCACGAGCTTTCGTGGACAAATGAACAAGTCTCATACCATTTGTCCACGAGTTCAAATTAATCACTTCTAATGTCTTAAATGAACCTTAATTACGATACTTTGTCACTGTTTTCATTTTAAACTTTCAATTTCAAGTATTAAAAAATAGGAAAAATATTCCTCGAAAGTGATAGTTAAGCTTGCGGTGTTCGATCTGATCAAACACACAAAAAACTGTTTTGCTTGTTTACCGATTTGTGCCGGATCTTTCTTTTCTCCTGAATTGGTATTTCTCGAACGATTAAGGTAAATACGATCAGACTACTCTTCAGCAGTGTCTTCTTTCTTGTGTTTTCTTTGATTTTTATGCTATAATAATTTCCCATCAGGTCGTGTATAGGCGCTATGGAAGTATTTAATCTTGTATATTGTTTGGTCAGATTCGGTCAGTGTTCTGAGGAAAAACTCGTTTACAATTTATATTGTTGTATTCAAGTGATACTAAAAACCTCTATTCTCAGGTCTTTTCTTAGGTATGTTAATACCTCAATATATTTCCATCAAACTCAGGAGGTTTTACTCTTTCTCCATAGCCGATTAAATTAAACGCATAAGCCAGAAGAATGGTGTCTCTTACTTTGGCATGATATCACCGGCAAGAAGTTAACGAAACTCTCAAGTAACTTATTACAAAAAGCTTCACAAAGGTTGCAAAACTCGCGTTGTTCAAGATCTTTTCGTAATGTAAACTTTTGGCGAGAACGCCAACGGCAACCGACGGCCTCAACCTAGTCTCTTTACGTTGCCGTCGCCGTTGTCGTATCGTAAGGTCCCTATCAGTCTTGTATTGACAAGCGATTTGGGTTACTCGTACAAAAGGTTGACAATAGTTCCAAAAGAGAGCTTTACTGACAACGCTCAAGAGAGGCTTGAAGAATATTTAACTATTTGCAGTGTGTGTGATCCTAGGAATATGCACTTCTTTGACGAGATTTCCGTGATTAAAACAACGGGGAACAGAAGTCACGGTAACGCACCTGTTGGCCGAAGGGCCGTTGAAATTCAGCGTTCTGCATCCAGTGCAACTTACACAGTCAACTTATGCATCAATCAGTGGCTTCCCCCTGGGTATAGGGCAGAGGAATTTTGACAAATCCCCTGCCCCCTGGGTGCAACAATAAGGACCAGTGTTCCCGTTAACGTACAAATGTACGAATTTTATGCACAAAAACAAGCTATTTGCTTTGCTGAGACCCTCATTTTAAGTTTGTTGTATTTCAGTGCAGTTGGCTCCACTTGACCAAATAGTTGTATGGCATATGTATATTTTTACTTTCTTTTAAGGTTTCGAGGAACGTTAGGTAAACTACCAGGTTACCGGTAATAATGTATTTTACCCTCGGTAAATAAAGTTTCTTTCTTTCTTTTCTTTTTCTTTCTAAAAATGGAGAAAAGACGTATGGTTTTTGAGCGCTGTGAGTCCCTGGGATGCACATGAAATTCGGTAAATTGGGTACTACCCAGGATTGGACTCCTCAAAATAGGAAAGGACTCTCAATTTTAGGTGGCTGGAGAACCTTACACTTGAAGCAAACAAAGGAAGGGAGTTTCTTTGCCTCCTTTTTGGAGATCTTAACACAGGGGCCATGGTACCACAAAAAGCACAGTGGTCCCTGCTTGCACTTGCTTCTTCTGTGTAATGAATGGAGAAGAAATTTATGTGTCATGAAATAAAATTGGCTTTTTATTTGTTCAATTGAATTCCATGTTTAACAGTTATTCAAGGGATATGACAGTAACTAAGTACCTTGGGCTTGTTTTGCCCTTTTTCTTTTTTCAGCTGCTTTTGTAGCTCCTGCCTTACGTCTGTCGGCTATTGACTGCAAGTGCTCTCTCCACCACTCCACTTCATCCATTGTTAGAAGACACGACTTTGCAAGTTCCTCAGCATCATAGTTACCACCTTTGAAAGCTTCGTCCAAGTTATCCTTGGGAGGGATTTTCATAAAGTTCCTATCGTGATATTTACTATAATGTTCTAAATGGTCTTCAGGTGACAAGAAATGGCCAGTGCAGGTGCCACTGCCTGCTGTACATGGTCCACCCCACGGTTTACTTACATCTGGAATGGGTATTGGTATATAGGACAAGGGGGGCCACCTTCATACCAACAAAGCTCTTTATCAGGTTTACCTGCTGAACACACACGATGCAGACAGTCCTCTTCATAGCACGGTAACAGCTGAAACAAGTAATTGCTTGGGAGTCCCTTAACCATATGCCGTTCTCGCAGATTCCAAACGTCTTCAAAATGTTCATACAACACCGGATTACTTTTCTTTAATTCTTGTTTGTCCTTTCTTGAGCCTTTCAAGAATGTTTCCAGATGTGGCCGCCTTTCCTGGAGTTTTTTAGCCAAATCATCTTTACTTCCTTTGAACAACATAATTTGTGATTCCTGAAATGATGCCCCATTATATCTACTGATATATACATCAGCAGCAGTTTCAAGATTTTTCTCAATCTGCTCATAGTCAATACCTCCATCACGATGAAAGTTTGATCCATGGATAGTAGACGGTATGAAAACATTGGTGTGGGCCATAGCCAGACAACCGTTCTGTAACTCAACACGATTAACGTAAGAGGATCCACTGCACCTGGAACTAATTAAAGTGCAGGCTTTCCCTTGCTCTAGGTGCCGTTCTGTTGCCAAGAACTGGACCTCGTGATGTGCAGGCCCCTCATCACTCGCTCCATCTACTCGAATACAATCTATGAGCGTACTGTCCATACGGCATTCAAAGTCTGGCTTCTTTTGCAAAATATACATGTCTGCCATATGCTGTGCAGGGTTTTTCGCATAAATCATCTGAGGCTTTACTATACCTGCTGACAGTTGTGGTGTTGTCTTCGTTCCAAGTAGAAGGTAAGATGTTACTTGAATAATGGAGCCATACGTGTTTACATAGTCGGTCCTTTTTGTCAGTTTAGGTTTTTCACTCTGCGAAATTGATTTATGCTGCTTATGGGTATAAGTTGTATAAGTACAGTTTTGTCTCGCCCATCCTCTAGCTGAATTCTATCAAGACTTTGGTATAATGCTGCACTCTAATGTGCATCTACGTTAAGCCTCACATTAAATCCTTTTCTTACTCTCCTGCAGGTTATCTTCGCTGCACCCCAGTACCTTTAACTTCATAATCTCCTTTTGTTTCTGACAACAGATAATTGAACGATCGCTCCATAACTAAACTTCCTTCAATACTTAGACTCTAAGTGCTCTTGGATCCTTTTGTATGTCACCCGTGGTCCCTTTTTATCATGACCATCAAAGGTAGCTACCCCAGTTTGTCTCCATGCATCAGCACCTATTCTATTCTCTCTCACATAGGCTTCGATGTCTTTTCCTATGTTGGGATACTGTTTTAGCAGTTTAGATGCTTTCTTTGGAACACGTCTTTTCAATAGAGCCCTTTCAGTTATCTCCTTTAAATACCTTCTTCTGGCTTTCTACCTCATTAGCCTTTTTTTATGGGTAACAAGTTCTCTAAGCTTTGGGTCTCTCAAATTGTCACCACTACTGATTTCTGCATAGAGTTCGGGATCACTATTTTCTGATTCAGAAACTGTCACCTTCAGATACTTTTCCCTCTCTTTCATAAGGAAGGCTTGACGTGATTGTTCAATTAATCTTTCTTCTTCCAGAGATATGTCAGTGAAAGGAAGATGATGTGCAAAATCTATCAATGCTTGATTAAGAACGTCACTGTTATATGCATTTAACAGCAATTTAACTTAACTTAACTTAATGTTCCTTAACATATATAACAAATGATCAAATGACGGAATTGGAGAAACAATAGCTTGATTCTTAATTATGTCATCTCGATGTACTTGTGGCCCTTTGTCCACTCTGGCAGGAACATGTTCAGGTGTGCATGTCTGTGACTGGTCCTTTAAACGGTCCTCAGCTGGTGCAGTATTTCCCATTTGACAGCAATTTAAATCATTATCTTCATCGATCTCTTCGTCATTGGAACTGATCCACATAAATGTGCTTTCATCTTCTCTTTCGTTATCAGATTCACTGTCTTCGCTACTATCAGACTCAACAATCCCAAGCTTCTCCAAGAAACACTTCTCTTCCATGCGAGCTAGTTTACATGCAGTGTGTTGCATCTCTTCAGCTTTGCCAAGAGCATCCTGGACCTGTGAGGTCAATGCCGTGAAGTTGGAAACTCCAAATTTTTTTCTTGCTTGTTCTGCTGACATTTCTGAACATGCAGCATATTTAATAAGACGTTTGTCCTTTTCAGTGCTCTCAAGTTCGCAAAGGCTTGCTAAGGTTTCCTTTGTTAATTCACTATCATCACATCTTGCACTTTCGATCACCAAAAAAACTTTACAAAAACTTCTGGAATAGGTCGTATTTTACAGAATTCCTTTGCTCTGTAATGTACAACATACTGACATTCTTAGTTGCTAATGGGAATATGACCACAGGTAACTGCATCAGTCGTCTGACTGCTTTTTCAAGTTTTATATTTGCCAGCAATAGGAAAATGCACCCAAAGACACCTTTTTAAGCAAGTACCGAGCAGCCGAAGTAAGTTTTGGGCATTCTTCACAGTTATCAGAATGATGTTTTTCACAGAATGCCTTTCGAATCCACACAAAGTAACTTAAAGAAATATCCTTTAGATTACTTTCATATCGTCCTTCAACTGCTAAACTTGAAGATAGGCCAGACAATGCAAGGTTTTCGTACTTTTTCAACAATTCAACTTTATCTTTATCCCCCACAGTTTCTACTGTGGGGATTCCCGAAAAACCTCCTCATTACCACAAGCTTGACCTTGACCTTTACTAGGGGAATTTACCACCTCACTGTTGCTTCTGCATGTACTAGGAGTGATTCAGCTGATTAAGTGTTAAGCATTATTTGATCATCTTGCTGACTACTGATGTCATTAACTTTGGAGCTAGTGAAAAATGAAGCAATATTTGTTGAACTGCTCTGAGATGCTGGTGCTGGTGCTGGTGCTTTCTTCAACTTGTTATGATACTTTTGTGAGCGGCTCTCCTTTTTCTGTATATTCGGAAGCTCGGATTGGAGATCTCTCAACTTCTTCCGGCGCTCTGATACCTGCTGGACTATCTCAGCTGCTTGGAGATATTTCCCCACTGAAACAAACTTAGACCGCTGTTGTTCTAAAAGAGACATAGTTTGTTTGCAACTTGCAATGACCTCAGATAGTTCAGAGATTCTTTTTTGTCGTATTTCATTTTCCAGCTTTATTCTCTTGGGCTTGTTTTCACTTGCACATTGATCTCCAAATGATTGGGACCTTGATGCTCCTTTCTTGTAATTGTAGCCACTAGCATTGACTTTTGCTCTTGCCTTTTCAAAGAAAAGCTTCAGGTTATTTACAAGGGACCCATCATTCACACATAATTCATATGCAGCTTTGTTAATTGAATCTTCATACTTTGAGCACTTTCTGGTACCATCCATCTTAGACTTCTCCTCAAGCTCTCTTTGAGAATAAGTTATTGTTGTCTTAATATGTGACTGATCACTTGCTTTTGCTACCTGGTAATAAAATAAGAAAGGGGTCTTTTTAATTGAAAGATCAATTTATTTCCCATTTCCTACCTCTTATATAAAATTATCATGTTTTTAAAACTGACACGCTATGATTTGAATCCACAGCCATTACATCTTATTGTCCATTATGAGCACAGGATTTGAATGCCAAGCTTGTCGCTGAATTCCAATTTAAATCTACACAACATTTTCACATGAAGTGCACGGAATACCTCAACAAAATATAATCTTAACAATACTACATGTCGTTTATTTTACCTCCGAAAAAAATACAATTTATTTTTCCATCACGTACGTAAATACATGTATATCTGCTAAAATATCATAATGGCAGGAGATCTTAGCAAGCTCTGTTGAGCTTTTCTGAGAAGATTCCCTCAGTTCAATAATCTGATTTAAAATAGCAGATGGGTTTTCTTACTAAATCTATCATTAACACGGGTTAACTATAACTAGAGTATATACTCTACGTATTACACTTGATTTTGTATATAATCTCTTGTTAATTTCTTAAAAGAATTATATGATTGTGACATTCTTAATTCCTTAGGTAACTCGTTCCAAATTTGTGCTCCCCTGATTTTTAAAGAAAATTTCCCGTAATTTGTCCTCCTATAATTAATATATATGTTTGATGCAGATCGAGTATTATGACCATGCATTTCTTTGTTTAATGTAAAGCAATTAGTGAAATAATTTGGCAAGTTGTTATTAAAATATGAGTACATAAATAGTGCAGTAAAGTACGTATTTAGTTGATATATGTTAAGCAATTTAAGTTGTAGGAATAGTGGTCTAGATTCCTTATTATATTTTGCAAAGGTCATGATTCTAACAATTTTTTTCTGAACCCTGAATAATGGTTTCAGCCTGGTTGGATAAGTACTTGTCCAAATGATATTGCAGTATGTCAAGTACGGATATACCATAGTGTAATAAATTGTCTGTAAAGTTTTGAGAGACAGATAGTGTCTCACCTTAGCCATAATTCCTGTCATTTTTGATATTTTACTCACAACTTGGTCAATGTGATGTTTCCACGAAAGCTCCTCATCTATGTATACACCGAGAAATTTTGTGTATTTTACTAGCTCAATTGGTTGTTCATTTATCTTGATTGAAACGGTCTGATTTAATTTCCTTTTTTGAGATTTGAAAATTAGAAAATGTGTTTTCTTGATATTTAAGGAAAGTTTATTTGCACAAAGCCAGCGTTCAATTTTCTTAAGTTCCTGGTTCACAGTTTTGTTTAATGTATCAATATTTTTGTGGCTGTAAAACAAATTTGTGTCATCAGCAAAAAGAATGACTGATAGAATCTCTGAGCACCTAGACATATCATTCATATAGATAAGAAACAGAAGGGGCCCTAAAACGGACCCCTGTGGTACTCCACATTTAATTGTCAATCTTTCCGATTTCTCAAACTTATATTTCACTATTTGTTTTCTGTTTGTTAAGTAGTTTGTAAACCATTCCAGGACTATTCCCCTAATTCCATAATGCTCAAGTTTTCTTAGTAATATTTCATGGTTAACTGTATCAAATGCCTTCGCAAGGTCTAGGAAAACTCCAACTGTATATTCACCATTTTCTACTGCTTGCAGTATCTTAGTCATTAACTCAATAGTTGCTAAATTTGTTGAATGCTTCTTGCGAAAACCATACTGACTTTGAAATAATATATTGTTTTTATCAAGGTATTTAATAACTCTTTTATACATGATCTTTTCTAATATCTTGCTGAAACAGGAAAGAACAGAAATTGGTCTATAATTATTAAATTCCTCCTTATCGTTAGCGTTAAAAACTGGAGTAACAAGAGCAATCTTCAGGTCATTGGGTATAACTCCAGTGAGAAAAGACTGATTGTAAATATATGTTAATGGTTTAACTATATGTTTTGAGATATTCTTAACTAATTTTGGCGGTATTTCATCATAACCAGAAGACTTTTTTCCATTCAATTGACTTATTTCAAATTCTACTTCTTTCTCAGTTACCGCTTCCAAGAAAATTGAATTACTAGATCTCTTGCCTAGAAAAGTTGAGAAATGTACATCCCTGATTGGTATTTTAGCAGCAAGATTTGGCCCAACATTAACAAAGTATTCATTAAAATTATTGCTGATTTCAGTAGGATCAGTTATTAACGATTCATTTCTTTTAAAGCAGTCTGGTAGTTCAGGTTTTAGATTGCTTTTGTTTATGACTTCATTTATTAGTTTCCATGAATATCTCAAGTTACCCTTGTGCTCGTTAAATTCCTTGTTGTAATATTGTTTTTTAGCTATTTTTTTATTTTATTGAATTTATTTCGGTAAGTTTTATAAATTGATTCATTTCTTTCATTTGGAGTTTTCATAAATTTCTTATGTAACATATTTTTAGTTTTCCTTGATTTTAGAATTCCCTTTGTTATCCATGGTACGCTTTGACCATTTTTATGTAATTTGTTTTTCCTGGTTGTCACTAATGGTATATTTTTGTCAAACAACTTGAAAAGTTTATTATAAAAATGATCATAGGCCTCTTGAACATCTGTCTTACTGTAAATGTCACCCCAATCTTCATATTCTAAATCTTGACATAAATGATTTATCGTTCTTTCGTTCATTAATCTATATTTGATATTAACATTATTATTACATGTAGTTCAAATAATCCATCTTTTTATTGTTTTTTTAATTAGCCAAGTGGAAAGTAAACTGCAATAACATATTGAATAAATACTTAATTTCAGTAAATAGTTTGATGACAATGATAATAAAAAAAAACAAACAAACCTGCACTGGCCCCCCAAGCTTCAAATTTCCATCAGCTAGGTTGATAGTTAGCTGATTTGATGCTGTAAACAAATAAACAGAATGTTTATCTCAATATATTAAATTAAAAAAAAAACCACAAGTTATAGTGCAGACAATTAAACCGTGCAACAGCACTAATTTTAATTCGGGCAATTTTTGGCAAAATTATCCAGACAACCGTACCCTGGGTACCAGAGGCTCAACGCTTCTTTCTAACACTTTTATTTGGGCTCTTGACGACGAGAAAAAGCGAGGAAGCTTTCTCGTCAACATAAAACACTGTACAAAAAAACACAGTAAAGGTGAAAAAGACAAGTGTTGAAAGAGAAGCATTTTGAGCCTCTGGTCTCCAGGGTAAGACAACCGTGACTTTCTTTTGTCTGTGTTTGTCTGGCCTTATAGTTATTGGGCACAATCTGGCAATTTTGCGTAAAATATCATGCGTAAAATGATTGATATATTTTTAACGCTACTGAGAAAACAGATGCAATTTTAGGTTCATGGTACACCTGGACAACCATAGAACACATTCTATAAAAGTTTGAGCACCTTATTGTTAGATAATAAAGAGATAGAGCTGTTGGCGTAAAGGCCCTAAAACATAGTAAAAGTAGGCGTGGTCACATTTCAATGGGAACCACTGACTGCAACACACTATCAAAAAAATTATCTAGCCAAGTGTATTAAAGCCATGGCAATGAGGATAGATCCTTTAAACACATGTTCAAAATTTGGTACTTTCATGGTACCATACCACCTATAATTGTCTGTACTCTATCAATACAACTTAAAATAACTAGGATTAGATAAATTGAAATATAAAAATGTATACCTGATAATGACAGAGCTGCATTCCCGTTATAAGCTGGTCCTGGGTCCGGTTCATTTACCGCTTTTGGCGCTGGTGAGTCGTCGTTTCCTACACCGGATACAGGCCTCCATGTCTGATCTTTACTCAAGTCCGACACTATGAATGTACACTTTGCTTCATAAGAGAGGAAGACTTCGTTTTCTTCTACATCTGTTCCGTCTTCTTCACAGCAAACGCTGACAACTGGTCCAGACAGGTCTAGTTTTTGTTTCGCTGCATAAAATGAAGCCGACGACCGTTAAATCAGTGAAAAGAATTCCCGAAGTCGAAAACTAATAGAACGTTCAATCAAGGGATTCGCAACAAACTAAAACTACCATGCCTTTGTTGATAAATTCTTCTAAAGAATTCGCCAGAACAGCTTTCTTCTTATTTCTATCTGAGCTCCAAGCGTTGTAAACAAGCATGTCGACGAAACTTGGTTAATTTAAGCCTTCAAGGGCGCGAAGTGAACACCTCGACCAACATCCGGGAATCATCCATAGGGTATACCGCTGACCAGCAAATCCCCAGGGTCTGCTTCCTGGGGTGCAATCTCTATGAACAAAAGTGATATTTTCCCCCACACCCTCGGGCAACAAATTTCTGACAATCTCGACAAATGCCCCGGGGGTGGCCCCCAGGGGGAAGCTGCTGATTGATGCATTACTTCACAGTATTTTTGGAATTGACCATGTAAACATATTGACTGGACCTTCTAACGGTTTGGAGCTGCTTAACTTCTTCGCTGAGGCGTTGCAAGAACAGGACATTTTTGGAAACCCTTTGCTTAAACAAGGAGACCTAGTCATAATGGACAATTGCGGTTTCCATCATGCACATCCTGTAGAACCTGTACTGCGAAACATGCTGGGCTTGAGAGGAGTTTATTTAGTCTTTCAGCCTCCTTACCATCCAGTGTACAATACATGTGAGCACACAAGAACTCGGAACTTGCCGAACACCACACTGAAGTGGCAATTTATGATGCACTGAGCAGAATTACTCCGCACATGTCAAGATCTTTTTACAAACACTGTGGCTATATTGACCAGTGATAAATGTGTGAACTTCTGACTGATTTAGGATTTGTGTATTTTGAAATTTTTTAAGCGTTAAATAATTCTACATGTAATAAAATAGAGTTACTTTGGTGAGCTTAAGTGTAATATATTCCAGCTGCCGGAGTTTTTTTTTTATCGAGAAATATTGGAGAATTCTGTTCTCTTGCCTCTAGTTCTGTTTTCAAAGGATGAATTATAAAAAAATGTATTCATTTTGCAGTTCCGAGGTCGTTAAACTTCATGTCTGCACATGTTTACAAGGGTTGGTAGTCTTGGGACTTGAAGCGGGAACTGAAAAAAGGATTCAATTCAACCGATAAAAGTAAAACGTTTGTTTGGAAAGTAATATTGCCATGATACGGGTAGTGATCTTGAAAAATATTGGAAAATATTGTCTGATCGAATCTTCGACAACATAAACAACTCGAATGTTTGCAAAAGCAAATTAACAAGCTATATTATCATTGGTTGACCAATAATCCTATTGTTACACAATAATCGTTCTGTCACGTATGCAGTACTTTGGATAAATTCTCTCGAAAAAGCAGCTTTTGTTTCGCAAAAATATTAAAAGCTGCAGCGTTTTAATTGCTAAATTATTACGGCCAATTACAAGTAATGCTTGTACTAACTGTCGGTCAGAACGTTGATTCCGAAGGTTGATATTGACCTCGCGCGTGTTCAAACAAATACAGTATATTGTTACTAAAATAACTCACGGTTTATATATAACTTCTTGTTAGGCAAATTTTGATTTACACCAGATAACCGTTAGTCTCCTTCGCAGCCGTTTTTAGGGTCGTCACGCAACGCTCCTCCCCACAAACGGCTGCTTTCTTTGGAACCACATTCCTTTCCCTTTGCTAACCAATCAGAATTCGGTTATCATATCCAGAAACTGTTCGCGCCATTGGGAACTAGCCAATCACAGCGCGCGTCTTATATTTACAATCAAAATGGCATCTCTCGAGGAACATGAAGGTTTATTTTCGCTCGTGGCTTCCAAATTCAAATTATCTTCTTTAAATACGCACCAGAAGCGCGCTATAAGTGAAGTTTCAAAAAGGGGAAAAGATGTTTTCGTAAACTTACCAAGGGGCTATGGGAAATCGCTTATATATCAAGCCTTACCGACCATTTTTGATGCACTTCGATCAAGTTCAGGTCATATTGTTGTAGTTGTTAGTCCATTGATTAGCCTTATGGATGATCAAGTCAAGTTCCTTACCAGTGTTGGGATTAAAGCCCTAAATCTGACTTCAGCTCCTGAAGAAGATAGATTAAATGCTGAAAAGGAAAAGTATCCTTTGGTCAATGGATCGCCTGAAGCTTGGCTCAACAACGAACGCTGGAGATCAATGTTGCACAACGATGTGTACTCCCGTAAGCTCTGTGCCATTGCAGTTGATGAGGCACATGATCTAAGGCAATGGTAATTGCGTAGATGTTGAAATCGCGGTTTTAACATATTGACGCCTTTCGTGCGATTAAATGCGGTAACAATTGAAATTTATCAACTCCAATTTGTGGGTTATTGACCTTATAATTGTTAAACCTATTCGCAAGCAGTATTCATTTATTGTGCAATAGTAATCTATAGGCAGACTCACCTAAATCGATCAATGTGTGAGGTGTTAATTTAAATTTTATAGATTAGTGACATTGAAATCAAAAAAAAAAGTTATGAAATTTTTTTTGCAGATATTTTAAGTCTTATTTCCATTATTAATATTTAGCATTAGTAGATTTGAAGTAGGTCCAAATCAGCTTAACTATATGCTACCAACCTGCTTAACTAAATGTGTACATATGAACAGCAATGCATTTTGTAAGATCTGATTGAAAATACTAACAAAGTGTGTAATCTTAATTTCTAGGGGTAGTTCACAAGACAACAAAATGGCTGCATTTAGGGAGTCTTATGGGAAGTTGTATGATTTAAGGTCTTTGGCTTCAGACATTCCAATCATTGCTTTGACAGCCACTGCAACACACCTCACAAGAGATACCATTGTCAACATCTTACATATGGAAAATTTTGTTGAAATAAAAGAAAGTCCAAACAAAACCAACTTGAGGTATGTTGTTCATTGTATGGACAAAAAGGCTGAACATGAGGAATACTTTGTGTGGCTTGCTGATACTTTGAGGAGAGAAAGACAGAACTCTGTAAGGACCATTTTGTACTGTCAAACAATTAAGCAGTGTAGCATCATTTATGCTACAATTAGTGGGCTGATGGGAAAGGACAATATGACCAGTGATGGCTCTCCTTTAGTTGAAATGCTTCATTCATGTTCACCACAAGCAAACAAGAATTTGGTATTGGAGTCTTTTCAGCAAGAACATGGGGCCGTAAGGCTTCTTATAGCTACCATTGCCTTTGGGATGGGCGTGGATTGTAAAGGGGTTAAAAGAATAATTCATTATGGACCTTCAAAAAATTTAGAATCATATGTACAAGAGACTGGACGTGCGGGAAGAGATGGTGGGGAAAGTGTCGCTTTTTTACTTTATCATGGTGTTTTGCTGAACCACGTCCAACCGGACATAAAGAGTTTTATTAAAACTAAAGAGTGCAGAAGGGCTACTCTGATGAAGCATTTTCATGCAGATGCTGTTGACATAGACGTGCCTCACATGTGCTGTGACATATGTGCAAAAAGTTGTGACTGCGAGCAGATAGATTGTAGCAATTACTGTAAATATCCTAGTAAATTACTCAATCAGAATGTGAATGAAGGTACATCCCAGCTAAGAAGCGTGTCAGCTGACAGGAAAAAACTTGTAGAGAATGTATTAAATGAATATCACAAAGAATTGGTCTTGAAACTCTTAAATACAACAGCAAAGGGAGAAGTTAAAACTCTTACAAATCTTCACTTCATGTTGGGTTTTTCTGAGCACCAGATATCGCAAGTGTTGGAAAATTTGGCCTCGATTTTCACCCTGTTAGACATATATAAATCAGTAGAGGTATGGGATGAGCGTCATGCCCAGAAAATTTTATCAGTTATTAGTTCTGTGTTTGAGGACGTATCATGTGACAAAAACTGGAATGGAACCCATTTTGATAGCAACTATGAGTTTGACGATGAGTTCATGGATGAATGGGATGAAATTCTACAAGACAATGAACTGTTCGATATGGTTGTGGAAAACATATCATTATCCCAGTTTGATGCATCAATCTCTCTGCTTGCAGCGACGCTGGACAATTCAACAGAATCATTGGATGATGAAATGCCATCAGATATTTTGGGAGCAATTGAGAGGGTATAGAACAATGTAAATAATGAAATGGTTAAAACGTTGTAATTTTGGGGGACCTATATTAATATTTTATTCCCAGTTCATGTGAGTCAGACTTTACAACAGTATAGTGGCTTCATACTGCCTACTTTTATATGCCAAGTCTGGTTTTATATCTAATGCAGGTATCAATGTTTAGACGGGGGGGGGTGTACGGGGATAGGTGTGACATTTGACCACTTTTTTTGTCCCCTCTTGGGATTTTGCCCACAAATTTGGCCTCAAACTGCGGTTTTGTTAAACACAGAAAGGGATATTTTATCAGATTTGAACAATTTTCCAGTCCCGAGGGCGGGGAATTTGACCGACTAAATGCTAAAAAATTCTAATGCAACACCTTTACTGGTCCCCCCCCTCTCCATTCAAACATTGATACCTGCATAAATAAATTTCCATGAACAAGGAAAAAAAGGCATATAGGCTTCTCATTGAACTGGTGTGGAAGTAAAAACGAAGTTCAACATGCAATAGTAAGAAATGACCAAAATGATTTTGCCTCACTTGTAGTTCAACTTTAATGTTGGTTTAAAACTTCCTTTTCCTTTGTTTTGGGGTAAAAATTGTACGATAATACAAGTTGCTGTAAGCTGGAAACAAGGAAGATTTTAAACCAACAAAAAAAAACTGAACTGCAAATGGACCAAACAAAGCTAGATTTCATTGAGAATCAAGAACTCCTGGAGCCTTACTCTGCATCTAGTTTTTAGTATTCTTGAAAGTAGGTTGTATGATTTCCTATCAGTTTCCTTCGCAGCGGGATCGGGAGCGTTGTGTGAGGACCCTAACAACTGCTGCGAAGGAGACTAGTCTTACCCTTGTCTGTTGGTTTACTGATGCAAATAAGCCATACCAGTATAAGTTTAGGGTAGTCTGCCATGTACACCTGTACACAAATATCACACTGGGCATTGGAGTTCTGACAGTTTTTCAACATAAACGGTCTCATGTAAATGGCTGTGACTGGAGAACGATGTCTACATGTATTAGCACAAGTTCCTGTCTTGTGTAAGCTCATAGCAATCAGTCTAATGTAATTACCCTCTAATTCAAGCATTGGTCACCTGCTGCACCTTGTGTTCTTTACTATTGAGTTAAACTACATGAGACCCTTGATTTGTGTTAGTGTGATATAATGTATAGATTACATAATGTAAATAATGCTAATGATGTAAAAAATAGTGCTGGAGTAATGTTAGTTTTTATCTTGACCTTATTCCCATTACAACATTGCGTTTGTGTCTATTAATCCAACGATACAGATCAGACACATCACGATCTTCCAGTCTGTCTCGTTTAAAGTCTAAGAAATGAACATACTTGCGACCTTCGATTTCGCTAAAGGCTTGGAAGCCAGCAACTTTCTTTATCAATTCATCCAGGTCTTTTTTTTCTGATGTTTCAGAGTGGCCCCCAGACCTAGAGAATCGTTGTAAGCCCTCGTCAAGCTTTTCCAGTATCAATCTTGTGGAACTCTCAGCTTTACACAATCTCGAGACAGCTGTTTCTGAAATGTCTGGGCCCAAATTTCTAATGCATTGTTTCACAAAATTGTTACTATGTTCAGTTGACTCATCTAAAGGGATGTTGCATCCTTTCTTGCCATGATTGTTTACTGATCTAGTCCAGACAAAGCGTTCACTGTCTCTGGGTGTTAAAAGAGCATACACAAGGAATAATTGATAGAGGCATTCAAGAGCATACTTGGTGCTATGTGTTCCGTCTGCCTTGCAATAAAGCATAAAGTACTTATAGTGCCTTATTATTCTATCCCCATTGCCTTCCTTAATCGCATCGAGGAAGTTGAAGAATAGATAACCATCTGTCAATAAGGCACAATTGTAGTCATATACATCATCTTTTGATTTCATCTCATCAGGTCTGGAAGGAGAGGACGGCTTGGTAGGGGAAACCATGAGAGATACATCTTCCACCTGAACTGGTGGATTATGGGACAGCTCATGGTTTCTTCTTGCTTTGCCATTCTGCTTGAAAGAACTTGTGCATCCTGGGAATCTACACGGGAATCGACCATCGGGAGTTAAGCCCTGTGTATGGAGCACATTTCTTTTTTCCTGTTCAGAAATGACACTACTTACTTGCTCTACCATATTACTTTTAAAGACAAAATCGTCGACAACTTTGGCAGACAGCTCATGAAGTACCTTCAGCTTGGATGCTTTACTCAGGGTGGTCAAGTTTTCAGGCAATGTGTATTTTGATGGAATGCTAGACCTATTTTCAAATCCCAATACAGACATAGCTGCCCCTATCACCCTTGACTGAAATACAACCCAGAAAAAGTCTCTGTTTGGTCTGTACGATGATGATACATCACTTGTGACATTCCTCCGGTTTATCAGGTTACCGTCTGCAAACATAGTGCAGTTGTCCACAGATGATTTTCCAGAAAAGAACCTTGAGTAGATAAGCTGTCCAAAATATAAAGAATGACAGAGTTAACTAATAAACATTTTATATGAAACATTTTATTACTGGTAAGAACTGCATGGCCCAAAACATGAAGTAAAAAAAAGAGAAACTGATTACTATTAATTAATTTTCCAGAAATAGAATTGAACCACAGCATTCATTTTTTTTTACAAATTTGGTATGCTATATTTTACACCAAAAAAAATTGGTTTCTTAAAAAAACCAAAGGGGTAATAGTTAATGTGAAAATCAAGTTTTGGAGGATATAAATATATAATTATAAGATAATTATGTAAGATGTATAGGATTTCTCTCAAGCTAATCTTCAATATTTCAAATGTGGTGGTCTATACAATATGCATCATATTATGGTTACTTGTTAGAGGTTGTTACTTTACAAAGTAGTTGGGTTGCACTTTGCACCCAGTCATTTCATTTGATCTTTTAAATGACCTTTCTCATGTACCATGAGTACTGGTATGTAAATAATGTTTTACTCACACTTAGCAATTTCACGGCAGCATGCCAGTCTCCAAGTTGCATGTTTATGCCTTCGAGCCTATCCTTAGGAGTGAAACCATTGGCTACTGATGCAATGACATTTACAGCTCTCTCGACAGTTAATTGGTCGCCAGAGAATAGTTGCCCATCAACACCCTGATCACCAGTCTGGGGGAGGTATGAGTGAAATTGCTTCAAAATTTCCACCATATCCTCGTTTACGTTTTCATTTTTAAAAATTAAGCCTAATGGTGTCTGAAAAAAGAAAATGAATAATTTTATTATTATTATTGTTATTATTATTATTATTATTATTATTATTATTATTATTATTATATTTAACTTCTTAAAAATGGTGCATAAAGAGAATTGAAGAAGCTGGACGTTTACTTTTTTTGTCATTTTCTCATGATGTAAAAGATGAGTCAGAGTAACTGAGTAAGCAGTAAAAACTGAATAACGCTGTTCAAGGTAATTTTTTAAAGACTATAAAGGAACAATCTTTTTCTGGACATGACATGAGAGTTTTGGAAGTCAGTTTCATATTTTCATTAGTTTTTATACTTTTTGTGTAAAAGAATAATATTATTATAGGCAGATATTGATTTACCCTGTTTGTCTTTTGTGACATTTCCTGGGAGTACTTATTGGGGATGTGCTGGGTGCATGCTTCAGCAAGGCGGGAAAGAGCTTTGAAATAATTCACCAGAATACGGGATGTCAGAATTATGTAGTTATGCCTTTGACGTCGTTGGTCTTCAAGTGTTGGAAGGAACTGAAGATTAGAAACATTTGGCAAGAACTGTTTAGGCTCACTAGAATTTAACATTGCTCTTGATACCCTGTTCTCAATGACTTGGTGATTTATCGAGTGAAAGTCTCGATTTTGTGAGTCCATTGTCATATTTCTTCGCTGCACATGGACGTCTATGTTATCAAACGAAATAACAAAGCCAGGATGACCTGCCTCCTTTAACTCCTGAACCTCTCTCTTTACACAATCAACCTCCTCATTGCATAAAGCTGAACAGGCAGCATGGGCACTGTGCTTATTTACCACACTATCAAACTTCTCTTTGGCATTCTTTAACATATTATTCTCCTTAGTAATTCTCTCTTTTGTTTTAGTGAGATGTGCATCATGGTCTTTTCCAAAAGCATCAAGTTTCTTGAGAATGTTACTATTGAATTTGTCAATTTCAACTTGTTCAACCTTGAGATGGTTGCCTACGAAGACAACAAAAACTAAGTTTTAGAGTTAAGATAAGTATAATACACCATTAGGAAACAAAATGTATAAAAACCAAGAGTGCATTATAAAGTTTATACAGTAAAACCTCTCTAGAGTAATTACCTTTTATAAATCACATTTTCAGTATGATTTTATGTCTTTTTTTTAACTCTAGAGAACAAACCCTTAAACTAAGACAAGCACCATAAATAGTACTTAATTTGCTATTGTGCTAATCCCTTTGTTTTCTGTTGTTTAATTAATGCTAGTTGGTACCAATTAATTAGTATTGCATGCTCCCTTACGCCCCATTCACACATTGGACAAAAAAATGGATAATTAAGACCCCGCCCTCTCCCCGACCCGAGTCCCCCAAATCAGAGATGTGTTTTGGCTTCACAAGGCTTCATCATTCTCTTCTGATGGAAAAAAGGGTTTGCTTTTTCATTTAAGTTCGTTGATTATACGCTCTCCAGTTTTCTCGAGGAAAGAAATTTAAGATATTTTTTATCAAACAAGTTTTTAGTTGTGGGTGGTGAAAGGTACAGTGTGCGCAACTAATTTGCTCAGTTAACTCTGTGTATTAGAAGTAAAAATAAAAGGATAACAGACTAATGCATTTACTGGTAGCAGATCGCCTCACTTAAAAAACAACACACCTCGAAAGACTTAGTTTGCATCATGACGCCAAGAATGGAAGAAGTAGCATCCATTTTCTCATTTCTTTGCGTGAGAAGTACTGACCCAGCCACAGCAACGCTCCCGAACCAAGATGAAGCCTTTGTTCTTTTATTAGAGGCGGAAGTCATCAAAAACGAATAAAATAATGGGGCTCTAATTTTCCATTCTTCACACACGTGTTGCAGATCAAAATCTGTCAGCCCTTCCTTGCTAGACTTTCGAAGTAGCGAAGGATTGTTTTTAGAGCAAAGTCCCAAAACTTCTTTCTTCAAAATACCCAGTGTTTTCTCTAAAATGTGTTTGCGAACGGGCTGACAGTTCAAAGCTGCATTAGCGACTCTCGAGGGAATGCCATGAACAAGGGCCTTTCCAATGAGTTGATAGCTACCGTGGAGGAATTTATTCACATTTTTACTGGGGTAACTTATAGAAAGCTTTACGTTGGAAGTTTCAGGCAAATTACCTTCACAGTTTCTTAATAACTTTCGTGGAGTGGAAGTGACAACTTTGTGACTATGTGCGGTGGTGTTTATAAACGTGCGTTTCAGCAACTCGCCACCGTTACTCTGAATTGGCGATAGGAAGCAGCAAAATGGCTCATCCAAAACGCAGTGTTGGCCATCTGATGAGGCGACGGTTGAAGTACAAGTGGTAGCCTTAGTCGAAAAGTGAAGTACTTTCGCGACCTTTCCACGTGTTGACCGTTCTACATGCTCTTCGACTTCTTTCGCAACGTCTTCCTCTGCATCATCTTTACATAGTCTCTTCGTACGATGAACACTCGTGTTATAAACCTCCTCTAATTCACTTTTTGCTTTGTTAAGGTTGTCTAGTGCACGCTTAAATTTCGTCAATCTTTGGTAGCACTGCGCTCTGCAGATGAATAACTGTTCGCTGGCTGAGAAGTTTCTCACATTCACATTTAGTGCGGATTCAATAATCTCGCCAAGGTCTGTCTTTGCTACAACTGTAGAACAAATAAAACAGCGATCGGCCTCGACGACTTTCTTCGGAGTTCCCATTAAGTCTCCAATAGATGTAAAAACTACGAAAAATTTCTCTGATCAACATATTCCAGATTCCGACTTGATGTCAAGAAAATTCGCGGGAAAAGTTTTTGGCTGAAGCTTGATTGGTTCGATTTAAAACAATAATTGTGTTATGATTGGTCAATCGCCTGTTCAGACAAACAAAAGGAAAGGAATGTGGTTCGAAAGAAAGCAGCCGTTTGTGGGGAGGAGCGTTGCGTGATGACCCTAAAAACGGCTGCGAAGGAGACTAGATAACCGTTCACTTTAAATAAAGAATTTCAGTAGAGAACTTTTTTCAAACTCAACACTAATTTTAAATGCTCCATTTGAAGAGAACTCAACACATGCATGTGATTTCAGAGTGCTCTAAAAAACTGATCCTTATACAAAATGCTCACTCTGATTTCTGGTCACAACTCATCGCTACATTGACTAAGGTATTAAGATTACTCCGCGATTCACTGTCGTTTAGATCGAGTCTGCTGACGCTTGATGTAGATGTCGCTGAACTATATGGCGTCAATTCGTGGACAAAAAGCTCATCTCGTCGTCTCGACCTCTCGTCTCGTCGTCTCTTCGTGTCATCTCATTGTGTCATCATTTCATCTCGTCGTGTCGACCTGTCATCTCGTTGTGTTGTTCTCTCATCTCGTCGTGTCGCTCTTTCATCTCGTCGTGTCGACCTGTCATCTCGGGTTATCTCGTTGTTTTGTCGATTCATCTCGTCGTGTCGTTCTTTCATCTCGTTGTTTTGTCGTGTCATCTCTTTGTCATCTCGTCATTTCATTTATCAAATCAATGGAGGACTGGATACTAGGCTTTGAAAAAAAGAAGTGCGCAAGCTCACATGCTTTCCCGCTTTCGCACATCGCTTCTCGCAAGATGGACGAAGTCAATGCTGTAAAGGATATTCTGAAAGACGCCCTGTCTCGAATTGACGGCATACAAAGCCCTTCACAAGCTTCTCAGACTCAGAATCCTCAGAATATTCCCCAACAACAAATTCCAGAGTCGACTAGTGTTTTAGTAGCCAGAGCGCAAAATAATTTCAGGTAGGTATAAACCAGCAAATTAAGCCTCAATAAATTATATGCGGTCACTGTCAGTGTATCAAATACTGTTTAGATCTATCAGAAACAAGGCCTTACACTCGGAAGCATTCAAAATTTGTCTTGTGGAGCTTGAGGAGGGGGAATGATATTTTGTCAGAATAATATGATATAAGCTTACAATCAGACTAGTTGAGTTTTCCAAAGTGTTATAATATGTTAACCGCTATTTCAGGGGCGGATCCAGGAATTTCTGAAAGGGGGGGTTGTACACTATTGTAGTAACCTTTAACGCCAATGGTGTGGAAGGCGAGTTACGGCCCCGTGCCTCTGGCACGAGCTCTTAAGGGGTCCGGAGCCATGCCCCTCCCCCCAAAAAATAATGTTTCCGATTTTTCCCTCTAAAACGCCTTTAGAGGGAAATTAAACTAAATAACAAAAAAAAAAGCTGCTCAAAGGGGGGGGGGGGGGGGGGGGGGTTGCAGCCCCCTCAACCCCTCCCCTGGATCCGCCTCTGTATTTCAGTTAGCAATATTGCGGATGAAAGATGCAAATCAAAAGGCACGATACTAAAAAGAAAAGAAAGAACTAAAGTGAATGTGTGTGCCTATCACGGCCAATTTTAGGTGTACAGATTTTAATTATATTTAGGGGATAATTATTTTTAAAATAGGATTAAGGGTGAGGGTGTGTATATATAGTTTCATGAAATGCCTTAAGAAATTAGTCCTTAGTTTTGAGTTTTTTTTAACAAAGAATTTTATATGAACCGATTTTACTGTGTATATACTTTGTATAAAGTTTAATTTTAGTTTTTATTAGTTTTATTATTTTGCACAACCCTACAAGCTGCAGAGCTTTAATTTTAATCGTGCTGAAATGAAGTCTGTCTGTCTGAGCTAGAAAGAAAATTATGTATATTTGGTGTTGTTTACCAAACCTAATTGTTTGTTTGCAAATTCTTGATGGATTTAAGGTGTTTGATAACTTTTTAGTGGATTAATATTAATGAAGTATCAATTCTTACATCAGGACAGCCTTCCCGCATCTTTACGGCAGAAGGACAGCTGTCCAGACTCTAGAGGGTGGAGGTGCAAGGCCAAAAAAGAAAGCTAAGCAGTATGTTCCATTCTTTGTCAAGGACACCTGGACAAAAGAGTTTTTAGTTTTGTCATCTACTATGGATGGCAAAACCCCACGGCCAGACATGCTTCAATCTCTTCAAGCAGCTGGCTTAGGGAAGAAGAAAGTCGTTTTCAAAGATAAGAACGGTGATCAATCACTTAAGAAACACTCTAGAGGATTACTTTCCAAAATTAAAATCCCAGAATGGAGCTTTTGAGCTCCTAAGAGCCGACAGAGGTGGGAATACACGACCTCTTATCAACATTCACATGCCGCACTCTGGTTACTCAATAAAGGATCTAAAAGAAGCTGTGCCAGGCAGCTCAATCATTTATGTTAGACCAATCCAAAGTGACCTGGACATGGAGGTTGTCGAAAAAGAAGATGGTACTCCGAAAGTATACACTCGGTGTGTCAACTGCCATCAAGATATCCCTTAAGTGGAAATCAAAGAGCATGCTGATTTGTGTAAAGGTGGAAGTTCAAGTTCCACTGATGACTTTGTACCAGCAACCCCAAAACAAGGAAAAACCTCCACAACACATGAAAGTCAAAGTAAGGAACAATCAATCAACACACCTAGTGATGATGCTGAGTTGTTACCTACCGCTGATCAGAGAGCAGCATGGATAAAAGAACTTCAAGAAATGTTTCCTGGGGTTCCCAGAACAAAACTTGAACAGACTGTTAAGACCTCTATATCACTGCAGGAAGCAGCAGAAGAAGTTTGTGATACAGAGGGCTGGGACCCCCCCCCCCCTCCCCCCTGAAGTAATGACGATTGGTGATGTTCTACTTAAGCTACAATCAGATGTCAAGGGCAGTGACTTCAACCTAACAATTAAACGAGATGAATTGTGGATGGGAGCTTTAAGGTTTTACAAAACAGCCTTGACAGAAAGAGAAAGGTTGTGGCAGGGCTTGGCAATCTTCTTCCAAGGAGAAGAGGGTCTTGATGGTGGGGCACTAAAAACTGAATTTTTTGAGCTGTTATTAAAAGAAATTCAGTTACGTCTATTTGAGGGTCCTGATGAGTCAAAAGTTCCAGTGAGAGATAGCAGCAAGGCATTCCTTTTAAAGCTTGCGGGAGTAGCAATTTCGCACTCGATAATCCAGAAAGGTCCTGTTTTTGGTGCTCTTTCACCTGCAGTGTACTACCATCTAGCTGGTTGTGATCCAGATCTTGTAGCCAGTCAAATTGAAAAGAATGATGTGCCCGAAAATGCAGGTAATGTCATAGAAATAAGTTACGTATTTTTGCAAAGAAACTCAGCCATTACAAGTCAAAAAGTGAAATGCATTATTTGACCAATTCTCTAGAATCCTTGGCATCTTACAAAGAAAAAAATTGTGTTCAGCTCAGATGACTAGCCTGGTGAAAATACAACATGATATATAGTATACCTTGTGTCAGTGTCCACTTAGACTCGTTTTGTGCTAAGCTGTTCTTCTAACTCCAGTAATGTGCCTTTTTGTCCAGTATTAGTTGATGGACAATTATTTATGAAAACCTGGAAGGTTTAATTACCATATTATTTAATAACTGCCTTATTATGAGTGATACATTGTGTAGTTCCAGAAAATACCCATACTCCCCCAATAGAACGGAATGGAAATTCCATGAATGGTGGGGTGTCTCAAAGGCCCAAAAATTTAAAGCAATGTATGAAGCTAAATTGGAATTCCCAGAGGGGTGGGGTAATTCATAGGGCAAATCCCTTCCATGGGGGGGTATGGGAATTTTCGGGAACTACACATTATACACATTTGCCATAATTAAATTGCTTCTCTTTCCATAAGTAACCCCTTAGGAGGGCTCACATATAAACTGGGAAAGAAAATTCCATGACTTTTAATCCAATTCCATGACCTCAAAATTGCCAGGGGGACTGATGAAAACAATGAGTGAAATGCCCCACTGTGCCAGACATTTTGACGCTTGACACAAAGTTTCCTAATTTTCTTTTTTAAAACAATCTGTTAAAAACAACTTTTTCATGACCATAACAAAATTATCTAATTTCTATGACTTTTCCAGGCCTGGAATGCCAATTTCAAATTCCATGACTTTTCATGAGCTTTCCGTAGTAATAATAATAAATGACAAATCTTTTGAACCCAAAAGCTGACAAAAAGGGGCCATTTTGATTTTCAGTGCTTTAATTATTTTGAAGTTTCAACTTTTTAGAAATTATGATGCCCTGAAGGTAAACCTGCTGTTTCTACAGCTTTTGAAACATCTCACAAGCTGAAGTTTTATGTTAACAGGGATCTTCTTTTCGTAGTAGAATTTCCTCCATATCAATTGCTGTCAAAACAGCAGATTCATGTCTTTTTTGTTGCATTTTATTTCCATATAGTTGTAACTCAAATATAAGCCTAAAAATGGACACAAATGTTGCCTCTTCAGTACTTGCCTCTATATCAACTCCTAGTCTTATCAACTCCTAGTCAGTGTCCAATTATGTTTCGCTTACCGGCTCATACATCAGTGAAGTTAACTGTGAAACCTTCAGTACTGTGTGTTAGCTCCAAGCAAACACTTTCATACACTTTATAAACAGTGTTCTAAAACTGCCTAACTGTTTGACATTTTTCTCTAGGAACTGCTACTCTCCATGAGCTTATGGAACTACTGTTGAACAACGAACCAACAGCTAATATCCTAGTTCTGATGCTTTCTGGGCAACCATCAATGCATCACATTGGCCCATTGACAAGCAAATAACTGACAGCAGTGCCTCTCATTTGCTACAGCACCTGCTGGAGAATGAAATTGTCTACTCTAGAAAGTTGGAAATCGATCAATTTGCAGAAGGATTGCGAGTTATGGGGCTGTTGCAGATAATACAAAGAAATCCCACTGTGTGTTATGAATTGCCATGCTACAACCCCAAACTAAAGTTGACCGCAGAGCAGTTCCTCAGTCAAGTACATCTGGAAGAACCATCAGATTTCAGTGAGAAGCAAAGCTATAATTGGTTCTTGAAGTTTGTGAATTCAGCAGATGAAGAAAAGCTGGTATGTCTGCTCCAGTTTATCACAGGGCATATGTCCATCCCTCCCCGGGACTTGCCTCACCAAATCTGCATTAAATACCTTCCTGACGATGACAGTGCTTCACTGCCCAAGTCGTCTGCCTGCTTAGCAATCATAAGTTTGCCCACGGTTCATTCGTCTGAGAAGAAATTCATGGAGAGCTTGAATATAGCATTGCAATGCGAAAGTCAAGGATTTAGTTCTGCATGAAAAGTAAAACCCCCGAGACTATAAGAAGGAGAACTAAGACTCTTTCTAAGCTCTGTGAGACAGCTACATGTTTCTTAGTTAAACAACTCAAGGTATTTCCTTCATTGCTCAGGTTTTGGTTAAAAGCCATTTTTGTTTTGTTGTGACGTTACTAGTGATCCCAAGTGGCCCCTACAAAGTGCCGATTCTTTGGGCTGTGACTTTCTGTAATAGGTTAAAGTCTCTGCAGTTATATTAGTTGTGTTCTTAGTGAGCACCACTCAGTTCCTGTTATTTCTGCTGTGTGAGTGTGCGACCAGTAAAACTGTGAACACTAAGAATTATTTTTGGAATGTTTATTGTGTCGTCACCAATCAGACGCGAGATCAAACCACAAGAAAAACCTGCAAACCACAAAATTGAATACTGTTATGGCTTGCAGTTCATTCATCTACAGTCTGATTCGTTTTCTTTCCCATCACAAGAACATTCCAGAAATAATTCTAGTGTTCGTGGTTTTCTTATTTTTACTTGTAATTGGTGAAAGATGCTACAATAATTACAGTTTGATAGTTCAAGTTTTGTTCTAAGTAGTGATAGTCTCCAGGTTTTTTGTGGTTGTTGTGGCTGTACTTCGAGGGCATTCTTGTTATCAGGAGAGATTGTTTTCACCTTGTGTCATTTTACCTTCAGACCTTAGTTTTACACCTCAGTTCTTTATATAATAAAAGAGACGTGCTACGACAGTAGGTTACACAAGGAATCAACAACTTGTAAATAAATGTCTATTCCAAACGTTTGGCTGTCAGCCATTGGGTTGATGTGCATTAGCTGATGGTGAAGCTGGTCTGAAGGAATGGGAAGGTGAACCTCTGGAACGTCTACTGCATCCGTATCTGATGAATCTCCACCCCATGCATGGTTAGGCAAGGGCCCATCATGGTCAATGCCATAATGTTACATTTCATGCTTAAGAAAATAAATGAGCCATTATTAAATTTACAACACATTTATTTTTCATAAGGAGCTACCCTTGAGCATCTGTTCCATTTGACATTTGTGTGTTTTGATCAGGCCGAATAACATCTCACTAGCAAATATTTGTACTATTCATGCCTTTTTTTAATCACGAACGTCTTGTTACATATTCATAATTCAGAAAATAGAATAGTAAAGTTGTGTGGCCAATTTCTGAGATAGCCTCATTTGTTCGAAGCGAAGATAGTCAAGGTAACGTCAACGAAAACAAAAATTAGTTGCTATAATACAAGATCATTGATTTTGTTACCTGTTCCAACTGGACGTCAATTAATTCATGACGAAGACCCCACACTCAGAGCTGAGCAGGAGACATGTTGCCCTCGATTGATAGTGGATGATGATTCCATCCCTCAGCAAAAACGTTCAGACCGTTGTTAATCCTTTCCTTGAGTACATATCTAAGTGCAAACAAATGAACATCATTGCCTATGTCTAGCAACCCTTCACTTTCCATGTAGTTAAAGAGGCTATAGAATATGTATAGGCATCCACTAAACACATCCCTCCAAAGTCTTTCAATACGCTATTTATGACAGCTCCTTCCAGCAATAAAGCTACCTCTGTCAGGACCTCGAAGATGATGAGTGAACATGTACCAGGCAACGTCGACATTTTCAACTCCTTTGTCACCACGTACTCTGGACGGCAATCCAAAAGCTTCTGTTGCATCAAGAAATAGTTTGAGAACTGTCTGAGCTTTGTTGTTACAGTTACATTGAAGGTATGTGATCTGGCGTGAATAACCGTCTATCCCACCATGGACAACAAAGCCCCATCTAGAAAAACACGAAGGTGGTCTTCAGGTCTTGCAATACAATGCTCATTTTTAGTCAAAATGCTGGAATCAATTCCTCAAATATAAACTTCCAGTGTACGCTTTAACAGGGTAGATACTAACCTGATGAGTTTATGATTCCCATCGATGTGCCACAAGGATAATGGTGATCTGACATTATAGCGGAGCCTGCGAGCAAAGCCCGCCAGCGGAGCTCCATTGCTAAGGAAATATGGTAACCTATCAATCCGAGAAATTTTGGTTGTGACGTAATAGTCACGTGACCGTCCGTCCGTACGTCCGTACATCCGTACGTCCGTCCGTCCGCAAATTCTGTGGGAGGGGGAGGGGAGTCCCAAGACAACCCGACGGGGGCAGAGAATGCCATTTTTTCTTGGCGGGAAATCGCACGGTGCTTTAGGGCAACCGGCATTTTTCTTGGCGGGAAATCGCATGACCATCGTCGCTTTTGAAAAAGAGGTTTCTTTAAAAGCTTAAGCTTCTTTAGCATTTAACGATTGCTCGAGAGTACTGAAGTTTCATACTTGACAAAAAAACATCTAATATATATAAATGGAAAGAAAAAGTTCAAAAGAATACTGGTAGAAGGCGAAAAGTTCAAGTTACGAAAGCTGCATTCAAAGGACTTCATCGCTTTGTTTTCTTCACGGCGGAGAGTTTGCCCTGTTCTGAAACACAACCAAGTAAGTGAAGTTTTTAAAAGGTCTAAGGTACATGATTTCGAGTATTACGATGAAAGAAATTACGTTTTGAAATGTAAATTTGATTTATGCATTAGAAATGTGTTATTTACTTTTGACTTTAAAAAATTATTATAAAACGCGCTCAGATTTGTGACAGATTCTTGAATATTTTGCCATGCTGAGCCGATTTCACTCGCGTGGACCGACCTACGATTTTGGAAGTGTAACGCGAATTGCATTTAAGTATAAACTTAGGGGTTTTCGAATAAATGTTTTTCAAAAATGATTTCTCTGTCCATTATTTTGTGTTTGTTTATTCATAACAGTAGGTCTAAGCACAGCCGCAAGACAACTGTTTGCTTTCAATTTTCACCGTCCGGTCCATCTCTTTGTGCAACTGTCGATTTTCTTGTCCTAGAAGTTTTCAGTGGTAATAATCTTTTAAGCGAAGCAGTTGTCGGTTAAAGGCTATTTTATCCGAAAAGCTTCCGAAAACAGTTTTGTGCATTCCTCAAAGCGCCTAACCTTATATAGGCTTACTTCGCATCCGCAAAACTTATGCGGGCATAATAACAATTTAATTAAAGAGTGTTTGGCGTTTCTTTGTTTTGAATCTTGATTGTCTCTAGTTAGAGAACGAAATATAACAGTTATTTGAAAACTATAAGCGAAGCAGTTGTCGGTTTTAACCTATTCTGCCCGAAAAGCTTCCAAAAACAGTTCGGTGCATTTTTTAAAGCGCTCGAATTTCAGACAATTTGCAGCCGCAAAACTTATGCAACAGAGTTAAGAGTGTTTGGACGGTGTTTGTTCGTTTGTTTTCAATCTCGATGGTCTCAAGTTAGAGAACGAAATATAAGCGAAGCAGTTTTGAGTTTAAAGCTATTTTATCCCGTAAGTAATGTGTGTTCCTCAAAGTGCTTGAATTTTTTCGCGGCCTCTAAAACCTACGCGACATTTTTTCGATAAGTTTATTACAAGCTCCCCAGATCCTTTATTTCGGGTAATCCCAGTAAAATGCCGGTGAAATGTCAGTATAAATTTTTGACCAGACTAATATTTTTTAGTGGCAGTTCATGTTATTTGTTAACATCCGAACGCGATGAAGATAACCCATTTAAACAGTCGAATAATTTTTATTTTGTTTTTGTAAATGAGCGCCGTTTCAAGTTCATTCAAGCGAACAGCCAATAAACCAAGGAGATTTGACAAGCCTTCACAGTTAATGACAGGATATGGAAACATTGCAAACACCAAGCAAGACGGCTCGTGAATAAAATAATCAAGCTGTGCTCAGCCTCTAGAACGACCTTTCGAGCTTGGTTTTACAGAACAGATCCCCAAAATATTGAAGGACAATTCGGAACACTTTCAGGCTTTTTGAGAAACACTTTTCGAAAGCGAACGAGCCAAAAAAAGCCCCGAAATGTATTTCAGACCGAAAAGTTTAAGGACTATTTTTGAGAAACGAACACCAGTTTATTCCTTCGCGGCTCCGCTCTTAGGCTTGGCTAAATCTATATATTAGATTCTTCTTTCAACAGTAGTTAGTTGAAGAGCACGCATAAGGATCCCTTCTGGGCACACGCGTTTCATGCTGTCTTGAATCCGACACCACTGAATATGCAGTCCCTTTGCTCTTAAAAAGCCACGCATTCTCCTGTATCCACAGTTGGGGAACATTTTCAAAATGTCTGATCTACACAAGAAAGCACATTTTTCTTTATGTTACAGTGTATTCTTTCATGTGTCAAACACGAGAAAGAATGTTTCATCAGGATATCCAAACACTGAGAAGTGTGTTGAATAAACAAGGAGCAGCCAAGTTTCTTAACCTACCTCGAGGTGTTTGGATACCTGCTGAAACACTCTTTATAGAAAAAGGTAAACCACAACATTTACTTCGTATACAAATTACATTGTAAAAGTGGAGTTCAGTGGTAAAGGTTTGTAAAAGGGTGGTTCGCAAACTCAAGCTAAAAAACTACTTTTGAAAAAGAACTTTTTAAAAATTTATACCATTTTATATGTTTTGTACTTTTACTATTTTCTTTTCTTCTAACAAACACATATGGCGTGAATGGGAGGAAAAGGAAACTATATGGTGATAAAAAAGTGTAAAGATTGAAAAAAAAATTGCTTGATTTACCGTATCCGTAAATTTTGTGTAAGTCCATATCTGGACTTATGCACCTATCAATTTAAAGCCGGTGGGGGGAGGGGGGGGGAGGCAGGGCATGGGGTGGGGATTTGATTGTTATTGTGGGCCCTGGGGTGGGGCTTTTGACTGATCGTGCCTTCCCGGGGGAGGGGATATTTGAATTTGTCTTCGCCAAACGTGGATCTGTTTGAACGTCAACTTGAACGAAAGAAACTGGGACCGAAATTACTTTTCCCACGTCACGCATGCGCTCTACGTCCTTGAAATCATAATTGATGTCCACGAGATCGAGAATCAGATAATCAAAGAATTTGACCGTTTTATCTCCATATTTTCGATTAATTTAGATTTTTTTGTTGATTTGAACGTTTTTAGACATTCAAGTATCGAAGTAAACAGGATAAAGAGAAACCAGGTCGATTTTTTGGCCAATGCAAATGATCAGTGTACGGGCCAGTCGCTGCAATGACTGCTCTTTTCAAATGTTATGCTTTCTGCAGCCTTTGTAGAAAACACGAACTGTTTCTTAAAGACTCTGTTGATTTTGTAATTCGATATACACAGTGTATTAAACGCAGATTGAATTTTTATTAAATAGTACCTTTGGAGACGTAGTAACGTTGAGAAGTGAAAATTGTAGAGTTTTCCTGTTTTCCTTGCGTCTTTCTTGCATCCAGCCTGGGAATGATTGACAGCAATATGCCACCCGGGGTGGGGAAATTTTTGTGCATTTGACTGGAATGGTTTGCCCGTAGGCAGGGAATTTGAGGGCAAATTTTTGAAAAATGTCAAATCCCCACCCCATGCCCTGCCTCCCCCCCCCCCGCCGGCTTTAAATTGATAGGTGCATTAGAAA
Source organism: Siderastrea siderea (assembly GCA_964030785.1). Lineage (NCBI taxonomy): Eukaryota > Metazoa > Cnidaria > Anthozoa > Scleractinia > Rhizangiidae > Siderastrea > Siderastrea siderea. The sequence continues at coordinate 43,737,707 of OZ034968.1, forward strand.
GAAAATATAAACTTTGTTGAAGAAAAGGAGTATTAGAAATGCGCGCTATTGTTTCAGCTATTGGTTTCTTTAAACGAAGAACTATGCATAGTGAAGTATGGGGTTGTAGGAAAAAAATTGGCAATGTGTGTAACACGTGATCAGGAGGATGTTTTAAACGCTTTCTTCACTAAGGGAATATTTAATTTGAGATAAAACGTTTACTTACACCTGATCGTCAAGCTCACTGTCCGACGACTGAGCGAAGGCAATCTTTTTCAAATCATACTGTGCCATTCGTCTTTGAATCGTCTTGCTCGAAACGCCAAAAATTTCCCCAACTTTCGCCATGGAAAACTGATAATCCAAATATAACTGTAACAGTTCTTCAGGAATATAAAGAGAAGGTCTTCATCGACAACCTGTAGAGGCAAATAGGGAAATCCCTTCCTTTCCAGTTGCTAATGATTTCATAGAATTTTGTGCTCTTTTAAAATTTCTGCAACTTCCAATGGAATGTAATACAGCGCTGAGGCTCTCTCGACCAGGCTCTGGATTCTATCCAACTGAACACAAAGGTAATCAATACCATCCATGTCCTCATGTAGCCTGTCATTTAGCCTGTCTAGCAACATTTCAATGCTAACACGCAGACATTCCTTCAGCTCGTCAATCGCATCAATCCGACCTTCTACAGAAGCCATATTGGATTCTTCTGTACCCAGGCTACCTCTGTTTTAAGTTGTCATAGGGAGGCCACGAGACGACGAGACGACGAGCGGTCGACACGACGAGATGAAAGGACAAAAACGACAAGATGACACGACGAAACGGCGAGATGAGAGGTCGACACGACGAGATGAAATAACGACACGACGAGAGGAAACTGACTCCCACATTCTTCTTACTAGTCAAAATCAAAATATTCAATTGTTCCACATCGTTTGCTGAAACAGGCGGTATTTTTCCATCCAGGGAGGTTCTCAGAATGCGTACATCGCGCATTAACTTTGCTTTATTTTTTTGTAAGCCGGATTTGCAGCGTACATCTCGGCGTGAGATTTTTTTTACGAAACTGAACTCGCTACTACTTGAGAAGTCCTCCATTGATTTAATTTGCGATTCAATCTCTTTCAACGTAGCTCTTTTTTCTTTAACTCCATTTTTAAGCTATTGAGTTTGCTGAAATACTCAGGATGCTTTTCTTTCAGTCCACAATAAGTGTATTCAGTGCATTTCTTCAGTTCACGTGGTTTAGTGGCGTTATTTCTGTGGCCACGGTGATGGCAATGACCAGAGACAATTTTGGAGTTTCCAAGGGTTGGTGGTTCCCTGATTTCTATCGACATAGATTCAATGTTCATTTCCAGCTCTTGGCACTCCTGTTTTTCTCTTAACAGCTGTTGTTTGAGTTTATCCTCTTGGGTTTTCAAGGCCGGTAAAACCTGAAAGTAAAACAACTACAGTAAGCTAGCGAGCTGCAATGGCGGTGACCTTCGATTCCGCCTTCAAGTACGCGGGAACGGATAAGCGACGAAAAGAAAACATTTTAGACATGATAAAGCATGTGCTAAATTTCGAACTCGAGGTCAATCCTTGTAAACAGAGATTACGATGCCTTTGAGATTTCTTGAGAAGCGGAGAAAGAATGATTTGAATCTGTTGGCCTACTGCTAAAAACATACTTACTTCGAATGTTTCGCACCACACTGATCACCAACAGCTGCTCCTCGGTCTGGTGAAGAACATTTTTGTGCTTTCTTCATCTTTCCACTTCAGTTGAAGTGGAGATTCGTCACGGAGAACTTGGATGTGGTAATTGAGCAGACGTTTCGCCCCCACTGTTAGATCCACTCCTTCGAGCATGAGTTCGAAATGCTTCTCGGAAATCAGCTTTATTGAAAGACGAGTGGTAAAACCATTGACTTCTAAAATTTGTTTTATAAGGTGAGTGGAAGTACTATCCAGTTTGGCGCTTAAGAGGCGCTGCCTGTAAGCATCGAGCAAAGTTGGAAATCGGCCCAAAAATCAAAATTTTGAAACTTTGTCAGAATAAAGCCTATTACATGCCTGATTCATTGGCATAATTTGTTTTCTCCAAAACTCGAAAATTTTATTTTGGGACGCGTTCATTTTAAGGGAACATTTTTTGCTGTGAAAACCGAAAAAATGCAAAATTTGAAAAATCGGTAAAAATTTACCAAAAACATTGTAGCCAATGAAGCTCAATCCAGTCGTTAATGGCAATTTATAGATATCAGTCATATATATTTCATCTGGATCAATAATGTTCTTGTCTAAGAAAAGTATGTTCAAAGATGACTCCTTTTCCCTAATACTCATACAGTCAGGGATTATGCTTCATTTTCCGAGGCATTTCTCGAGTAGTAGACAGACTTTGGAAAATTGGTTAATATGTTTCAAAAGGGCTTATCTTGGTGTAGTTTTTGATGCAAAAATTTCAGCGGGCAATCATTATGTCTTTGCAGAAGAGCTCCTCAAAAGTGCCCAAAATTCGACTTTTCTCGAAATGCCTTCTGGGTGACACGATCTGGAGGACTGGTTACGAGTTACAGAATTTCCAGCTGTGACAATAAAGACAATGTAAAATGACAAAATCTGCTTTGTTTATTATTTTTCGACGCTGTCTCCGATTTATTACAGATATTTCAATCGTTTTTAATGCAATGAGCCATACAAGTAAGTTGTTGTAATACCGGACGATTGGTGTACGGGTCGTTACTCTCTCTAGCGGATTTGTTATTCCGACTTTCTCTCAACTAAGAATTCTCTCTCCTTAAACTCCTCTTGTGCAGGGAACCTATAGGTAATCATCCCACCTTTGATTGACAGACTAGGTACAAAATCTGTTCATGTTACATGCCATCAGATTGTATAGGTTATCTGGGGGAAAGTACTGGAAAAAAACTGGCGACGTAAATTTGCGGTATCACTAACTTTAACACAGGGATTTCGGGAAGAAAAAATATCTTAAACCACAAAAAGGCGTAGAAATTTGGTCCAGAGTAGGGATGGATGCCGCCACGCATTTTTGGTCCTAAGTAACAACTTCGCCCTGCAATCATATTGTTGATAATGAAAGGGTAACTGGAATTACTGCTTACAAGAGCACCTATTCAAAAAGGTAATTATGGCATCTCGATACGCCTCCTTCTTTCGTCCCTTAACCTTAATGGAAAAGTGGCCAACCATGGAGTGCATCTGGGTCATCTTGAGACTTTCGATCTCTGACTCTGTCATCAGGCACAGGTTCTTTCCAGAGAACAGTAAGGGATGAGTGATTTTCTGCTGTAGCGCATCCATCACATCCGAGTGGACGGCCGCCTGCTTCCTCGCAAATTCTTCAGCCTCATCATCGGATTCGGTGGCATCTCTTCTCTTTCATGCCATTCTAGAGAAGAATAAGAATATTTGTTGGGAACACAGGAACTCCTCCACGGTGAAGATTCGCTTCCCGTTCTCGTCTCTCAGGCATCTCGTCTCCTTGGAGACGTCATCTGGGTTGGCCGTGACCCCCGTGGTCTCGCCATGTTTAAACTTTCCCTCCAAGTATGTCTTTTGCTTGGAATTGAACCGGTGGCGTGGCTTAGCGGACTCCCGACCAGCCCATCCCTCCGGCAGACAAGGGGAACCACTGTGTATTTTTAGGCTTCCGCGATGATTTCACTGGCTTTACGGGTGTAGGAGTCATGGGTTTTTGAGGTGGCTTCACTCCAAGGACGCTTCCAAATAGAGCCGAGAGGCCCAATACTGCACTCATCCACGAACCACTGCAAAGCTGCTATCGTCAGTGTTATCTGGAGGTCTGGGGTATTGTGCACACATGGCTTGGTTGATGCTGTCATCAGTCGTCGACTGCTTCTCTTCCCAGTACGAGGAAGGCTGGTACAGAGTACTGTCAGGGCTAATGGCCGACCTCTCGAGATCTCGTGGAAGCGTTTCCATGTATACTCTCTTCTTGTTCATCTCCCAGGACACTGAAACAGAAACACTCCGTGCCTACGTTAAAAATGAAAATATAACGTAAATTACTACTCAAATGCTAGCAGACCATAGCATAATGCGGATTTCCGTATGTCGTCACGGCAACAACCCTCACGTTTAAAATTCCGCATTCCCTTCAGGTAATGCCTAAAGGTTGGGTGTTATTTCGTAGCCCCTTCCCAAGTGTAATTCTATCACCTTTCCTACTTCTTTCCTTCATCTTTTATTTGAAACCCTCTACATGTACGTGCATTGTTTTTTTTTTAATAAATTATTGGACAAACCTACGTCCTGTGTTGAGACTGAAACGCGCCGGGAGACTAGGGACTAGGGGGGGGGGGTTGGGGTTTTGCGGACTTCTTTTTCAAAGGGAAGGGGTCTGTTTGAAGGTCGGAAGCTCCAGGGAAGTGCGAGACAAAAACGGAAATTCCAGGGGAGGTCTCTTAGACAGGGGAGCAATCTTTATTTCATACAATTGGCTGAAGCGATGCGCTTTTCCCCCTTTTTTCTGCTTTGTCCCACGCCCACTGTACCCCCAGACTCGTACCCAGTCGCTTGGTAGTTAAAAAAGAGGGAGAGCGCAAGGAATTGAGAGTCCAAAAGAGGACTCCCCATAATCCTTTGCGTGTCCTCTTCTCGCCCCAGATTCCTTTGCGCGCTTCATCTTCCTACTAACAAGCGACTGGGTACGAGTCTGCTACATTGCTTGCTATCACCATAGGAAGCGCACTACGCTCAGTTAGCGAGACACAAGAGACGCCTGTGGCACAGCCTAGGCTACTAAAATGTTCTCTCTTTATACGTTTTATGGATAGTAAACAAAAGAGAAAGTAATAAAAGAGAAGGGTAGGTCTCTACAGGCATGAGGGACCCACTGCAAAATGATTACGTTCACTATTTTTCCACACCTCTTTTGACTGCTTTTCGCGGGTCGCAATGCTTGTGTTCAGCTTTTCGCGGCACTACCGACAGATTACTGGAAGAATGACAACATATAATAGAGCCTTGTTAGTGGATACGGTAGTTAGTGCGACATTCCTAACAAATAACAATAATATAGATGAATACCTGAGCCGATAGGTGTTAGTGATCCAGTCCTGTTGAGTATTTCCTCCGACAGCTTCTTATTGAAAGTGCGATCACCCGTGTGCTTTTTTGAGCGGTGAGATGCCACCCTCTCTGGGACCTAGCAAAGTTTTTTCCGCCCTCTCCATTTGATACCAAAGGAATCTCGGTGCTTTGAACACACGCGAAAGTTTACGGCAGCGATCCCCTCAAATACTCCTAATACATAGAAAAGGAGACCGTGAACAAATCACACCCTACAGGGAAAGATGCTGAAGAGAGGGGTATGAAGATGTCCTCACCTGCCCCCATCAAAATCAGCTCTTTCTCAGACGAGACGTCCCCTCCACGCATTTTCAACATATCTAAGTGCCCTGTTATGTCGCGCTGACAATCACTTAGCGCTTGATATTCAGTGATCTCTGTACCTTTCTCAGTAACTGAACCTCACTCCGTCCCGGCAAGCTTTCCAATACCGCATTTATCCATTTTTGGCACTTTTACGAACAAGTTTTCCTGCTACACAATTCACATGCTTCAAGTTCTGGGGTTTGGAGGCGCTTCGAGCATTCGTGCACGTCTATCGAGCAGAATTGTTTGGCAATTGATTGACAGGTCGAGAGGCGAGGTTTTCTCAGTGAATATAATATCTTGAATTTTGAACTATCCTCCAAGAAAACAACGATTGTGAAATAGCATTATATTTTAAAATAGTCAGGCTTTGTGAATTCTGATAACGTGTTTTCCGGGGAAGTGTAGAACAAGTAGAAGTACTGTAGGATCTGGATGTTTTTAGCACCTGTAACAAATCAAGCACGACGCAAGCTTTAATTGAATTATAACACTAAACGTTGGTACTTTCCCACGCATGCAAATTGCAAATAAACAAACTCCTACCAACCCTTTTACTCAGCTTCTTTGTTCGAAATTCCTGGTCTTTACGCATCGTTGAAGGGTTTTCTTCGCGATTAAGATGTGTCAAGTGAAGTTTCGTGTATATACTTCTTATGCAAATATTTTTCACATATAGAATTTTCTAGTGAGGGGACTTACCGGGAAGCCAAAACTTTCGAGCTACTCTTGACATGCAATATACAGCGGTACCAGTCCTCCATAGTAGAACAACTACAGGCAATTCATTATCAATGAACAAAAATGTCCATCGACAGGTTGAATGAATTGAAGAAGCGTTGCTCGTATGTTTCACGGCGTGCGAAGGTTTAGCTACACCAGCGTAGGGAGGAACGCCGCGTGTATATCTGTAAGGCTCATCAGACTAGCAGAACTAAAAAAATGTTGGCAATAAAACAGAGACACAGTCAAATAAAAATAAACAAAGCAGGTTTTGTCATACTATATAGCTTATTACCAGTGCTTGTATTTTCGTTACCAGTCCTCCAGACCGTGTCGCCTACGAAGGCGTCTCAAGAAAAGTCGAATTTTGGGCATTTTTGAGGCGCTCTCCTGGAAACACATAATGATTGCCCGCGGGAATTTTTATATCAAAAACTACACCAACATAAGTCCTTTCAAAAGGTGTAAACAAATTATCCATAGACTCTCTACTACTCGAGATATACCCCGGGAAATGAAGCATAGTCCCTGACTGTATGAGTATTAGGAAAAAGGAGCCATCTTTGAGCATACTTTTCTCAGACAAGAACATTATTGATCCAGATGAAATAAATATGACTGACATCTATAGATTACCCTTAACAGCTGGATTAAGTTTTATTGGCTTCGAAGTTTTTGGTAATTTTTTACCGATTTTTCAAATTTTGCATTTTTTCGGCTTTCACAGCAAAAAATGCCCCCTTAAAATGAATTCGTCCCAAAATAAAATTTTCGAGTTTTGGAGAAAACAAATTATGCCAATGAGTCAGGCATGTAATAGGCTTTATTCTGACAAAGTTTCAAAATTTTGATTTTTGGGCCCATTTCCAACTTTGCTTGATCCTTACAGGCAGCGCCTCTTAAGTTTTCCATAAAACCATCCAGTTCAGACATCGCGATTACTTGCGACAGACGTATCTCGTTTCTCCTCAACTGACCAACAAGCGAAGTTCAGCCGCGCCAAAGTTGGGAGCTAGGTTTCGAAGTTCGCAGTTGGATTCACTAACTCGCCACGTAATTGGCTACTTCGTAACCTAGTACCCAATTTCCCAACGAACTTCGCAACGCAGCGCGGTAAAGTAATGTGAAATCGACTGTAATGGAACGCTGAAACCAGAATTGGATTGCGTGAATCCAAATCCGGATTCGCTGAAAGGAACGCGCCCTTAGTTGAACCTGACTGCTCACGATATTCCTTTGGGAGACCTTAAAAGTATCCAACACGCAATCCAAAACGCAATCCAACTTAGACAAAACTTAAGTACAAGGCAAAATTGATTTCGTTTCTCGAAACTTCATTATGGACACACACGAACTTCGCAGAAGTGAAGAAAATGTCGAGGCAGCCCCACGGGCGTATGCATTAGCCCACGAAAGTTTCTTGCCGCCGAATCAGGCGTTTCCGCAACCTAGCTTCCATCAAGCTTCCATAATTGATTCGTTTCCACAGAATATTCAACAAGCTGCATATTCAAGCCCTGGTTATTTCATGCTGTTAAGACAGTTTATTTTAAGTTCATTTAGTTCACGTTATTTTCTGTTGTTTATTTTCTTTCATCGGTTTACTTTCGCTAAGGCTAATGTATTGCGCAACTTAGTGCATGCTGTCTAGATCAAAGTTCAGTCGCATAAGCTCTTATACAAGTGTGAGCCTTTTTTGGTACCTTTGATGAAGTATTTCCACTGTGTGGGTCAGATATGTAAGTGTTTTGTTTTGTTGTTATTCAAATGTAGTTTTAATTGATTTAGTATCTTGCACGATTCAATTTTCCTCTGGTTTCTATAATTTTCCCTTGTGCATATGCAAACAAGTAGTCTATTCGAAGCGTTAGAAATCTGTAATTAATTTCTTTTCTTTTTAAGTATCATTTGTATTGTTATTAAGCATGTTTTGGTTCGTATTGTTTATTTCCATTTCAATTCGGTTTTGTGATTTTTCATGTGCGAAACATTGTTATTTTGATTTAGAATTGTTATTATGCGAATCGGGGCTCCGCCCCCAATACATTAATTTGCTTCATGACCTTTGCCTTTAGTTTATTTTAGCCCTTTTATTTAGTTGTATTTTGTAATCGTTGTTTTCAGTTTACGAGTGCCATTGAACTTATCCTCGTCGACGCGAAAGAAACCTCTTTTGGTCATTTCATTGTCTGCAAGTTTCTGGTTCTTTAGCCTCCGTAAAAAACGCACCTCTCAATTCGCGACACGTCCTGTCAAAGCCGATAGTCGCCGCCGTAACACATGCCGCTACGCCAAACTCCGTTTTCACCGTTGCTAAATGGTGCGTCACCATACAACATCAGGCTACAATCAACAACATACAATCACCTTTCCCTACACTTAAACCAACAGCGTCAAAACGTGAACAGCCCTTGCATCAGGAGCCCCCCAGTAGCAGTGTAGCTGGTTCTTCCCAGTCTGCCAGTAGTAAACCACCCGATTTTATAGAGACAGATAAAGAAATAAGACAAGACTTAGACACTCGTGGTTTCATTTACTATGGACCAAGACAAAGACCCGCCAATGCTACAGCGCAAAGAATACTCGAAATGGCGAAAGAGTTATAAATCGATGGAAACCTGTAAGTATGAACATGCGCTTGTTCAGTATGGCTCTGTAAATTGTGTGGGACAAACATAATAACATTAAGTATTTGTTTGTTTGTGCAATTGAGAAACTTGATTTTTCCACGACCGAAAACAGACTTGATGCAGTTATACAATGAGACCAATAAGAAACCTTTAAAGCGGTTTTCGTTGCCAGTTTATTTATCGTGTAAGAGAAACCCGTGAGAACAATCGCTTACATCTCGGTTTACCCCTCAATGCGGAAAAATTTTTTGATTTAGTACTGGAGACACCTCAGCGCTTTCAACGTCAAGTCACACAGTGTGACTTCATGCCTCTGAACAGACGATGAGATGGTGAAAAGGAACCCGCTGGAGAAGCGTATTTCATTTCCAGCGGTAAAAAAAACAAAAGTTGAGCCACTAGAATTTTCCTAACATTATCTGAAGCGACGCTCGCGCGTTGGAGTCCATTGCATTCCTTTCCAAGTCATTTTAGCTTTGTTATAAATTACTTATGTCATGGTTCAATAAATTAAGGGTCGGGCATTTTTTATGTATAGCGAGGAAAGGAGCCTGCACCTAGGGTGACAGAAACAAATAACTCGGAAGAGGCTGTACCTAGGGCAACAGAAACAAACAAAGACGCAAGCAAGTATAGTTACTGAAAACCTCTGAGCTAACGACAGGCCAATACGGCTGAAATTCAAGCTTCCAGGTAAAACTCAAGACATGTTCAAAATCTCTTAATATTTCTCGTAGGTGGAAGACGAGATTGCCAGGTTGAAAAGCCAAAGCATTGACCTGCGAATAAAACTGGAACAGTAATTAATATATCATTTCTTTTTTATTTAACCGTGAATTAGACTGCTATGCGGTAATTAGAATTCAGTCAGTCTTAGGAAAACAATCCTCAAATATCGCACCGTCTAATGTTAAATAAATCCGTATATTAACGTCACAGGCCATCGCGGACCGTGACAGGGAGAAAATGAGAGCGGATTGGTTAGAACAACGAATGAAAATTCTGGAGAGGGATAATGAGGCGGTAACTAAGCACTTATTACCTTTTCTAACACAGGTATGGCACTATAGGTCTGCGTCATGTTCAAATTCAGTGGTTACTTTGCGTCTTTTATACTACAGCTACCAATTGTACTACACGGGGAAAAATTATGTAGCACGCGATAACGTTGCAACTGTGATTTATCGTTTATGTTCAGAGTCAATGGTTGTTTGTCGTCTTTTTTTCTACAATTGCCAATTGTACTACACGGAGACAAATATTGACCATGCAATAACGTTGCAACTGTATTATCGTTTCTTTTTTTGCGGCCAGGAATTTGGGCAGTATAGAATTGACGTGGACAACCTGATCGCGGAAAAAAATGACTTGGGTGAGAGCTTCTTACATCAAAGTTTCGCCATTGATATGGACGGCATGTCAGACACATCGTCACACAAGGTATTTCATTATCTAGTAAGGATCTATGAAGCAGTTTGACTTTCATTACGTTTTCTTGGTTCCAAAAACAGCCGAACCTCTTCAACGCGGACAAGGAAGGGAGAGGAATAAGTGTCTGGAGTGCGGAAACTTGGTATTACAGGGGTAGTTTGAAATCACGTGACTGTTGGTCACTTTTGGGTCAACTGATCTCTCTGTTACAGATATATATAAGTAAAAAGAGGTTCGCCAGTTCTTGCATGATCGAGATGTCAATCTCTATTAACAAAAAGGGGAAATAGATTTGACAGCACTGTAAGTTTTCGCCAGAACTTGACTTTGGCAATGGAAGCCGTAAAATCTAATGCGAGAATAATTTTTTTCTTGTTTCACAGGCGTCGTCACTAGACAGAGACAAGTCTAGTAGAGAAGAAAGTAGCGACGACAACGTCCCACTTGCACACATTTCAAAGGTATAGCAAGGGACTGACTTGAATAAAAGGGAGGCAGTATTTCTGTACATGAGCTGCTCAGGAACAATTTTCGTAAACACAGAGTAAGATACTTAAGCGTCGGGAAATTAAATTGCAATCAATGCGTTTTATGCAGGATAAATACTCCTCAGAGAAAAACGGGCAGAGTATACAAGTGAATCGAGCAAACAGTCGTCCAGTTCAGAGGTATTAAAGACCACTCTTCACTCCTTTAGTATTATCTACGTTGCATGCTATGTGCAAAATAACAAAGAGCTATAATTTGTACAGCCAACCAAGTTAGCCTAAGTGTTATAGGACCAGTTCTATAAAACAATGTGAAACCTTCAGTAGTTTGCACTGCAATAAATAATTGTAGAGAAAATTGATTACCTTATGTTTTCTACGTTCTTGGAGGCGAGTCTCAGTAAGTAATTTGTCTATTCTGTCCGTTTCGTGTTGATGAAACGGACCCTTTTGAACCCTTAAACATTTTTTTGTGTTCTAAGTCAGAAAGTGAAGGAGATGAAGAAGAAAGCGGCTTTCCAACAGTGACTGAAAGGCTAAGATTAGATGCAGTAGATTTAAAGAAAAAAGGTAATATATATGTAACTTACATACTTTAATCTCCAGCAGAGCCGCCCACCGTTTATGGTCTACAGTCGTAACAATGTGGGTTATTTTGCAAAACAAAAAGAAAACAAGCTGCTCAGATGAACAGAGAAGTTATAAGGTACAACACTATAATTTATTAATCTAAATTAACGCAAGTTAACCCGACTTTTTTCTTTCCTTTAACAGCCTGCTAAGCTACGATCACCTTTACCGAAAAAAGGTAAATTTGTTTTATTTTGTAACGTAACCGTGAGCATCGAACGAGCAATCCTCACAAGTTTGTTCTGCCTGAAACCTTGTCTTTTTTAATTTTAGTATTACAGAAACTTAGTATTACAGAAAAACAAGAGACAGCCCTTTCAGGACGAATGGGTAAGTCTTATATCGATTAAGTGTGCCCACTAAGCATGAGTTTGCGTTCAGGAACGTCCGGCTGAATTCCTGAATCACGGGCAAAGTGAATTTTTGGAGACCAAACGAACCAGCATTTAGACTGATCGGCTTGAAAGCACTTGGAATGAGATCTTGTTTGGATTATGACCTAAGAAAGCTGACAGTGAACGAGTGGGTGGCCGTAGCCTATGAACAAGCCTTTTACATTGGACAGGTAGAGAAGATACTCTCCAATAAGGCCAAAGTAAGCTTTCTGGCATAAAATCAAGGCTCCTTCAGCTGACCTCACCCGAGAGACAAAGAAGACATAAAAGCCAAGTTTATCTTCGGTCGGAACGTTGAGGTCACGAAAGCTGACGAAGATGGTACAAAATTGTACGTAAAAATTTACAATCCATAAAAGATGAGTTTAAGCCTTTTTCTTGAAAATACGTTTCGAGAGCGACTGCATTCTTGTTAATGCTCGTGAACATCGGGTTTCGCCAGGCAAGCACACGCACAGACACAAACAGATATTTATGCTTTTCTTTGGTGGCTCGCTTAAGCCGTTTTCGCTTGCTAAATGATCCTTTTTGCTTGTGCTGAGGTTTCCCTCCCTCTGAAAGCAGTCTTCCGACATAAATATTTTGCAGTTAGTGAATGTAGTTTTGACCTGTGGAGTTAAGGAACATTTTTTACATGCCGAATATCAAGGAATTTCAGCGCCTAAGCTTTAGTGGTGTGCATGGCTCGGGCAGTTGGCAAGCTTTGCGTATTTGATATTGTTTTATAATAAACTTCTTGTCCGGTGCTTCTAGTCGGTACACTGTAATTGATGAGTTAACGAAACAACGAAGGCGACGGCACCTAGAGCTTGCGTTAATAATAAGGTTTTTATATATAAAAAAAGAAGATTTTTGCACGTGTGTTGATCTTTTACATTTTGGTAATCATTGTCTGCAAAACGATGACGTAAAACGAACAAATTCAAGGTTCTATGGAAACCTTGAACATACATGGAGGATTTGGTATAAGATTTGTTTTTAGTGCGTTTTTAGTTGCGTTGCCGTCGTCTTTCTATAAGGGGTCGATTACATGGCGAATTTCAGCCCGGGCTGAAATTTGCCATGTAATCGGCCCCTAACTTAATTTAAAAGCAGAGACATCGAAGTACCCAGCTTTGCATGTGCACGGTGACAAAAAATAACATTTAACCAAAACCTTTTGAGGCAGAAATTGTCATTTAAGCGTTGTCTTTATTGACCTTACAAAGGCATTCGACACCACTGATCATGAGATTATCTTGCGTAAGATGTCCTACTTGGGTGTCGATCAGGTAGCTATAAAGTGGTTCTCATCGTACTTAAGTGGCCGAACCCAAAGACATAGTGTCAACGGCAAACTGTCAACTGCTCGTACCCTCAGTTGCGGCGTGCCTCAGGGCAGCAGATTGGGTCCTTTGCTATTTTTGATTTACATTAACGATCTCCCGAACTCCCTGCAGAACGCTGTACCAAGAATGTTTGCCGATGATACCAATCTTACGTTATCTGCTAAGACGTTAACAGAGCTTAAGCTGGCTTTAGCCCCTGAATTAAATAACCTTAGTTGTTGGCTGAAAGCTAACAAGCTCAGTTTAAATGTTGCCAAAACAGAGTTAATGATTATTGGATCAAGGCAAAGACTATCTGTTCAATGTGACGACGTAAAAATCAGAATTGATGACCACATTATCGAGAGAGTTGATCATACTAAATCTTTGGGTCTTATCATTGATGCTCATCTCTCTTGGTGTAAACACGTTGAAGAGATTTGCAAGAAAGTCTCTTCGGCTATAGTTGCCCTTAAACGAGTGCGGCCCTTTATATCGAAAGAAACTGCAATTCAAATTTATAACGCTTTAATTATACCACATTTTGATTACTGCAGCCCTGTCTGGGACTGTTTGAGTGGTTACTTGAGTGATAAGCTCCAAAAAGTACAGAATGGTGCAGCCAGTTATTACTAAATCACCCTTTGATACAAGCTCAAACCACCTTCTGTCCACCCTCGACTGGGAGAGGCTATTTCTTCGACGAAAGAAACAGAAAGCCTTGATGATGTTTAAAACTATGAATGGACTTGCCCCAGATTATCTTCAAAGTCTTTTCTCTCAGCGTCACTCTGTTTATAACTTGAGAGACTCTGAGGAAAAGCTGACGCTACCCAAACCAAACACCAATTATTTGAAACGAAGCTTCTCTTACAGCGGGGCTATGTTATGGAATAACTTGCCCAAATGCCTAAAAAATGCTGTATCTGTTAATAATTTTAAGCAAATTATTAAGAAGATAGCTGATATATCGGATTCCCACACGGCAATCATGTAAAGCAGTTGTAATTAGTTTTAGTTATTTACTTAATTAAGCTTAATTAACTGATGATTTTCCGTGTTTAAATAAAGTTTTACTTCCTTCCTTCCTTCCTTCCTTCTTCTACGTTTCCCAAAATTTTTACTTCCAAATTTGAACATGTTCTAGCATGATTTTATCAATCAAATTTTGGCTGTTTTATCTGTTCAGTATAGAGAGTCATAAGATGCTTTGGCATATTTTATTCATCCTTTACGTAGCTTTTCAACTTACTTTTATTTTTGAGCACTGTTCCCATTTTTGCTCTGGGAACGTTCCGATTAAGAGATGATTGTTCCTCTTTGGAGTGGTCCTTTTAAGATCAAAAGGAACAAATTGCTGTTAAAAATAGGAACAAAGTCTTCATTTAGAGCTTAAAAGAACCTTTTGTTCCGAATTTTTAACATTGAAAGGAACTTTTTGTTCCTAAATGAGTGGCCTAGGAACAGGTGTTCCTAATGTTATTGTTCCTCTTTTATCATTTTGGTCCTTTTTTATCGCTTGAGGAACAACTGGTCCTATTAATACGTTCCCTTTTAGAGTGGCTGTTCCTTTATGCTGACACGAGGAACTTTGGTTCCCAATTAATTACGTTCCTTTTTTTGTAAAGGAACGTTTGTTCCTTTCTAACATTGTTCCTGCTTTGAAAAATTGGTTCCTTTTTATTCACTTGAGGAACAATTGTTCCCATTAACGGTTCCGTTTTGAACGAAATGTTCCTTTTTATTGGCACGTGGAACAGTTTGTTCCTAACCATTAGTTCCTATTTATGTAAAATGGTTCCTATTTAGAAATGACAGTTCCTTTGTACATCTTGTTCAACAGAAACATTCTTCTTTTCTTGCCATCTATGATTTTATCGCTTTTTAATGGGCAAAAACATTTGGTGTAGTGTTTTAAGTTTCAAACAACACGAAGCAGAGTCAATAGCAGATTCTTAAAGACTTTTCGAGGCCCTTCTAGACTTGCCCGGGCAAGGTTGAATATAATCGCACTAACGCCATATATCACCTTAAATTTGTAAACTTACTTAAGAATAATGAACAGTGGCAAGCAGACACATGCCTCAGCAAGCAGGGGCAAGTTGGAACAGGTTGGGGCAAGTTTAAATTTGCACAATGCAGCCATTGTTTTTTTTTGTCGCCTTTGTGTTTTGTTCACTATTTATGTAAGTGAACAAATTGTGTGAATCACTCAGATGTCCGACATGAACAAAAAGGGTAAGGTTGACTGGTCGAAAATCGATGGCTCATCACCAAAACCAAAACGGCTTCACTTGGAAAAAGAAGAAACAGATAGCTTGTATCACTGTCCAATACAAGCGTGTGATCACGATGGATTTAAAAGTCAACGTGGCTGCAGGAAACATGCGAATACCAAGCACAGTTGGTTCTTTTTCTTTGACGAAAAACCCGACGTTTCAAGTACCAAAGAACTTGCCGATGATGATGTATCGGGTGAAATCACAAAACAAACTGCCAGGGTAATGCCTTCGTTTTCAGTTTCCAGCCAAATTGGCGACTTATTCACGAAATGGTTGACTGGAAGTGGTGGGGGTTGCAAGAAAGATCGTGCAGCTCAGCAGATAGCCAAGAGATGCTTTAAATTTCTCAAATTTTGCTGCGAAGATGAAGAGGAATTGAGTTTTGAGGTGCTGGACTTTAGCCTGTGTTCTCATAGTCCAAGTTTATCGACTACTTGCAAGATGAATGCAAGCTCGGACACGGTGGCCGATTGGGCTACAATGATGCGATCTCTGAATTAATCGACTTCAGAAAAATAAACGGCGCATCAGTCACAGTTCTTCGAAATTTGTCCTCAACGGAGTTGTACCTTAAACGAGCCCGCAAGACGGTGGCAAAGATGATGAGACTGCAGTGGACACAAGATCTAGAAATTGAAACTTTGGATACTAGGGGGCACTGGGCAAGCATGGAAGAACTGTTAGAAGTGGTGACATTTCATTTGCCTCGTTACGAGAACACTGTGAAGACGTGCAAAACTATTCCAGGTCAAGTTAATCCTTCGGACTTAACATTTGCCACGAAATTTGTCGCAGTGTATTTGTTCATCATGGTGAAGGGATCTCGGCCTATGACTTATCAGTATTTGACAGTGGACATGGTCAGAGCAGCTCAGGGAAACGGGGGATTCATCGACCAGAAAAAGTTCAAGACTGCTAGCAAATATGGATTTGACTCCTTAATTCTGACCGATGCAAGCATGCAGGTGCTCGATAGCTACATCAGTTTTGTAAGGCCATTGCTAAAACCCCAGTGCGAGTTCGTTCTGGTCATGAGAAATGGAGGCCAGCACAGCAAATTGGGCGACGTCATGAGTAAACTAGTGTTTGATGCAATCGGAAAGTTCATTCATCCGACGCGCTACCGTCAAATTGTCGAGACGCAAAGCCTCAATCTGCTCACAAGCAAGGAGCAACAAATTTTGTCAGAAGACCAAAAACACAGTTCTGCCGTTGCAAAAGTTCACTATCAAAAGCAAAGATCGCGCGAAGTTGCTGTCAAAGCTCACGAGTGTCTACAAAAGCTACAAGGTACCAAGGGATCGGAAGTGGACAAGGAAGTCCACACGAGGTTTGGCTGTTCAACTTCAAGCTCGTCGCCATCAGTTGAAACTGTAGAAAGAACAACCATGCCTCCCAAAAGGTTGCCTCCTCAACTACGCCCTTGCGCATTCAACGGAGTCATCGTCGGATCTTAAAATTTACGGCCGACGAGGACAAATTTCTACAAGAAGGGATAGATAAATACGGATTTGGACAGTGGACTGCCATCTTGAGAGATCCCGAATTCAAATTTCAAGAGGGAAGAATGGCAGACTCTTTAAAGAAAAGGGCAGAGCTCAAGTTCATGTAAAAAGAATTGCCTTATTAGACACGCTGTTTGTTGGATCTCGAGATTGTGAGTTAAATCACGGACAACAAAACTCAACAGGAAAACTTTATTATGGACTTGTGTAGTTATTTAGTACACTCTTTCAATATCACTCTGAACGCTGTTGTCAAGTTCACAGTACTTGCAAAACTCAATCTCTCGTTTAAATTGACATCAGGTACATTTTAGACATTTTATAACAAACTTATTATTGCTGTGAGTGAAAAAAACGTGTCAATACTTGTTGCTATTTGGGCAGTGCGTGGCTCTGAACGCGGGGCCGTTTTGTCGGACTGTGCACCATTAGCGGTGATGGTGGGCAGAGAAATTCCACGTTGTACTGCGGAACGTACGAGGGCGTCTTCGGAGTAATAAACAACGAGTCGTCGTCATCTTGGTCGTCTGATGACTCCTGGCCTGTTCTCAATGGGGTACCGCAAGACTGACTGACTGGGCCGAGTATCACTGGAAGCGGCGAAAACACGTCACGGATCAAGTTCACGCAGGACTTTTCCACCAATTCGTTTTCTAAACAGAAGCTCTTCCTCTTTTCGACTGCACTCGGCAAACGCAGTGTCCCTTTGCGTTCGTGGTACAAACGCAGTTTGTCACTGTTGATTTCTAGGAGACTTTTCATCACCGCGCGTTCTTCGTCGTTCTCCGTTTCTTCCATCCGTTTACAGTGGTCGGCCATCTCTTTTTCTAAGTTTACAAGCCAGGGATTTTCATAGGCTCGTTTAATCTTCTCTTGCTCGTCAAGGCGTTTTTGCATTTCGCGTTGTTTCTTTCTCTCTTGAATTGCTCTCTCTTTTCTTTCTTCTAGAGGCGTCGGCAGTGGACTGTCAGGATCAGTTACTTGTTCGTTCGCCTCCAATGGACTAACCACTCCCAACTCCATCAGAAAACTGCGACGATCAGCCAGACGACGGTTGCGAATTGCTTCTGATGTGCGCTTTCTCACGCGGTTGACTCTTTCTTTGCTTTGCAACATAATAGCCAGTTGTCGTCCTCTTAAACCCTCTTTATCTGTGGTTTCCTCTTCTCGACGAAGTGTTTCTAATCCACTAGTTTCGCTAGTGTCGGATTCATGGGAAGACTCCCCTGACTGGAACTCGTTTTCTCTGCTGCACCCGGGCTGAGTAGATCCTTCCACATCTTCTTCATCTAGGGATACACCCAGGATGTTTTCCAATTCCTCTTGGGGCAAGCCGCCTTCCTGCGCAGATGGCGTCGTGACTGCATTTTGTTGGCTGTTCCCTGCTATCTGGGCCCATGCAATGCAGTCCATGGCGTGTTCT
The DNA here is from genome assembly GCA_964030785.1 of Siderastrea siderea. Classification (NCBI taxonomy): domain Eukaryota; kingdom Metazoa; phylum Cnidaria; class Anthozoa; order Scleractinia; family Rhizangiidae; genus Siderastrea; species Siderastrea siderea. Next base: position 43,755,921 of record OZ034968.1, read on the forward strand.
CGTAACCAGTTGTTTGCCTCAGGTACGACACTCGGAAGACTCTTAAAGAAATATCTGTTCAAGCGTCTGTCCATCGCTTCGTTGTGGTCGGCGCCAAAGTCCATATCGGCCTGGCATGTAACGAACGTCGTCGCTGTGCATAGAAATCCCTCTGCGTTTTTCCATTTCGCATCATGGGATGTAAAACCTCCCTGACAGATGATTTTCCAATCATCCACGTCAAGTAATCCCGCAAAGGCTTCGTCAAGGAAGATCACTTCGGTGTATCTGTCGATCATGGCTTTGTTAAAGTTTTTCTGTTTTGTTACTCGAGCAATTCGATTTAACGGCACTATTTGGAAAACGGGTGAGAACAGACTTGTCTTGCCACTGTCGGCGGGACCAATTGCGCATCCCACTGGTTGCTTGTGCTGTTTGGGTCGGAACAAAGCCAGGAAATCTGTGCAGATCCTCTTGATGTCATCTTCGGAGAGGCTGTTTCGTAGGATCTCTTCGAAATATTTGGGTTCAGGATCTTTGGTGTGATCGTAGTCCACGAATGTTCTCGGGGAGGTTATTCCTTTCTGCAAAGTAAGAGAGAAAATATGACATGAATATGTATTCTTTTATCTGTGACGTACTACATTAATACTTTGCCTGTCTACTCTCTAATGTTTCATTATCCACAAAAATACAGAAAAACACTTTGAGTAAGTATTATTTCCATGAGCAGGAGATTTGAAAAGAAATTTTTACCATTTATTAAGTTAGTTCCTTTGCGATCGAATCAAACGGAAGCTGTGACTTTGGGTGTCAACAATAGGTAAATTACGAGCTCCAAACTTCACGTTTTAGAAAAGAATAATAAACAATTTCTTGTAAATTATTGATTCGCACCTGTGATTCTGGTATAATTCCTTGAACGAAAGATCCAGAAGAAAAGCTCCACAACCAACCGTCGTTGACTTCTATGAGATCTCTCTCTATTTTGAGTTGGGGCATCAGGGAGCTTTCTGGTTCACTCATTATTGGTAATACACGTTGTATGTGTTGAATGAGGCGATCTTTAAACGCTTCGTTGCCCATCAAACTGTGCAGAAACGTCTTCATCGAACATAGGTATTGAAACGTGAAGTGTGCCTTGGCCACTTGCTTGTAAATGTCTCCGCGATAGATGGTGTAGTGCAATTTTCTCATTGCCAGCTGTATGTCAGAACCGTCACCGGGTTGGAAAGTGGCTTGTGCAAAGAAGGGGAGTCTGATGTCTGCGTTGTACTGGGCACGATGTCATCCAGGCCGAAGGTGTCAATCATGAGGCCAGCTCGGCGTAGCTCGGAAACAGAGTTTACCATCATTGCCTTGAAAGCTTTGTTAACCACACGAAGACGAACAACATTTTCGGTCAGGGAAGAAAATTGGGAGCCTTCGTCATCGCTTACTGCAAGTTCCTGTTGCAAAGCTCTGCAATACAACAAAAAAGGAAGAAAAAATTCAAAACAAATAGGTAACCAAAAGCTGCGAAACCTGAAGTAACAATACAGCAATAAAGGCGATCACATAACAGACCAATGACAAACAATAGATACATCAAAGGCACTAACGAACTACACTAAAATAATCAAAGGACGTATAAATAATTAAATGTAGTTACAGAACTGAACAAAAGGATGACAACAAAATGGACTACAGATACTAATGAACATACTAAAAATGCGAAAATAAAACGTCAGAAGTGTCATTTTTTGCTTTATTCCCCAAAGAAAATATTATTACACCAAACGATGGAAACCTATAGTTTGCAACAAATTAGCGCTTCAAAATATATCAATGACTACAACTGGCTCTAAACGGGCTAGTACGATATTCATTTTGTTGTGAATTTGAGTGTGAAAATAGTATGAAAGCGAGTTTGGTTTGTTGAAAATTGGATTTGACTAAAAGATTAGAAATGACTTACTCACCGAAAACAATGCCAATAGGACGTTTGAACGAGTTCCATTAAACATGGGTTTTTGTGGTCCTTGAGTACTTGACAAAGCTTATTTAGGTCGTGGCTTCCCTTCTTTCTTGTCGCTCTTGAAACATAAAATTCTAGACCACACCTTCCAAGCGCGCTCGGTAGTTTTAGCGGGTTCATTGCTGATCAAAAAATAGATAATTTAACAAATTTCCGTTCTTTTATTGTTACAGTAAACAGCCAATCAAAAAAAGTTTTTTTTTTCGTAAAAATTCCATTTCGTCAGAGTCTCTCCTGGAGCCGCCCGCTGACCAAGAATCCCGAGGATCCTGGTAACGAAATTGACTCCCCTTACCCCCCCCCCCCCAAAAAAAAAAGGTTTTTTTTTTTGCATTAAATATTTCAAAAGAAACATTGTGTACATTTTCAAAATTCCAGTTTTTGTGTGGTTAATTATGGTTAGGTAGGGATAGGTTACTACTAAAACTAAAAATTGTCCCACTAAAATAAGACAATTTTATTTTTTTTTAATACGAACCACAACATACAGCCCGATATGTAAAGGTATTGTCCTCCATATGTTCATTTACCCACCTGAGTTACCCACTTAGAACTGTTTGAGTGAAAGAAAGTGTTCAAATTGTAAAATCATAGTGCATCAAGTGACAGCCAAATTGATAAAAACTTCGTTTCAGTACCTTTGACCTGCAGATTCTACTAGGCAAAAGATTGTACCCTATGGCTCTGAAAGGTCACAATTCAGATCTTTATTCCAATTCTTTCGAAGCTCTAGCTCTGTGATGTCTCTACTGTATAAACGTGCTACTTCATCCTATCTGAGAAAAATTCTTGTTTCTTGGGTTTCTGGTGAAGCCTAAGAGAAAAACCTGTGGAAGAACTGCTACTCAGACAGGAAGATAAACCTTTCTTGGTCAGGTGAGGTAGGTAGTGGTAGGGGTAGGTAGTGGTAGGTAGGTAGGGGTCATGCCACAAAACGTGGCTTCAAAGGGGATGATCACCTGAAAAACAAGTGAACACAGCTATGGACATGATGAAGTTTCTACAATACTTGAATAAAGCAGTTTGATGGACAGATGGTCTTTCAAAAAAAAAAACAATAATAAATAAATAAATGAGAGCCATATTGTTAGCCTGCGACCAAGCTCTCGCAGACTACCATCCCGCTTATGCAAATTCGTTAATTAAAAAGAGGGCTGGGGCTTACCAAAATAATCCTGTTTCCCCCCTTCTCCTTTAAGATATAAAAAATAATGGCCCCTGAACGTTGTTGGGGTAAATGCGTCCAATCCCACGCAAAGCGTGCCCTACTAATGTGCGGTAAGCGGTCTTAACAATAACATTACTCGCTTGAGTATACAGTCGTTCGTTGCGCACATCAGGGATTTTTGACCGCCTGTAAATTCTTTAGAATTTCTTGTTAGCCATTACAATCCGTTTGCAAACACCGTGATCTAAGAACAAAACAATGCTTGGCATGCTACCTCCAATTAATATCAATGTCATCAATTGCCCTGCTGATAACAAATTCGGTGGACAAATTTCACTCGATTGATCTATGGTCTGTAAACTTTATATTAATTTAATCTGAATTTAATCGAAATCATGAATCATTTATATCTTGTTAACTTTATTTCTTGTTTTCGAGCTGGGCTGCATGCTTTAAAGGGTCGGTTTCTCGAAAGCCCCGAAAACTTTTCGAACCAAAAAAACCATTTATAAAAATATGAACCACTCATTCTTCAAAGCTGTTATTTTACCATGTCTTTAAGATAAGAAATGTTAAATGTATAGTAAGGTTTCATGCTAAAAAATGTCTTTTCAAGGTGCATAGTGAATTTTCGTTCCCGAAATCGGCCCGAAACGTTTCGCGGCTTTCGAGAAACGCACGCCAGATCCGAAGTTCAGCGCCTAGTCAATTTAGCTATACATGCAGTTGCTAAAAGAGAATTGCATTTTTTTAAATGTAGCGTTTTTCGAACTTTATTTTCTATGCCTAATTATTGTGGCCAAAGACTAAAAAAGCACAGGAAGATAATTACGAAGACGGACTAAAGACAAATATAAATTGTAAATGGTTTGAACCCAGGAGTCATATCATAAGTCGGTAAATGATCGTCCGGGTGAGTGTAGTCCTGAGAAGGACTGTTTGTGGTGACATTGACTGACGTTTCGGCAACCTGAGCGGAAGTCATCAAGTCATCATCACTTCCGCTCAGGTTGTCAAAACGTCAGTCAATGTCACCACAAACAGTCCTTCTCAGGACTACACTCACCCGGACGATCATTTACCGACTTACAGATATAAATGTGACAAGAAACTTACATCCGAAAGCATGAACAACAGTGTGACCTTTGGAGGGGTGCTCCCTAAAGTGGGCTATACGGAGAAGCTTCGCCCGAAAGACTACCTTTTTCGTGCTCGCAGTATATGAAACGGTTGCAAAAAATGCCTTTTTGTATTTTAAAGGCTACAGAAATAAACTATAAGGTGAAACGGGTGGAAAAGGGTAGCAGAAATTACTATTCGAAATTATCCGAAAGCTTGGAGTCTTTGAGCGGCTGAACTAGTATGTTAGTCAGAGGTTATTCTGCACTTTATTCTAGACGTCATTCCGCACTTCTAAGGTGTACAATAGTCTTCTGCTTTTGGTTCATCTTTGAGGTTTAAGTAACTAAAGGCGTGTAAAGTGTGAAACGTTGCAAGTTGATGACTATACCAAAGGTTTACAATTTTCCTACAAATGAGTGTACTTTAGGCAGCGGTTTGAACCTCGGGGTGGCCCCAGGTATGCAATTTTATTGACTAATCCGCCATGGAGTGTGATTAAGATGACGCCAAACTAAAGGACTTGGTCCTAGTGGACTTTATATGGCTCAGTTCGTTGACCATTTGCACGAGTATCGCATGGGTTTTTGCATTAAGCCCTGTTGGAATCTCGTGTAGCTTCTCAACTTGACCCTTTTGAATTTCCAACGAAAGGCGGGCGTCCAACCAACTAATGCCATTTTCTGGCCGTTATTTGTCCAAATTGCAGCCAGACTATCACAAAATAGGTTTGCAACATTCAAACTGATTTTCCTATCCATGAATATGTTGAGGGTGGAACTGAATATTTCTTTTCAGGCTTGGGCATAATGTTTATATGTTAATAATTTATAGGTATTTTCTATGTATGCGTGTTTCGATTTTCTAGATTTTTTTACAGCCCACTTAGTAGTCTTTGTTTGGGTGGAAAGAATGTCTAGAGTGCTAGTTCACTCCTATTCTTGTCTTGTGGAAGAATTTTGGTAATTATATTTGCCATAACTCCCTGACGAGGCGTGTAGAACATTGTAAATCATTTATCTAAACTTTGAGCAAATGACTTCTACAGTGAGGATACCTTTAAGGTTCCTTTACAACGTTTGTTACTTACAGGTGGATTCCAGGCTCCCCTTTGTGGCTTATCACCAATAATCGCTTGGAGGAAGCGCATGAGGTATTAATGAAATATGCCACAAAAAATACTGTGGCTGTGGACCCCGAGCTTCTGAAACTCGTGATCAAGGAAGTACTGAAGAAAGACTCAAGAAAGGCTTCCGATCAGGGGCAGTACAGTTTCCTGAAACCGTGAAAACACCAAGGTCACGCGAACAGAGCTTAATCATGCTCTTCAGCTGGTGAGAATATTAGTGCAATACGTAGTATTTATTTCTGTTGTTATTCAGTGAAAACTATTTGTTAATAATATCCTTAGTTTCAGACGTCAGCTTTACAGGTAATATGCAATTCGTTGCTTTAAAAACGAGAAGAGCCCTGTGATAGGAAAACAGTCAGTTATAGAGAAATGAGAAATGAGAGAGCATATCAGAATTTAATATTAGCCTTAGAACAGTTAGGAGATTTTGGAGGAAAAGTCACCAGAGTTAATTTACAACAATTTTTTATCACCTGATATCCAACGCGTGCTATTGCCGCAGTACTTTTAATAATCTCGGGCTGTATTTTCTGCTTTCTTAGGTTTGTGAACCACCTACTCTTTTGGGGAATCGCATACAACATTGAAAAAGTCCCTGGGAATGTGTACCTGAACATCTTTACTCTGTGTGTGGTTGACTTTCCATCCTTTGCACTGTCCTCCTTCTGTTTGAAGAGGTTAGAAACAATACCAAAAAACCTAAAATACAAAATTAGTGATCAATGTTAGGCTTACAGAATTATCTGCTGAAATGAACAAAACAAACAATTGTTAGATCCAATGCCCGTATCATTCTATATTCATAAGAATTTGTCTTTAATTGTGCGCCTTTGTTCGACATGAATGATTTGGCTCCTTTGCTAAGTCCTGGTTTTAGTTCCTGAATGAAGAGGATCTGGAATTAATTTTCAAAGTCGAAGTTCTAAGCCCGGGTTATTAATCTCCTTTATTGATTTCACTGCTTTAATTCTGATTTGCCGCTTTTGGCAAGACTTTTAAACTGCTCTATTGGCTGATACTCGGAGCTCAGGAAACAGATCAAAACTAAAAGGAAGTTCTTTTATCCAAACTGAAATCAGAAAATCATGCAGAAAGACGTTCTAATTCTACTTTGTATTCCGTGTAACGTTAGAAGTTTAGGGCAAAATTCGGCATTACTTTGCTGTTTTAACCAACTGTAATTGACTCCCCTCATCAGGTTTAGTCCCCGTTTGACGTACGCAGTCCTAATGGCATTTTGTGGTGTGGCTTGTCGCATGGTGTTATCGCTGCCAAGTGGAAATAGTAAGTTTAAAATAAATTTATGACTACAGTCAACCTTTTTAAGGCATGCACCCTCGAGACCAGCTCGCCGTCTTAGGGAATTAAGCCCACCCGGAGAGAGATGTCTGCCTTAGAAAGGTGTCCACTTAGAGAAGTGTCCACATTAGACAGGGAGGTGTCCAGGGAGGGAGGTGTCCAGGTTAGGGAGGTGTCCCCCTAAGAGAAATGTCCGCCTTAGAGAGATGTCCACCTTAATCAGAAAGGAATCCACCTTTCAGAGAGAGATGTGTCAAGCTTCCATAGTTGTCCACCTTAGACGGGTTTCCACCTTAGAGAGGTATCCACCATCTTTCAGAGAGGTCACTATCTCCTATGTAAAGCTTGCATTCAAATTACTGAGAAAAGATTTCAGCGAATGCGAATCGATTTTTATTAGCTAATGTAAAAGCTAATATAAATGGCAATGAGCCACAATATGGCCAAATAGCGAATGGTTTTATTGGTGAATGCAACTTTCGTTGCGACATCCAATACTGGAAAGATTTCATAACGTTCGGAAAGACAGTGCATGATTCATCTTCCTTTCAAGGCTCCTATATTCTTCTCTAACGCCAAATGGTAAGCAAAGTGGTGATCTGTAAAGTTTGCGGGAGAAAAGGAAGAGCACCTTAGCTCCACTGAGCTGTAGGGTTTGCGTGACAAACCCTTTGTCAAAGGAGCTCTGACAAATTGTCAGAGGAGCTTTGTCAATGTCAAAACCTTTGCAAGGAGCTGTATACGTCACTCAAATTTGGCGCTCCCTGATTGGCAAACTTGTGAAAAAGTCTGTTGGGTGCCGGCCACGGTAAGACGCGCCGCACAGTAACAATGGAGCGAGGTCATGGTATGCTCAAGCTCAGAAATTTCGTAAACTGCAAAACCAAAATGCACTTTTGAATCGCCTGGCAAATAAATATGAAATACTAGCTAATACTCCCAGAAGGTGTGAATTGTCTTTCGGTCCAAATCGCTAGAGAAGAATTTCGAATAAACAAATATCCGTATTCTTAATGGGGGGGCAGGGGGAAGGGGGTACTCCCATATATAAGCTACATAGGTATGTACCGCGGAATAGGGTATGGTTTTTGCGGTTACCAGGCCTTAAATAGGGTATCTATTTTGTCCGTTTTTGTCCCGGTGTGATCCTTAGATGCAGTGCGTAAAACCCGGGTTTGGGCCTTAAAAAGGGTATCAATTTTCGAATTTTCTATCCTCAAAAAGGGTCGGGATTTAAGAACCGTCGCGGCACACACTTATTCTAACTTGACGGTAGTACCCCCCCCCCCCGGATTCTTAACTTGTGAGTATCATATCACTAGACTTTCTGAAAAGTCCTTCGCAAAAAAAAAAATTATTCTGAGCTCCACTTGTGGGCCCCCTGTGTACAAAAATTGAAATTTGACACACTGTGTCGGGCATTTTGGAATTTCCATCTGGTTTTAAATTATAGCCTTTTAACGCAAAACGTTTCAGACAGACCATATTCAGAAAACTTCAAATCGCTTTTATTTTGTTTTTAAAATTGTTATCAAAAATCCCCGACACAGTTTTTGAAGATCAATTTCTAGAGAAACAAACCGGATAAAGCCTTCAGGAAAAGTAGCTGTATGCTTTAGCTATGACATATGGTAAAAACATTGTTTCAATCTGTCAGGATAACACTGGTACCGATGAAACAATAGAAAATAACGTAAATCTGTAACTTTTACTGGAAAAAAATGCAACCCGATTTTTTTGGAAAACGCTCTCATAGAATTTTTTCAAACTTTGCAGTCTTGAAGATCTACACCCAAACTATAAGAGACAATAGGTCGTTTTAGAAGTTTAGGTCTAGATGTCGAGAAAATTGTTGATATACGAAAATCATGACGTCATCGTTTCGTTGCTATGGTTACACTGATGCCAATCAAACCTACTTTTTTGACAAGTTCATTCAGTCTCTAGTAAATGTGTGAGGCAGCTTGCCCCACCAAACTCAGACAGTAAAGTATTAGCCGTTGAAAGTTGGGATGGTGTGCCTCTAGAAAATCCAGATGAGTCACCTTAATTAAGATAAGATAAGGCAAGACAATATAAGATAAGACACAAGTTTATTGTGTAATACACTTAGCTATATAGATTTCGGTGCTTTGCTCTAAACCTGAGCACTTCACTGGGCTTTGCGCGAAACATGGTCAAAAAGGTGTAACAGTAGGAAAAATCGAAAAGGAAGGACAGTTGATGTTTTTCACTAAAACCGAATTTAAAATAATTGATGGTACAAAGTTCTGGATATGGCTTAATAGAGCAAGCTTTGAAAAACCGATCCAACTTTGTATTCTTTGCTGAATATTTCAGAATTCCTGGTCATCCTTGTGATGATTGCAATATTCATCAACCTCACCGCCTTTAGCGCAGTGGCAGTGGTGTACACTGCTGAGAATTATCAAGCTTTGATAAGGTGGGGAATGTTGTAAATGCTTGGCATATATTTGGCTAGGAACTGTTTAAAACGTAGTTTACATAACTGCCTAACGACGGGATAGTTGTCGAAAGTTAGTTTGTTGGTGTGCAGCCCGGAACTCGAAACATAAAAAGCGAGAAAGACATTACGGAGCGATTTTTCTAGTAATAATTGTTTTTGTTTTATTACTAAAAATGTTATTTGCTTGCAGGAACAACGGTGTCGGATCAGCGTTAATGCCTCCATTTGCTGGTATTGTCGCGCCATTTGTCATCCTGTTGGTAAATTATTTTTGTCTTTGCCACAGATTTGAACTATTTGCTTTTAATACTGTCTATGTTAGTAGAAACAGAAGTAATATAAAAAGGAAAGACTGACTGGTACCAGTATTTGTGGCGCAGAACGCCGCTGAACATGGTGTGGAAGTTACCTCTATGAAAGTTGCGATGGGATGGTTACGCTGTCGCAAAAACATTTACTTGTTATTGTCTCGGCTCGAAACCGTTTTGTTGGCCCCGAAAGATCACTTTTAGTAATAATAAAAGAAATATCAACACAAGTCCCAAAATAAATTCCATTCAAAATAAAAAATTCCTCATGTCATCTCTTCCGTAGGCAGGAAAACTATCCACAACATGATGGTAACCTTAAGCCCTTTCATAACGAGAGGAAAAATAATTGTTTTAATATCCTCTTACTCCTGGTGCTCACTTGTAGTTATAATGACAAAAACATGGTAAATACTTTGCACTGGTCCTATCCTGGAGAATTAGAAGCCGCGATCTGACAGTTCCAGGTCCAAGACTACCCTCACCCGAATGATAATTCTCTCGACAGTTCACCCTAGACAGTCTAATTTTTTTATCAATTACTTCGAAACAGCATATTCATTGAGTCTTTTATCTCCTCAGACGGTTCGACTATATCTTTCCATGACGTTTCCGTTGATGATATTTGGTATTCTGGGAGGGACTTCTGGGAGGGACATTCTTGTTACCCGACACTTCAACAAATCAGATGCCACAGAGCGCGGAACAAGTGGAGGTATGGGACGAGGATTATACCATCCGACAATAGTAAAAAGCCTCGGATCCCCGCTCATGCTCCACGCAGGCTGGGAGTGGAAGCAGACAAACTTAAAAATCATCATTGGTCTTGAGCTGAGAAAGTTTAATTACAAACGCAACACATCGAAAGTACAAACAACAACGTTACTTGTGGGATCCTGTGTTGAGTAGAAACTTTTCATAGTAATATTGTCATAGTAATATTGGTAGCAAATCGGATCTCGCAGACCTATCTTAATAAGCATTTGCAGGAATATTCAAGTCTAATGATCAGTATACATACTAATAACAAATTATTAACTAGTGTCTATATTACAGCTGATTCGGGGAACCTGATGTCCTTGTAACCGGGACCGAGCGACCTATTGTAAAGTGGGTGGGGGGGGGGGGGCTAACTCGATTGTTCAAGTGTGAGGGAGAGGCGAAGGGTGGAATGACAGCCTAACGCGACATTTTTGTCCTCTAACGTGACTAACAATACATCTAGGGTGGCCAAAAGTGTTAAAAGTTATCAGTTTATACCCTTCATATAGACCGGCATAAGTAACGAATCAAAGCTATACTAAGGGTATCAAACTCTTCGATCTATCAGTGGTTAATAATGTCGATACTTAGGACACCTTTTGTTGGCCTAACTGGCCTAACAATATACTACTGTTACAGTTTTCTCAGATTGGAGGTGATGATTCCTTTCGCTCAGTAATGCATCCACGATAACAAAATGAACGGAATTAAATGCGGTCGGAACGTTTTGGTTTACTCAGAATAGGACAAAATTGCATTCTTTTAGGGAGTTGGTATTCTGGATACTGTTATTCCTGAGCCGGAATAGGAATAGCCAGGATAGTCCTAAAGTAATGTGTCTGAGCCTGTACGTTCTTTCTTCTCTGCACACATTTTAAGATCTCAAACTCAAAAATATATTTTTATTGAAACTTGTGCAAGAAAATTAAACTTGTCGTCATTACAGAATAAGGTTAACTGAGAAAACTGAGTTGAGTGTCATAAAATACATAGTTCACCAAAATCAGTCTGCCGGTATGAGTTCTACGTCGTTGCTGGAATGGCCAGGGAATGTAAAGTGATCTGAAAAGGCGGTAGGTTGATCAATGCGACGTTGTGTGATTGCTTTTTCGATTGCGCGTCTGTGTTCTCCAAATCTGTCGCTGAGCTGTCGTTTAGTTTCTCCTACGTACTATACCTTGCATCTGGAGCAATGTATCATATATATGAGATTCGAAGATGAGCAAGAGATGTGATGGCGAATTTTCCTTTGTTCATTAGTACAGAAGAAGGTGTAAAACGTGGTCCCCTCTGTAATAAAAGGACATGTTTTGCACCTACTTTTGTTACAGCGGAAAGCTCCTGGTGTTTAGGGGGGTGGTCTGCGGTGTGTGGCTCTGACTAGAATGACACGTATAGGTTGTTGCATCGACGGTATGATATGAGAGGAGGAGAAGGGAATGCCGCTTTGTATCGCTGCAAAAAACGAAGAATGTTTAGATTGTTGAAAATGATTCGACGTATGTTAAGAAGGGCTGGATTGGTGTGGAATAAATATAAGCTGCTTTTGTCAATTCTAATCTGTGTTGTTTTATGCTATCTCGAGTTTAGTGTTAAAATCGGGGTTTCGGACGAAGGATTTCCTCGTTCAGAGGTCGCACCGAAACTATCGGCCTAAAACAGGTAGAAAATCAAATGAAGCCAAACAAATGCGATTTTTGTACTTAACTTATAATGTTGTACTTCCGCACAGAAAAGGAAAGAAATCTATTTTTCATCCAAAATCGACCGGTCGGTTTTTATACGTGTTTTTGACAAATATGGTTAGTTCACACGAAGCAAGCGTGCGACCTGATTAATTCGCTCCCAAAAGGCTATCAGCTGTTATTATACAGAGGGCCTCTGGCTATTAGATCAGCAAGCGCGTGCACTCTGGTTGGTTTCTCACTAACAGGCTAATATATAGGTTTAGCCAAGCCTAAAAGCGGAGCTCCACCTTTTTTTCCGTTGGTACTTATATTCTTATTTTACTCTTATTGAAGTTGTGAAAAAAACAACAAAACAAAACAAAACAAAAAACAAACAAACAAACAAAAAAAGTAAAGCCCCAGGGGCATTCCTGCCGTTGTTCTCTCTTACCTAATGGTACCAAATTTATTACAATCACTCGCTCAAGATACGAGCCCTAGCCTGTGTACCGAAAGAGTGACGTGACGTGTATTTGTTTGGCTAAGCGAAAAAATAAATAAAAAGAAGAAGAACACGAAAGAAAAAATATAGGGCCCCCCCTTCGGCCGCAAAGGTGCTCTTCCATCAGCTGTTATTATATAGGCAGCCCTTGGCTACTGAGCAGGCGCGCGCTCTGATTGGCTCCATTCTAGCACACTATCAGCCGATATCCTATGAGAAGAGAATTTGTGCAAAGCGTAAATAGATGTGACCAAAGCGTGTGATTTCGGAGTACTCTTGACTGCATTTCGTGAAATCATTAGTGCCAGTCTAATAGGTCATTTCTGAGTTGACTTGTACCTCTTTTTCAAAGCGAGTCTTGGTGCATAGCCTTTCATACGAAAAACTCATTTTCATATGAAAGGTTTTGCACGAGGTCTTGCTTTGAAAAAGAGGTACAAGGCAATTCGGAAATGGCCTATTTGTACTTTTCTTGTTTTCATAAACCAGTTTTGAAATTCCGCGTTTGTTCTCTCATTTGGCGTGATGGCGTCTGTTCCAGTCCAGAGAAATGATGCATCAAGTTTCCGTGTTTTCTGTGGAGCGATTGTAATAAACCTTAAGCCAATGAATAAATACCAGCACTTCCCCTTCGTTTCACCTGTATTGTCGAGTGACAATCTGTCTCCCTTCACGGAAACTCGACACGCATGAATCATGAATTTCGGTTTCGCTTGTCTTTGTTGCTTCGTACCCAGTTTTACTAGAGGGGAAAGTGGGCTTGCTCGTAGTGTCACATTTAACTTATGATAATGCAGTCAAACTTCTTAATACAGACATCACCAGAACACAACTAATTGTGTATATTACTTGCATTAAGTTGTTTGTAGTACGGAAGCAGAGTTCATAGAATTTTGGGTCCCAACCACACCTATGTTTTTTTAATTTGAAAACGCACACATTTTGCGTTCTTGCCGAGCGTCCACACTGAAACGATAAAAAACGGAGATGTTTATTGATAAGAATGGATTCTTCGAAAACGCTGTCTGACGGGGGTCTATCGTTTCGGTGCGGACGGCAAAGCGGAGCTTTAGGAAAAAGCTGATGTCACAACTTCCGAGGTTTCACTGAAGCATGTACACAAGATAGCAAAAAGGCTCTGAAAAAATCCTGGGAACGCAAACGCATCTTTTCGACATCTGTTTTTTCATTCCCTACTATAAATGCAGACTTTTTTCCGTTTTCGAGGCAATTAAAACGGTGCTTTTCGAAAACGCATCAGTGCGCACGAGTGCCTTAGTGGGCGTGTACTTCATGAAAGGCTACGTATGATGTTCCGAGACACACCCATGTTGTAATGATCTCTACGAAGTAGTAATACACCTTTTTCCCTTCATTAAAGGAAAATAGAAATTCATTTTATTTTACGGGAAATCAATAACATCTTAGGAATCGCATTTTCATGAAGAAATGTTCATTTTAATCATCCGTTGGTTCATTTGCGCAATTACCATCCTAATGCATCTTCAATAACATCATTGGAATGCCTTTTTCTTTTACTGTAAAGTCTATTATGCCTTTGGAAACACATTTTCATCAATAATACAGTCGTTTACATTTTTTGAAAGTCATTACTAGCAAGTACATTACCGTCCATAAAAAACAAAGTTCATTTTTAACCTTTAATGTGTTCGCGGTTAAGACAACGCGGTACATGTCTGCATGAATCTGTACCACCCTGCGCACTTTGCAGCCGTAATGGTATTCATATTCCTTTGAGATGCTTCTAAGAGAATTCTTTGTCGATGCTCTCCAAGTGGAATGCCTTGTCGTCGAGCTTCGTCTCGGTCATCTATTGTTGCTTGAATGTCAGGGCGTGAAATGTCGGCTTTTATTGCAGCCTTTAAAGCACTTATGGCTTGCTCTACAATATTCAGGAACGGCGAATAGGGGGGCAGCATTTTTATCTCGATTCTTCCTCTGGGACAATCTGCATTTCGATGTGCAGGGGCGTTGTCACACACCAAGAAGGTTTGGTTGTCGGGATTAACTCGTCTTGCTACTTCTCCCAAAAAATCGTTGAAAAGTTGCCTGTTCATCCCACCAATACGAGCTGTGTGGTAGACAAGGCCATTTGTCGGCGATACAGCCAAACAAATTGTCATATTTCTGCCACGTTGACCTGAAACTTGACGATAAGCACGTTCCCCAACTCTCGCCCTTCCATAACTTCTCGCTGTCCAGATGTTGTAGCCACATTCGTCAATGAAGATGCAGTTGTTGATGACCGCTTGGGTCATAACCCAGTTGGCATATTCATAGCGTCGCTCTATCACGTCGGGTCTGTTGCAAGCAGCTGGTACTGCTCTGGCCATCTTTACGCTTATCAGCATTCCATCCATAGACTTTCCAATCGTTCTATCGCACACCAAAGGTTTAGCAGGTAGTCGCCTTCGAAGTTCTTCATTTATCTGTTGTAATGTAAGGAGGCAGTTTTCGTTATTCGTTATTTCTTCCGCCACGAAGTCTTTCGTTTACTCTCCCTTCACGAAGGTAGGTTGCCAGAATGCTTCTGGCCGTGCTCCTCCTATTCACACCCAATGTGTCAGCGACTGATAGGTAGTCTTCTTTGGGATCCTCAAAGGCTCGGACAATCCTTCTACGGACTTCGTTTGGAATTCTGTTTCGTCTCGGGGGCATAATGCATTCACTCTTAAAACGGCAAAACAGTTTGTGTGCGTTTACAGTGTACATGCACAGTATACATACATGCTTGATCTTTTGTTCTACTGTACTGTTCAAATTGCATTGTCCAGAGAGGGTCTTTGGCAAACTGCATATCACCCAAGAGGCACAATGGAGATAAACTACATGAACATGTAACGCTGCGCTCCTATTGGCCGTACCTGAATGTCGTAGAACAGGCAATAAGCAGTGAACACTGTAAAGTGCTTAAACAAGGCAGTACAAATATACATGTCAAGTACAAAAAAGCCGGCATTTCACGCCCTTGAATGTTCAGTACATGTCGTAAGACACAACTGATGGCAGAGAGGAAGTTCAGCAACAGACCACTCCAGTTAGACCAGTTACAGAACATCATTTGCGTATTCTGTTACTAAATACGGCTGCAAAAAGAACGCAGGATTCCCCGAAAACATAGAGGGTTTAATCGAACTTCGCTATTTAATTAACTTATTTATTCATTACTTGCCAGAAATGACTTTCAAAAAATGTAAACGGCAGTGTTCTTGATGATAATGTTTTTCCAAAGACATAATAGACTTTTCAATAAAGAAAATGACATTCCAATGATGTTATTGAAGGTGCATTAGCATGGTAATTGCGCAAATGAACCAACGGATGACTTAAATGAACATTTCGTCGTGGCAATGTTATTCCTAAGATGTTATTGATTTCCGTAAAATAAAATGAATTTCTATTTTCCGTTAAGGAAGGGTAAAATGTGTAGTAATAGGCACATACTACTCACTGTAAACTCACTACACAGGAGATACTATTACTTCTGTGTAGTGTGTCTCGGGACATTATACATAGCGTTACATGAAGTTTTAACCCCCAAGTGTCCTTGAGTCCTTGATATCATCTGAACGGACCCAGCCTGGTATCCAGACGTTCTCCTTCCGCTCACGCGACTTCGCGCAAAATGTCATGACGTCACATGCCATTCGGTGACGTCACGAAATCTCGCGCCAAGTCGAGAGAGCGTAATGCATTCTCGAATCCACGGTCTTAAAAGACAAACCGGAGAAAAGTGAAACCGCTGCTTATGGGTACCTCCACAGCTCAGACAACGCTTATTGTCAGTTTAGTTGACCACATAGAGACCAAATGACATGTACATTTTATGCCTAAAATAAGGACAACTCTACAATGAACAGATTCGCTCAGGTCAATAAAAGTCAAGCGCTAATTTGTTGCTGCTTTTTCAGTGAAACTTTCTACTTTTGCCTCGCCAACGAAAACCAGCACGCTTAGTCATCTCACCTCGTCCAGTTGTTTACTTTTTAATGCAGTGTTTATTTTCACCTAGAAAGTTACAGTACAATTAAATAACAAAGAAAGTAATCAAACGTATCGTAGTTACCACCGTGAAATATAAACGGCCAAGAAAATCTCAAAACTTGAATATTCAAGATTTGACTTTTCGGTGAGTTTGTTGTCCTCACAACAGAAAAAGGAATTTCAGCTCAGATTCAAGATGTAAAAGTCAACAGGCATCAATTCTTCAATCTACACAATTCACCTGTGAACTGTTTTAGAAAGTAGTGCTAATGAAAGCATCAGCTGCATATGATAAGAGTGCGCTGTGATTGGCTCTCAGCTAGTACTTGAAGTTAGCTATCATTTCACAGAATAGAGCGAGAATTCTTGGTAAATACACGGCTATAACAAGTGCTGCTTTTAACAGAAACTCTTTGTCATATAGTTTACAATACTTCTCACAATATACGGGCTGTCTGTAGAACAAAACAGTTATTTCACTTAATCTGTGTTCCCTTACCAGCCAACTTGGCGCTGCCTTCCTTTATAGCTACAAACTGCTGTACAACTCGTTCTCGACGAATAATTCTTAGATAGAAACGTCGTTATAATATCTAAATGTCAAAAAAAGATTCGTCAAAAATCTTAATTCCTGGAATCTGTTTTGGAGTGTAAATGCTCACATTCATTCGTTCAACTACCATCATAGGCGGCTCAGGTATCAGGAACTTCCAGTAAGGCAGCTCGCTCAGTTTTCCAGTTCTTGAAATTGAAGGAGTCTTGCAAACTGAACTCCTAGTGGTAGACCTAGATCCTGTTTTTCGTTTGTTAAAGCAGTTGGGATCTAATCTATCACTAACATATTGTTTCTCGTTCTTATTTTCGGGTCCTGGGCTCTGAGGTGCCGGAAAGATCCGAACACGTCTTAAACTTGTGAAAACAGACGTTTTGCCCTCTTCGTCCGACCCTGCTTCTTTCTCGCGCAAGACCTCATTTTTCGAGTCCATCAAGTACCTTGATATACTTGATCTCCGAGAGCTGCAGTGTGATGACAACGGCGTTTCTATGCGAACTGGTGACTCCGAGGGCGAACTGACTGCCAGGAAACAATCACTATCCGTTGAATCGTGTAAACATGCTCTTTCATCGCTGGAGCTGTTTGGACGCGTTTTCAAACCTCCAATGTTACGAGTTGGTGAGACCGTTGAAGGTCGCCTTCGTTGGAGCGGATCACACTCTTTGTAGATCGAGAACGGCGTTTTTACGTCTCTCTCACTCTCTTGCGGGACGCATAAAACATAAGGAGAAACACATATGTTCGGAAAGTTTCGGGTGTGCTCGTCGATGACAAATTGTTGCATTTGTGACCTGGTGCAGTCGGCGCACAAACCAGGGCCTAGAACATCGCAGAACTGTTTAGAAAACTCTCCTCTATCCGTGTGCACTAAACGATTACAGTACTGTGGTTTGGGGTTAAAGCTTACCAAAGATCTGGTGCCAAGCTTCTTGTCACAGTCTTGTGTCACTGTGTTTCGTTTTTGTTGTGATAAACTTGGAGATGATAACGGGCTCTCACGATGATCTTTAGTCTCGTTTTCCATCCAATTTTGTTGCTTTACTTCGCGCATTAAACGTTCCCTCGTTGACTTTTCCAAGTCAGTTTCTTCTACAAAAACGTAACTGTAATCTAAATTTTCGCTTTTTTTCTTTGACAGTCGCATATCAAGTAAGCTTGTGTTTAAAGTCCTTCTCCGGATCCGTGGAGGTTGTTCAACCGGCGAACGAACAGGATGTCGAGAGAACTGAAGCCTTTCATAATCAGGAAAAAGGCCTTGCGTAGATTTAGTTGCACTTTTTCGATCTGCAATATTGGAAAAGGCTTCAAAATTGGATAATTTCTTGTCTTTTTTCAGCTTCTTTTCCTTTCTTGTGAAGTTTTTGTTGACCTGGTTGGAAAACCATCGAACACCATGCGGTCCCGAAAACGTTCTTCCTTCGCCCACAGCCATAACAATCTTTGTTGATTGCAATCAAACCCAACTTCTGATGTCGATAATTAATCGTTTGGGATACTCACTTCACCAATTCAAATATTTACATTCTGCACTGGTTTCTGAACTGTACAAACGAACTGATCCGCGCCGAGTTGAGTAATCATTCAAATGTAATTAAAGCAATATCTTGTTAGCCAAGCGGCAATACAAGAAAGATGCCGAACACAAAGGCTTAAGTCCTTTAATAACTGTTGTTGTACTGTTATTTTTAATAGATTTGCATTTTAGGAGCACGTTTTTGTAATGGGAACAAAGCCTTTTCGTGTATCTATAAGTCTCTTGAGTGATACTACAAAGTGAAGAGATTGTATTCTCGCAGTTTCTATGGTAACATCTCTGAATTGTGCGTGTAATATGCCCGTGTTTGACTTAAGGAAATGCGTTTATACGTCGTTTATTTACTCACGTAGTCCTACGATGGACTCATTTAACACGTTTATGGGTGCTAAAAAATACTACAGCGCCAAAATTCTTGGTTCAAAAATGACATACAATTAATAATATATTGTAATGTCAGAATTTAATGATATTAACTACGACCAGCAATTACAGGTGTTGACTTGTTGGTGTAAATTAATGTTGTTGTTATGGAGCCTAAATTAAGCCCTGCGGTTATGACAAGTTGTTCATTGCGAGAGTTAGTTTTGACGTGAAGATCAAGTGGGATTTGACTTAAGCTGTTAATAAACATAGTGTCCCTTAAAAACGTGCAAAAAGAAATAAGTGGAAGTTAATAAGTTTAATTTTCTAATTTCAGCATATGAATTCTCCTTTCTTGTTAGCACAGTGCTATTTTCCTACCTGGAAGAACACGCGTAAGGAACAAGACGTGCAAATTATATCACTCTTTGGCAATTATCTCATGTATTACGGATCTCCCTCTCCACGAAATTCTAGAGTGACCATTCAAAAGAAATCGGTTGTTGGCCTTTAAAAAAATTTAACAAAGCAGTTGCACACACTTGTTATCTTGACAACTTTTATCCAGTCTTGAAAAAATCTAGAGTTGGACCTAAACTTAGTTAAAAAGTATCAGTCTTTAGCCCTATTAAAATGCTATTTTTCCTATCCCCACGAGACTTAGACTCCTTGCAGTCCCTTTCTAGAGGGCTAGCTCACTCTCATTTAGGGTGCCCGTCTCTCTAGATAAGGAGTGCTAGTTGCCTACCTAAAACTGGGGTTGATTGTTATAAAAGACGTTGAGCAGTTTAAAATTTGGATTTAAAAAGATGAAAACTCGGATCTAGACAGACAAGCGTTTCACCGAGATACTGCTTGTCCATTATGTCTAACTACGTTTGCAAGGAACAAAATTCTGAGAGCTAAGCGAGTTCCTTTAGGCCCTTGCAATAGGGAAACTTTTTTTCTGAAACATTGTGAACTTAAGTGTTTCTCAGAAAGTTTGGGCATGTACTTAAACCCGGATAGAAGGCCGGAAGGCCGGAACGCCGGAGTACTTAAACCAGGAACGCCGGAAAACTTAAACCTGCAATGTCAGAATACTTAAACCCGGAGCGCCGAAATACTCTAACCCGGAACACCGGAACACTGGAACACTTAAACCCGGAATGCCGGAATACTTTAACTCTAAATGACCGCTTTAATAATATACACAAGATCGCCGAAAAGACGAGCAATTAAGGTTAAGCCACGCTACATTATTAACGTAACCTTCTGACCCCCGCCGAAACCATTCTCCTCACTATCTCCACCCCAACTCCCTGCCTAACGTTTTCCCGCCAACCACACTTATTAATAATTTATTCATTCCTGGGCTTTTTCGCGCTGGTATCGACATGGAGGACTCCCCAGCAAGGTAAGCGTATGTAGCTGAAATTTTCCCTTCCCTTTAGTCCCAGCCAAAGCCCAGAGAAAAAGAGGTAAGATATTGAATCTTAGCCAGTTTTATAACTCAGCTGACAAATGTCAGGCACATGGTGTGGCTTCGCCTAATAACAGCCAAACTGAAACTATCTAAGCAGTTTAAATGCTCTTAGTGACGAGTAAACTGTCTCAAAAAACCACACACCAAGAACCTCGGCTGTTAGTTTGTTTTTTGCGAGCATGTGAAGACATATGGATCGTTCAATCTTTCACTTGGGAGAAAACGCTGGTAAATCAAAATAGTGGAGAACAGATTAAAGAAACATGGCGTCGATTGGCGTCGACATACCTCACGAGTTCGAATCAAATAGCTGTTGATTTACCAGCGTTTCCCCCTTATAAAGTGAAAGATTTAACGATCCATATGTCTTCACAGAGCTCACACAAAAAAAGCGAACTAACAGCCAAGGTTCTTGGTGTATGTGTTTTTGAGACAGTTTACTCGTCACGAAGAGCAGTTATACTGCTTGGATATTTTCAGTTTTGCTGTCATTACTTGAAGCGACACCATGGCCTGACATTTGTCAACTGAATAAAACTGGTTAAGATTCAATATTTTACCTTCAAAACAAACTTAGACTTGAACAAAACGCATAAGAATTGTTTTCGAAGGGTAACCTTTGACCCCGGGGACTAGGTTAAGATCACCTTTTAACAAGAAGTCACGCAGAAACAACGTATACAGGTAACGCAATCTTATAAAACGTAGGCAATTTCTCACTATATTGCAAAATACTGAAAAGGCGCAGTTTAATTCTAGCAATTACCATTGCTATGAAACTTTTGCATGTTTTCAGTTTGCGATTGTATTTTTTTTCAGCGGTTTCCAAAACAGATCCCGCAGAACTTATTTGTGCTACGTAATGCACCTATCAATGTAACCCTGTGGGGGGGGTGTGCGGGCTAGGGGTGGGGGTTTGACGGCAAAGTCCATCCCCTCAGTGGGAGGTTTGATCGAGTACCTTTGCTCGGGGGTCGGGACATTTGATTTTTTCAACAGAGAAACTGGGGCCGAGATTAAACGTCGTTACATGGCAGCTTCTTTCTTGGCTTTGGAAAGTCCAGTTGTCTCTTGAAATCAAGTGTGAAAGATTCATAGTCTCAAGTGTAGAGCACCTTTTATAAGGATAGTGATCTATCATCACATTAAAAGTTCCATTAAAAAGTTCCAGTTTAAATTCGTTTTCATTGTCTATTAAATACTCTTACAGGCATGATGATGTACATCACACGTTTTCTTGTAAGGGAGAGGTTAAATCAAGGGAGCAACTACAGGATACAGGGCCATTTTTGAAGGTATTTAGATTTGGTGGCTCGTTTGGCTCGGCAGTGGATGAAAAGAACAAGAAATGAATTATTTGAGCGTTAAGTGTTGGGTGTATGTATGTGGTGGCTCGTTTGGCTCGGCAGTGGATAAAAAAAACGAGAAATGAATTATTTGAGCGTCACGTGTTGGGTGTATACTGGTGTATGTATGTGGTGGCTCGTTTGGCTTGGCAGTGAGCAAACGAGCCAAACGAGCCAGCTCGTTTGAAGATGTGTGTATGTGGCCCTACATTCTGTAGTTTAGCCAAATCAAGTTTGTGAGCTTCATACCAAGTTTAAGTCACCAGTTATTAAAGGTATGAGCACAGCTAGCTCGTCTTTTATTTGGTATTTTGCCCCTGGGTGGGGATTTTTAACTACATTTGGTGAATGTATGCTTCCCCACCCTTGGGCAATTGACCAAAATTTTTACTTCTTGGTCAAATCCCCACCCCTTGCCCACACTCCCCCCCCCCCCATGGGGTTTACATTGATAGGTGCATAATAGGAAAATATTTAAATAATGTTAAGAATTCACGTAGTGCATAAACCAAGTGGCTTGTTGTCATTGGCCAGTCCTTGATATTGTAGGGTATATAAAGCATAAAGCTCATGCGGACTTCTGAATTCTATTTTGAGGCAGTCGTTGAACTTTGTGAGTTGAAGTTGTCAAATTCAAGTGTTCCCGATCTCGAGTGGTAACGACATTTTTTACAGGTCAACAGCTTGACAAAAGCGTTCCTGAAGTTCTCAAATCGCCAAGCGTAAACAAAGGGGTTCACTCCTGAATTGGCTAAAATCAAAACAAAATGAACATCCCTGGCCCAGTGGATAAACTTACAACTGCATGTACTACACAGATTGGTGATATAAATACAAATGCACGAGGGAAGGTAGCACGCTAGGAACAGAGCCAGCATAATCATAAATGTCTTGGTCACCTTCTGTTCCCATCTTACAGCTTGCCTCTTGGCTTGATTGTCAGACGAATTGTGGTCTAATGAGTCCCACTGTTTTACTTGATCCCTAAAAACCCGAAATATTTTCAGGTATGTCAGTAACATGATGAGAAATGTAGCAATTATGACTGTGTGAGCGAAC
The DNA here is from genome assembly GCA_964030785.1 of Siderastrea siderea. NCBI lineage: Eukaryota > Metazoa > Cnidaria > Anthozoa > Scleractinia > Rhizangiidae > Siderastrea > Siderastrea siderea. The sequence continues at coordinate 43,778,669 of OZ034968.1, forward strand.
ACAAACGCATACGTCAGATACCCTGTCAACAGGTATATAAACGGAAAGCTAAGCGAGAAGGCCCAAATGCCTGCAGCCATAACACCGGCTCGCTTCGGATTCAACTTTATTCTATACGACAGCGGAGAGGTTATCGCCCAAAATCGATCCATCGTCAAAGCTGCCAGGCTGAGAACTGAAGCCGTGCTTGAAATGAAGTACGGAATGTGGAGATAAACAAGGCTAGTTGGGTATTCTTTCGCAATACCTTCGCTTGCGTGGAAAGCCACGGACATTGGGTCGACCACGAATCCGACCATGAGATCAGCGATGGCCAGATTAGCCACGAAGTAGTTGAACGGCGATCTGAGATCCTTGTTGGGGTCGATGAAGATGGCTAACACGACGAGAATGTTCCCAGTTATGGTAACTAAGGACATTACGACAGACACAGAGGCCGTCGTAAACGAGATGTAACTTGGAGGAATTGTTTCATTGACACACGGATATTCACCGAATAAAGACATCGCTTGAAGAAGTCAAAGATAACAGATATATATACGCTCAAATAGAGTGCTTGACCTGAAGTGGTGCTGAACAATCTCAAACTTCCTGTGCGAAGGAATCTGAAAGTTGTGATATTGTTCATGTCCCCATAATCTGCAAAATACAAGATGGCATGAAAACAATGTACTTTCGATACTGATACGTACGTTAGGATGGTCGCGCTTAAGTTGCTTTGTATAAAATACCCTAGTGCGAAACACGTTATATGTACCCTTACCAGCTGCAATCAGCTGCAATAAAGCATTTCTTCAAGGTTCGAACCGGAACTGATCTTTGAGATTGCGACAACACCATACTCTCGGTGCTCCAGAGGAAACTGGTACCGATTGTTGTACCCAGTACTTTATCAATTTTCAATATGGTGGATAAATGAATTGACTACAGATCCTACAGTTGTAGGTGCACGGTACGTGCGTTTCTTCTGTATCCTCGAACGGCGTTGTTACAAGTGACATTTTCTTTGGAATGAAGATGAGTAAAGTATCTAACATACATTGAAAAGGATGGAGGGAGCAGAACTTCGACAAATACGTGTTGTAAGCTTAAATCAGGACAACCGAGTCGTTGATCACCAACAAGCTGAAGATACGGTAAGCTAACTTAATTAATTTAGGCTTAAATTGTAAAGTCTGTTTCTTGCAATGCAGTCAAAATAAGCTGGTTATAAAGTTACATCTGCGTCTAACTAAGAATGAAAAAGCTGCACAATGCAGGCGATGTAGGGTCACTTTTTTGAGGCGTATGTTTTTGTGACTCATTTGGCTTGGCACAGGATGTAAGGTATATAGCTTAACTTATAGGAGAAATTGATAACCAACCGTTGTAAAACAGCTGAGGGTGCGATTATTAGACACGAACGAAGTGTCACATGTGCTGAAAAAAGTTTGTTTTCTATCCACAAAATGATGGCCTGGTATTAAAAACAACTGTTTGCAGCTTTCTTGCTACATCTTTGTTCCAAGTGTTCAGTTATAGAGCCTTTTCATTGGTATCTTTTAGGATTTTTGTAACTTTTTATTTACCTCAAGCACAATATCTTGAAAATTGTCTTGTTCCTAGTGTTTTATAGTTAGTTCAAATCATTCAGTAACTTATTTAAAATATTTGCTTATTTCTTTTTACTTTTGGCAGTTTCAGTTACGTGATGTACACAATGCAAGAGAAGTTGGCTTCATTCCAGGACCTTGTCAGCACAACAAGAAGTTTGCCTGTGTTTTTGTGCCCTGTGCTGTACCTTTGTTTTACATTGGAGGGGAATTGTATGTTTCATTTGATCATATTCATGTGCTATTTTGAGTTGTATAAATATTTATTATTATTTTTATCAGTTTAACATGAAAACTTTGATAGATGTACTTTTCCTATGCTGCAGGACTACAACCAAAGAAGAGCATGAATTATTTTAGAACTAGAAAGAACCACATAGCAAAACAAAGTCATAAATTATAGGCTTTCAAGTAGGTTGAAAGCTTTCAAGTAGAATGTTTCAAGTACATAATGGTTTAAAACATCTATTCAATTTGTTTTCTTTTCAGGATGTATTTTGTTGTAGTGCTGTTTTCAATAAATAGTTTCCCTGAAATCCTTAGGTAAAATGTAAGGGAAAAACCTGTGAGCTGATTATTTCAAGAAAGCCCAAGTTACACCTGGTTTGAAACTGAATTCAAGTGGAGACAATGACTCCAGTTTCCACAGTTAAGCAGAATCTAAATAGCATTACTTATTCAAACACAGACTACAGACTGTAGCTTGATTACAGAAAGACCACATTGTCTACCAGTAGTGACCATTGGTTTCCATGCATGCCGTTCCCAAGGATGGGCGATTGTGTCAGTATTGTTTTCTTTTAACCAAAGAGTTGCTTACATAAGGAAGGACTTATAGGGCTGAGTGGAAATAATTGTAGACGACAGAAAGAAAAAAAAAAGGGTTCAAAGTCACTTAACTCATTGATTCAGAACACACCTGGAGGCACAAATGGGTGGTTCCAGAAAATATCCATACCCATACCACGGGCGGCATCTCGGAATTCCAAAGGGGAGGGGGGGGTACGTCGACTGGAATTCCGAGGACATGGGGGGGTTCATTGGACTGGAATTCCGAAGGCATGGGGGGATTTTCAGGAGAGTAACTTCCAGTTTGGTGTAGTTAAGTCTCTTCAAGAAAAACTCGTCAAGAGCGACTTATCTAAGGGCGATGATTCACTCTTAAACACGAGACACGTTCAACTCAATCAACATGCCGGAGACACATTTCAATGGTCATGGTCAATAAAATGTTTATGCTAACATGACAGCTGAAAGCTGTTCACTTGCCAGTAGATCGGTCACAAAAGCGATCGTAGGCTTTTCTTCGAATGTTTTGCTCAAATACAATACTGCAGATCCCAGCAAAGGGTTTTCAGCCCCATATTAATGCATGGTTCAATTTTACCTGTTACCATCCCCCCCCCCCCGGGCAACCCCGGGGACAAGTCCAGTCCTTCGGTCCCGGGGGTGGGGAATTGTTTGAAGCTGTCTTGTCCTGGGGGGGGGGGGGGGGGCAAATCGAATATAACTTCTTGTTGTTCTTGTAAAGTACGTCACCTCTCGGTTGACGCCGGACCGCGTGGAGAAGACTGCCTATTTCCGGTGAGAATCTCTAGGATTTACAGCAGATTAGTTAGAGAAGAATAATCTCTCAAATTAAAATCTGTATTCGAAGGTACTTTTATTTTAAATTGTTAAACGAATGTGCCTTTGATGCGTACTCGACTGGATGGCGTTGGTCACAAACAAAGAAATATTTCTTCAGCGTATTTATGTATATACTAAGACAACTTAAAAAGACTTTATATGAAAACGGATGCACGGCCTTATGTTAAACAGAGGTCTCAGTCCAGTGTTCATCCTTATGAAACAAGCTAAGAAAACTCCTTTAAAATGCTGCCATCAATTTTTGTTCACGGGCCTCTTGTGCATATGTGCTATATGTAGAATAAATCACGTGGCGAAGACCATGATTTCTTTACTCGCTTGCCGTATGCCAGTGCGGTTAGAGGTGTTTCTTCAGTTTTCTTTTTCAAATATAGACATTATACATGTAGTGTCCTTTGTTCAAGAAACTCTAGAAAAGCGTTTAAGTTCTTATCAAAACGTCTGGTTTTGTTATTGTACGGAAATCAATCTCGTAATCTATGCTTTGTACACAAAACAACGTATTTGTGATCGATGAGGAGTCCCGGGGGTGGGGAATTGTCTCTTTCTGCATGCCCGGGGGTGGGGAATAGACCGCCAAATGAAAACAAAATTGCAAATCCCCGGGGTATGCCCGGGGGGGGGGGGGCATGGTAACAGGTAGAATTGAACCATGCATAAAGCAGATATCATCGAGACACGTGTGAGATTGTTGCGTTACGTACCATGCGACATTCATTGAAAAGGTCAGATTTCACGTGTTGTGCAAATTTGATGCGCTTTTGATCAGACTACATTCACTGTTTTGTTCAGATTCTTTTAAAGTTGTCATTGACTTTGAATTTCAATGTGAGTTTCATTTACTAGATTAATTTTAATCGAAGGATAAAGTGCGGGGAAAAAGTTTGATTTGTTCGAGCGCAATTTATTTGTGGCCGCAGTACAGTATGCAAATTACATTCACTGTGAACTAAAAATAATTGCAGGAAAAAAGGTTGCTATTTTACTCTAATTCTTTTCCTAACATCATAACCTTTGATTTTTAGAATAGGTTGCATTCAATAGTTTCGCTTTTGACGGCAGGTTTGAGTCTGGCAAACGCAATTATGAATTTCCAATTTCAATTCTGAAAATTTTAGCTTTGTCAAAATTTTACGTCGCATTCGGCACACAAATTATTCACGGCAACCCTCGACACGAAAAATTATAGACACACATTTAAACATTGGACCGAGCATTGGAATGACTTCAAAGCCATTTGAGTTTTCTGATGTTTAACGGATTATCGGTAGTGTACGTTTTGCCGTGGAAGGTTACAATGTAAAATAATATATCACTCAGTTGGCCGCTGTTTGTCATCACGTAACGTTGGTTGTTTGCTGTGCTGAATGTACGTTTTTTTCTTTCGGAGGGAGCAAAAGGATTAATTTCCGTTAAAAAAGGTATTTGGAATATAGAGAGCCGGCTTTTCAAATCAGTTAAAATTAAAATTAGTTGGAAGAAAAAAGCGGCAATTCCTAAGGGGGGTTTGAATGATTACGGAATTCCGAAGGCATCGGGGGTAGAATGGTTTGGAATTCTGAGGGCAAGGGGGGTTGAGCATTTTGGAATTTCCTAAGGCAAGGGGGGTCTAGATGAAGATGCCGCCCGTGGTAGGGTATGGATATTTTCTGGAATCACCCAATAATGACATAGGTTGACTCCTACACAAGAACTCAGTAGAAATGGAGAAGGAGCCGAAGGAGAGAGAGCATTAAAGAACTTGCAATTTAAACCTAGTCATGTACAAGCTTGAATTTCTCGTTTGTTATGCTTAGTTTGTTAGTTAGATGCAGCTCAAGACAAACATTGTTTGAATACATATTACAGCAATCATAGCCAGTGCATAAGTAAACCGTAGTTCAGACCATGTCTTAACTCTGATGTTAATAGCATGCAAATACAGCTGCCTCTTGTTGCTTTTAGCTGCTAGGGACATTGGTGGCAAAAGCAATAGTAAGGGCTATTCACAGGCTATGGTCTAAACTCTCAGTTATTGAGCTAGTCATCCCTGTATGCTAATTTTACAGTATGTGTCTTCAGTATTGCTATTAACATGCTGAAAAATTAATTGGCTCCTCAGCTGTGTGAAAGTATGGTGTGTGTGTTTTCTCTAATTTGATTTATAAGTATCATTTTACAGGTTGTTTGGATCAGCAGTCTTTTGTCTTTTAATCATGTATCTTGTAGACAACACTTCAAAAAATAAGCGGAGGTAGGTGCAGGTCTTTGAAAATTACTGCTTATTCTTATTGCTGAACTCAAAGGTGAACTTATCAAACTGAGAAGTAAGTATCTAGTGTGCACATGTAGTTTCTTTTCTGAGTCGGTTATAATAAACCAAGACAAATTTCTTACATCATTTACATTATGTTGGTGTCTTTCATTAGGGTCTTTGTACTCTGTAGAGTACAAAACTATTGCCATATAATTGTGTAGATCTACTTGATTAAACATCTGTGGGATTTATCACGGCAAACTACAAACCTTCAAATGAGGCATATAAGAGTGTCTATACAGCGACAATTAAATGCAAGTTATCCCAAATCTTGGCCAAATGAGTTTCAAGAAGATACAATTATGGTTGAAGCTTATACTTCCCTGCTAGCAGAGGCCCCTTTTCCTTTGTATTGGCTGAGCTGACGGACGGGACGAAAAGGGACCTCTGCAATGGGTCGAAATGAACTGTGTTGAGCAAGTGCCACGGTTACTTAGCGACCGAAACGTCACGTGATGTTTTTAGCACGTGATCAGCTGACGACTCCCACCTTTCTCAACTAGCGCGCCAAAAAACACCTGCACAGTTTTGTTGTCGTGAATGGCGAGTTCACCAAAACCCTAAAAAAAGTAGACAGTTCATCTAGAGATAGTTGTTGTCTAATCTACGGTATTAATTTCAAGTTATCTGGACAAGGAAGCTTTTTTAACATGACCGCAACTCCAGGAATCAAAGAGAATTTAACCCATTGAAGGCTGCGTGTTTTATGATCACTTCACTAAATTAGCAGTTGGTAATAAACAACCCATGTGCAGTACCAAAGGACAATTTATAGGTTCGAAAAAACAACACTCACTTGATCTAGAATAGTTAAAATTTCTTACTTTTAAATAGAATACACCAGTTGTCAATTAAGAATTAGCCAAGAATACAATCTCAAAGTCAAAATTTGGGTTTACCTCGGTGTAAGAACCTGACAAGATTTTCTTTGTTTGTTAGCTTTTGTTTTGCTGTACAGTATTGTTTAAAATGTTTTTGTTTCCTTTGTTTTACGTCATCCGTGAGTTTCACAGGTTCTTACACCGAGGTAAAGCCCAAAATTTTGAAAATTTCCGCAAGAGATTTCTCATGTTGTCTCGCGCGTGAAATCAAACCACAACAGAGCATTTGTGTCTGTTTAGGTCAGATTACTACTTTTCGAAATTTTATGAATGAAGGTACACAGAAGAAGAGACAGTAAGCTTTTCTAAATAATACATTTATTAAAACAGTCGCCTTTACTTGTTTCTGAAGACCAAACGCGTTCAATTCTTTCTTCAAGGGAAGCTACGCGCAAGCGATTTCGCTCGGTGTGCAAGTTATTTTGAAGAGCATTTGGTGATGCAAACTGTGCACGTTTTTCAAAACTTTTACGAAAACTGTAAGGAATATGAAGAATCCCTCAATTAAAAAGCGATTTCGATACACATTTACAATCAAATGTGTAATTTACTCTACCGTAGACTCGTAGAAGTGCTGGAGCATTTCACAGAAAGTCCGCAGCTCGAAAAATCTTTGGAGGTGGAAGGTTGTCCTTCGCCTTGACAGATGTTTTCTTCGCTCTAAATTTCATTCCTTAACTTGTCAAGTGTTTCTTAGAGCTTCTTCTTTTGATTGTTTATCTTTCCATCATCGGCATGTTAACAAAAACAAGAGAAAGTAAACGTGGTAACTCTTCATGAGTTTAGTTCTCTTTCCAGGACGGCATGTTATTATGCGGGCACTAAATGCGCGAGATACAGTGGGCTCAAGTCACAGTCAGCAAACAATACAGGGAGCATGCGTTTCGGAAACCTCCGTCCACGACCATGGACGGCGGTTGAATCAAAGGCAGAGGTCCCTTTTCGTCCCGCCCGTCAGCTCAGCGAATACAAAGGAAAAGGGGCCTCTGCTAGCAGGGAAAGCTTATACATGTGTATCTTTATTAATAATTTTAATTCCTGTATTATTTATTTTACAGTTCTCTGGTTGCTTATGTCCTTTCAGTGCTTATTTTCCAGTTAACGTCCATGTATTGCCTCATCCCACTTCTATGGTAAGTCTAAGTGGACAATGAACCACAACTTTTGATTTGATCAGAAGTCAAAAAAGACATTAAAAAATTTTCAGACATTTTTCTTTAACTTTTCCAAAGCCAATTACAATAAAACAAGTTTGTATCCAGTGAATCTAAACAATCCATGCCTTATCATTGTACGTCTGATCACATGCTTCAGTCAGTCAGTGGCAGATTACCAAGTGTTTTTCCTTGTCTGTAATTTGGATATGGATATGGATACTCTGTCCTTGCAACTTACTTGTTATAAGTGCTTTATATTACACCCTCCTAGCCATAACTATCAGGATTCATCATGACAACAAAATTTACTTATTCACATTATTTTTACTCTTTCAACCTTAGGAAATCATTATTTAACTTGGGACTTATATTTATTTACAATGTATTTATTGTGCTGTCAGGTAGGTTGCAGTCTCCTTTAAATTTACATAAATGTTATAAAATTAATTATTAATTAATTAATTAATCAAATATCATAAAATTAATTTAAATTGACATCATTCGTTATTGTTAAGTTCACAATCAGTGTAATCAGTTTCAGAATGTCAGAAAACTTGAAACGCTAACTCAGAAAAGCTTAACTTATCTCTCTTTGCTCTGTCTGGAATATTTGGAGCACGTGGACTCTGCTATAGTCTTCCAGTGGACTCAGTAATTGGTGCAGTCTTTTTCACTTGATTATAAGAAAAAATCTTGCTAATTAAAAAGCTTACAGGTACTCAAGTTAAATTCTTAAGCTTTCGTGCTTATTATTTTAAACTTGATCACAAATTATACAAGGTGTTAAAATAAATATTATATCTTGTCAATCCTCTCCGAAGGTGGGGTTGGGCTTCTTCAGTTCAAGCAGTTTCAGCATGAAGAGCCTGAATTTATTATGGTAAGCTTAATTTTAAATTGGTTACTACCAGATTTTCTTGATTAAATGTCAGGCCTTGAATAAATGCCGGGTTCAAATAAATGCTGGGTCTACCTCTGGCATTTATTCAGTGCACTGGCGTTTATTTGAGGTCCAGTTTTTTATTGAAACTGAACATTTACGTTACCAATTCTCATCAAAAATTAGTTAAAGCAATTTCAAAAAAGTTGAAGAACCAATACAGTACTTCAATTCAATTTCTTGTGCTCATTCCAGTAAAGGAAGTAATGTGTAATGTAGTCTAAATGTTACTGAGCCCCAAAATCATTGACATCTTATTCCTGTTTTACTTATGTTAAATGTTCTATAATTATTTGGTGTAATTCTAGTGAACTTAAAGTATTTAAGACCAAAACTTTAGGCTATAAAAACGTTAAAAATTGCCCCCATTTCAGGGCTAAAAATTAACTTCAGTGCTTGGTCGCCACTCGGGCCAGTGTCCCTGAATTCTAAGTGGCCCTGGCCAAAATAAAGTGGCCCTCAAATTTCTTCTACTAACACACACACACAAAAATTTCAAACCATTTTCACTCGAATAAATGCCTCACGGCTGTTTGGGCCCGTGTTTTTTAGGAGGATGTTCAGCTGAAACGCCAATAGAAATTTGCTTGATCTTAACTTTGTCTTGAAAGCTCACATTTGCCAATGTACTGTCCAGAAATTGGTAAAATTGTTATAATCATAAAAACTTTGTTCGGTCCAATTTTTGCTGGGAAACTGTAAAATAAATCTGTCTCTTTCTTGCTCGCTCTTTTCTTCACCTTTAGGTTCTGAGTTAATTAATTGGTCCAAAAAAAATCCCAAAGAAAAACTGGACCATTATTTTCCTAATATGGACAAAACTATTCCACTTGTCAACATCTATAAACTACAGTATCACGATTCTCAGTTTCTTTCGATTGCCTTTGAATTCAGCTGAATATCGTGTTGAGTGATTTTGCCAATATTCATGTTTGAAAACGTACTGCATAGAACTTTGGGTAAGTCTGGATAATCAAAATGGCGTCTACATATCGGAGCGATCTAAAACCTTGATCACGAACAGCTTTGAATTTTACACTTCAGAACTATACTTTTACTACAATTGATGAACTTAGAGTTGGGGAGAGAAACGCCCTTCGGGCGATCAAACCTCAACTTTTAGTGGCCCTGGGCACTTTTTAATCACCACGGGCGACCGTGCGACCACCAAGTTTTAACCCTGCCATTTTAATAAGTACCGGACCCTGAATAAACGTTGGTTTCAATAAATGCTGGGTCTGCGAGGTCTAGTTTTGAACAAAAAACCTTTGCACAACCTGCAACTCACCGATAGCTTGTCTTCATTTGGGACTTCAGTTCAGTAAAATTTTTTAAGTAATTAAACAAACTACAGTTAAACATATCGTACATGACTGTATAGTGCTACAGTGTAGATAGCAAGACCACTACCCAAGGATCATCACTCCTCAGCTGGTACCCCCTAAACAGACAAACAGTCGTCATTCTGCATTCCTCCTCATAACAGTCAATTTCTATAGACAATGTGGAGTTCAAGGCCTGGTAAGCTGACCCAGTGTCTTGAGTATGACAATACACAAATTAGTGGTGCATCTTTCCAAACATCAATTAATGTTCATTTTCTACATGTACATGCAGTGTACATGAATGGTACTTTCTCTTGAGGGGATATCAACAGTGTAATTTTTTAAATCTGCAGAACTTTAAACCTTGATCATCTGGACTTTTCTCTGTGGTTCTGATTTATCTGATGAATCTTTATGAGTTATAATCATGACAAAAAGTATGATAAATTCCTTTAAAATTGGATTTGATTAACCTTGTTACTCAGTGAAAATTGATCGAGAGCACACTCCAAATATAGGTTCAGGAGGTCATTTAGCACGTCACAATTTCTGTAAAAATCTGTGAATACATTTTCCTCTAAAAGTAATCACCATGATTGCTCTCTTTAATCTTGTATACTTAAAAGGTATAGTTTTAATGAGAACATTTTAGAATATATCTGATAATATAGTATTTCTTTTAACTTTTACACCAATAATTCATTTGTACTTTTTTCAGTGTCCCCAATTAGTGAATTACTTGTAATTTGCTAGAAGTTTTGACACTTAAATAAAGTTGATGATGATGACGTTGATGTGTTCAGTTTCTACAATTGCCTGCAGAAATACTTGAGACACTGTGATGCGCAAGTGCAAAATTTGGATTCCGGCACTTATTCCCCCGTTTCAATTTTGTTTTGACAGCATTGAAAGGGGGAGGGGGATACTTGCAGGAATTGGTAGCTTTCCTGTGGGATTAGACAATATTGACTATGCAAGAGTGGGTTTTGGGTGAAAGTGTCTCTACAATTTTGCAGGTAATTGTAGCTGTAAATAAAAGAAATAATTGGACTCTCTTTAATCCAGACTCTTTTCAGTGGTCCCACTGAGTTCAGATAAGGATCTACTGTACTAAGATCTAAGTATATTTTTTCTATGTCTCTTGATACAGGATATGGAATATGTTTTGTATGTTAGCTATCCAATAGTTGGCGAGTTGACGCTGACTGCAGTGTCAGGGAATGTGTTTAGCTGGTCTATAGCACCTTTCTTCTGTATTATATTTGGGTAAGTGCAATGTACCTTGTCTAATGGTAGATGTCGTATTGCTTGCAGCACCATACTTTTGTTCTACACAATGATTTACTTATCTATTACCAGCATCATTTGCCTTTAGATGATTATTATAACCAAGAAGCAGAACAATCACGACAACTAAGAACTTGACATTTTTTATTTTTCATTCAAATCAGTAGAACCCATATGAGTTGTGTATTTTGTGACACCCAGAATGTGTCCCGATGCACCCTTAACCATTTTTTTTACCATTTTGATATGTAACAAAAATGACCAATACTGTTTATTGTTTTTTTTTATCTTTCAGCTTTCTTTTTCTTCAAATTTTCTACCCGCCAAGTAGAACTTCTTTTTCACATCAGAGTATTACTCACAGAGCTGGGGAGGAGAGACCTCCTGAGCGTAAGTATACTGCACTCAACTCCCATCGTGATAGGTGCCATCGCTGAGGGCTGCTGTTTGAATGGCATCTGCTCTGAAATAAAATCACTAGCAGACAATGGGCCAGGTAATAATACTCCAAAGATAGAAACCCCGTACTAGCTCATAAAAGGTTTTGTTCCTTGATTGATTTTTGTAGTAACCCGCAAGTACGGCTTAAGGAATAGGATCCAATTCCAGATCCTATAAAATCTTATAACTTCCTGTAAATTTATCATGTCATTTAAGGTTCTAAAAGAATTGCTACTTAAGATCCTATAATTTCCTACTACAAATATGACCCTATCATTGACCCCCATTGTTTTACCAAGAAACCTAAGGCTTAAGTCAGTAGAAGGTTAGATTGTGACCCTATAGGATCCTAGTACAATCTTTTACTGTAGGATCCTCAGGATCTCTGTTGGGGTCTGCAGTGTGTAGGGGAGATATTCATGTGTAAGTACTTTTACAAAATAGTTTCCTTTTTGCAGGTTTTATTCTTAGCAGTCTTGAAAAGACTCTGTTACTGTTCAACTTAGTTACTGTTCCTGGCTCCATGTTTATTGTTATTAATTTCTTGGACTTTGTACATCTTATGACATGGGTAAGTCGATGATTGTTCTATTGCTCTTATTAACACTGTCTTTCTCTTAATAGTGCCATGAAAAAAAAACTTGTGGGTATAGTCTAGGTCATGTTATGTTTACTACAGTAATAGGCCTTTAGTTTTGTGCTTCTTATGCTTTGTGCACTAGGGTGCAGAATTTAATAGATTTGTGCATTTGTAACTTCCTGTTGATTAAGGGGTGGCGATTGGGTCTTTCGAAAAATTAGGGTCTCAGAACATTTTGGCTGAACTCTAAGCATCTCACAGTCTCACTTTTTGAGCAATTCTCTGCATCTTGGAGTCTTGACTTTTTGGCAAACCAGTATCAGTATCAATTTTTATGCCCAGCCATCCCTGGGTCTTAAACATTTTGCAATGCTGTCTCTGAATTTGACTGAATTTGCAATCTTCTAAAAGTAATATCTCAAAAAATCTGTGGCTCGTATTCAGAAAATTTTCCTGAAGTGGTCGGTCTTCCGTTCTAAAAACAGTAAAGGTCTTGGGCTTGCTTAAGAAAACGATCCAGTCTCGCCACCCCTTAACTGGGCTTTCCCGTCAACCGATAATTTACTTGGCTTTTTAAGTGGCTTTTTCCTCCCCTATTTGTTGTTTCTGGATGTTGGGTGCATCATCACTGTTGGGGACAAGATTTAGTACAATGGTTGTGTCGCTATATCTATCTCAAGAAGTAGAGCTCACCGAAAGCAATACCTTGGGGATTGCTTAGGGTCAGGGCAGTCAAATCTTGGTCTGCCTATATGTATTTTGATGGCGTCCACAGTTACCTAGTAGTGGGGGGAGGGGGGGGTGGGCTGAAGGTATTTTTGTATCCAGTCACTTATAGCAGTAATAGCTCAAAACCTAGAAACTCCTACCCAGTTCCCATTCATTTGATTTTAGGACAACAGGATGGGAGTTAAATGGAAGTGACTGGGAACGAGATTGTCTAAACTCTCAATTAGGAACCATTGTGGCCATCCCCATGTCCTCCATTAAAAAACCCTTCATTTCTACTAGATTTTCAGTTACTGGTAAACCAGAAAAATTTTATCTCTTCCCCAGCCCCATTGCTCAATTTTGTGGTGCACCCTTGCCTGAGCTTGGCGAGGTTCTGCAAGTCACGTATTTCTAGTAAAAAAGGGAGGGTTGTGGTCCATTTGGAGAAAAATTGAGGACACTGATCACTGCCAGAGAAATAATTGCTAGGTTAATCACTGATAGTGACTATGCCTTGACAGGTTAAACTGCTGTTATGTGGAATTCTTCCTGTGTTTCTTTGTACGTGTTTGGATATCCAAGAAGAGATGGAACTCTTAGGTAAGTGCTACATGTATTAGATGCTCTATCAAAATTGTGTTGTTGTTGTTTTTTGATAGACTAAAAAAGTGTATTTGTGTATTTGTCATTTAGTGTAACCACTTAATAATTTTTTTCTACCCCATTAGAATTTTCAAAAGAAATTGTCGCCAAAGTGAAATTAGGATGTGGACTTGGAAGTCTGGTGAGTAAAATTAACTGATAACATGGAAGATTTAATAGAATAGTGGTCATAAAAATTTTAAACAGTTCCTCAGATTTATAAAATATTTCAAGTGTCAATGAAAAAGCCTAAGTTCTCTTTTTCACCTCTGGGATAATTACGGCCATATACATGTAGGGTAACCCCTAAATAAAAAGAGTAAGAGTATTGAAATAGCCTACACTTAATTTTATTGTTTAATTGCCATACACATTTCAAAACTTTAATTTCCAAGTTGTTGATGATGTTATGTTATGGCTTATTGGTAAAATCACTAGAGGGAATTTGTATAACCCGTTTCTTATATGCTAATGAGGTGCATAATATTCTTATGACTGCTTTGGAAATGCACGAGCGATTCACGATTGAAACATGCTTCCTTTGCATTCCTGTGTACAGCGTATGCCAAAGAAAATAAGCGTGCATTTTAAAAAAGGTACGGATTGTAACTGCAGAAAAATAATACTTGGTACACTAGGTTTCAAGTTTCACTCCAAAGTGGATGCTGCAAACTCCACAAGGCAGCTCGCTTTACATGTGCCTGTATCAGATGACTTTCCTTTCTCACCTCCTTCATCTTCATCCCATGGGCACATTTTGAACTTGCAATAGTGAACTAAATTTCAGTTCAACGCTTCTCTCGCGTAACCCACAGCCCTACGTTCGATTAAAAAACTGGCTTTCTGACGATTGTGGCTGGAGAACAACCGTGACTGTGGCTGAGAAACACTTGTGCCGGTAGTTTCACACGCTGATATGCAAACAGTGGAAAAAAAGAAAAGCTTATTTTGAATAAACGTTCACAATTAGGAATTTGAAGTAATGGTTTCAGTTTTGCATGCTCTGTTTTGTAATTGTTCTTCTCATTAGCATTTAGTGATTTTTGTTAGCATATAAGAAACATGTTAAATGTATTCACTCTACTGTGTCTGTATCAATAATCCCCTCAGATTCTCTTGTGTGTAATATTGATGTCATCTGGCGCTGTTGGATTGCATATGTTACCAGTTATAATAGGACAAGTCATTTGTGGAGTACTAATTTGGTTAACAGGCGGACGAGAAAAGTGGAAGGTATGTAATTCTACTGCTGAGGATGAAGATGTTCAGTGGTTCAATTTTATCGTTAGTTCAATTTTTATTTTCCTTTGTTTTTTGTATGGTAATGTATGATAATGAGCTCAAAACTAAGGAAAATAAAAATTGAACCAACGATAAAATTGAACCCCAACATAGATTAAAAGCAATTCTGCTGGTAGTTCCTTCAGTTAGTTTTCGGATTAAGATGTCTTTCTTATGTCTTTTGTTATACTGGGGTGGGCAGTTCTTCAAGCAAAAATTACATTACCTCTTTTGTTATTTCATACAGTACACCGATAATGATTTGCTTTACTGCAAGATCCTAGGCAGTAGAATAAAATGCCGTTTAATAGGGCATTTTCCCATAACAACCAGAGTTTTTCAGGTTTTCTTTTCTTCACGGTAATTACATTTTTTGAAAATTTCCTTGGGACTAAAATATGCAAATAAGGAATAAAGAACAAAATGAATCCTGTTAGTTGAAACAAGTATACATCCTGTTTAAAAACTTCCTTTAGCTGCCTATTGCAAGTCCTAACACTGTATAATTCTATTGCAGATATACCAAAAAGTACTCCACATAGGACTTGCCATTCTGTCCTTATTTGGTTTTTTCACATTACCATGGTCACTATTGTATCCTTGTTAACTTGTCAGTCTACTTTTGTTTGGTGAGGGCGCGGTGGTGTACACAGTTGCTAGCGTGTTGGACTTCAGATCCGAAGGTTGGTGCTTCAAGGTCCAGTCCCTGCCATCATGTTGTTTCCAGAAACTTTACCCCGCATTGTCTCTCTCCACCCAGGTGTATAAAATGAGTACTGGCGACATACTGTTGGGGTTAACCCTGCGATGGGCTAGCATCCCTTCTGTGGTGGTGGTGGGGGGGGGGGGGGTGGGGTAGTGGCAATACTTTCAATTGCTTCATGCTACAGAAACTGGGTTAAGTTCCGGTTGTGTGGGCCTCCTTGGCTCGTGTGTGACTTTACCTTACCTACTCTTTATGTTGTAAAGATGTAGAAAGGCAGAATAATGGTATTACAACTACTGGCAGTGCAATGTGTACTTTTTGCCTTTTGTATACAATCATAGTGTTTTAGCTCATCAATACAGTAAAAATATTTTGGATGTATCAACTGAGTTGATATGGTAAATTGGCCACCGTAAAGAAATTGAAAGCTGACGTTTCGAGCGTTAGCCCTTTGTCAGAGCAAATCAATTATTGTGGATTGCACTTGGTTTATATAGGGAGTGGTGGTGCTGCGTCAACACATGATGATCTGTGGCCTATCCCTACACCAGGGTAACACGGAAACCCCTTAAAAATCTAGAACAAAAATTCATTTTTCAAATCGGCACACTTAATCCCCAGGGTATCAATGAACGCTTTTCATCCAACTAATTTATCCTTGTTTTTGACGTTGCCATGTTCCTACCAATAGCGTAGCTCCACCACTCTCTATATAAACTAAGCGCAACCCACAATTCCTTGATTCGCTCTGACGAAGGGCTAACGCTCGAAACGTCAGCTTTCAATCTCTTTACGCTTGCCAATTTACCTTATCAACTCAGTTGATAAATCCAAAAAATTTTTGTGTTTCACGTCCCCACCGATGCAGCACCACAGTTTCTTTAGAAACTAACCCCCCTTGCTTGTTCATCAATACAGTAGTCTACTGCTGTCCTCAATACTCAAGTGAAAAGCTCTCTCTCACAGTTGAAGTGGGAGTTAAAGTCAGGAGAAATAGAGTAGTGCAGTGTAGCATGGCATAGCATAGTGTAGCGTAGCGTGGTGTAGCGTAGCATGGTGTAGTGTAGTGTAGTGTAGTGTAGTGTAGTGTAGTGTAGTGTAGTGTAGTGTAGTGTAGTGCAGTGCAGTGCAGTGCAGTGCAGTGCAGTGCAGTGCAGTGCAGTGCAGTGCAGTGCAGTGCAGTGCAGTGTATGGTAGTCAATCGTTTGCTGTTTCTGATAACAACTGAAGACGTTTGTGATGGGCAACGTAGCAGAAGCCCACGGTAGGTTGAAAACAAAATAATACTGTGTACCTGACATTAAAAAAAATGATTTTTAAATTTTCACTATTTGGAGGAGGTAGTGAGCTATCGTAGTGCACACCCACTGTTAACAAAATAGAAAGAATAGCTGCATGCTGCTGATGTCACTATATTAACAACAGCATTTATGCATTATAATCTTGTATTTGTTATCATATCCTTGACAAATGGATAAGGTATAAATTCCAGTTTGTCTCCCTACCTCTGTGGGGAGTAAACTTACTTCTCGGTGTAGTAACTTGCCTGTCAGTGTTATGTGTGTTTTTAGCTTCTGGTGCTGACAGTGAATGGTTTAACCCTCTGTCCGTAATTCACTCGTTAGGTAAGTTCCACTTAATGCCTGAAATTTAAAATAATAATCTGGTATTTATTCTTTCCGTTTTTGTAAATGGCGAGAGAACGTGACCTGAAATCTGAGCTTAGTTGCCATTTCTATGCACTATAACCACTTAGCGACCACACCCATGCATCTTGCAACTACATTCTAAACAGCGTGTTGTGTATGTATCTATTAGCATGGTGTAATGGTGATTCTCATCTATCTTTATCAAATTAAAGCTTCAAAACTAGAAATAAAAAGGAATAACTTACAGCCCAATTATACAACAATCGGACGGGAATTCTTTGTCCTGTAAGCGAATTTAACAGGTAAATTAGTTTGCAGCATTTGTTTAATTTGGCTTTCTTTTATGATTCCTTATTTTGAAATTCATTTGTTCAAAGGGTTTTTTAACCAGGAGAAAATTGTCTTGTTGGAAATTTTCAACCTGTGCCACAAAAGCACAACGTGTTGCTATGCGTTCAGTTTCAGTTTCTTTAATGCGTTCCCTGATTATTATTATTGTTTAAAGTTCATGAAATAATTAGTTTGAATTGTTTAAACTGCGCTTTTTGGTACTTCAGAGATTACACGAAGTCCAGTGTGAAGTGGATTTCTAGGAGCAGACCCGAGAATAGTGTCAAAACAACAGAACGTTCTACATCTGAGTTGCTAATTTAAGGACGGTGCCTCCTTTTGTTACTGCGCAAACCTTCTGCCCATCTCGGATATTTGGGTTTCTTAAGGAATTTGCCCACTAATACAAAAATATTTTTGCGCGTTTTATGACTATGTGGAAAAAGCAGACCTTAGCAAGGGCTATCAGAATCCAAAAAGAAAATTGGGGGTAACCACGCATTTTGCAGGGATAATTGAGCTTAAATTTGGAAAGAAATTGCCATACATTCTTTGTTTTTTAACGCTTTTTTAGAATTATCGTTGCTAAATTATCTCTGAAAAATGCGTGGTTACCAACATTTTTCTTTTTGAACATGAATATGGATTCCAATAACCCTTGCTAAAATTTACTTTTTCCCCATAGTCATAACCTTTTGAAAAAGTACGTCTGTATTAGGAGGCACCGTCCTGAAAGAAGAATTATTTCATTTATTTTTTTTTGCAGGATTTGTGCTGTGTGAACATGTTCTTGCAACAGAAAAGCTATATCCAGTTTACTTTCTGGTGGGAACTATGCTTTTCGCCGGCTATATCTTTCAAAGGTAATTTGCAGGCAGTTACTGAACAACTCAAAGTGCGAGGGAAACACAAATCTTTTCGAGCTGCCGAGACCTGTTTGGATTAAACATAAGGAAACGTTTAGGGTTCGGGCAACATTTTTACAACAATCGCAATCTCATTTTTCTCAACAATCTGTTCTATTAAGTTAAGGATGTGTTGCATCAGTACAAATCCGCTAATTTGTTTTAATACAGACCATTAATAATCATCCTTAGTTTGCACCGCTCAGGTTTAGTTTGAGTCTTTTTTGTGTTTTGTTTCTCTCGTTTGTGGTTGTCTTTTAAGCATTACATTTCAAATGAAAGAAAATTATAACCAAATCTTAATTAACTGGCAAGGTCACATTGCCAAATATCAATTGCAAAGTGTAACATGTTTTGACTCCTTCCACTCCTCCCTCTTCCCTCCCCCCCCCCCCCTTCATGTTAGATAACTTAAAGAATACTTCATTTTGTTAGAATTGCAATTCTAATCTGAAAATTTCTGTAAATTTTTTTTTAATTTACATGTGGCATTCTGCATTCATTTTCAGGTTGTATAGCGTGGGAAAGCTCCACTCACAGTCCATGTTAGTCTGTATTGCTGTTCATGGTTCCAAGATACCTCTGTGTTTATCCATGATTCTTCCCTACACTCCGTCATCTTCCGTGTTGCTTCCCAGTCTGTTACTCATTTCACCAGCGGTCCTGATGTTTCTTTTTACGTTTGTTGTAAGCAAGATTATCGAGGCACCCAGAGACCTGACAGTGAGTGAGGTGGGTTGGGAACATTGTTACAGTTCGACTTTTGAAGTATCAGAGAAGCTGAAGTCTTTTTGATATGCCAGCTGAAAAACTAGAGATTGTGAACATCTAGGATCGATTATTTATACGAAGTTTAGACAGCGTTTAACAAAACCACGGTCTAAACCAATTTCAAGATGGCCAACCCTGACGTTTAAACGTGGTTTATTGTAAACAGTGTCAAGAAGGCATGATGTACAGACTAGAACAACGTTTATCTGCTTAAAATGACCCATTAATGACCAAATTTGGAGGTCAAGTCATTGTCTTAAACTGCTGTCCAAGTTAGACTTCGTTTAAATAACCGGCCCCTAATGTTGGCCGAGCATAACCTTTGGTTTTTAGAAGAATTTTGTAAGTGATCGTGCATAAACATATATTTATTATTAGCTATTAACTAATTAATTTATTTTAGGCAGTAAAGCTCTGCGTAGCATCAGGAATTGGAACAGTTGTTACATACGATGTTCTTGTTCTTCCATTGTGGTTTATGATGACGCACAGAATTCCTTCATTTGCTGATGTTGTTGGTGAGTCAAACAGTACAGTAATTTCTTTATTTATAAATAAAATATTATAAGAGGACTGATTTTCACTTTTTTGTCACATCTTACAAGTTCTTACACTGCAGGAGCGTAAACACTAGCGTGCGGATAAGGTTTCCACAACAACTCTTCTTGTTTTATCTATCAGTTCTATAGAGACACACATTTTTAACCAGAGTAACGTTTTATTTGTTATTATGAATCCACCTGGTTACAGGTCCATTTTTAAAACCACAGCCAGTGTGTTTAACAAAACGCCGTGAAGTCATTGTTCTCACCAGAATCTAAGCTGTTACGTTCGTTTTGTACAATAAACCTGGGTTTACATATTATCTACAATACGTTATTCAAAACTTTTGTTTCAGCTGCATTGCTGTTTATATGGGGATCCCTGTGCCTCAAACTCTCTTACATACACTTCTCATACAATCTGCTTCTCAAGAGGCTCAACGTCCTCGTCCTGTGTGGGGGTGTTTTGTTGGAGATTCTTCAGCCAGACTTCAATATACTAAGGGTAAGTTTTGTGCTGTAATTAAAGTGTATCCTTGCCGACAGTGCTGTTCTTACATGGAAAATTGTATTTATGGTTTTAAGCCACAGAGGTAAATACTGTAAAGTTCTGTAGGTAACGACCCTCGTTACTTTTGGGTAACTAAAACGTGTACACATTCTACTGAAAGATATCCATACTGTTTTCCCAATATATTACATGTAAAGAGAGATCAGCCGGGTTTGCTCTATCATACCGTCTAGGTATGCCGCAAATGTGTGATGTTTTACTGCTAGCAGAGAATGAACTAATGTTTGAGTGAGATCGTTAATCTTCGGAAGGACACAACTTTCGGACGTTGTTTGGATTCCTCGAATGTTATTGTTTTGGGAACATTACGGTGTTAAGCAGTGCTACAGTATGCGCCGTACAAAATTTTTGGTTAGCTTTTGACATGTTGGACAGCTTGTGGTGCATCTTTCCCTCGGCATATAAACCCAATCGTTTGCGTGAGTCATTTTTCCTAACCTGTGTGTACTATTGAAACATAGCTACATTGGGTCCTTTTTGTACCATGTTGAACTGTACTGGGGTGATGCTGTTTTGAAGGTGAATGTTGACTGATCAACTGGGATCAAAAGGTTGAAAGAGCACTAGCCTTGCTTACTGAACATGGGTATTCCTATAGTCGCAATATGCTGTAGTTTGTGTTAATGTTGAAACTGTGTTACGAGGGATTTTTTAATTTTCTTAATTTGTGTTTTCAGGTATTACAAGCATTTGCCGTATACCTGGTTTCTTTATTCTACCCACTGACCACCACTGAAAACATTCTCTTGTCAGAGTAAGTACGTGGAGTTTTCCTTTAATAATCCAGAAGTTCCACCGTTATAAACTCAGATTTAATAAGGTTTTGCTCGCTCATTTTTCAGGTCCATTGTTCTCTCGTGGCTTATTCTTATCGCTTTAGTCGTGTTATTAGCAGTGCTCACAAAGATCGTACCCCTAGAACAGCTAACTTGGTGGCAGCGAATTGTTGTTGCCGTCCTGATTGGTTTAGCGCCTGGTTTAAAGGCTTCTGCCATGGTGAGTGAAGAGCGGTTACGTCTTGTGAAGCTTGAACTCTGTATACTGATATCATTGTGATCTTCCCCTTGTGTCAGTCCCGCTTTGATTATATCAAAGCCCATCATTTCTTCAGCTTTTATCGCTAAATTTCTTTTATCATGACAGATGACAGTGTTTCGTCCACCACTGCTTTGTCTTCTGTTTGGAGTCTCATCCGCCATTACTTTATACGTATTGACGATATCATGGAAACCAATTTCTGGACAGACAACTGTAAATCTGAGGTATTTAGAAATAAGTACTATTTTGCCCTTAAGGAAAAGGCACGTTTATCAGTAGCTCAAACAATCATTCAATGAAAAAACATTTTACCAGATCAATATCCCCTGTGGGTATCAATCAACCAACCAATGAAGCAACCATCCATCTCTCCTCCAAAAAATCGACACGTGAGAACTTAAATTTTGAGCAAGTTCGGTATATAGTGCAAATAAGACAATGAAGGCTACTGGATTTATAGAGTGGCAAGTCTGCTAGTGTTGTGTACATTCCAAAGATTACGTTATGCCAGGCTGTTTGGGGGGCTAATTTCATGGGCTGTTATCTCGGTTTTCCGTCAGGAATCGTCTTTCCGAGGCACGCTTCCTTAAAACCTCCATTTTAAAGGAAAAACACAAGTTTGGTCATCTGTGTTGTTTTATTTGCTTGCTTTGATTGTCGATTTGTATATATTTTAGTTCCTCTTACCTACTCCTTGGTGGCTGTTTTGTGGCTTGTCTTTTGTCAGAGACACTAATGCGACGTGATTCACACAAAGGTATGCAAGAAAAAGTTTATTACAAGACTGCTAAAAATTTGTACTCTTTGAACACCCTTTTCAGTCAAGACTTTAGGCTGGTTTCCGTATGATCGCTACGATCGCTGCGATCGTTGGCCCAAACGGTCAGCAATCGTTGCGAGTATGTGGAAACCACTTTTAGCGATCGTAACGATCACAACAATCATATGGAAACCAGCCTATATGGAAACTCCTCAGCGATCAAAGTCGCAACGACCGCTCAACTTTTTTGGTAGCGATCATATGGAAACCAGCCTTTTCTTAAAACTGTATTGTTGTGGTGCTTAAACTGTCATCTGAGCAGTTTCTAATGAAGTTACTAGAGAAGTGATTTATTGTGGTTATTAAAAATTGTCATGATTTCCTTGATGAATTTTTTCATCTAACTACTTTTCAATAAGCGGTGCGAAGAAAATTACTAAGTTTTGGCTTCTTCAGGGTTCTGGAGACTACGCAACGAACAAGTTGCTGCGCTGTGGTGGTTGCTTATTGTTTCAAACTAAACTGTGTATTGAGTGTCCTTGCTTGTTTATTGTCTACCTTATTATACTTTTCCCATTCCACAGGACCACACAAGCCGCCATCAGTTTCTCCCAGCTTATTTTATCATTTGTGTCTTCATCTTGTCCTGGGACTTGGACTGAAGACAGACTCTGTGAGACAGGAAGAGAGTCTGGTAACTAGCGTTAGGATTAGGGCTTGAAACAAAAGCATAAGACAAAACTTCTCCAGCTGTTAGCGCAACTTCTCCAGTTGCGCTAACACTGTGGTAAAAGCTAAAAGTTTTCCCTGTTTTGTAAATGTAGAGTACTTATTCTATTTCCGTTGCATTGAAACCGATTTTTCTAGTATTGCCAATAACAAGTTAGTTTCGAAACATAAGTTTCCAAGAGTCCTTAACCTATGTAGCTGGCGGTATTGTCCGGCTCCTTCCCATTCCCTTCGCGCTTCGCTGCTCGTTCTCGCGACTCCGCCGCTCAAATTTGGCCTTCGCGCAAACAAACTCCCCAGCTACGCAGGCTAAAGCTATACAAGAGTCCACTGTTTTTCGTTACTGTAGAGCTGTTTTTTACTTTGCGCAACTGTACTATGTTTGGCGCAGTCAATTTCATCCAAGCACGAGTCTGAATTAAAAACTTTAACCGTGTTCACATTGCCACATTAGAGTTCAATTATGACTGAATTATAATAAAACAAAAATGAGAGGCTAACTGCATCACAAGCTGTAACATTTGTCAATGATCCCTCACACGACTACCGCAAAATTGACCTGAGGCGTTGTTTAATACAGCCAGCAAAAAGTCCATTTACACTTAATTCGATTATAATTGTTCTAATCTGAACACGTCTTTAGTTATTGTCTGACGTGTAGATCCTCAAAACATGAATATCCTAATGTCGACCATTTAGTAGTTGCTGTTCGTTAAACTTTTGTCTTTTCTTCTTGTCTGTGCAGGAAGAGAAGAAAGGCAAGCTGCCATCTGGTCTTGTTCTTCAGAGCTGTTCGTTTTTCGCCAACATGTCGTTACTAGTTTCATTTTTGTTAGCTCTGTTGTGTTCACCTTCGGATTACTGGGAATTATGGGTAATTATTTTTGGTTTCTTTTTTGGCATTATTTTGATGATTTTCGGTACACGGAAGTAATTCTTTGTTTATTTAGCTCTTTCTTTTTTTTATCCAATTAGCGTGCAAAATAACAATCCAACAAGAATCCCAATTTTAAATTTGCAAAATGCTTGTCATCATCATCGCTCAAAATCACATTATTATTTGTTATTTATTTGTTTATTTATTTATATATTGTTATTTATAATAAACGTTGTAATAACAGACCCCCAGTTGGTGACTGCTGACCCACTAGCGATTCTGTCTCCATGGGATGTTGCTAGTTAATAAATGTAAAGGTAAACGTAAACACACAGCTTACAGGACAGTACTGCTAAAAAGCTCCCTTTGAATGTTCTCAACGTAAACTGTCATTTACAGACTGAAAAGCTAATGGGGACGGGTCACGGTACTTTACACCATTCTCGCGTATCACAAGCTAAAGTTCGATGGTGTAAGAAATGTCTTGTGAACTTAGACATAACGAATCTTTTAAGTGCAATGTAGTGGGTCTCCAAGTCCAGGATTGGTAAAAACGGTTATAATTGCAGACATGGGATTAGTATGTGTAGGAAAGTCGTTAAATTTACCCATTTTTCAACAAGGCTGTATGAGCTGGGTAAGTTGTTGTTATATTAACGTCCTACCCGAACGTTTTATATTTTTATATTTCGCTTAACCTGTGTAGGCTCGATTTCCACCTTTTTCTCGGTTCGGATTTTCTCCTCTCAGACTTAGGGGCTTTGGGCGTGAGTTCATTTCCTCCAGCCCAAGTGGAAATTGAGCCCAGCGCCTATGTTGAAGTGGAAGAGTAGCATTGACTCTTTCAAGCTTTAGTAGACCTTGGCAAATTGTGGTTGATAAAATATCAACGAGAGAGTTAACAATAGTTGCAATCTGTTCCTTTTAGACAAGGAATCCAGTCATGTCTTGCTTTCTCCCCAGATGACTTGTGCAGTTCTGTTATTACTGTTTCTGAGACCGGAAGGGACTCCATATATCCGGGGCATTCGTCTCCAGTTCACCCCGGCTCTACCAGCTGCAGTAGCTTTAGTGTTGTGTATGTATCCCAGGACTGTGAGTGAAGCATTACCAACACAGATTGCATGGCTATCGATTTTAGGTAAGGTGAAATTATTTAAGTGTGAATAGTTGAGAAACGTTATGGCTTAAATTGTGGAGAATTGTCTGGAAAATGTTTGCTATTCTTAATCGAGAACGAAAAAACCAACATAAAATTCACGTGGAAATAAAAAAGCAATAGGGTACCTCATTTACTGCAAAGGCAGACAAAGAAATACATTATGGGGAAGCTAGCGTGTTTTGAAACGAATCAGTGTCCGTTTGCATAAACAACCTGCAACTATAGCAGCGTGTTAGAGGATTTTCTCGCGCGCTTTTAACAGCTCTTATAGTCACTGTTGGCCTTCGGTCAACCACTCTTCGATACTCAAGTTGCATAAACCATCACTTGAGTTGGGTGTTTTATGGAAACGAGCTCAGGCCTTTCGAGTACAAGCTCAGTTATTAGCCTATAAAAACTGAGATCTTTGAAATAAAAAATTCTTTTAGCGCATACATCGCAACTATAAAAGTTTCCTCCACATAACAATCGTCTCTCGAACACTTCGCTTTGAAGAAACTCTTCAAAATAAATTCCCTTTGAAGAGTACCTTGAATTATGGCATCCCTTATCTAAACAAGTTCCCGGCTGTAACTGAAGAAAATAGATTGCGTGGTAACACGCTACCTCTGTCTTCCTAATAAACAAGATGCATCCGAGACGTAAGCGGTTCACCGTCCAGAAAATGCTCAATGAGTCTCTTTAATTTTACAGGTTATGTTTTGGAGATGGCGGCCCTGCTTTGTTCCTTGCCGACATATGTAATCTTGGTGCGAGCATTATGGCGTGCAGGGGAGATTACATTGCTTGAGCAGCAGTTGGTTATGTTTACTGCACCAAGTGACGTTGTACTACTGGTCTACTGCAGCACCCTGTCAGCAAGAATCTTAGGTTTTGTGGGAATCGCCGCAGTTTATTGGTTATTTTATGATGTAAAAATTACTGAAAGTAAATAGATATAATCTTGACTTTTATGTGGTCGAAATACAGTAGTATTCAGCGTTAGTCTTTTAAGTCTGTCTAGACTACAACTTAACTTACTCATCCCCGGTGGGACGTAAGGCTGCGATGATTTTTCCATTTGGACCTGTTCTGGGCAAAATGTTGGGGTTTTCCAAGTTAGACCTATGTCCGCCATCTCCGCATCGACATTCCTTCGTCAGGTTGTCTTTGGCCTTCCCCGCTTCCTTTTATCAGGTGGAATACATGTGAGGGCTACCTTAGGGGTACGATCCTGACGTCGACGTTTGATCCGGGTACAGCGGCATTCACTTACTCCTAGTTTCCAGTCTGCATCTTTTAATCTTGCTAATGACTTGAGCTAACTTTGATTTCTCATACGTGGCGCGGACACGAGATTTCAACTTCAAACGTAGGTCTTTGCTTTGGATCCGCCGGAGTAGACTGTTTTTCATACTCCTGACTTCCATTGAGGGGCTTTCACGAGAAATTATCATACTGCCACCTGGATGGCTTAGTCTGCTGTTGGAGCAGTGGAAGTGCTGTTCGTTGTAGTTTTCACAACGTGATATATTTTTTCCGGGAAGGAGTTGTTGACACCACGCGCCGCCCAACACCCCACCTGGATAGCCAGGTGCTGAGTTATGTCTGGCCGCTAACCTAAAACGTGCCAGGCAAAGTTGAACCTTTTAGGGGTCGAAGCTCCCGTCCGTCGGTATAGCTTTCAGGGTCATAGAGGCATGCAGGCCTTCCCACCACGACAAGGCAACATCTCAGGGGAAAAGTTTTAGACTACAAGAAGTATCATACTTCTGTCAGGAATAGTTGAGAGCGAAGCAAATTCCGAGTTCGCCTGCAAGACCCTTGCAGACTCGAATATTTCGTCTTTCTTGTTGTATCAGGAAAGTTCCTTGAAAATGGCAGTCATTTTGTTAAGCCTGTATTCAACAACGCTGATCATTTTGAGGGAATTTCAGCTTAGCTCAGTCTTTATTCAAGTGACTCGCCAGTCGTTGTGTTTCTTCTGACAAAAATTGCGAATCTCGAGTCAAAAATAAGGAAGTCTTAAAACTTTTCTGCTATTCTTCCACCTATAGGCCTATTTTAAAGTGCACACTACTTTCGAAATTTTATGTTATCCCTCCTTAGCGGTCTTCTTCTTTCCGAAGTTTCGCCAAGGAAGGAACGAACAGGGCGAACTATACAAAATGATTTGGGAATAAGGAATAAACAGTTTTGCTTTCTTGTGTTTTCTCTTTTGACTCTCTTTTGACTCCTGACTCAATTAAAATTCGTCAAGTGAGAAACGAAGAGAAAGAACGACATGAAAATGACGTGGCGCGGAAGCTAGGGTGCACGTACTCTGTGTAGGTGGGAGATGAAGAACGTGTTGTTCAAGATAGCAAACAAGACTCCAAGAGCGAGGTTACTGAGCAAAAGTTTGTTTTCACATGACTCACAAACGCAAAAATTAGAAAGAAAGAAAATGCCCTTAGGGCAACCTGCAATAAAAGTGATTTCATTTGGTGGGAAAAAAAAAGAGAGTAATATTAGTCTAGACCCCCCATCAAAACGTCTGTGGAGTAGCCCCATAGGGAACTGCATCTTTTCCAATGTCATTGGAGATTTTTCATTCGAGTGCCATTATCCGACAAAGGTGGAAATGCCAAACATACTCGACTTACACCGCAGTATGCCAAGTAAAACACTCTTTTTCACCTCAAGAGGTGTTTACATGATTACGTCACACAGAGTATTCATCCTTATTTTAGTAGACCTTAATGTGTCGAAATCTAAATCTGTCTCTGAAGGGCACAGCGGAGAAAAATGACAGCTCAGTCAAAATATCTGTAAAAGGAACGTTTCACCACTCCAAGTTCAATCTACAGTTTCAATTCATGGCCACCGCAAATGATTTGAAATAGATTATTTGCCAGCGGGTTATATTTCAGTAATTTGTGGTCGCTGTGGTTTTGTTGATTAGCAATACACAGTTGGGTCATGCGACCGACAATTCCATGGATTGAACCCTTTGCACGCGTACATCGTAGAGAAAAGATTACATAAACAAATGTTTGTCAACGTGGAGGAAGAGTGTGATAAGTCGACGGCTGAAACAATTTTATCATGAGCTTGTTTTGGATGTGCTGTTTACACTAACCTAACTGACCAAACTCAACCCCAGGCTCAATTATTGACGCTGGCTTCAATTGGCCGAAAGAAACACAAATTTGAATTTTTTGGAGGCTCATGAATAAGAAATTTTAATTACGTATGAATGTTCACCGTATAAATGAAGCGAAACCATCTTCCTGCACCGGACTACAACAACAGCTACGATGAACGAATCTAACAAAACGACTTCGAACTCTACAGAGCCTTTATCTTCCATTAATACCCTGGCTATTGTTCAAGTGACTTTCTACACCGCCATAACAATCATCGGAACAATTGCGAATTTAGCCTTGTGTGGCGCTCTGCTGAGAACCAAACGTCTGCGTAGAGCAAGCGAATATTTCATCCTCAATCTTGCTTTCACGGATCTTATGACCTGTATAGTTGGAATCCCGCTGGATGTCGCTGTAATTTTAATCCAACACTGGCCTTTCGGTGCGTTTTTGTGCAAAGTTGTGTGGCCTTTCCAAACGGTCCTCATTGCTGTGTCTGTGGGTACTCTAACGTCCATGGCTATAGAGCGATACAGAGCTATCATAACTCCCTTCAAACCAATGTTTTCGCCGAAAGTTGTTAAAATTGTGATATGCGCGGTTTGGTTTTTATCTGTTTTTCTTGTATCACCTTACATTATGATCCTTGAACACAAAGATCATAGCTGTTACGAATCGTGGCAAGGAGAGAACCATCCAAAGATTTTTACCATTTGCGTGTTTTTGCTGTTTTACGCCATACCTCTGAGTGTGATCGCACCTGCTTACATACGCATAGGATTCAGATTACATTCAGACGACAGAACGATGCGAAAGTTCAGCAGGAAACAGGGACCTGGAAATCAGCAGTTTCAAACTCTAGTAAGGAAACGATCGAAGAGCAATATCGTGATCGTGAAAACGTTTTTATTCGGCGCCGTAGCTTTTGCGATCTGTTTGTTACCGTATCATGTGATGTGGCTGTGGCATGACTTCGGACAAGGAAGTAAATGGACTCATTTCAGTGACACGTTAGTCTTTGCAAATGCCTTAGTGTACTTCAATAGTCTTGTTGACCCGTTTATATTTGGTGGAACTGTGGCTCTTAACTGGCGAACGAGCTGCTCCGCGATGCTTGCTAAATGTTTAAATCTCATTAGATGGAAAACTCCTGCCTCGCAAAGCGCTAACGAGATCAGAAAACGCAAACAAAACGACCGTGTGACTTTGTTGCAGCAACTATCTGCATCACAATCAAGGATCTTTGTTCAGTACACTTCATCTGTTTGAGAAGGGATTAGGTCATTATGGTTTCACCGAGGTTATTTCCTACCTCGATCACTCATTTTAAATAAGTTGTGGAACCTGATTTTATCCCTTTCACTTAAAAAACTTCCAAGTAAATTCAAAATTCTAAAAAATCCTAAATTTAATGTTTTAATACAAAATAAAAAAAAAAACAAAAAAAAAAAAGCAAAACAAAACAAAAAAACATCACCGCACGAAAATACTGCGGCTTAATCACTTGAATGGTTGCACTTGATCGAGTGTTTCATCAACAGTTATAAGATATATGGCTCAAGGTTATATGACTCCAGACAATCAAGAAACACTCGTGTTGTTACTCACGAAAGGAAACCTTTGAAAATAGCTTGTTTGAGAATTGTGGCCTCTAGAAATAAGCAGTTATTTATAAGGCTTCTGTCAAACATGTAGAGGTTATATGCAGTGATTGAAAATGATACGTTGTTTCATTGAGGTTAATACGCTATCTGCATAAACACTACAACGATAACAATGTGGTCACTTGTAATGTAAATTTTATCCAGATAAATTTAAATACATATAAAATTATCGGTTATAAATAGCTGTCAAAATTTTTTCTGTTGTGATAAACCTTCGTGTAAATATGGTCAAATAAGATTTTGAAGACTCAAAACGTTGAAAACAGAATGGTATGTCAAAAAAATACTTCTCCAGTTGATAGTTTTCATTTGATGATGAGTGGGGTCACACTTGACCTGACGACTTTTCTCTGACCGTAACGTTTATAGTACGACTTTACATAGTATAACAAACAGCACAACAGGAGAGTACCTCATTAGTTTTCATTAACATGGCAATGCTTTCGAATTTCATTCACTGTTTGAACAATTGTTACCACAAGAGCTTCGATTCTGGGAAGGTTCAGCGAAACGTCAACACAATTTGCCAATATTGGTACAACTTCAAAATTTGTTCCACTAAGATTATGCTAATTGAGCGTTCGTTCCTAGAACAAGCTCTTTCATTCTTGGCATTCTTTGTCCACCTGCTCTAGTCATATCTGAGGGGGTGTCTTCAAAACAGCTAAGCGGCTTATAATGGCGGGTATTTAATGAGGTTGGTCAGTAGAGTGGAAAATGATATTGCCTTCCCATGATACAGAAACGTATGTCCTAAGTACGTACGTCTTAAGTCAATAAGTTGATTTTATAACGACTGGAACTTGTAGGTTACAAAACACTTTCCGAGCTGCTCTATGCCGGCTATAAATTGTCGAAAAACTTTGAAACTTTAAACAAGGAGTTTAAAAAGTTTAACCCCCTCTTTCAACGCCAAAAATATTTTGTTTTTTTACTGTTAACATATAGAAACACTGGAAATATTTTGGGTATTTCACGGTTAATGGTAAAACACAAAAGTCAAATGGCAATAAACTAGGCTGTCCTCAAGCTGTGAACTATCTGGAGCCAGAACAAACTTAACATGCCCAGTTATGCTTTATTCTTTCATTTTGCTCAGCATCTTAAGTCCCAGGCAGTAACCCTGTTCAAAGATTTTTGCTTTTCTGTACAATATTTATGTTTTAGTTTCACTTTGTGCATTAAGCCGGAACTGAGTACTCGATTAACCTCGACATTTCTTCCGTAACCCCTTTGAGTTTAAATGAAATGACAATTTATTCAAGTCACGATTGATTTACAGTGACGTGCTTTTGTATAGGATCTAATAGGTACCCCGTATTGAGGCAATTACATGTCAAGAATGCATTTTAAAGATTGCTTTAGAGATAAACATGTTAACTGCATGAAACATACCGGTCACTACGGGCAGTTTTGTGAGTTTTTTTCGACGTAAGATTACTGTAGTCATATGTGGGTTGAGTTTTTTGTTAGTTCTCGTCCTTGTTCCGAGAGGTTTTTCAGTCTCCGGGTACTCCAGTTTCCCCCTCTCCTCAAAACGAACATTTCCAAATTCTAATTCGATCTGGACACAGGGGACGAAGAGTCCACCTTGTGGATGTGCCACTGCCAATTCCCATTTTGTTTTGTTTTTTATATATTTGCTCGATCGAGCTTCACGTTTTTAAGACTTCCAAGCTAAGGCAGGTTTTTATCGCCAGCGGTCGGTGGCCAAAAACTCACTGAAAACTTTGCGATCAAACACGTGTTAGTGACAGGTTGCAATTGTCCATGATCGACCTGAAGGAATGGGAACCATGTTCTAGAAAAGGTGGCGCGATTTCTATGTGATTACCGACGATTGCAAGTGGTCGTAGAGTTTATAAAGGAGCACTCTTTAGGCCGTGATCATATAGAAACCAGCCTTTTAACTCCTTCACTCCCAAGAGTGCCTAAAATCAAAATTCAAGACAAATCGCAAATTTCTTCTGCAAAATACAAAATACTGTGAAAGAACTGCTGAAAGGTTTCATTTGAATGTTTGCACCGTAGGATTTCATCCACAGATTCAGAAGTTAGAATCACCTTGAGGACGGTGCCTGAATTTGTCAGTGCACATTCGTTATGCGCATCTCGGGTCCGGGCGAGATATTCGGGTTTCTTTTTGCCTACCATTTTTTTTTTTGCGCGGTTTACGACCATGTGGAAAAAGCAGATCTTAGCAAAGGCTATCAGAATCCAAAAAGAAAATTGGGGATAACCTCGCATTTTTCAGAGAAAATTACGTTTAAATTTGGAAAGAAAATGTCATACATTCTTTGTATTTTAAGAGCTTTCTTAGAATTATGGTTACTTAATTAGCTCTGAAAATGCGTGGTTACCCACATTCTTCTTTTTAGATTCCACCAGGTCTTGCTAAGATCTGCCTTTTCCCGATAGTCATAACCTTTGCAAAAATACGTCTGTATTGGGACGTATGCACCGTCCTTAATGTCTCCATGTCTAATTAAGACTTTGTTCGCGTCAGTTGTAAAAATTTTGCTAAAATTATGGTTAAATGCCTTCGCTCACACACAAAATGCTCCTGGGAAAACCAAGAGAAAGCTTGTATAAAGTGAATTTTTTAAGCAAGGAGTGCAAACCATAATAGGTTCACAAGATACAAGCACAGAACTTGAAAACGTTCGCCTAACGTTTTCAAGTTGTAATCCATTTCCATCTTGGCCATCCGTCGCCAAAGAAACTTATTAATAGTTTCTCTGAATTAGTATGGTGTCTGAACAAGAACTGAACCATTCCTTTTAGGTTAACGTTTATGTAAATATGACTATTGGCTTTTCAAAGTGTTACAAACGCAAGAAAAATGCCCGTAACACTGCCCCTTTAATAGGAGCACATGTTTTGAGCACAGGTTAGAATGATTTAAACTGTTCCTTTTTATTGCAGTTTACTGACTTCATGGCATAACCTCAATTTGCCATAAAAAGTTTTGAAACTTATTACACATTAGTTGTAAACCTTTGCATAATTCCTGGGGCCCGTTTCTCGAAACTCCCGATAACTTTCCGGGCCCGGTAAGTATTTTTTCGAGGTCATTTATTATCAGCTAATGGTAATTATTGGCGCAAACTTAGCGACATGCTTCACGAAATTATACAAATTAAAAAATTCAGCTTCCAAAATCAACAAAAATTGTATAGCTATTGTAGAATATTGTGCACCTAAATTCGTTTTCGGGCCCGGAACGTTATCAGGAGTTTCGAGAAACGGGCCTGTGGGGCCCGTTTCTACATCCCATACTTCCCAAACCCGCTTCAACCCTACTGTCACTATAGAAACCACAATGGCGTGGTATTGTTACTTT
The DNA here is from genome assembly GCA_964030785.1 of Siderastrea siderea. Classification (NCBI taxonomy): domain Eukaryota; kingdom Metazoa; phylum Cnidaria; class Anthozoa; order Scleractinia; family Rhizangiidae; genus Siderastrea; species Siderastrea siderea. The sequence continues at coordinate 43,811,606 of OZ034968.1, forward strand.
TAACAATTTAACTCCTGTTATTTCCGTTTAATTTATATTTAAATTCAACATTCATGCTAAATATTAATTTCCATCAAATTTCATTTACTCAGCTGTATACAAATTGTATACAATAGGCACTGACACTCTATCTTGAATACTGCAGGAAAGCAAAAACAATCAAACAAAAAAAAAGTCGGAATAGTGAATATAATGCAGCTCTATGGTACACAAGAAAATACTTAGAAGGTTGATTGTACCGATGATGGTGATCGCCAATTCACTGACCTAGAACTCTGCAACCGCGCGACGTTGCCGACGATCAAATGAAACCACGGATCCCCTTGCTAAAACGTAAACGCCTTTCCATATTACTGAAGAGTTTTCTGGTTGCAATTTAGCAACTGTCCGATCTTATGGAAACCAGATATAGCGAGAAAATTTTTTTCTGCGCATTAGAAGAAGTACTAGAGGCCTTTACTGTACAACAATATCCAAGCGTAACAAGCTTCAGCTCCCGAAGGCGAGCTGTTAACGACAACCGAGTTCGAGATATTAAACGGAAGTCTATTGTATGCTTTAACTTACAAAATTCTGTACAACTTTAAGCAAAAACACTCCCTTCAGAAGAGTGCATCATTTTTTGCAGCCAAAGCCGTTAGTCGCGGCTGTTCGAATGCGTAGGTACGTTTCTCTATCACATGATCAACTATTCTCTCATTTTGCGCTAATTCTCAACAAATGCAACTGTCAAGAAACATGGCCTTTTACAAATCATGAAGTAATTTTTTCACAATATCTTCTATCTGATAACGGCCGCTGACAAGTCGCCGTTCGCCGTTTTTTTATTATTTCGCAGTTGTACTGCGACTGAATTAGCTTAGCTTTCGGTAGATAAATGATCATAAATTCTATTTTCGGTTAAAAATATATGCTATTTAATAAATACACATTCATCATCATGCGGGTGGTTCCATCACCCAGCAATTAGAAATCACATATATTGCACGAGCGCGTGTTGGATATGAGGTAGAAAATAACGTGAGTTGGTTATCATCACCTCATACCCAACCGAACCACCAGTGCAATTGTTTAACTAAATTCTCAACCTCGCTTATCGTTGCTGAATTTTTTTTGTCCTGTTTTTGGACAAAACTTTTGCTGACTTGATATGGTATCCAATTTCCTTCTAAGGCAAAAAGCAGGTTTATCCGCTAATAACCTGTGTGCAGTTAATCAATAACTTTCAATAACTGAAATTCAATAACTGAGATTGTGAATTAAATGTTTGAAGCCTATTTGATATTCAAAATACGTTAGTGCCCTTTACTTTCGAGGGGTTTGGAATTCGTAAAAACTGCGCAACACTGATCACCAAAAAGTTCGCAATATTTGAAAAATCACAAACAAATCTTTCAGTAAAAAGCTTCTATTCCAAAAATAGGAGCATTTTCAATCGCGTGAAGTAACAAAAAGCAAATCTTTATCGACTGTCAATGCTACTTTTACCACCCTACATTTGTGAAATGGTAACCAGGGAAGTATCCATGATTGACTTTTGAGTTCAACTAATTTCCAACTAATTATTCTAGAGCCAAGATAACTCCTCAAGTGAAGTTAACTTCGGATGGTGGGATTACCTTACTTTGGAGTTATTTACTGTGGTAGTGCAGTCAGTTGAATTATATAAAGAGTGAGAAAAGGCATTTGAGGATCGGAGTTACTTCTTTTGAACCAAAAAATTTTAACTTCAGCTTCGAGTAAAGATAATTATTTGAAAATTACTGTGAACAATGCGCGTAAATAAAAAAAATAAAACCCGTGTGATAATAAAAGGCTTAAGGGACTGACGTAGAAAACGACGTAAGAATTTTCACAGAAACTACGTTTTAACTTAGTGAGAATGAAAGAAAGTTCACTCAATGTAGAAGTCCTCAACAGGGGCTTGGTAGTCGAGAAAGTCAGCGTAAAACTTCTTGAAGGCGCGCCTGTTGTAAAAAAAGAAAAAGAAGACTCGATGAATAAACTCCTCTCGCTGGTTAACAAATTATTTTGGAAAAGTTGCTGATACATCCTCGAGGGTAATGGTTTCTTCCTTAAGCCTCTGTTCAAGATATGAAACTTACTTTACTTGTTTTGCCAAAATGCCGATGCTCTTTCTGACGAAGCCGCAATTCAAAAGTTAAAGGAAGCTAACCAAGGTATAAAAATCTGCACAAACGTCATTGTGGTTAAATATTTACAGCGGCGTCTTACCCTACAGCATTTGCGACTGGCTCTGTGGAGAACTCTGACATGAACACGTGACAAGCAAATCGGTGTTCTTCGGGATGCTTCGTGATAAAAGCGAAGAATCTGAAAAAATATAAGTAGTATAAGGAACAGAAACGAGAAATCGAGGCAGTTTTATTCTTAAGTACAAAGGAGAGCTGCCAACTGGAAGAAACCTAACATTAAGGGGGGAGACCCTTAACTACAGATCTGGCTTGTTGCTAGGGATGTTTGCCGATGGTAATTTGTCAAAACCTGTTTTGCTGCTATACCCTGCTAGATTGGTAAAATGCATAAGGATGACCATCTGAATTTTAAAAAACAACATTGCGCGTGGATAGCTAGTGCGAGTCTCCAACCGGGCATAAGAAAGAAAAATCCCTAAAACTTAGAAGAAAAAAGAGCTCAGGTTCCGATTTTTGTCACGAATCAGAGATTAATCAGTCTTCTTTATAATCTGACGAGAGCAATTACTGTTAACGTAAATAAAAGAAAAACTACAGTAGAAAATGTATAAATTATGTACTTTTGACGTCAATTTCAAAACTTCTACAATAAAGCAAATTTCAAGAAATCGATGTGTCAGGTTTTGCATCTTGATGATCGTTATAAATGTTAGCACCGTTTTCAACAACTAAAACCTCACGCTCTTTGTGTTTTAAGCTGCTTTCTGTTTAGGTCACATGTCCTGCCAAATATGGTAATGAATCGAGAATCTTGAAAACCTTTCGCATTAAGCAAATGTGGCCAAGCAGCTTAACTGTGGAAGTTAGGGTTTCCACGATATGATGGTTAGGAACTCTCCACAGCAACAATATGGTTGTTTGCGACTAGGAGGAGTTTATCAGGTGGAATGATCTTCCGCTGGTGGTTACCAAGGAAACTTGACCAATGAAAAATTGCCCAATTTTGGATTTGGCCAAACTATAAACTACAGCAAGAGCCTCTTGACTGCAGTGAATATTTGTTCGGTAAGCGACGAGAGCAGATAAACGATTGGAATTTAGTAGCAGATGAACGATCGAGCGTCATTTCATTGAATGAACATGGTGTAGATGAGATGGACCGTAACAATGACTAACCCGTGTTCAGGCATGTTTTTTTTTGGGGGGGGGGAGGGTGAGAAGAGGAGAAGAGGGTACCGGGAGGGCTGAGTTAAGGCAAAGTAAAGGTAAGTAATTATACGCGGTTTCTCACGTGTTCTTTACTGTGTCGCAAATGTCAGGGACATTAAAAGAAGACTAGAAAACAATTTTAATGACACACGAAAGCATCTCATTTTATACAGGATTAGAGGTAGTCAGTTGAGTTTGGACACAGCTTCAAACAGCTTAAGTTAGAAATGCAATAATTCGATTCAATAGGTGTGAACGCTGCACAAGGCTAAAATGAGAAACAGTTCACAGCTACTGTAACCGGCTACTCTCTGCAAACCAAACGTACGGTCAGGAAAACAAACAACATCACAAACCTAGCATTGTGTGGATGACAACCACAAAACGTTACATTCTTCAGCGCAAAGTAGTGAGATTTTGTTGATGTTTCCTAAAAATGACAGATACAAAAGCTTTCAATATTATAGTATTAAAATGCACGAGGGTGGTACAATATTGAAGAACAGACGAACAGTTTGATCTTGATACACATGTACACAAATCAGTTTACGACAAGTTCGAGCTATTGGGGGAAACTGCCAGACTATAAAAGCAGGGTAAATCTGCTTTGGACTCGCTTTAGTGAGAATTTTAAATTATTGGGAGTGAAGGACAATTTCAAAGAAATTGCTCTTGGTTTGGGTAGACAATAAAATTTGACAAAGGAACTAAGTACACAGGAACTAGAATTATCGAGAATCTACTGTACTGGTTAAAAAAGAGAACGGTTTTTAATACATGAAAGAACACAATAGTTATGTACGCAACTTAAAAGGCCTGAAAAAAAATCCACGCTTGACCAGGATCTTCGATAACGGTCTTGTGCTCTACCAACGGAATGGAGTTGTCAAGCCAATTGGGAGCTGGTCATAAAAGGAAAAATTACCTAGCTCTCTCTAAAACCATAATCGTTATAAAATTAAAAAAAAAATACTGTGAATCGAGATTTTATTACGCGAGGTCAAGTTTGCAGCTATCTCAAAAAGTTGACTACATATCAAACCTTTGAATCTCTGTCAAATATTTTCCCTATTATGCGTTTGCTTGATTTTTTGCTTGATGCAGCGCCCTGGAAAAAATAAAACAAAAATAAAAATTAATAGTTACAATCACAAGCTACCACTGACTCTTATTTGGCCTTTTTTCAGTGAAAACGATGAAAGGTCATTCAATTACAAACCTACATGACAGAGCTAACTGTGTAACCTAAGCCTACACCTGATTGTACCACTGAACTCTACAAATTTGGTTACCATCGTTGTCATCATCATCCTCACGATATGATTTCAGTAATGCAAGAGAAGGCAAACTTCCTGAAAAATTGATAATGATAGCATCTTTCTGGCTAACATTTTCCAAAACATGCTGCATGTCCAATTCTGGTATTGCAGGAAAACTTTTGTATTTTGTATCCCTAATTATTATTATTAATAATTAAAAGTTATTATTAGTATTGTTATTATTATAAGTAAAAAATATTATTATTATTATAAACTTACAAGACTCGGATTTTGAAATAGAGAAATAGAGAGTGGACTTGCCATGTGCTTTTTACATGTATAAAATTTTTCTCGACATAAGTTTATCATATCTTTTTTTAAAGCTATTGTAGTCTTTTTTGAATTTTTAATTATTATCAGTTATTACTATTTTAATCCTCAAAATTGCAAATAAATTTATATGTCACAAAATGGTCTGCACAGATTATGAGGCACTAACTCAAGTTTCTTGAATCTTTTAAACTTGTATATATGCAGAGCTGTACATTTTGCAAGTTGTGCAATAATAATAATAATAACAAGGTGCTTAAAAATGCATTTTACAACGTATGGAAGTCTCAATGCTTTTTACAATAATACCTGCCCCCGTGCCAGTGGATGTTCAGTGATTCTTATTCCTCTTTCAGTTACGTCAAGGATACAAGCCGGGGGTTTCTGTGTTGAAGTCAGTTGATGCTGTTTTACAATCTGCAAAAGGCACAGTAACATACATGTACAAGTTAGAGAATACCTGACCGACTGACCCTCGATTTGTTTCTTATAGTAACGATCATCATTTACTCGTAAAACCTGCAATCATCTTTTACAGAATATAGACATACACCCTCACAATATTGCTACATAAACTTGCATGTGATCAAATCACAGGAGTTGTGCCATAATTACATCCACAATTAAAACAATTCTCCCAGTAGATCAGGTCACTGAGATAACTTGAAAACATTAATTGCAAGCTGATCAAAATTTACTGGAAGACACTTCACTACTTGTACAGTAGTTGGCAAAAATGTACACACTTGTGTTGTAAAACTCCATTGATTGAAGAGAAGTACAATCTTACTCGGCCAATCAGCAAAAGTCAGGACTTGTATGAGGCTGTTTGTATCAGGCTGTACGGTAGTTTCTAATTTGTGGGAGGGGGGGGGGGGAGGCAAGGGCTGGTTGCCAGTTACTCACAAGAAAGAGATTACAGCACATTTCAAAACAAGACATTATGTGTAGTTGAATATGTATTTATCAGAGAGTGACACAGAAATAGTGGGAAAAAAGAAAGCCAAATTCTCCCAACAGGAATTGAACCTATGTGTATGACCTTTCAATCACTAGTCTGTATGTACAATACCTCTCTCATGGCATCACAAACAATCTCATTCCCCTTGAAACCATTAACCTCCACTGAACCTAGAAACCTAAATGGAGAAGAACAAAATAGGAAATGGCTCATATGAGAGGTTCATGTAATAAGCTGGCTTATTTATTTATTTATTTATTTATCTCTTTATTTATTTACTTATTTATTCATATTTGTCCAAAAAATTTAAATGTTTATGTGAACCTAAGCTGGCTTATCTACTTGTTTATTAATATTTAAACCCAGAGAAGCCTATAGCTAATTCAGCAAAGCTCAGGTTTACGTGAAGTTCTAGATTAACATATATTACAAATTAATAACAAAGATTTATGACAATAAGATTACAAACATACAGATGGCAAACAACAAGCTAAGACAATAAAAATTCTTGAAGTCCCTGTTTGAAGGATGGCAAGCTGGGGAGATTATAGCTTACATACCATAATTAAGCACGTTCAAATTCTTCCAAACTGCCTTGTGTGTTTGCATCAAGTTATATTAGCACAAAATGGCCATATTTTAATCACTCTATCTTGTAAATTTATGCTGAAATATTATTACATGTGGTCATACTCATGATGGACATAACCTCATAAATTGCTCTTGACGGTAACATAGAACTTTCCTTGTCTAATACGGATGTTAGGCAAGTAGAGTCCACTAAATGCCTAGGTGTCAATATTGATAAGAACCTGACATGGGAGGGTCACTTGCAAAGTGTAAAGCAAAAAGTGTCCTCCAACGTACGAATACTGTAAAAGGTTAAACCTTTTCTAAATAGTGAGAACATCGATACTTTATATAGGTCAATTATTGAGCCTTATTTCAGTTATTGTTGTCTTGTCTGGGACTCAATAGGTGACACATTAAGTAATAGTCTTCAAAGGCTTCAAAATAGGGCGGCTCGTATTGTTACTGGTGCTGCTTATAGTAAGCCTTCTGGAGAAGCTTTTGAGGAATTAGGCTGGACTCAGTTAAATTCCATGAGACAATTTCACAAGGCCATTATGATGTTTAAAATCGTTAACGGCCTGGCACCTCCATACCTTACCGAAATGTTCACTTCTAATAACGCCTTAAACAATTACGGTCTGAGATCTTCTAATTACGACCTAGAACTGCCCAAATGCAGAACAAATTACTATAAGAATAGTTTTGCTTTCAGTGGCGTCAAGGTCTGGAATGCTCTCCCTCGCTACCTCAAAGAAGAAAGGTCTTTGGAAAAGTTTAAAAGAGGCTTACTACCGGCACTTGTAAAGTATTAGTTAAAGATCGCCTTGTAAATTGTTAAGTTTAAGTACATATTTTAAAGTATTGTATTAATTAGTTAATTCACGGATTTTATGGAAACCAAATTTAAACCTGTATGTTTAAATCTGATAAGATTTCGTGTATAAATAAAAGATTCCATCCATCCATCCATCCATCCATCCATCCATCCATCTGTCCATTCATTTGTTCGTTCATTTCTTCAATTTATTCATTCACCCACTGTAGGTACAGTTTTGTATAATTTTAAAATTCAGCTAGTTGTAACTATAATTACCTGAGACTGAACTGGTTTACTTGTGCCCCATTAGAATTATCTGTAGCAAACAGGAAAACAAAAATTATGGATTATAATTTTTGTCCAAACATTAAGTTTTGTATGGGAAGGCTCTGCCCGGTGGTTCAAACCCTTACCCTTCAATATACTAACTTTTTACCAAAATGGTACCCCTTTTATATACCTAGGACAAAATTGCACCCCTTCTTTTATACCGCAAGGATAAGCCAAAACAATAGTATTTGCTACAATTGCCAAATTTTTCCCAGGCTTTCAGTCGTTCTGGTTCAGTTGCTCAAAGGGTGCAAGCTATTAATATGCGTTCTGCGTTGTCATTTCTGCCAAAATTTGGCACCCTTTCATATATTTCGCTTTAGCTGTCATCTCTTCCACTTTGCTGCCGAATTTGCAACTCTTAATATACTAAACTGACAATTTTCCCTACCCTTTTGTATACTGCTAGTTATAGCAGTATAGTAGTAACCGTATAGCCCACTATAGGGACTTCCCCGCCCCCTGGGGGGAAAGGGTTGTCTGCAGAACTGCAATGCCATACACATTTCATTGTTAATTTAATATTATGCTCCCGAACTTTATGCTGTTTCACCAAAATTTAGGGACCATGCTCAGATTGGCTGAGCGACAAGAATACAATGTTTTGTCTTATTGAACCGGCAATTGCCTTTCACCTCGATTGCATCACACAGTGTCATCATTACGAACAACCCCTGAAGGTTTTTTAAAGTAATTATCATCATATCCTCCTCCCCCTCCCTGGCAACAAGGTGTCAAGACACCAATAGTATGCCCTTCCCAGGATGCAGCCTTGATGTAGTGGAAGGGCTTGTGTGTGTTCCTTATACCCTGAGAACCATTAGACTGCTAGCTGTTCCTCTTCAGTTAGTTGAGCAGCCAAAGTGGCTGTCAAAACATGGTTGCCATGGCAACAAGTGGGTGGTTTTTACTTTTGTTACTTGCTTGATCACAAATAACAATCCAGAAAGAAACTCAGCTGGCTGCTAGGTGATCATGAAAGCAACCAGTCCAGCAGATGGCCACTCTAAATACAAGCCAGAGCTCTAAGGAGGTGCTCCCTTCAAGCAGAAGCCTACAGGAGGATATAGGCATGGCTGACCATAATTGCCTGGCGTGAACAGTTTCAAGTATAATTAAATTTAGGTTAAATAATAGCAGTTTAAGTAGCTTTAAGCTTGGACCACATTTCCATCTTTGTAAGCCTGAATACAAATGTAGCGGTTTTGTCTGTACGTAAAGGTAAAGTTTTGGCGGCAGTGCGGCCATGAGCTGTGTAACTCGCAAAAAGGATTGCCTCCTTCCCATTCCCATTCCATTACCTTTGTAGCTTCACCACTCTTGTCGCAGCTCCTCATCGCACAAACTTTGCGCAAACAATCCCACCAGCTATGCAGGCTTTACCTTTTTGAATCTGCTATCTTCTTTATTTTGCAGAGGAGCCTGGTACTAGTAAGGTGAACAGAATGATACTGAAAATTCGAGTTGGTCCTCCAGTTGGTACCTCTGAAAAGTACCCACCCCACCCAAGGGACCATTTGGTAACCCCCACCTGTTGACCCCCCCTGACGCCCCTGGCAACAAGGGATTACTTGAGAACTATTTTGACCCATTTCAACTTGAAAAAAGCAAATTTTATTATAATAAACGCATGCTTGCCTTGAATTGCAGTTCCTTGGAGAATATCAGAAACGTAGCGTGAAGGGAATATTCCAGCCTGGCCGGTCCGCACGTTAATTCCTTCATACCACAAATCTTCACATTTCTTGTTCACGTGAACAGCATCTCCAGTGTCCAAGCTAATTTCATCGTCATGCCTTGCAACGAACTTGTACAAGGCGATGTGGGTTTGTCTGGTGTTTGTCTTGAAACGAAGGTCCTCGGGTTCGGACGAAGTTGATGATACTAAGGAAGTGATACTCGCACTGCTAATTGACGAAGACATACTTAAGCGTTTCGACTTTGATGTCACATCCAACCCCTTTTCGGTAGACTGGTTAATTGACGTGGCAGATTGGCTTGGCGTGGAGTAGAGTGATCTTGGAGTCGTCGGAAGAACTCTCTTGTTTCTCTCTGTTCCTGGAGTTATATGCTTCCGTTCTGTGATATTTCCATTAAGCTGCGACTGTTTAACGTGTCCATCTTCTGTCTCGGTGTTGGATTGGCTGGCCTTTTCAATTCTGTCGTTTAATTCATCTCTGTTTATCACATTCATTGACTCGAGTTGCTCTTTAAGGCTTTCAGTTTTGCCTTCCATGTTGCCGTACTCAGATGCCAAATTCCGACCGATTAATTCTCGCTTAACTGTCACAGCCGGTTCAGTATTCACCAGAGCCGAAGCCGCTGAGTTCAACATAACTTGAGATTATCCTTGTTAAAAGTAAAGATCAAATATTGACAAAATTTACAATATTGCGCCTACCCGCACGCGATCAAAACATCGCATCTCAATTCCCCGCAACTTTGATGATATGTCCTCTCTGCGGACTTTTCAACTCATCCGTCTTTTTAACCATGAGAACAAATATCGTAATATTGACCGTGGCACAACCACCGAGATAATGAATTGTTACAAGACAGTATTATTTCAATTTTGAAAGGTCCATATTTATAATTCGCCGCATTCCACTAGGTAACCGCGTCTGAAATTGACACTAGCAACCAACATCGTGTATCATACAAGCAGAGAAATGCAAATTTAATTGCTTCAATTAAATTCGTTGCCGATTTCATGGCTCGGCAAAATGCAGGCTCTTCCCTATTTACAGCTCAGAGAATCTGAGAGCCGTGCGTCCTCGGAAAAGACCAGCTATAGATTGAGTTTGCATGATGCTTCGGCTAAAACTGCACAGCATAAAGATGGGCAAACAACAAGTGGGAAAAATGTCAACAGATCGGTGAGTATTCGTGAAGTGTTTTGACAAACAGTCGAGTTGCAAATATAAGTAATTAGCAACAATTTAGATTAACTAGTAATTATAGGATTGTATTTGATGCTTGTTTCTAATCTTATTGGCGTTATAAGGTTGTACAAATTGAAGCTTATAAACTGTGGATCAAAGGTATTTTTAGCGCTGACACGTCCTAAAGTTGTCATGAATATTCTCCCATGGTTTACTGTCTTTCCTTCATATCACAAGACAACGTGCACATAAGTTTTTCGTACAGTTTGTGAATGTGTAAACTTATGTAGTTCCTAAATTCACCAGAGGTTTTGATATCAGAATTTTGCTGGGAGAAGTTTATTTCTTGTTAAAAGTTGTCTGACAGTATGGAAGTCAGACAGTTTAATGTCACTCATTTGTCTGACAGTGTTAAAGCAAATGTGCAGGCAGTTTTGTCAACCTTCTACTATCTTGGGCTGGATATTGCAATTACCCATATCGCAAGAGACGATAACAATTTATTATCACAAAGAAAACAGGGGGCATTATATATTTGTGAAGTAACATGGAATTTCTGCATGTACATGCTCAAAACCAACAGTGTACTATATATACACTTAACTGATTTATTTATATATCAATCTGACATACCTTTTTAGGCTGATTCGATTACATATTGATGGATATATTAAAATATGAATTATTTCATTCTCCAGAGTACCCATGATCAAGATAAGAAAGAAATCTATCATTTCATTTTTCAAAATGTTAACTGCAGAGAAACAAACAGTGCCAAAAGTTATGCTTGCATAATTTACAGTTTTGTTTGAATAGTCACGCCTGAAGGTTTTCACAAACTTGAAAGTTTGATCCAGTACGAAATGAGTGGAGGTTAAAATTTCCGACTTTAGGGTTAAGTTCTGCACCAGTTAGTGAAATTGCTTTTCTAAAAATATCATATGTGCTAATGTGAATTAATTAATAAAAGAAGAGCGAAGGACATATTAAATATGAAGAACTCGTGAAGTTAAGCCATGCCATTTAGATTTATGTTTTTAGGTGATTTTTAACAGATATTTGAATAACTATTTTAGTCATTGTTATCATGACAACCTCAAAAAACATTAAAATGTTTTGATCCAAATTTTGGATCCTCAACTATCCACAGGTTATTTTTTCCTTTTATTATAAATACTTGAAATTTTTCTGTGTGAAACAAAAAATTTTATCACCACGCCATGATCACGGCATCAGGTACAACACATGATGTAATTATAAAATATCTAGAAATCATTTCTTTGTTTTGTTAAGGCTGCTCTCAAAATTATCTCTGTATGGAACATAGAACTCTATTGTGTTGCATTGACTGACCAGTAAAAACAAGCAGTTTATATATGTTTTAATTTGAAAATGATCAGGTGAATTTGCTGTAAGCTAGTTACTCAGAAGGATAAGGGATATATCCATGTCCCTAGCTTTGGAACTGGATCAGTTACGTCTTTTAGAAAGCTTACATTTTCAAGCCAAAATTCATGTTTAGGGCTTCCCAACAGCATGACCAACTCAGGTGTCACACTTCAGTTATTAATTAATATGCAACCTTGCAAAGGAAAACGATCTTACAGTCACCTGCTGAAAACAAGATAGCTAGGCCTTAGCTTATGGTTTAGTTTGTCAGACTTCAGATTGTGTTTCAAGATTGCATGATCAGTAAAAAATTGTTTGCTCAAGGCTGATTTTAATCATGATGAGGATGCTGGCAGCCAAAATAGAAACTATCTGTTGTAGATATAATTATTATGCCTTAGGGCGATGGATCAAACATCATTCTGAGAGTGTCAATGAAACACGCTCTTTAAAAAAATTCTGTAGAAAAAATCAAGTCAATATAACTTAAGTTTGTTACATCCTTCTGTTAGTTCTAGAAATGTCATAATTGCAGCTCTTTGTAGTTTTAAAAAAATATGTCACTTGTAAGAAACTTAATAACTGACCACCGTGCAGAGCTATTGTTTTTTATGTTAGTCTGGAACATTCTGTCTTGATTTAATAATAACTAAACTACTGCCAAATTTGTCAGCATTAACAGTAATCTGTTAATGCATGAGTAATGATCTATGCCTGATGCTTGCATGTGCCTGTTGTCGTAATAGGTTGCTCATTTCAAGGCCCTCCAGGTTCCAACGTTGTTTTAAAGAACAGTACTTCAACAGTGGTTACTAAACTAATATGCATAATGTTTTGTCAACTACATGTACACAAATGAATAAATGGCCATGAGTGCAAGCATTGCAGGACCGTGCTCTAGCAGTGCCTGGGGACCCCCGGGGGGGGCCACTTAACAACTGAAGGTTTTATACAGGGAGGCTCTGCCCCAAGGTCCAACCCCTTACCCTTTTATATACCATTTTTGACAGAAAAGGTACCCCTTTCCTATACCTTCCATTGAAAAATGGTACCCCTTTCACATACCTACTGAAGAACACTGCATCCCTTTTCTAAACCCTTGGAATGCAGTCAATGAACAATATTAGGGGAGCCCAGTATTACTGGAAGAGATGTCAACCAAAAAGCAATCTTATTATGTACTTGGAATATTTTAATCAAAGGCCTTTTAAAATACCTAAATGGCAGATTTCCCTACCCCTTCATATACTTCAGCTCATGAAATCCCTACCCTTTCATATACCTGAAGCCTGAAACAGGTACCCCTTTTGGGCGGAGCCTCCTCGTATAGGCCATTATAGGGAGTAGCCCCCTCCCAGGTGGGGGCCTCAGGGTACTAACTTATGTGTTCAGGGAACTGATGCTTAAGGGTTGGGCACCCCAGAATTGATGGTTGGGTGGGGGGGGGGGGAGGGGCTTTTGGGTACCCTGTGATCCTTCTTAGAGCATAGCCTTACATTGATAAATATCCTTAATTGGGTATCCTTATTCTAGAAACACAACAAGTATTGCAGACCAGTTAGCAAAACGTACAAATGTACCCCATATTTCCGACCAAAATGGCTCCAAACCTATACCTTTTTGGGTCACACATATCTTACCAGCTAGATCTGTGCACTGGTCTGAGTTGTTCAATTGGCAAATACATACAACTGCCATGAACCCTCTAGATATCAAAGCTCATAAAGCCTGCTCAAAGACCATATTGGTATTTCTTTCCATAGGTTGAGGCTTAATAGTGAGGGGTTATTTCATTAAGCAGAATGCCAGTAGATCATCAATTAAGCACTTGCTTTAAATATTATAATCCATAACTAAGTTCCCACAAGTGAATTAAGAAAAATAAATGCCATAATCTAATGTTAATCAAATTTTTATGGCAGATGTCCAAATATAACCCTCATCCAAACAAAAGTACAGAATAACGTTTACTCCTTTCGTCCTTTTGGGCTTAACAAAACAGTAAGCTGAGTCAAAAGGTGCAAAATCACTCCATTTACTGTCAATGAAAAAAATGCCATGATGATTTCCGGTAGTTCTGTGTGGAGAGATGATGGGTGAGAGGAAGGGGGGGGGGGGGGTAGCTTAAGAGAGAGGTGAGGTTAATAACTTTCATGCTCCAATGAGAGGCCAGGTAGGCTGAATAGATGACTAAGTCAATATTCTTTATTTTCAGGATTTTTCATGGGAGAACACTTCCCAGTTTGAAGGAACCAGCAGCATTTACTTTGGAGATATCCCACAATTTCGCACCCCTCTACCCACCCCATCCCCAAGCAGAATTCTTAAGCCATCTCCAAGGTCTCATAATCACTCATCTGATCCTGTTTGGGTGGAGCCTCTAGGAGTCTGGCTCACAAATAGAAGGGTAAGAGCATTTACAGAATGAGAACCTGCACTGAAATAATGATGAAAGTTGTTAAGTCTGTTGACACACAAGCATCATTATCCAGAGAGGCACAGTTTTCTTATACCCTTTAACAGATTTATATGTGTATGTTGAGTCTAATTTTATTCAAAAAGGGAATGGGCTGTTCATGTAAGGACTGATAAGGAGTTATGTTAGTCAAATCAGTGTCACTGAATTTCAAAAGTGAGGATCTCTCATATTTCTAGTTCTGTCATCACCTTTGCCGCCATTTTGAAACCCAAAAGCAAAAGAATAGGGTGGTTTTAAATTAAGTGTTTAAAGACAGTGATTCATGTTTGCTTAATAGTTTGCTTTACTATGCTCTCAAAACCAATCAGGGCTGTGATCTAGCAGTGCCTGGGAGCCTCAGGCTACTACACCTCTCTTCTGTCTTTGAGTGACTAGAAATAGCTATTCTTTCGCATAAAGCTTAAGGGCTGGGCACCCCAGATTTTAAGGTTGGCAGCCTTTTGGCTCTCTGTGATTCTTCTTAGAGCACAGCCTTGCCAATCATTACTTGGTTGCATACGCTTTCCCACACTTGGCGCTGTGTCATGTATTTGCTTGGAGTTCTGATTGGTTCATTGTGTTGTTGTCCGTGTTGTGATTGGCCAGAGTAGATGGTTTTGAAAACTGCTGTGGTAGTACTGAACTTTGCCTATATTGTAGGTTGCCTAATTACCTTTTCCTAATATTTATCACCATTTACTGAAACTGATCTAAAGAATACAATTTAAATTTCAGAAGTGTAACAACTATGAGACGTTCACAAGAAATGTTGAGCTGCTGCGACGCACCAGTGATATGTTCTTGGTGAGCAAAGTTATGTACATCATTCGATCTTAGTAATTCATATTCTGTGGGTCGACTATCAGTATAGTGAAGAGTATGTCTTTTCCATGAGCTGAATTTGTACTCACACCGTCTGTAAGTTTGTCAGTCATAAGTCAGGTTTACAGTCTTACTATTGTCACCCTTTGATTTATTTAGGAACAAGCTACTGCTAGCGACAAATGTACATGTTGCGTACCTGTTTTTTCTTTGTACATAGGACCCCTGTCCACATGTTCCGAGATGTTCTCATGAGCGGACATTATCAGCTCTTCGGCGCCAAAAACAAAGGTTCAAAACTGAAGAGGAAATGAAGAAACAAGAGGTATGCGTTCAGTGCCCGTTAGCTAAATTGAGATCTAGCTTCCAGAAGATAATAAGCACAACCGGTATTGCATCTGGCCAATCATACTTAAGAAACAGCCAAGTTCGCACTAGAAGACAAAAAACTTACCTAACAGGTGAATTTTGAATAAGAGAAAACTATCTAATAAATTAAAGACGCATTTGAAGCTGAAAACTCAACCTTCACGGGACGTAAGTGAGTTTTCCAAGAAGTTTTCCGTCTAAGACTGATTTCCGTTTAATTTCCTTTCCTGATGTGGAGTCGGTGAATAAACCAATGACAAGAGAAATTGAATAAAAAATTTGCACAAATTACATATGGAGCGTGGGAAAAGGTTTCTACGTCAATCAAGCATTACAAGTTGTTTTATGCCGAGTAGTAGCTCGGACTATTATTTCTGAATAACGTTTTTTATCAAACATCGCTGAAATCAACACGTTTCTCAGAACTTGATGAGTTCGTTTTATAAGAAGAAGTGTATAGTCAACCGGAAGGGAAAACGAGAGGCCCTGGGAACGAGGTTGGTGTAGAGTGAGAACAGAGTCTATGTAATCTTGGGCCTTTTGCAATCGTTGATGTAGAATTTCATTTTTTCTAAATTTCAGCGTCACATTCGGATTATCGAAAGAGTACAACAGATTCGAGACGTGTGGGAACAGTGGACAGACAAAGCGAAATCTGCCGTTGTAGAACATGAGAACAGACTTACCAACTTTAGGAAAAGCAGAGGTAATGTTGAAATCGCTCCGTGTGATTTGGGGCCTCTATCTCCACACCAGAACACAACAACAAGGCGAGAGGGTATAATGTAAAAGGAATTCGATTTGAGACGGGCCATTTTGACGACAAGTTTGCTTTTTCAGAAACCCGCAATTGATTTATTCTCGCAACGAAAAACCTTGGTACGTTTTGCAATATATCGAGGTACATTGCGGTGCAAATTGCCCCGTGTAACCGCACCTTCAGTCAAAAGCAGCTTCTAAACCTGATTTGGTTGCAGCTGCAAAACAGTTTTTTCAACAGTATTTGACTGAGACAGGTGATATCTGCTGCACAATTTCTTCAACAAACCGCTTCAAGCGAACCAAGAGAATGTGATGGATATTCTCTTGAAGAAGGTTAGCAACCTAGCAACCAAACACTGTTTTTTTAACAACACCACACGACAAGTCCCTACCAACTCGACCAAAAAATTAATGATGATGAAAAACAAACAAAACAGAAACTCACAAACACGCCACTCCGCCCCGCCCCCTCCCCCCTCCCCCCTCCCCAAAAAAGAAAATAACAGAAAAGGTTAATTAACAGAGAAAAACCTACACTTCTTTGTCACATGCATCATCTTTAGTGACTCATTAAGGACGGTGCCTCCTCATACAGATGTATTTTTGCAAAGGTTATTACCATGGGGATAAAGTAGCTCTTGGTGTGTAGCCACGCATTTTTTGGAAATAATTAAGCAACCATAGTTCTAAAGAAGCTTTAAAATACAAAGAATGTCTGGCAATTTATTTCCAATTTTAAGCTCAATTATCTCTGAAAAATGCATGGCTACCCCCAATTTTCCTTTTGGATTCTGATGGCCCTTGCTAAGATTTGCTTTCTCCACATAGTTATAAACTGTGCAAAACTACCTTTGTATTGGTAGACAAATTCCTTAAGAAACTTGAATATCTCGGACCAGGGGCCCGTTTCTCGAACGTCCCGGTAACTTTTCGGGCCCGGGGCTATATTTTAAAATCAAATCTATAGAACGTTGGCGTAGTTTTAGCCCGCATATCAGCCTGACTTGTTTTATCAACTTAGAATTTTATTGCCCAGCTTTCAAAACCAACAGAATTGGAGTCTTTAATGCAAACATCGCGCACA
Source organism: Siderastrea siderea (assembly GCA_964030785.1). NCBI lineage: Eukaryota > Metazoa > Cnidaria > Anthozoa > Scleractinia > Rhizangiidae > Siderastrea > Siderastrea siderea. The sequence continues at coordinate 43,829,007 of OZ034968.1, forward strand.
TAAAATAGCTTTCCGGGCCTGAAAAATTATCGGCACTTTCGAGAAACGGGCCCCAGACCCGAGATGCGCAGAACGTAGAGGAGGCACCCTCCTGAAGTAACGAAGGCTGACTACGGTTTTTTTATTTCACTACAGATGGGTACTCTGATCCAGAGGAAGTGATACGAAAGAAAAGAGAAGAGAGGATAGAACGAGAAAGATTATTTCGACTGGAAAGCGAGAAAAGGAGAGAGGAAGTGTTAAGGAAGAAACGTTTTAGACTTCCAAAAATAATTGTCACATATTACGAGGACAAGGTTGAAAAACGCCCGGAGTCACAGTGCTCAAATGTGGACAACTCGAATAAGCTGCCAAGTTTAGTGAACATTCCAAATGCTGACAATGATGAAGATAACGAAGAAAGTGATGCTGAATCTTTAGGAAGTAAAGGGGATAGACTTGAAGTTCCTAAACCACAAATATATTTCCCAGAAGGATATTTTGAGGACACAATGTTAACACAAGAGGGTGAAGAGAGTGAGCCAGTTTTACATGACAATGAAGTTGAATTGGAGGTTGTGGCGGAGCCAGATTCTCAGGAAAATGATGGTGATGTTGATAAGCAAACTGAAGCCGTGGAAGATAAGTGTGAAAATGTTTTGAAAGAGGAATCAGGGGATGAGACTGGAAATGTGTTAGAAGATGAACTTTTAGAGGATAAGCATGAAAATGTCTTGGAAGATGTCGCGCCGGTGAATGAACCAGTGGAAACAGAAAAAGACCAAATATTGAAAAATGAAAACACTGGTACCAATATCGATGAGCAAGAAATGCTATATTCTAAACAGGATGAGGTATTGGAGAAACCTTTGGATGAGCAAGATAGTGCTGACAATAATAATGGCGCAGAGAATCTTGAACCGAAAGAAAGCGAAAGAGACGTTGAAGAGAAAGCAAACGAGAATGAAGAAGAAACAAAGGAAATGCAAATGAACTTTCTTGTTCCTCCCCGATTGCGCGGCCTGGCTAGTGAAAATGGTTCCGATAATGGTTCCATAATTGATGCGGATGACACAGGTACAATTTTCTTTCAGTGGTCATTTGTGTCGAAGAAAGGTCTTATAATAAATATTATAGTAGTATAATAAGGTAAAGATATTTGTATGTGAGCCACAAGAATGATAATCCACTAAGCAAGAAAGATGTTCAACATTATGTAAGATTATAGACTACGAGCAGTCTCTCTTTCCGCTCAGGGATAGTCGAGGGAAACGAACAAGATCACTACACTAGCGGCTGGACACGCGTGTCACGTTTCAACACCGCAGGCGATTTTGCGCTCGCTTGCTTGTTCGTTTTCCTCAACTATCCCTGAGCAGAAAGAGAGACTGCCTGTATTCTAGTAAGATTAAGACGGATTGAAGGTTTCTAAGACAGTAACCGCGCGTGATGCCACTTCGATCTGCTGCAGTCCCATCTTGAACTATTATACTTCTCTTTGATTACCTGACATTTAATTCTTTAGTAAAATTTGCAGTTGGTAGAATATTTAGGCACTGTTTACCTAAACATAATGATTTCTTGTCGATTTTCACGTCTAAAACGTATTGCATTGCGTTTCTAGCGACAAGAAGAACGAAAAGGCGCTGTCAATAGAGTCACTTAGTGCCGTGTGTAGTATTACAGTTACATACAATTCACTTGTCATCGAAGCCAGTGTATTTGGGAAAGGTCAACTCGACCAAGTTCATCCTCTTGTTCAATCGCAAAGTGGGACGTTTACTTGACTTAATTCCAGTACCTCGTAATGCTTCTGCTACTAAAAAACTGTGGGTGCTTACCATTATGCCAAAATTTCCGGAAATTTCGGTCGAAACATAAATGGAACGCTTCGGTCCAGGTGGAAATTTTCCGGAAAAATTGGTCCACTGCCAGAGGTGGTTCTCTTTGACCGGTCGGTCCGGTCTGACTGAAAGTTCTCGTTCCATTTTCAAAAATTCTCGTTTCCAGCCCCACTTCGCTAAGAAGTAATCGAAATTACGGTCGAAACGTAAATGGAACGCTTCGGTCTGGTTGGAAATTTGGTATCTAGCGAACAATGTTGTTCCATTTTCCCTTGGTTAGTTCCACTTGTCTCTGACCGGTCGGTCTGGCATAATGGAAGGTACCCTGTGCCGGCGTAACTAACTTAATTAGTTAAGACGAATTGAATTAGTTTTAACTATGCAATTCACATTTACACACGCCGTCTTTAAAGCACCTTTACGATTCGTCTAATAGCTTGTTTGCAGTTTTCTTACTTAGCCTAAGGTTTAGTGCTTACTGTACACACATTGTTTGTAGCTCCCTTACGCTACATGTATTAGCTTATTTACACGTTCCTATCTTAGCATAAGATAGGTTTCGTGTCATTTTCAATGCGTTTTCTTATTTTCCCAATATAGCTTCTATGATGGCCGCATTTGTCCCAGTGGCACTGGGCATTGGTAATGGCATTATACCCAATGATGCAATGCGAGCGTCATCCGTACTGGATCGCTACCATGTCCCCAGTCAGGCGCGGCTAAATAATGCCAAACAAGGGAAGAACGGTGGGGCCTGGAAACCCAAACTTAACGACAAGAAACAGTACTTGGAAGTGGATCTGGGAACGATTACGAAGGTTACACAGGTTCGTGTAGGGCTTCCTTATACTCATTTCAGTGTGAAATGTTCAGGATCAACGAAAAAATACTTAGTTAACTTTCTGTGGCTTTGATTTGTTATAGGTATCAACACAAGGTTATCCCACTCCCACGGGTGCAAAGGTGCATAAGAAAGACAAATGTTGGGTGGAATCATACACGCTAGCCTTTAGTACAGATGGATCACAGTGGCAGCAGTACACTGAAAATGGTGCTGTTAAGGTAATTTATCGGAGTAGCAGAGAAGCACTTTCTTGTAGTTTGGTTTACGTTACTTTAAAACGCATCTTTAAGGACGGTGCCTCCTTTTGTTACTGTGCATACCTTCTGTGCATCTCGGGTTAGCTGGTCCGAGATATTCGGATATTAGGAAATTAGCCTACAGTATGTGGTCCTTGGTCCGCGAGGTTCCACGAGGTCCCTGGTCCGCGACTTTTTCCAACATGATGTAATATTTGCTCGTTAAATATAATACGACAAAAACGAATCAGTTGTCCAATGATTTATTGATTAGTCTTGTTCCATGTGACGATGTTTCGGCTTTCCCGCCGTTGGTGAAGGCGCGGAATTCAAGTTAATTGACAGGTAAGCCAATTTGTCTTTTTTGAAGTGTTTACTTTTGCGGCTCCGTGAATTACATGGTCATGTTTACCTAGCTTGTGCATCGATGAAACGCAACGGAAGGACGTGTTTTTTTTTTAAAAACAAGATTACAGATAAACTTATTTCTGCGGTTGTGAACGAATTTGCTGCAGAGTTTGAAAGTTTTGTTTTATCGCCTCTTGAAAAATATCAACAATTTTCCCATATGGGTCCTTGGTCCGCGACCTATGACCCTAGAGAACTTACATTTCTCAAAGCAGATAAAGAAAACCTAAGATAAATGGAAACGGCCTTTGTTTTCGGTGAATATTTTCAAAATCTTCTTTGTACATGTTTATGAACGGGTTAACTTTTGTTGTATACCTAGAATACATATAAGCTTGTTGTCTTACAATTACTTTCGAGTGCGCTTGGGGCTTGTGTGGGAGACTGTTGTCTCAAAAGTAAAACATATTATTTTTTTCTCACATCGACTTTCCAACAAGACTGTAGCTTAGATATATCAAGGATAAGAAAGAATAAATAAAATATTGATAAAACTTTCCGCGCTGTTTACATGATTCGCGGACCAAGAACCACATTCGCGGACCGAGGACCCTCGAGCACGGTCACCTTTTTTCGAATTACAAGAAAAATATTTAAGTTTGAAACTTGCCACTTTAAAATTATGGCGAGAAACATAAAAGCTTTCTTCAGGGAAAACTTAAGCTTGCTACGTTTTGATTCAGGTAAGATATTCAAGCTGTTCAAGATTATAATTTTTACTCGCGGACCAAGGACCACATACTGTACTTATATAAAGGTATTTTTGCGCGGTTTATAACTACTTGGAAAAAGCAGATCTTTGCAAGGGCTATTAAAATCCGTGGGTTACCTCGCATTTCAGAGATAATTTCATTTCAGAGATAATTGAGCTTAAACTTGGAAAGAAAATGCCATGCAATTGTTCTGTATTTAAAAGCCTTTTCAATAATTATCTCTGAAAAATGCATGGTTACCCACATTTTTTCTTTTTCGATTCCAATAACCCTTGCTGGGTTTTAAGTTAAGGGGACACTTAATGAAGTAAAGAAGGGATGTGGGTGAAGAGGGGGATAAACACGCCATTGTATTCTTTAATCTTTCTTGCGCAGTCAACAACCTTGGTACTTCTTGATTGTGGTCAGGTTTTTCCTAGTTCGCAGTCTGCATTCATCTTTTTAACGTTTCCTGAGCGCTATGAAATGTCAACCACGATAAACAGTGTTTAAAATTTGTACGATTAAAACTATACAGCTTCGGAGTTGAATGTTTTGTTATATTTTAATGCATATTGGCATGTTTAACAAGAAGAGAACTAAAATAAATAAACTAAATACAAACTTAGTTCTGTAAGCATCCCAAACACATTGAATTCTGTTCTTCTTTTGCGGTACATAGTTAAAAAAAATTGTAAACGTAAACAACATGATAGCACAGCGATGAAATGACGGCAAGTATAAAAATAATAATAATAATAATAATAATAATAATAATAATAATAATAATAATAATAATAATAATAATAATAATTTATTAACTTGCCATAGCGCCTTTTAACATAGGAATGATCAAAAGCACTTTACATTCACAACATACTAGTTAAAATTAATAAAACGAATCTATGATAAATCAAACCGATAAAAAAGGAAAAATGCCAATGAAAATACATCAATAAAATGGGAATAAAATGAAATATATGAAAACTACGTAAAAGTTAGTCTAAAAAAGATGTGTCTTGACATGTCTCTTAAAAACGCCCAATGATTCGATCTCACGGATATGCGCGGGAAGTACTTGAGTAACAATAAAACAGGCAATAAAATAAGCTTGCAACGTTACTAAATTATTTTAAAATTTAGGTTTTTGATTTTAATGCAACACCACTTTTTAAACTGGTGAATTTTACCTGTAATATAATACAATGAAGTATTGAACTTAATACGTTTGCCAGGCGGTAGGGAATAATAAAAAAAACACATCATAACAGAAGCCACCATAAAATAAACTGTATTTTAAAACGTTCAACTGCAAAGATAAGTTAACGAAAGAAGGAATAAATTGAAACTAGAGTAAATTAACAAGAGAAGTCGCGATGACCAAATTCTTTCCGACTACGTTCTTTCCTTTTCCTGCGAGTTTTTGTACTATCAACTATCCAAGTTATGTTTGATTATGCAAATTATAAAGAGTATTGAAGACAGTAACCGTGATGCGACTTCGAACTGTTTCAACCCCCGCTTGAAGTATTGGTTGACAATGCTGTTCTTGTAGTATTTTTAGGCCCAGCGTGGTCGTGCGGGTGAGAGGAGGGCTTCTGTTTGACTTCTGGTGGTGACATTGACTGACATTCGGTCAACCGACTGGAAATCATCTTAAGAGTCAAGTTCGATGCATGGTATTTCGTCAGTTAACAATAGGTTATTGTTCCTGGCAGGTTTTTCGGGGAAACAGAGATAACAATTCAGTTGTCATCAACAGTATTTCAAACCCAGTGGAAGCAAGAGTTGTACGATTCATACCAAAGTCCTGGAAAAACAGCATCGCTATGAGGGTGGAGGTATACGGGGAAGTGATAGGTAAGCTAATAACTGTCACCTCCCCCCTCAGTGAGCTTTTTAAACTCCCTGTAGATCGGACCCCCAGGAAAACCAGATTTCACTTCTTAGTTGGCATCGAATAAGGCAGTTACACTGTCTGTAGTATTTAAGACGGATTCCCCGGATTCCGCTCAACATTCGAGCAATAAATGCAAGAATTATTTACAAAAAACTACTCAGAGCACGGTAACACTTTGAATACTATTGGAAACATCTCACTTCAATTCACTTATCCAAGTGACCCCGCGAGTAAATTCTCAAGCATTCTCGAGAAAATTTATGTCAAAGCTCGTAAAAATATGCTAAAAATGCGCGCCATTTTGTTTTGAACTGACATGAAGCGTCTTTTCAATTAAAATATGGATAACTTCAACTTCAATTTTCTCTCGCGGGGTCAGCTTGGGAGCTTGAGTATTGATAACTTCTACTTTTTTATTCAAAATGTTACTATGCTATGAGTATTTCTCTGGTAACTTTACTTTTGAGCTTATTGCTCGAACATTGAGCAGAAATCGTCTTAAAAACTCTCTCTAGAAGGAAGCTTCTCAGGAAATCCTGGCTTCATTCGTTTATTATCATCGAATAAGGCAGTTAATTTTTACACCCCTATGGGGGGGGGGGGGGGGGATCATAGGAAAACCTACGCTTCATTTCTCAAACATCGTCGAACAAGACAAGTTATTTTCAAATTACCGAAGAATTAATAAGATTTTAAAAAATTGTGATAAAACTGGACAATGTACATTTCGCACTTACAATTTTTACTTCGCTTGTCATGAGTACGTCGAAATATTCTTCGACGTTATTGTTTATTTTCTCAATTACATCTCGGAGTTTTCTATTTTGTATTTTTTCCTCTCCAAGTAGAAGCAGAAATCAATTGCTAACATCCTCGTTTATTTGTATCTTTTGTTACTGAAGAACCTGAGTTGACGTCTGTGACTCCTCCGTTAGCGGCGTCACCCACCGAGGCAGAGGAGCCACCTTTGCATGAACCGATCCTGGAGGAGGAAGAGGAGGCAGAAGAGTTTGTCTGCGGTGTGGAGGAAGAGCTTGACGAACAGGATGCTTGGGAGGAAGATACCGTGCACTCTGTTGTAGAGACTGCGTCAGAGTTTGAAAGTAAAGGTAAATTTAAGGTCGTGTTTAATTACATGGAGAAGCAACCGTTTTAACGTTGAACGGTTTTGGTTGATGTATGCGTAATCCTTAGACGACGCTTTCATAACCGTTTTTGGTGGAAATGTTTGATGAGTACAGTCAAACCGCTTGTTAGTATCGCAGAAGTAGAGTTTATATGATCTACTTTGGACGAAGTAAATTGTCCGTAATAGAGAGGTGTCCGTCCGTTAGGAGAGGTTCGACTGTGTTTTTTTGCCGTACACACACACACACACACACGCACACACGCACACACGCACACACACACACACACACACACACACACACACACACAACCAATCAACCAACCGATCTAAGAGTACCAATAGACGGAGTTTCCGTGCGTATTGATCGCTTGAAAAAAATGGTGAAATAGGCTTCATGCTGGCGTGTATCAGCAGAAATAGACAAACAAAGACGAGGTGAAAAATCATTCTAGGTCGAAGAAAAGATGGTTTATGAGCCCAATGGCCCATCAATCTGACGGCGCTTATCCTCAGTATCCCTAGAGAAGAACAACTGGAAGTATAACAACTCCTCCCCAACCCCCGCCCTCGCCTGCTCCCCAATGATAGGATGGCAGTCGATTGGAGGCTAGGCTTGATTTTCCAGACGTTTTTGGCGCTCGCTTTCCTGAGTTCTGGAGTTCTTTTTTACACAGACAGAACTACGTCGGCGTTGTTCATCGGCGAGTTTTCCGTTCAGTGTATAAGTCACTTTAATTAATCACTGAATGTAACATTCACCTAACAAAATCCGTTTCTATGGATATAAACATTTACATAGTATGTGACTGTATGTACATCCTACGTTCCTTTGTTGGGAGAGGAACGTAAACCAGACTCACTATAGGGCTGAAATCGAGTCTAATTGGAGCTTGCCCCAAAAAATTTGTCGCGGGTACCCATCTGGGTGTGTAGAGATACGTGACGAGGACACTGCTTAGCAAAGGATATCCTTCTTTCAAGGCTTTACTTTTTTTTTCTGTCTCAGATATGTGATTCGTGAGATTTTATAATGTAATCACCTTTGTTTCTTCATTATTTTCTAGTGGCTGTGGTGTCTCGGAGCCCTTCATCGATGATTAATCTCACCGTTCAAGGAGAAATGGTGGGTTTCTTTGTTTTGTTTTTTTTTATCTAAAACAAGGACGGGTACCCTCTCGGTCTCTTTGAGACCAAGTTTGTACATCTAATCGTGTAGTTCTCTTGGATAATTTACTAGTATTATTGTCATATAAACTGTCGGACAATGTGAAGATTTTGACAAAGAAGGGAAAGATAACCGAACAGTGATTGCCTTCGTCTTCAAACGAACTATCCCCTCCCCTAACAGAAAATTAAAAGGAGCATTGTATTTAGTATTTAGCTTACTAGTGAACCTACATAGAATCACGAAGAGGCACTATAAAAAAACAACTACTTATCGATGGCATAAAATAGCATTTTCAGTTCGATTCCTCTTCGTAACTTTTTATGTTTTTGCTGAAATCGTTTCTTTCACAACGCATTCGTTGGTAAATCGTGAACTTAGCTATTTCCTCGAGCGTCGGCCTGCAGATTATAAAACTTTGTGGCTTTCTCGCTTGGAATCTCTGTGTTAAAGCGCTTGGTAGATGAGTATATACTAGGAATTCTCTATCGATTTGTTAAAGAGCAAATATAGCGGAGGAACAAAGATAATAATAAAAGATCTTTATTTCATCATCAGGGAAAAATTTGTTCAGTAAGATTTCCATTTTTGTTTTGCCAATCTTGAGGCACAGTTGTCTGAGATGACCCGTCTTTTAGTCGAAATTCACTCTTTCTGGTCTTAGGTGAAAACAGCAATTCATCAGCAGTGAACTGAAATTAGTAACTTGTTGAGATCTGACGGACACACTGAAACTCAAGAAATATTAAAGAAAGGAAATCATTTCAAAATTAAATTAACAAAATACAAAATACAAAGTATTAACAAAATACTTTTCCGTTCGGTTGCTTTATCCCAGAGCATTCAGGGTAAAGAAACTGTTCAGAACGTTCATGAATGTTCCTTTACTTCGCCTTAAGCGGGAACCATGGATCATCTTATAATTATCCCTGTCTGCGAGTTCTTTGTGCGCATCATAATCAGCATCGGAATCATTTCCTGAATTACCTGAGTCATTTATCAATTCATGATTCACGCCTGTGAAGTCATCTGTATCGCGTGAACCATCGTCCATTCCATTTCCCACGCTACCAATATCTTCTTCCTCTATACCTTCTATTCCATCGTCATCACCGGATTCAACGTCTTCAGTTTCCTCAAAATCATCTTCGGTACCAGAAGCGAAATCCTTGGCCATGCCAAACCTATCACCAGGCGAATTCATGTGAACTTGTCCGTCGATCCAGAGCCCTCTATTTCCTTCATAGCCGTCAAATTCATTTTCCAAAGACCGGGTCTCAATATCTCCGATTTCGTTTCGCGGACTCCTCGCGAAGTCGAAATGACTCTGTGAAGGGTAAGAGTACATATCGTTGTGGAACAAAAGCTGCTCTTTCCCATCCACATTGCTGTGGTCAGATCCGGCAAAGTTTCCATTCTTCCCTTGGTCTTCATAATTTCCACCGTGAATATTTCCGTGCCGGCCTTGAACTCCTTGGATTCTGACCCTGGCCGCCGTTCTAGCGTCATCTATTCCATTGTGTTGATTAGGCTTAGAGAGAAACCGCTCAGGTATTATGTCTTCCGCCGAACTGCTGTAAGCGAAGATCGGTTGGAAATAGTAGGATTCATCGTAAGGAAACTCCTCCACGTCCTTTTCGACAATATTTATTGCTTCTTCATAATCGTTTTCTTGTTCACCTACCAAGTCTTCTTCTTTGAATCCTTCTGGCACTTCACTGCTCTCTTCGTTTACTTCTTCGTATTCCGCAGCGGTTTCTTCGTATTCATCTGTTTGTTTGTTGACTTTATAATCGCTTTCTTTGTCATCATTTCCATCGATCGCGCCCTCTTCATTTTCTCTCTCGTTTTCTTTTTCATTGGTGTCACTTTCGTCGATCAAGCTTTCTATATTTTCTTCCTTGTCTTCTTCCTCATTTGTATCGCTTTCATCCACCATGCTTTCTCCATTTTCTTCCTCGTTTTCCTGTTCATTTGTATCGCTTTCGTGGATCATACTTTCTCCATAATTTTCCTCGTTTTCGTCTTCATTTGTGTCACTTTCATCGGTCAAGCTTTCTATGTTTTCTTCTTCGTTTTCTTCTCCATTTGTATCGCTTTCATCAATCGTACTTTCTTCATTTTCTTCCTGGCTTTCTTCTTCATTTGTATCGCTTTCATCGATCATGCGTTCTCCATTTTCGTCCTCGTTTTCTTCTTTATTTGTATCGCTTTCATCGATCATGCTTTCTGTATTTTCTTCTTCGTTTTCTTCATTTGATTCGCTTTCATCGATCATGCTTCCTTTATTCTCTTCTTCGTTTTCATCGATGTTTGACAACACGCTACCATCTTCGCTTTCATAAGCATCATTGTCACCAGAATCTTCTTCATTTCCGTCATCTATATTTTTGTTTCCTTTTCTGTTCATGAATGCCCCAACGTGTTTCAAAAGCTGAAACCAAAACCCGTCTCCCATGTCAAACCGCTCCAGTTGGTCATCAGCTAGTGATGTCTCAGAAGTGATGTCACCCAATTCTTGAGCCCAAGAGCTTGTATGGCTGTCGTATTCTTTGATATATCGATGCTCGTCCAGAGCTGTGGATTATTGAAAGGACAGAGGACGCATTTTGAGTAGAACTTGAGTGAATTCGATTTGCTGCTTAAGCCGTGGCCAAACTGAGTCGCGAGTCAACTCAGGTTTATAAGTGTCAACTTGCGTACACAAACTTGCGATGGGTGGCCAAACGGACTCGAGTAGACGCAAGCTCAGTACAATTTGCCAAAAGCCATATCAGAGCAGCCCTGTACGCGTGCCCGTAGTAAGGAAACAATACTGAGATTAACGTGTGTCTCGAACCTTGAAAAACTTGCTTTCACTTGCGTGCAAATTTGAGCTCGATCAAAGTAAACGCAAGTCATCGTAAGCCATCGCAAGTACCTGCAAGTCATGGCCAAACGGAGTGGCAAGGAAAACTTGCGATAACTTACGACTCCTTTTGGTCAGGGCCTTAGTGTTTTGAGTTCCAAAAAGGCTCATTTACGTACCTTCAAACATTGGTCTTGGAATGGGTCGGGCAATAATTCTCAGTGGTAAAGTCACCGTGAGAAGAATTACGCCAACCCAGAACTTCATATTCTCGTCAATAAAATTGCCCTTTTAGAAAAAGTTGTCTCCGCGAAACTGTTTCACACCTCACATGGCGAAAAAGCAGCGCAGTAACTAATTCATACGTCACGGATAATTAATTTAATTGGCAATTGTAACTGTTACGTCACTAAAACCTATCACATCCCAGGACTCCGGCTACACATTTGCTGACTTCATTAATTCTATGAAATTGCAAAAAAATTAGATTAACTGCTCTTTATAAGAAAGTACTCATAATTTTATTTGAAAACTAAAAAAGTAAGCATTGAATTATGACCCAACGTTTTCTCGAGGTAGGCGCGCGCAGCCGAATTCCGTGTGACTGACGGGGATCTGGGAAGGAGCGCGCTTTTATCTCTTAAACGACAACATTTGGCCACCTTGTTTTTATATTCTACCTTATCACAGGAAAAATTTTGTGGCATCAATTTTTGCGATTTTTTAAACAAGAAAGTTGACGTCTCTGTCAGTTCTCCGAAACTATAATTAAGTGTGTTTGGCTGGGGATTGCTAGGATGGAAATGGATTGAAACTTGAAAACAAAGTTTCTCCTTTGCTTCGATTTTAACTTTCAGAAACTATGGTTTGCTCCCTCTTTGAGGAAATTCGTTGGTTTTCTTTTTCTTTTTCCTGTTCTAAGAAAGGTATTTAATTTCAAAATTCCAGCACATTTTTTAACCCAAAAATGTTAAAATCACGGTAACATAGCGTCTTTAAAGAAAGGTAGTGCGTTGTTAATATTTGTTATTTCTAAAGTTTTGTGGCGAATTTGTGTGATTCATGAGTAATTCGTTACAGCAAACGCCTAAAGGTAAACGGAAATCCATGAAACCTAAACAAGAGAAGCCAGAGGAAAATGACGAGAAAACGACAAAGAAAAAGAAGGAGAAGAAGAAGAAGACGAAGACGGTCAAGGAAAAGAAGCAAAAAGCACCACTCGTCACCAATCTCCCTCTGTTGGAAGAAGTTGAGGAGGAAGAGGGAGCATCGTCTCCAGAAGAGCAAGAAGAAGAAGAAGAGGAGGAGGAGACAAAAATCAACTCACCCTCCCTCCCTGAAATTCCAAAGAGACCAGGTAGACTTTTTCTTGTATTAAACGTAAGACTAAACTGACAAGAGTAGTAGTTGTGCTTATATAGAGGATATTACACGGCGGTGAGAAGATATGAATCTTATTTTCTGGTGGTAAAAACAATATTTTACGAGCGAACGCAACGAGTGAGTTTAATATTTTGGATTTTAACACGAGAAAATAAAATTCATATCTTCAAGCCGCCATGTAATTTTCTTTTCATAAAATTAACAAGAGAGTTTTTGCATATAAAAGAGTGTAAAAGCGGAAAATAACGTCAGAGCCCCAGATGTAGTTTGGTACGAAATTTAAGAGGGGTCTATTTTCTGTTAGAATACTCTTCTCTGTATAATAAAACGTGGCAATTGAAGGTGACTAGATGTGCGTCTCTCATTTGATTGCTGTTTGTTTTTTTATAATGATAAAATTTAATACAAAGTTACAAATAAAACGCGGGATATCACAAGTGTAAACACTAACGATGGTTTTTGTTTAACGAGAAAACTTTGTGTTCTCAGTTGCAGTAAAAACTGTGTCATAATAACACAGTGTGCCCCAGCCATAGTTACGCTGAAGTTTTGACTTCTGGCCCGTTATCCTCCCCAGTCTACACTCGGCTCGCTGATTTTCCCCACCTTTTTCCCACCAGGGAAGCCTGCTTACAGGCTAATCTTATTCTTGCGCTCGGTTTCTTCACAGAATTATGCATTGGGCGTGTTGTTAATGGTTTATCTTTTATCCGACGTTTGTTTTAATGTGGTGTATCATTCAATAGTGCTGCATTAACTAAATCAGTTTTGTTTGGTTCTCAGAGAGTGTAACGCGGATACCGTCTCCTCCTAAGCGAACCTTCAGCATGTTCCCAGTCAGAAAAGAGAGCCCCGAGGAGCCATCTAAACCGCGCAGGCGCCGTGCACAGACAGACGACAGTATTCGCAGTGAGTTGTTACGTCAGCAGGTGGCAGAAGATAGAAGAAGAAAACTAGCAGCAGCCATGGGAAAACCGAAACGAGAAGTTCAAGTACAGGGCCCGGCGTATGACAGACGTGGTGTACACAGTGAGTTAGGTGAGTAACTCTCGGTTGCTGGATTTGTCGTTTGACTGGTTAATGGTTAGGCATAGAGTCAGAACGTGCATGATGTATGTGGTTCTAGCGTTGGAGTCTCTGGCTGAAATCCCAGTGTGCGACCAATTTTGAACATTAAGACTTTGAGCTGAACCTTGAAGTGATGCTGTTTATTACGCTGTGCGAGGTTATTCTACTTTTGAGTCGGAGAGCGAATGCCTAATGAGTGAACTATCTTGTAGTGCTGTTTATAGTGCTGTACAAGGTGGGCAACACTTATTGTGTAGATGCAATCCATCTGCGAAACAACATTTAAGATCATACACACGGATTGGGACTTTATCATGCGGAAGACTGGGCTAATTAAAATAGTAAAGCGTATTTTGCACATTTAACAAGTCCATGAAGTTTTCTTTTTCCCTCTCTTTTAGATGACTTTCTGACAAAGTACTGCATAATAAGCGAAGGACAAGCTAATTACTATCAGCGTATTTTCAAGACTGTAAGTCCTTTGTGAATTTGTTTGACAGCCGGTCATGCTTTTGTTCTTAATTATCGCATGGGCTCATACGACGCTATGCGGGCAAACGCTTGGGTTATAAGAAGGGCTTGCTCGAAATGAGGTAACAACGCATCTTTTAGCCTCCATCTTTTTCCTTCTTTACTTTTTGCTTTCTTCTCTTTTCTTCTCCTTCCCTTCTCTTAACTGCTATTCTTCAAGTGATCCTTTTCTTGCCAGTTGTCAATCAAACTAACCAGCTACTCTCGTTGACTTTGACAAAAGTTTGCTTTTCATTATTTTAGTTTGATGAGGACAATGATGGATTTTTATTTCCCGAAGATGTCCTGGAAGCCCTGGAAAGCGTCAATTCTAACCTGTTGTCAGACTCTCATATCAGTTACATCTACAGAGTAAGAAATCACGCTGCCTTGCGTGACTTTCCTAATCCTTAGCACACCTAGGTAGTAATGGGTTTAGTTGAGATAGTCAAGTGTTAGCAAAAGAAAAAACAAATAATCAAACAAAAAACAGGGGATTGAATGCTCGGGCATTCATGTTTTTTACCACGGTTTTTGTGCACAGGGAAACCACCTTGGGACCGACCTTTGCAATGCTTATTAGTTCAAAGATAAACATTTGTTATTCCTTTGGGATCAGGGTTTCGATTTTGTGGAAAAACGGCAATTCAGAAATGTAATCCTGATTACTTTCCAGAGCTGGGTTCAAGTTCTGCGTGGAGCTTTTGATATAATCCCGTCCCCAGGACCTTTTCCGCCTTTAAAATGGCAGCGGTGTCTTCGGGTACCCGTTGTCCATTCAAACTCAGCACATGCGTATCCTTCCACAATAAGGGATTACGTGGGACGTATTTCGTGTGCAGATCAACTGCAGAAACTCCAAACTAGAGCAGCACGCATTATTACAAAAGCGGACTATCCAATAAGGTCACGCGATACACCAGAAGAGCTAAATTGGCCAACACTGCATGATAGACAGTCAATGCAAATGAATATCATGATGTACAAAGTTTATTAGGCGACCGTACATGAGTACTTAACTGAGCTTTTTCGTCTGACCTCTGAGGTGCAGAGGCAGTAAGTTCGACATGCAGTTGCCCAAACCTAAAACTAACTCGTTAAAAAGATCTTTTGCTTATCGCAGGGCAACAGCATTGAATGCACTTCCAAACCATGTCAGAGACTTTAAATGGTTTCAAAGCGTTTTTGAGGAGGAACCACCCTGATAGTTAGTTAAAATACCATATAGTATCCAAATATTGGTATTAGTAACAAAAGTTTAATTCCTTGTAATATAGTTATTATTTATGAGGATTTTAGTTTTTTCAATATCAGATTAATTAGAAACACGCTTATTTGAAAACCAACTTATTGAAATTATTACCGTGTATAAATAAAGTTAATTAATTCATTCATTGGTAATAATGTTCGTTCTTGTTTTCTAGGTTCTGGAACTGTGTGACTGTAGTTTGGATGCCGGAGCGGATTTCAAGTTGTTCTCTGTTGTTGCTGCATTTTCCCAACGCGTGGCTGTTCTAGAGTATGAAGAATATTTTGGCAATAAAATTGATAAATTAAATTCTCTCTCATTTTCCCTCCGATTTTGGCTTGTATTAATTGCATCTTCATTTGTGCATCATTTTAACAGCGAATTTGCGAAAATCCTTATCTCAAAGTTGGATTTCAGAGAGCTGGATTTTAAACTGCAAAGGGCCAAGGTAAGCCAATGTTAACCACGTGGTTTGTTGAAAACGAAAATATTTGGTTTTCAAACCAATCAGAGAAAGCGTAGTATTTTAAGTAAGACATAAAAACCGAGAACGCAGGCGTTAAGCCATATACATCCCATGGGCTTGGTTCCAGATTACACTACCCCCAAAAATTGATAGGTTAATGTTGTCTCCGAACAACTCGTACGGTGAAGTCCACCTTTTGTATTATTATAGTTAGCCGAATAGTCGCAATTTGTTTGTGGTAGTGTTCCAATTTTAAACGAATTTCTTCCCCCAAATTTGAGCGGTCTTGTTAACATTGATGAAGATGGCAAGCGTAGTCCAGTTGGTCTAAGGGAAAGACTGTTTGTAGAAACCCCTCAAATGAGGGATTTGTAAAGATAAATCCCCCTTTCAGGCATTTATCTGTATAAATCCCTCATTTGTATTCATAAATTGAAGTCATTAGCCCCGCTCTTCCCTGCTACTTTATCAAGCCCTCCTCAGGACCTTGTGACAGATAGATATTAATAAAGGATGCTGAATAAGAAAAGAAGAAAAAGTGTGAATCATGAAATAATTCTAGGTAGCGACATCATATTTATGCAATACATATACATTTTTGCAGCGCCTGTTTCTGTGCTATGTTGACGAAGCAAAGAGAACCATTTCGCTTGAAGAGCTTATGCTCGGACTAACAGCTGGAGGATTAACAGCTGAACAGAAAGAACAGACATTAAAAGTACTCGGCAAGACGACTGCTTTGGACTTCTTGGATTTTTTGACCTATATTCCTCTTTTCATTCACATCCACGATCATATTCTGCAAGATCCGCTTGGAAATGTTGTTAACAGAGAGATGTTGACTGTTTAGAGACCGTCTTCGGTGAATCTTCAAAAAACGTAACAGTTGCTATCCAAGCAGAGGGCACCAGCTGTGAATATCAAAGCCGAGGGTCTTTGAATGAGGTCACGTGTTCGGAGCCAAACTCAATTATTAAGAAATTCATGGAATTTGAACATTGAAGTTAAGTAAGTTGAGCGGGTCCCAATCATGTAGAAAAATGCTTTCCATGCTTGGGAGAGACATTGAATTTACGAAAATGACGTTACTGAATTGGAGAAAACAGACAAAAGAAACAGAGAAGGAGAACATCACCGTCCTGCCTTCGTCCTCAGTCGTGCCAGTATTATAACAACCTGAGAGTTTTAGTCCAGTTTGAGTCCAAAATAACCTGTGTGCAGAAGTCTCCTATTTCTTCCTGCATCAGTAGAACGACGCAGGAAATAGGAAACGTTTGCAAGCGGTAAGCTGTTGTAGGTACAAGGAGAACCCTTTCAAATCAGGGGCCACGTCCACTCTAGATAACGCGTTTAATTCAAAATCCCCCTTTTTTAACTTCAGGAGAAAACTCTGGAGCGTTTTTCACCTCCCCCTTAGGGATTTTAAAATAATGCGTTTCCATTCCCAGCCTCTTTTCGGACGTTGTCGCTGTTTCGAACACATGCCTACATAGCGCCAGCGATACAGTTAATCTAACTGTGCAATATTTTAAAGCACCAAAGCTTAAAAAGTACAAGCGCTGTAATAGCAAATTTGCATAGAAAATTTCCAGCAGATGAGAAAGAACTCGTTTTATTTTTGGCGGCAACTCCAACCTAGTCGAAGAGAAATACCGGAGGAAGAATGTATTTGTAAGGAGGTTATGTAAATAGCAAAGCAAATAAATTATATTTTCACTACTTTTTGGAAGAATCCTCTTGATATACTCTTCTACTAGTTACTCAGACTGTATTTCAGTGCTAAAGATATTCCTGGCCTTCCCGTAGGTTTAGGTGTTTGGCGTTTCAAGCAACGAGCGAAATGTACGAGGCGAGGGAAGTGATCCAGCCTGGAGACTGGGCCGAATGAAAGGTCCTTAATTCTTCAGCGGATTCTGTTTGATCAACTCTCGTTCAGTTCCCGTGGATCAAACGCATTTCAGATTGACCTTCAGCTTTGTGTTATTTCATTTAGGGTACATGTCTGGCTATAAAACCGTGGATTGGTCCACCATGTCCTTCAATTCTTTCATCATTTCGTCCACAGCGGCTCGGGTTTCTTCCACGACCTCTCGTACCACAGGATCACAGTCCTCGGGTGTCATATGTTGAATGGCATTCTCCTCCTTCTTCTTCTTCCCGGCAGGGTGAGGGCTTTTGGTTGATTTTCTCTTCCGACCCGGATTGGGATAACGCGCTGGAGAGACAGGGTCATAGCTCACATCGACGGACATCCTGCTAAGGTGAGATGGTGTGACCCACCGTGCTCGGGTTTTTATACCCTTGACCTTCTCCTTGATTGGTCAGATGTCATGACCTTATAAGGTTCCCTCGTGTTCCCATTGGTCAGCTTTCCCTATTTAAGAAGGTCCCTCTTTCCCTGGGTCTTCATTCGGAGTGGATGGATTACTACAAAGATCTCAAGCGGGACGACTTTGCTTCGGTCGACGAGTATCTGGCCGAACGTGTCAAACGAGGTCTTGCTGCCGGATTCACGTTCCATCAGTGCTATCATCACCATCTCATTGATTTCAGTTTGGCGTTAGGGTTGAGTCAAACCGAGATCCTGACCATTGTAGGACCCAACACCGGGTACATTTTTCCCAACGAATGTGTCCCGACCCAGACATCAACATGATCGGAGAACAAGATCTAGACGCCATGCAACTCAACATTGGACCAACATTGGACCAATTCGAATTGGTCGAACAAATGGCGAAACAATTTGGCATGCAAGTGGAAGTCCTGGTTCCTCCCAACCATCCTCGAGCCCAATTCATCACGCCTTCTACGGTGGAAGTGTTAATGCTCGCCAACCCGCATCTTCACCAGGCGGCTCATAAACTGGGGAAATGGATGCCCAGTCATTTTTACACGCTTCAATTGCTGCAACGCAATTATCAAATTGCCAAAAAAGGATGGCAAACGCGTGAAAGGGGGCACAGGCTGGACCGTCCAATTGGCCATGGATCAAGGCAAACAAGTCTACCCGTTTGATATTCCCAGTCAATCGTGGTACCGGTCGGACCATTACTACCAGGTCGACGACCATTCAACCACTCTAGTGGCTGGCAGTCAATTTGTACCTTGGGGTCCCAAAGGTCCCACCCTTCATCAAAGCAGTGCCGTGGTGGGGTCCCAAGATTTGGACAACAAAACCCGAGCAGAAATTCAAGCCTTATTCAATCGCACGTTCTGTCTACCCGAGAACATTGACCAATTACGGCTGGAACTAGAAGACTTTCATTTGTAAATATTTTTACTTTTTATTTTTTACTTTTCAATTTTTAATTTTTAGTTTTTACTTTTTCATTTTTCAATTTGTACATATCTTTTCCATTTTTTTAGTTTTTTACTTTTTTCATTTTTAGTTTTTATTTTTCAATTGTGCATAGCTTTTTCATTTTTTAGTTTTTCCCATTGTAAATAGGAGCGCCCCTGCGGCGTGGCAAGAGATGGACAATGACACGGAATTGTTTTGGAAAAATAAAATCTTTTGGTTTAATTAAAAAATTTCAACAACTGACATCGCTGGTTTTGCACTATTATGTCTTTCTCTCTTGACTCACATACGCCTTGACTCACATTGTATTTTAAAAATGTTCAAAATTCCAAACAACGTTGCACTGACTCCATCACCTCCTTCTCCATCTCGTCCAATCGTTGCCATCGGTCCTGCTTCCTCTCCACTTCCTTAAAAAATACTGAATGGCCTTCCACTTATAATCTGCATGCACCCTAGGGAGATGGTTGGCCAAATGGTTCTCAAGTTCCTTAAAATGTTCCAGGGAAATCGGCCACAGGGTGTCATCCATCGTCCAGGCCCGATGGTGAAAAATCCAGGGGATGACCCTTTTCACAACAGTCTTGTTGAGCATCTTTCTGGTGATCGGATGTTGGCGTCCCCGGCGGTGGCCATTCTCGACATACACCGTTGACAACAAAAACAATTCAACGAAAGCCCCCACACGATCCCGGTTCAGCCGCCGCCACGTTTCATGCCTTCTCTCGTACATGCGAATGGTTTGTCTTTCCATGTGAGTCCGCTCGGCCCCCACCCTCCTTCTCAAGCTCTCCTCTCCTCCAACATTCATATCACTGCTCAGGGAGCCCAACGCACTTCTGGTTCTAGACATTTTCTTTTCAGCCAACTCACAAAAGTCACTAAGGACCGACTCAAAGCTAGGAGTGACGTCTTGGGGCCTCTCCTGGGATTTATACCCAGACCTACGCGAAGCATGATGGGACAACCTAGGGAGGGGGGAGGGGGGTCCCCCCACCCCTTCCCTACCCCTCCCGAGGCCCCACGTGCCCTGTTTGGTCATTGGTCCATTCCCTCCTCCCACGTGACCTTTGGGTCTCTATAAAAAACCCCAACCACTCGGCCTTCCCATTCCATTCTTCACTCCCAAGCCAGCCAAGAAAAAAGAAAAGTGGTGAAAGGCAGACAAGATCAGCCCTCTGTTCCATCCTTTTGCATGATGGCCCAACCCGAAGAGTTTGTGAACTGTTTGACCTCCACGAAGGCCCAGCCCGGGGAGTGTGTGATCTGTTTGACCCCTGTCACCAATCAATTCATCTTTGCCTGTTGTGAACAATCTTGTCATGCGGTCTGTGCCCCCCAATGGAAAAAGCAGCGTCACCCCCTCTGGTGTCCTTACTGTCGACGAATGGCTCCCCTCAAAGTCATTGAAGGCACATATCCTCAACTATGGCAAGAAGACCCCAAATTTGTGGCACAAGTCAAAGAGCACTGGTCGGACAATCCTCTTTGGTGTGGCATTTGTCGTGATGAAAATGGATCCAAAGAGGGGTTCTGGGGACAATTCCCAGTCCCATTTAAGCCCACCGACAGAACAGTCGTCTTTCTTGGTCACACCAAAAGCCAAGTCCTTCCACATATCAAAGCCTGTTTGAAGGGAGACTGGCGACCCCTCTCTGTCTCTTTTCCTTATTCAGTCGGAACCTGGCCTCACGAGGATTCCGATTCGGACTTTGAACTTTAAACTTTGAACCCATGGGACACGGGACCCTTAGGTTTCAGACACAATCCCGCTTGCAACAAGAAAGTTCTGAATTAATTAAAAAACATTTTTCATTTCACTTCGAGTGGTTTTTTTCTGAGCCCGCGATCCCTTTTTTCCCACCCGGTCTGCGGTTTCCCACCCATTTCCATGCCCTTCCGGTTCATCATGACGTCACTTCCGGTTGAGCCCCTACCGGTCCGCAGTTTCCCAAACCCTATGACTTCCGTCCGCCCTATTGGATGACGTCACTTCCGGTTCCAGGTCATGTGACCTGTTCCATCCACCAATCAAACGCCCGGATTTCGGGTCATGTGACCGTTCTCGACCAATCAGCATCTAGGACCAAATTGGTCCATATGAGCGTACATTACTATTGACAGTCCCCATGGATACCGTGCAAGAGGTGATAATCCCCTCTAGGGGGTGACAGTCCCCGTGGGTACCGTGCAAGAGGTGACAATCCTCTCTAGGGGGTGACAGTCCCCGTGGGTACCGTATGAGAGGTGATAATCCCCTCTAGGGGGTGACAGTCCCCGTAGGTACCGTGCAAGAGGTGACAATCCTCTCTAGGGGGGACAATCCCCGTGGGGGCCGTATGAGAGGTCATAATCCTCTCTAGGGGGGACAGTCCCCGTGGGTACCGTATGAGAGGTGATAATCCCCTCTAGGAGGTGACAGTCCCCGTGGGTACCGTATGAGAGGTGATAATCCCCTCTAGGGGGTGACA
Source organism: Siderastrea siderea (assembly GCA_964030785.1). Lineage (NCBI taxonomy): Eukaryota > Metazoa > Cnidaria > Anthozoa > Scleractinia > Rhizangiidae > Siderastrea > Siderastrea siderea. The sequence continues at coordinate 43,850,500 of OZ034968.1, forward strand.
GTCCCCGTGGGTACCGTATGAGAGGTGATAATCCTCTTTAGGGGGTGACAGTCCCCGTGGGTACCGTGCAAGAGGTGACAATCCCCTCTAGGAGGTGACAATCCCCGTGGGTACCGTGCAAGAGGTGATAATCCCCTCTAGGGAGTGACAGTCCCTGTGGGTACCGTGCAAGAGGTGATAATCCTCTCTAGGGAGTGACAGTCCCCTTGGGTACCGTGCAAGAGGTGACAATCCCTTCTAGGGAGTGACAGTCCCCGTGGGTACCGTGCAAGAGGTGACAATCCTCTCTAGGGGGACAGTCCCCGTGAGTACCGTGCAAGAGGTGACAATCCCCTCTAGGGGGTGACAGTCCCCGTGGGTACTGTGCTAGAGGTGACAATCCTCTCTAGGGGGGACAGTCCCCGTGAGTACCGTGCAAGAGGTGACAATCCCCTCTAGGGGGTGACAGTCCCCGTAGGTACCGTGCAAGGCGTGACAATCCTCTCTAGGGGATGATCGTACTAGAAATTGATTAATGTGGTGGAAGTCTAAGCCCTTGGAACACTCCGTTAAAATAGGAAACACTGCTTTGACAGATGATAGCGTAATCATCAACTTCAAAAATAAGGATTTTCTTAGTAAGCTTAATTGAAAACATATACGCTTTGGCTTGCATACGCTTTGGCTAACATTTGTTGTGCGGAAGAGCGTGTGATAACGGAATTCTACAAAGTTCGATAAAAAATAATCCGTATGTTAAAAATCCTCCTTCTAAACAAATTAGCCACCTCATCATGACCAGTGACTTAATCTTGAGAAGCTTACGTCACATGCAAACAATTGTGTAATAAGAACAAAAAGTTAATCAGGCCTCTTTCTATGACAGATGACCTGAATTTCTGATCGATTCAACGTTACTTAAAGTCCGCTGTTCACGGAGAGGCGCATGCGCGAGCGGAACGGCTCAAAAATAAATTGTACGGGTCGACACTAAATTCGAACTAAGCTTATGGTGGAAAAATCCGTTGAAATCGCGCCCTAATTTTGCACATCCGCTCTTCGCTTTCCACTTTTTGTAGTCTTTATTTCCTGTTGTAAATATTAGTTCGATTTTTATAATGTTGAAAGTGATTTAGCATCCAACTGATAGATCTCCAGCAGCAATTCGGAAAAAGGTTATTGTTTGACCTTCTTGTGATGGTCTGTTTGTAGTTCTTAACGATTTTCCATTTGTTAATTCCGCAACAGTTAAAATGCTGGTTCGTAAGACTCAAGGATTCTTCAATCTCGTGAATGTATTGTGTTCTGCCGTCCCGTCGTCAGTCTACCACGACGTCTCTTCTGACCATCCATTGACTAAAATGCCGATTTCGGCTGCTAAATCACTTTCAACATTATAAAAATCGAACTAATATTTACAACAGGAAATAAAGAAAGAAATAAAAACAGAGGTGCAATGTGCAAGAATTCTATTTCTATTTTAACCACAACCACGAAAGTGGAGTTAAAACGACAACGCCAGAAGCTGTAGCTTCTTTATGATCAAAAGAGATGGCATTAGGCGCCGTTTACATGAGTTATTTCATCCCGGGATGAGTTTCACCCCGGGATGACCTTCATCTCATCCCGGGATGATTTTCATCCCGGTGTCTGGTCATTTACCTGTAAGCGTTTACATGATTTGGAGCAAAAATTAGTTCGCCCCGGGATGATTTCATCCCGGTCTTCAGCACCGGGATGAAATCATCCCGGGGCGAACCCATTTTTGCTCCAAATCATGTAAACGCTTACAGGTAAATGACCAGACACCGGGATGAAAATCATCCCGGGATGAGATGAAGGTCATCCCGGGGTGAAACTCATCCCGGGATGAAATAACTCATGTAAACGGCGCCTTTAAAATAATTAATTTGGATCTGACATCCGTGATAAAGAAAGATACATGTCTTGCAGGTAACCGCAAGCAAACATCAAATTAGGTATTAAGAAACTCGTGGATCCTTTCATAAATTTACCGGCACAATTTAGCTGTGTCGCCTTCAAATCATCTTGTTCAAAGGGACAAAGCTGTTACGATTGTACGTGAGCAAGTTCTATTTTGAAAGCTGGAATAACTTCAACAACTAGCGGCAGTCATGCTTGCCCTGTCATTTTATATACCATCGACAACAAGTTATAACAATTTACCGCCGTATCCCGCCACGCCAGAGTTGTGAACGCGCTTCTAATTGGTCTAAAACAATTATCTTGACAGCGCTTAAGTCATCGCTCGCACATGCGCTGAACCGTGAAACTCTGCCTTTAATCTGTTCGCTACTATAAAGATAAAGTAAGAAAGATTTTGACTCTTACGTTTTGCCGTTTCCTAAACTAAGTGAGTTTCTCATAATTTTTTGACGTTACACGGTATTTCACAGTAGGATATCTACAATTTTTTGACCGATCGCACATGGCACTTATTTGTACTCAAAGCTTCAACTTTTACTCTTTTCGGCTGTAATAGTTGACAATGCCATGTTGTCCAGTGACTTGAACCTTCACCCGGAAATTGAAACCGTCAGTGTTCACTTTTCACTCTGAAGCTTGTTCCTGTCCCACAAAAACATCCAAACAAGACATAGACTTCAATTACCACTACATAGGAATATTATAATTGCAAGAAGAGAAAACGGACAAGAAGACAGGAAAATAAACGAGGAAAGAGATAAAACCAAAAACAAGGACAAACATGTAGCAAACGCGTACCCTGATTGTCCGATAGTCGCGCTTCTAATTTAATTCTTGTAGCTTGATTTGTAGGAGAAACAAGGAGCTTGTTTGGCATTGTATCGACCTATTCACGGGATTGCTTAACTGGTACATCACAAGCTGTTTAGAACTCAATGTAGAGCAAGCTATTTACGTATAAAACAGATTAAACCACAGTGAAACAACACTTAGTAAGCAACCTGTTTTAAGGGTGGGCAATAAAACATTCCGGAACACACAAAAAAAAATCAACTAAAAAATTCTTAGCACAGAAATAAGGAATTAACATAGAAATCAATAATCTGGGACATAAATAATGGCTCTTGATGAAGAAAAAAGACAATCGTCATTACGTTAGCTGTTTAATTTACTTTTTGATGTTACAGATTTTTGGGCTAATACAAAATTATTCGAATCAGATTGAATTTGGATAAACATTTAAGGATAAAAATTAGCGACAAGAGTTTAACACAACGTTTCGACGTCTCCATGACATCATTATCAAGTGAGAAAATAAAATATAGATTAGTTAATATATACAAGATGAGGTGTTAAAAAAGTAAACAATAAGCAACATATTTGGCGTGTAATTGTGTGCATGATAAGTATGTCTAAATAAATAGTTTTGCGCGGATACAGTCCGATTGCGTGTTCAGTTTTGGTTTCTTCTTCTTTATAAACAACATTTCGTAAATTAAACAGTCCAATTTTCCGCCGCATTTCTTGAGGACGGAAAAGTTGCTATTGAGGTCGTCGATGGTTTTAATGCCGTGGTCGTTCTTTAGATGCTTGCCGATTGCTGAGGAACGGTGTTCGTCAATACGCTGGTGTAAATGCCGGCTAGTATAGCCGACATACTCTGCATCGCACAGATCACATTTATAATTGTACACCACGCATTGTTGGTTAACTAAGGCTGGTTTGGGCTCACGCATCTTAAGGTCTTCACCAATTTTGCGGCTCCTAAAAACTGGTTTATTTAGACATACTTATCATGCACACACAATTACACGCCAAATATGTTGCTTATTGTTTACTTTTTAACACCTCATCTTGTATATATTAACTAATCTATATTTTATTTTCTCACTTGATAATGATGTCATGGAGACATCGAAACGTTGTGTTAAACTCTTGTCGCTAATTTTTATCCTTAAATGTTAATACAAAATTACTTTCATTTATTTCTCAGTCAAAATTTATAATCGTCCTTTCCTATTTGCCCTTACCAATTTGTCCTGGCGATAGGTACTAGCGGTACAATAATTCTTCCACTCCCAAACCAAACCTAGAGTCAGTGCAGTAACTGTGGTTCCAACTTTTCAGTCCGTGCATGAAATTCTGAAGGGTCTCTATTCCAAATTTAAGAGCTATTAAGCAGTCTCCCTTCACACTGATTTTTTTCTTATTTTTACGTAGAGTTCTAACTTAGGAGTCGGATGGGCCCGTCAGTGAATACCCATAGGTTTTCTTCTTTCTCAAACAAGTGCTGTAGTCTTATAAATATAAACTGCCATCTGCTGTTTGGCTATCTCTATTCTTTGCCGGCAAATGCACCTGGATAACTTTGAACGTGAACTTGGAGCGCTCTAGGCCAATGGCAATGAGACCCTTCTCAGGACAACTTGCTAAACTGGATACACGGTGCTCCATGTCCATTACACTCAACAGGTTCCCAGTCCTGACGTTAAACATCTGAAGACGCCGGGTACCACTCCTGGTGTCATTAGTGAGCAAAACGCATTCCTCGTCACTAACAAACTTACAACCATTAATCGACCGGCTTTTGCCGAACTTCTGCAGACAGTCTCCGGAAACTGCATCAAGAACGTACACGCCCTCCCAAAGCTAAGATATAATGAGAACAAACTGGTCCGAAGGAGAAAACATTGCTCTTAAAGGAACCAATTTCAACTTAGGCGAACATTTTTCCCAGAGTACGGTTTGGCCTTGCCACAACCGAACTGACTGTCAGTGTGAGGAGTAATCAAAGGTTATCAACTGGCCTTTAGTGTTACATGTAATAAATTCTTCATCGTCTGTGATGGTTGATACTTCGTAGTCATCTGTAGTACCCAAAATGAACACATTTCCGACATTTCCGAAATTTCCGACCCCTTCTGCAGACACCACGCGCTCGTCGGAAAACGCGACCATCTCTGCGAATTTCTCTTCATCAGTCCAAATTTCAGACAATTTTATTTCAGTCCAATTTCGGGCGGACTCAGACAACTCAAAATTCCACAGCTGAAAACCGTCGCTACTTGTTCTCAATAGAACACCTTCTCTAACAGCTAAGGGACAACAGTTACTGCTGATTTCACTGCCAGTGTTCTTCTCTGCCTTGAGCTTCCCACTTTAAACATCCCAAGCTGTAAGGCGTGCTTTTCCAGCTGCTGGTTCCTAACATAAGCTAAATGCCTAGGATTTGGTTTTGAAGAATTGACCGATTTGAAATAGAATCAACCCTAATCAGCTAGAATCAACCCTAATCATTTGCGTGGAAATTGAAATATGTCGAGACAATCTGTTAAAAAGTATTTTTGACGAACAACCACAACATTATCAACATTCTATATTCAAGGCCCGTTTACATGAAAAGATGGAAAGAGGGTGCCCCTTGGGGAAAGCTACCTACTAGAGTTGAAGATACCGCCATTCTACATTAACCTGCGATCAGGCGGAATTTAGCATCGGTCTCATATTCTCTTACGTTGGTCGCTCGCTAAAATAGGGCCTGATACAATCTCTCACAGGACCTTGTGCCGGCGGCCAAATTTTGGCCGCGGGAATCTCGCAATCTGATTGGTCCTTCAACAATAGATCTGTCGACGGAAGTAAATTGTCTACGTGATTCGCTCACAATTTCGATCCGACCGCCACAACCTCGTACCCAGGGTCCTCTCTCTTCCTCCCTCGAGAAAGTACCCTGGTTTCGGCTGGTCACGTGGCACCCAAAATCTGGGTGCTAACAAGAATGTGCTACAGGGGAGGGGTAGCAAAGTGTAAGATTGTCATTAGTGTCAGCACAGGCGTACCATCCTCTGTTTGTGCACTTATAATGGCTGTGTCGGTTTATCAAATTACAAAACTAAAGCCGAAATTTGGGAGTTTTAAAATTGAGGGAAATGAAATAGAAACTCATAAAATTGCTGCCATGGTGTTTTGATTTGTGTTTCTGTGTTTATTTTGGCGATTTAAGGACGTTCGCGCGAAAAACGTCTACAATACAGATTTTTTTCATACTTTGGCTACAGTCAGATAATGAGTTACCTATGTCAGAAATGGAAAAAAATTGGGGGGTCACCGACTTCGTTTTCGAAATAAAGCGCGTCAAAAACTACCCCAATTTTGACAAATCGGCCCTCGTAACTCGACATGGCCTCAGTGCTTGTTAGTTGAAAAATATTAAAAATGATTCGCTGTTAAGTGAATAATTTGAACCGGTGTCATCCTTTTAGTTAAATTCAACCTCTAAGATCGACTTTAACGAACATCGTGCAGCTTCAATAATAGTAGAATTCGATGATGCGAGGGCAGAAAAGTTGAAAAAAATCAAACTTCTACAATACAGATTTTCTTTAATTTTTCACAAAACGTAGATTATCGACAAAGAAAGTGATCTATCAAAAGAAAATATGGGGTCACCGAACATTTAAGAAAGTTAAACCCGTGCATAAATATCAAAGTGCCCACTAGCGCTATATATCTCCACATTTCTTCAAGAGCGCGCGCGCTTAATGCATGACGTGGGATGACATCACGAAGTTAATTGCGTGGGCAGTAAGGATGCTGCGCACGCAATTCACTTCGTGATGTCATGCCACGTCATGCATTAAGCGCGCGCGCGATTGAAGAAATGTGGAGATATATAGCGCTAGTGGGCACTTTAATCAAATGCGAGTAATTTTGGCTCTTGGCCAATCAGAGATTAGTAATTTTGCCCTCGTCCGAAAGAAAATTAAGAAAAAATGCCCTCTGTCTCAACCAATCAGCATTCAGTAATTTTGCCCTCTATGTTATAAACACAGAAACACAAATCAAAACACCATGGCAGCAATTGTATGAGTTTCTATTTCATTTCCCTCAGTTTTAAAACTCCCAAATTTCGGCTTTAGTTTTGTAATTTGATAAACCGACACAACCATGATAAATGCACAGCCCACCACACAAACAGAGGATGGTAAACCTGTGGTGTCAGAATGGTGAAAAGTACAGGAGGTGGTGTAAGCTTTTTCAGCAATATTTGTGGTGATAAGATCTCCTTTTATAGACAAGTATTTCTTCATTACATACGAACGTTCGACATCGAAGCGGTCCATGTAATTTTCGACTCAGAAAGACACGTTTACAAGTCTCTGAATTTCAAAACGCTGTCGCTAACCATCGCCATAGTCAACGGAAGCCGGCACGAGTCACAACCTAAATAATTTACAACAAGGAGAGCCGTCGGCTTTATGCTTTACGGAGCTCGAAATGAAATGGAGTGTCAAGGATTAGGAAGGACTAATTTATTTTTAGTATCTCCAAGGAGCAGCAGAATGTTCGGCAACCGTACACAAGACAGACAAACGGCGCGATGGTAAAATCAGGTTAAGTACGCCGCGTCAACCGACTGAAACCACTGTTCTTGTAAGAATTTGAAGGTAATTTGTTTTATTCCTGTCGAGTAGGCGAAATTGCTCTCACACCGCCGATTGACCGAAAAAAAACCTAACTTTTTTCACCAAAAAACAGTGACATGACAAAATGAAAAATATGCTAAACTAAATAACATTTATAATTAAGAGCTTTGTTGACAAGAAGGTTGTACTCTGGTCTACAGGATTTATACCATTACATTGAAGCTTGCAGATGAAAATACACAAGTGCAGCGTGGGCTGAATTTTACCTGCATTATTAGGCCAATAAATAAAATATATAGCAAACAAATGAGTGTGTGCCATTTTGTTCGGGCAATACGAGCAGCTTCTTATCAAACGCCTTCGGCAAATTCAAAACAGATCGAGCCTACCGTAAAATATTTTGTTGATCGGAAATCTGCATTATTTGTGCTTCTCAAACTCCGCAGATAGTAGACTGTAGATTTTTTCAGCGTCCCTGTCTTTGAAAAAAAGTGAGCTAACGACTTCCATTCCTCTGTCTTCGTGCCATTTTGAAAAGATTTGCATTCACTTTTCCCTTCGCTTCTTGAAGAAAAGCGAGTCCACCCTGGTGGGGAGCTGTTTGCTTAAGGGCGACACGTGACCAGCCGAAACCAGGACTTTCTCGACGGAGGAAGAGAGAGGACCCTGGGTACGAGGTTGCGACCGCCATCGCCAAGGAACAACTATTAAAGGAACAATTCTGCCGAAGTGAAATGTGTTGCGCTAATAAATTCTCGTCGTTCTAGGAGAATTGTCACCATTTCTTTCTCTCCTGACTATGGCGTTCGGTTTGACGCAAGCTGTCTCTCTCCTGGAGCAGAGTAGTACAGCAACAGTGAAGTATGTATTCCGTTTTATTACATCGTGTCTCGGTATTTTCATTTGACGGCTTTCAGCTAGTATTGATAATATGAACAGAGTAGTGGTTGTTTCCGCGTTTTACGAAACAAAACGAACAGCAGACGAACAAGTATCTTTCGCCAAGAATGATCAACAAGTCAACCGATAATTCGGTAGACTTAACCGTAAACTGATGTTTGGCGAGAGCCGCAATCAAGTCGCAACACAGGTAACCAAAGCGTAATATGAGAGTTTGTATGGAGCTGAAATTCGATCAAAAATAATCGGCGGTTTTCAGCCGAAAATACATTATGCATCAGTCAATTCCAGCTGCGCCCATCCCCCCCGGGCAACTGCGGGGCATTTGCGTACCTTGTCAGTCTCGGGGGTGGGGCATCAGCAAATCTGGCACGGCCCGGGGGTCGGGCATTTGCCTACTCCCGGGCTTTTGACACACACGGGGTTTCCGACTCGAAATCCAAACATGGAGGATGTTATCGCAAAGGACCAGCAGTTCGTCGCAGATTGGATCGTCCGTTAAGGACTGGACAAACTTGTGGAGGTTTTCTCGATTTTATGCATTTCTTCATTGCTTATCAAGGCACAACTATCACTTCATATAACGAGATCGGGAACGATCAACGTAAATCGACTAACGCATGCTTCTTCGAACAAGGATTTAAGCAAAATTTGGTTGCGATGATTCTTAAACTATTACGATCGATTATTGAATTCTAAACATGTGTATAGGGATCGTCGTTTTATACTTTTACATATTATTAATATATTCACAACAGATGACGTAACAACAGACTTATAATGTCAAGATTTTTGTGTACTAGCGAACTGTTTAAAACAAAACATTAAAGTAATAATCAACTTCATGCAGTTCAGGTAGTATTGTTGTCTATGAAGTATTAAAATATCATCGCTTGGAATTTATACTAACTTCATTATTATGTTAAACACCGGATGGTTCCATTACAAACAATAGAAGACTGAGAGGCAGGCCTACAGAAATGAAAAATCACACATAAAAATGCTGAAAGTGGCATTATTGTGCAATAAATGAAAACTGCTGTAGTGTTGATTGGGGACGTACGATCCCGGGGGCGGGGCATTTGCCCTCTTCCTTAGTCCCCGCCGCGGGGCATTTGGCAGCTAAAGTGTCCCCACCCCCGGGAATTTGCCATTCAAGAGAAAAAAAATGCTAATGCCCGGGGGTTAGCCCGGGGGGGGGGGGGGGCATGGGCGCAGTTGGAATTGACTGATGCATTAAAATCGAAATAAAGTTTAAAAAACCTTACCTGTTGTGTGTTTGCTGTGTTTTTATCGCTTTCCCGAGCCTCCGGACGCCGTTTTGGGCGATTTTCTGCTTAACGGTCGATGCAACGGCATGTCACGTACTAAAGAGAGCTAAAGGTAGGAAAACGGGAATTCAAATTTGCCAACGGACATTCGAGGTCCCGATCAAAATACCCGCTAAAAATCGATTCAATCTATAGTCAGCGCTTTGAAACTACAACACATTTCAAAAAGGATAAGTCCCCTACCTTTCTATGTGATTCAATCGTCAATTAGTTTATCTCTCGAAGTACAGCCCTGCATTAAAAACGAACTAACTTTTCGAAATCGCCGCCATCACAGGCTTGTAAGGAAAAGAGGGTCAAAACTAACGGTTAAGCCTGGGACAAAGCGCCAAATTTCGCTCCACCGGGGGACGACGAGGGGACGACATGAGTGACTTCTGTGTCGCGAAATGCCAAACTCACCCTCTCTCCGGTAAATCAAGTGTTGTACCGCTCAAATTTCGGCGGGAAATCGCGCGCGGGTCGCATTCAGGTATAAAACTTGGAGGAAGAGAGAGGACCCTGGGTACGAGGTTGCGACCGCCATCGCCAAGGAACAACTATTAAAGGAACAAGTCTGCCGAAGTGAAATGTGTTGCTCTAATAATTTCTCGTCGTTCTAGGAGAATTGTCACCATTTCTTTCTCTCCTGAGAATGGCGTTCGGTTTGACGCAAGCCGTCTCTCACCTGGAGCAGAGAAGTACAACAACAGTGAAGTATGAGTGAAGTATGTATTCCGTTTTATCGCATGGTGTCTCGGAATTTTCATTTGACGGCTTTCAGCTGGTATTGATAACATGAACAGAGTAGTGGTTGTTTCCGCGTTTTACGAAACAAAACGAACAGCAGACGAACAAGTATCTTTCGCCAAGAATGATCAACAAGTCAACCGATAATTCGGTAAACTTAACGGCAAACTGATGTTTGGCGAGAACCGCAATCAAGTCGCAATACAATTTTCAGTTTATTCATTCATACTTATGTCGTTTTATTGATCTCTGACATTGACATCAAAGGATCTGACCAGTTTTATAATAAATGTTCTTCGTTTTAAAATTCGCTGCTGTTTAGAGATAAAATTCGCTGCTAATTTCAAATATTTATCACTTCTGGAACTAAATTAAATTACAAAATACTCCTTTGTTTATAAACGGTTTTATTTATATCTTCATTCTAAAGAATGAAACTGAAGGTATTTCTCTTAATTGCCCAAGGTTTTTTTACGCAGAAAATCGGTGACAAATGGGAAGAGAATATTTCCGGATACCACCTGAAATGGGAAAATTTTCATTCAGTTTCAGCTCAGACAGAGTAACCATGTACAATACCGGAACCTTCAAGTTAGCAATCGTGTAAATTTGAGTGCTTGTGTCTGGAAGATATATCGTAGGCTATGATTTTCTTATTTTGTCGACATTTGCGTGACTTTTTGCGAATTGCCGTTATGGGAAATTTGCATACCGAGGATCGTGCAAGCAGAAGAAATTTTGATTGACTATTTTGTTGAATGTCAATCAATCAAAAAAGTGGGCGGTAGACGTTCCGTAGAAGAATTGTATCAGGCTCTATTTTTCGTTTCGCCAGTCGCGACTGAATGTTTCACCGAGCGAAACGAAATTTTACAATAACTGAGCGAATTCTCGCGCGCTGATTGGCTAATTTTTATCGTCAATAAGAGTACAGACGGATGAAACACGTAAAGCTGACGCAATCAGCAAAAGGTTTGTCAAACTTTTTAGTGCTGCGTTCTTGATGAGGCGAGAATTGTACCACAAATCTAGTAGTCGTCAATGAGGAAATCATCTAAATTTTATGGGTTAAAACTGAAGAAACCATTGCAACCTTAGAGCGAAAAGATGAGGATGTTTATTGTGGATTCAGACCTGAAAATCGGCGGTGAGCGGGAATTTGTGCTGTCGATGAAATTAAGCTGAACCGTCTTTTAACGGATTATTTTGTGAACAGTTTTCACTGGATTAAAGGTTAGTTGAGCAATTCGAATTTGTCCTTGTATTTTTGACCTATTCTTACTAAAGTTTTAATTTACGAGCCTGTGATTCTCCGAATTACAGCGATGAAATTCAGATTCTGCGGCAATCGCATCTTCCATTGACTCTAGATAGCATTTCTTTCCTTCGTTTGAAAATCAGTTTGGGCTTTTTGTTATTGTAAAAAACAAATTGACGTCAGTTTTTTATGCGTCTGTCCTCTTATTGATGATAAATTTCGTCATAACATTGTCAAAGTTTGTTGTAGATCCACTCGCCTGCGGCTCGTGAATCTACAACACTTTGACAATGTTATGACGAAATTTATCATCAATAAGAGGACAGACGCATAAAAAACTGACGTCAATTTGTTAAATAGAGCCTGATCGCAGGTTAGTACATGACAACCTCGTCGTGTTTTGAATTTTCATTCAGGTTCAGCTCAGACAGAGCAACCATGTACAATACCGGAACCTTCAAGTTAGGGTGCGTTTCTTTGGGAAAATCCGAAAACGGATTTGTGATCCCAGATCATATGGATTCTTCGACACCAAAGAAACGCAAAATCCGAAAAAGGATTATTTTGTCATGACAAGACAGGCTGGAGGCACGCAATATATATGTCAGAACGATATTTCTCTCGTACTGCCCTAGAATTCAACTAGAATGGAATACAAATAATTTATAAACAAGGACAGTATCTGCAGTAATTCAAGTGAACTCGCTATTTGCGTTCACAGTTAGCAAAATCTGGTCCCTGAATTACAGAAATGGTAGACAAATGAAGTTATCCTGAGGTGTCAATGCTTCTGTCTGTACTTTTGGAGAAAACTTTTCAAATATACGGAACGGAATAATCACCTGAATTTTCTTTTTCACGATCGAATGTTTTGTCACGCAAGATCGAGAGAAAATATGGCGAAACCAGTAAATTTGCATGGAAGACCGCTTGACAGATGTACTATTTTCGGATCCGTCCCCCAAAGAAACGCACGGATCATGAATCCTAAAAATCCGGATTTAGATTTGATCTGATGTATCCACTCGGAGTGTGGATTCTTCAGATCACTAATCCGTGATTAATCCATTTTCGGATTTAGGTAAAGAAACGCAAAATCCGTTTTTGGATACAAGAATCCGGATTTGGATTTTCCCAAAGAAACGCACCCTTAGCAATCATGTAAATTTGAGTGCTAGTACCAAGAAGATATATCGTAGCCTATGATAGCCATTTTCTTATATTTGCCGACATTTGCGTAACTTTTTGCGAATTGCCGTTATGGGAAATTTGTATACCGAGGATCGTCCAAGCAGAAGAAATTTTGATTGGCTGTTTTGTTCAATGTCAATCAATAAAAAAAAGTGGGCGTTAGACGTTCCGTAGGAGAATTGTATCAGGCTCTATTTTTCGTTTCGCCCGTCCCGCCTGAATGTTTCACCGAGCGAAACGAAAATAGCCTGATCGCAGGTATTCTACATGCAAAGTTCGAACATGATAGGGGCACCCTTCCTAGTAGGGTCAAGAGATAGCGTCATTTTACATGACTGCTGAGCTGAATTGCCCCTACCTCGGAGGGCTAAACTAACGGGTAACATTAAAAAAAAAATAGAAACCCCTTTTGAAAAACTATTTTATTTTTTTTAATTTCTTAAAACAATTTTTTGAAAAGCTAAACTAGTGAGCAGCCCTGTGCAAACTTATGTTGTAAAACTTGTTTATTTAAAAAAAAAAATGTTTTAAAAAACTAACAAAACTTCCACTTTCTCAGTTGACCAAGAAAACTTCTTCGCCTTCTTGATGCTTTTACTTTGGCTTGCCGGTGCTTTTCGTTTGTTGACGTTTGTAAATGATTTCGCGCTCGCTCTCTGGATGTATTGGCCAGTTTTTTCGACCTCGAAAGCGCTTTCCTCGATCAGATCTTCCTCCGTTGCATCCCTCGTCGTTTCTGAACCTTCAGGTTGACTTTCAGTCATTATTTGGAGTTGAAATATCTCTCATTTTACTGCTTTTTGTTTATTTAAAATGATAAAATTTAATAACAAAGTTACCGAGAAAACGCAGAATTTCAGAAGAGTAATGAAACTCTAACGGTGGTTTTCGGATAGCGAGAAAACTTTGTGTTCTCAAATGTTATACAGTGTTCCTCAGCCATACTTGCGCTGAAGTCTTGACTTCCGGCCCGATCCAGGGTATCCTCCCCAGTCTGCGCTCGGGTCGCTGATTTTTTCCCGCCTCTTTCCCCACTAACCCGAGAAAACAGCCGACGTTCCGCGAGGTCGCCACTTGAGCCCTCGCAAAACGACGTATGAGTAACGAGCGCAGAAATTCCATACTGATGACGTGCACTACCCATATCTTGGTAGGCTTCTGATTGGTTGGGCCTCGAGGGAATTTTCTTTCAACCAATCAGAAGCACTACTAAGATCTGGGTAGTGCACGTCATCAGTATGGAATTTCTGCGCTCGTTACTCATACGTCGTTTTGCGAGGGCTCAAGTGGCGACCTCTCGGCTGTTTTCTCAGGCTATTTCCCCACCAAAGAAGCCTATTCACAGGCTAATATTGACCTTGCGCGCGGTTTCTTCACAGAATTATACAGGGGGCGTGTTGTTGATGATTTATCTTTTTATCAGACGTTTGTTTTAATGTGGCGTATCATTCAATAGTGTTGCATTAACAAAAACAGTTTTCATTGGTTTCAGAGAGTGTAACACGGATACCGTCTTTTCCTAAGCATGTTCCCAGTCAGAAAAGAGAGCCTAGAGGAGCCATCTAAACCGCGCAGGCGCGGTGCACGGACAGACGATAGTATCCGCAGTGAGTTGTTACGTGAGCAGATGGCAGAAGATAGAAGAAGAAAACTAGCAGCAGCCATGGAAAATCCGAAACGAGAAGTTCAAGTACAGATCCCGGCGTATGACAGACGTGGTGTACACAGTGAGTTAGGTGAGAGGATCTCCGTTGCTGGAGTTGTCGTTTACTGCCATTCTCCAAGTGATCATTTATTGCCGCTTGGCAATCAAAGGAACTTACTACTCTCGTTGACCTTGACATCTACCGGGTAAGAAACTAGGTTACCTTGCGTGACATTTCGTAATATTTAGTAAACCTGCGTAGTAATGCATGGTTCAATTTTACCTGTTACCATCCTCCCCGGGCAACCCCGGGGACAAGTCCAGCCCTTCAGTCCCGGGGGTGGGGAATTGTCTGAAGTGGTCTTGTCCCGGGGGGAGGGGGGGGGGGGCAAATCGAAAATAACTTCTTGTTGTTCTTGTGAAGTACGTCACGTCTCGGTTGACGCCGAACCGCGTGAAGAAGACTGCCGATTTCCAGGGAGAATCTCTAAAATTTGTAGCAGACTGGTTAGAGAACAATAATCTCTCAAAATTAAAAATTGTATTCGAAGGAACTTTTATGATAAATTGTTAAACGAATGTGCGTTTAATGCGTACTCGAATGGATGGCGTTCTTCACAAACAAAGAAATATTTCTTCAGCGTATTTATGTGTAAGACGACTTAAATAGACTCTATATGAAAACGGATGCACGGCCTTATATTAAACAGAGGTCTCAGTCCAGTGTTCATTCTTGAATTTGTTCACGGGCCTTGGCTTGTGCGTATGTACTATATTTACAATAAATCACGCGGCGAAGACCACTTCTTTACTCGCTAGCCGCATACCAGTGCGGTTAGATTTTTCTGCAGTTTTCTTTTTCAAATGTAGTGTTCATTTTTTTATTATAATTATTATACATGTAGTGTCTTTCATTCAAGAAACTCTAGAAAAACATTTGAGTTCTTGTCAAAACGTCTGGTTTTGCTATTGTATGGATCTCTGTTTTCTACACAAAACAACGTATTTGTGGTCGATGAGGAGTCCCGGGGGTTGGAAATTGTCTCTTTTTGCGTGCCCGGGGGTGGGGAATAGACCGCCTAGTGTGAACAAAATTGCAAATCCCCGGGGGTGTGCCCGGGGGGGATGGTAACAGGTCGAATTGAACCATGCATAATGAAGATCAGCTGTGATAGTAGAGTGTTAGCAAAAACCCAGGGAACCATCCTTATGAGGATACACGGTCAGGCATTGTTAACTTGTCGTTCCAAGAGGGAGAAGTGGGCAGAGAAAGCCGTGGGCGCTTTCCATTCAACCAAAAATTCCGGAAAATTTCGGTTTCCAGTACCTCTCTGCCGTAAATTCTGAAATTCCTGCCCGAAACTGAACGGAACGGTTCGGTCCACCCGGGCTGGCATAACCAACCGGAAACCTTCCGGATTTACTGTTCCATTTGGCACGCCAAATTTTCGAAATGTCAAACGGGGATTTTTTGTCGAATGGAAAGCGCCCCGGATGAATCACACAGCTCGGGCATTATTTTTCTCCCACGGTTTTTTGGGGCTACATTTTTGCACAGGAAAACCACGTGCACCTTGAAGGACGACCTATACAATGCTTATTGGATCGAAGATAAACATATGTCATGCCTTTTGTATAAAATTGCACTTCAAATTTTTAATCCTGATTACTTTCCAGACCTGGGTTCAAGTTCTGCGCGGTACTTTTGATTAACACCCGTCCCAGGACCTTCTCCGCGTTCAAAATGGCAGCGGTGTCCCTTGTAACTGGTGTCTCAATGTTGGGGAATTCATTCAAATTCATTCAAATTTATTCACACCCAGCACATACTTTGCCCTATACAACGGGGATTACTTGGGATGTTTTGCGTCCACAACACAGCTGTCACTGTAACCGTTTGGTGATAGTGTTCGTCTTCATTTCCTGTGTAACTGTAGTTTGGATGCCGGAGCGGATTTCAAGTTGTTCTCTGTTGTTGCTGCATTTTCTCAACGCGTGGCTGTTCTAGAGTATGAAGAATATTTTTGCAATAAAATTGATAAATTAAATTCTCTCTCATTCTCCTTCCGATTTTTAGCTGATATTAATTGCATCTTCCTTTGCGCAGCATTTTAACAGCGAATTTGGGAAAATCCTTATCTCAAAGTTGGATTTCAGAGAGCTGGATTTAAACTGCAAAGGGCCAAGGTAAGCCAATGTTAACCACGTGGTTTGTTGAAAACGAAAATATTTGGTTTTCAAACCAATCATAGAAAGCGTAGTATTTTAAGTAAGAGATAAAAACCGAGAACGCAGGTGTTAAGCCATATACATCCCATGGGCTTGGTTCCAAATTACACTACCCCTAAAAATTGATAGGTTAATGTTGTCTGCGAACAACTCGTACGGTGACGTCCTCCTTTTGAATTATTTTAGTCAGCCGAATAGTAGCAATTTGTTTGTGGTAGTGTTCTAATTTTAAACGCATTTTTCCCCTCAAATTTGAGCGGTCTTGTTAGCATTGATAAAAATGGCAAGTGTAGTCCAGTTGGTCTAAGAAAGACTGTCTGTAGAAACCCTTCAAATGAGGGATTTGTAAAGAAAAATCCCCCTTTCAGGTATTTATCTGTATAAACTTTGCATTCGCAAATTCAATTCATTAGCCCCACTCTTCCCTGCTACTTTATGAAGCCCTCCTCAGAACTTTGTGACAGATAGATATTAATAAAGGATGCTGAATAAGAAAAGAAGAAAAAGTGTGAATCATGAAATAATTCTAGATAGCAACACCATATTTATGCAATACATAAACATTTTTGCAGCGCCTGTTTCTCCGCTATGTTGACGAAGCAAAGAGAACCATTTCGCTTGAAGAACTTATGCTCGGACTAACAGCTGGAGGATTAACAGCTGAACAGAAAGAACAGACATTAAAAGTACTCGGCAAGACGACTGCTTTGGACTTCTTGGATTTTTTGACTTATATTCCTCTTTTCATTCACATCCATGATGATATTCTACAAGATACGCTTGGAGCTGTTGTTTACAGAGAGATGTTGACTGTTTAGAGACCGTCTTCGGTGAATCTTCAAAAGAACTTATCAGTTACCATCCAACAGAGGGCACCAGCTGTAAATATCGAAGGCGAGGGGTCTCCGAATGAGGTCACGTGTTCGGCGCCAAACTCATTTGGAGGAGAGTAAAGGTTCGCAAAGATTAAAGAAGTCTTGTAATTTGAACACTGAAGTTAAGTAAGTTAAGCGGTTCCCAAACATGTAGAAAAATGCTTTCCAAACTTACGAAAGACATTGGATTTACGAAAATGATGTTACTGAATTAGAGAAAACAGACACAAAGAACACCACCTTCCTGTCTTCGTCCTCAGTCGTGCCAATAATACAACAACCTGAGAATTTTAGTCCAGTTTGAGTCCAAAATAACCTGTGTGCAGAAGTCTCCTATTTCTTCTTGCGTCAGTAGAAGGACGCAGGAAATAGAAAAGGTTTGCAAGCGCAAAGCTAGGTACAAAGAGCACCGTTTGACCTCAGGGGCCACGTTCACTCCAGATAACGCATTTGAAATCAAAATCCCCGTTTTTTAACTTCTGGACAAAACTCTGGAGCGTTTTTCACCTCCACTTTAGGGATTTCAAAATAATGCGTTGTCATTCCCGGTCTCTTTTCGGACATTTTCACTGTTCCAAACACATGCCTACCTAGCGCCATCAATGCAGTTAATCTATTTGCGCGATCTTTTGTAGGACTAGAGCCTAAAAAGGATGATCTTGCTCGAAATTTGAATATAATTGCAGAAATAATTTTAATCGTTTTAGTGTGGACGTTTGCAAGGATGCACAAAAAAATGTGCATTTTCAGTTGAAATCGGAGGGCAATAGCAAATTTACATAGGAAATTCCTAGCAGATAAGAAAGAGCTCGTTTAAATTGTGGCAGCAACCTCCACCCAGTTCAAGAGAAGGAATGTATTTGTAAGGAGGTAATGTAAATAACAGATCAAATAAATTATATTTTCACCGAGATTTGGAATGATTCGCTGTTGATGTTTTATTCTGCCAGTAACTCTTTCCATAAACGGGTTAATGTTGAAGATGTGAAGGGGACATGAAATGCTCCGCGCTAATCCCGTACCCAGGTCTCTCTTTAGGTACTGAAATGACCTGAACGCCTGGCAGTGGGAGATCTGGATACGAAATTAGCTCCTCGCACTACTTGTTATAAATAATGAAAAATCAGAATTAACTCCGTATCATAGTTATGAAAGAACCCATAAGCTATACGCGCTATAAAGGAAAATTTCTATGGTCTCAGTGGGATTCGAAGCCACAAGCCTGCTGCGCGGCGCAACATTTTCTGTACCTTTCATATCTGCATTGCCGCTAATAACTAAATGACCCACGACCTTTTCTTTGTTCAAAACTGCGGCAAAAGAAGACCCTAGCAAATAGCAGAAATATGTTGGAAAGTAAAAGTCAAATTAAATCATCAATGCGGAAGGCTAGCTATTGGCTACTGCCTACTGCTTTTAAAATCACGTGATCCACTGTTTGGCAGGGTCTCCTGTCGCTGCCATTTAGAATAGAGAGAAGGCCATTGGGGAGGAGGTTATCCATCCTGCCCTTTCCTCGGCCGAGCTTAGTCATCATCTCAGTGACTTCTAAAACAGCACAAAAACGGCATCTCATTGAATGTTGACCGCCGCAGGTTCTAAAAAGTAAACTCACCGTGTAGTAGAGTCTGGGCGACAATTCTGAACAGACTGTAGTTGCTTAACACATTCCTGGCCTGCCCGTAAGCTTAGGTGTTTGGTATTTCAAGCAACGTACGAAATGTACGAGAAGCGAGGGAAATGATCCGGCCTGAAGACTGGGAGGGTATTGCTGTCCTAGTTTCTTCAGCGGATTCTCTTTGATCGCCTCTCGTTCGGTTCCCGTGGATCAAACGTATCTCAGCTTGACAAACACCGGATTGACCTTTAGCTCCCTGTTATTTCACTGTAGAGACATGCCTGGCTGAACCAAAAACCCAAGATGTAGTTATCACACCCCAGTTACTGATAACAACTTAATTTAATTTGCGCATATTCTAATAATTGCACATAACATCATACGTGATCATGAAAATATAGAAATTAATGTTCCTGACCCACAACCTTAATATTTTTCAAAGCAAACAAATAAACAAATGTATTATGGGAAAAAGGGGGAAGGGAAGAAGTCCTCTAACGAAGCAAATTAGTTCACTTATTCAAGAATTGACCCCCTTCCCCCCCCCCCCACCCGAACCAAGATACTCAGTGAGGGGTAACAATCCATCCTCACTGTATGGGGGATGAGGAGCGAGAGATGTTAATGCCCTCTAGGGATGAAAAACATTCCAGGGTACTGAGTAAGAGGTGTTAATCCTCTCTAGGGATGATGAACCTTCCAGGGTACTGAAGAAGAGGAAATAATTATCCTCTCTAAGGGATGATAAGCGCTGAAGCTAAAGAAGTGTTAATCCTCTCTAGGGGCTGATAATCCCTTGGGGTAAAGAAGTGATAATCCTCTCTTGGGGGTTAAATGATTCCCGAAGGTAAAGAAGTGATAATCCTTTCCAGGGGCTGATAATCCCCGAAGGTAAAGAGGTACCTCATCCCCTCTAGGGGATGATAATCCCTGAGGGTAAAGAGGTGATTAATCCTCTCTAATAGGTGAAAATCCCCCAGGGCCAAGAGGTGATAATACTTTCTAAGGGATGATAATCCCGAAGGTGAGTCCATGGAGTACAGGGCCACTTAATCTCTTACCCGCGTTGTTGCGCATTTGGGGGGAGTGTGTGATTACGGAATTCTACTAAGCACAGTAAGGCTTGCTTGTGATTGGCTGAGCTATACCATGTGACAAAAACGGAGCACATACAGGAAGTCATGAGGAAGTTGCTGATGGTCGGAATTCCACTGGTTTATTGTCTCTTTAATTTGTGGAATGAATAAATTATCCATAAATTTATACATAACTTTACACAAAAAGGGACATAGTAAAATATAAACTGATAAAAATCCTCTGAATGTTATAAACCCTCCTTTCTTACAAATTAACTACCTTTATCATGACTAGTGACTAAACCTTGAGAAACGTACGCAACATGCAAGCAACAGCTAAATAATGCGCTTAAAATTACCAAAAAGGGGCTTATAAGCATGAAAAGTTAATTGAACCTCTTATTATGTACTCAAAAGAGCTACATTTTCGTTGTTCGATTCACCATTACTTTTTCTGTTCCCTACGATTGAAAAATAATTTTGATACTTAGGTTATGTCTGTCACAAAGATAAGTGGCCTTGAAGTGCTTTAGCAAACGATCATCTGTTAGTTAAATTTGTATAATTTTTCTTTCAATTGTCTTTTACCTTTTCAATTACTACATTTTGCCTGAACAGCACTTAAATGTTGACACTTTCAAGAAAACGGCAAAACTGTTTTCTAATGTAATTGTCTGTCATAACTTTATGACACTACACGGCATGTCACAATAGAATATCTACAAGTTTTTTAGACCAACCGCACCAAATAAATAACCTAAGCTATTCCTTTGTGCTCAAAGTTTCAGCTTTTACTCTTCCCGGCTGTAATAGTTGACAATGCCATGTGTCCAGTGACCGGAACCTTCACCCAGAAATTGAAACCGTCAGCGTTCACTTCTCACTCCTGAAGTTTGATCCTGTCCCACACAAACATCCAAATAAGACATAGACTTCAATTACCACTATATACGAGTGTTACAATTGCAAGAAAAAAAGACAAGAGGACAGAAACATAAACAAGGAAAGAGAGAAAACCAGAAACAAGGACAAAAATGTAGCACACACGTACGCTAATTGTCCGAAAAACGCGCTTCTAATTGAATTCGTATAACTTGATTTCTGGGAGGAAAAAGGGCGCATGTTGCACTTTGAATCGGCCTCATTACAGGATTGCTTAACTGGTCCACTACAAACCGTTTAGAACTCAATGTAGAACGAGTTCGTTACCAATAACACAACGAAAATTAGAAAGTAAAAAGAGACTGAGTAAGAGATCTATTCTAAGAGCCGTCAAGAAAATAAGGAACAAGGAACACTCCGGAACATGGAAAACTGAAGTTAAAAATTCCTAGCAGAGAAATAAGGAATTAGCACAGAAATTAACAATCCGGGATATACATAATGGCTCTTGATGAAGGATTAAACTATTACTACTCACTACTAATATAAAATTACTTCCATTTATTTTTCAGTCAAAATGTATCATTTTCGTTTCCTTTAATTTTTTTCTTTTCCAATTTGTCCTGGCGATCGCCCCCGGGGGTACAATAATTCTTTCACTCCCAATGCCAAACCTAGAGTCAGTCCGTGGCTGAATTTCTGAAGGGTCACCATTCCAATTTGAGAGCTATTGAGCCGTCTCTTTTCACACTGTCGTTTTCTTTATGTCTAAGTAGGGTTCTAACTTAGGTGTCGAATAGGCCCTTCTGTGAAGAACCATAGTTTTCTTGTTTCTTTATCAATTTTCTGGGAGTTTATAAAATATAAACTGACCTTCTGCTTTTTTGTTGTCTTTATTCTTTCCCGGCAAATGCACCTGGATAACTTTGAAATCCAACATTGAGTGCTCTAGGCCAACAGCAATGAGACCCTTCTCAGGACAACTTGCCAAATGGTCTACACAGCGCTCCATGTCCATTACACTCAAGAGGTCACCAGTCCTGACGTTAAAAATCTGAAGACGGCTAAAACTCGAGATGTCATTGGTAAGGACAACACATTCCTCGTCACTGATAAACGCACAACCGCAAATCGACTTGCTTTTGCAGAGCATCTGCAGAGGGTCTCCGGAAACCGCATCAAGAACGTACACGCTCTGCTCTAGAAAATCGTATGCTACTCCAATGAGAACAAACTGGTCCGAAGGAGAAAACATCCACAATGCAAAAAACAAACAGGGCTCAGGCGGACATTTTTCCCAGAGTACGGTTTGGCCTTGCCACAACCGAACTGACTGTGAAAAGGAATCAAAAGTAATCCACTGGCCTTTAGTGTTACATGTAATAAATTCTCCACCAAGTTTGATGGTTGATACTTTGCATTCATCTGTAGTATCCAAAAAAAACACTTCTTTGCCGCAGATCTTTGCACACACCACACGTTCGTCGGAAATGGAGATCACCTTTGTGATTCCCCTTACATCAGTCCAACTTCGGACGCACTCAGAAAACTCAAAATCCCACAGCTCAAGACTGCCGCTACTTGTTATCAATAGAACACCTGCTCTAACAGCTAAGGGACAACACTTACAGCTAACTTCACTGCCACTGTTTTTCTCTGCCTTGAGCTCCCCACTTAAAACATCCCAAGCTGCAATGTGTGTTCTTTCAGACTCAGTACTGACAACATAAAGAGTCTCGCCATTTAAAGAGAACGCCATTTGCCATATAATAGACTTTGCATTTTCCGTGTCCTTTGCTAACGTATCACGATGCACCATCTCTATAACATTTTTCATCAGGAATTTCCAGTAAAACAGACTGATCACTTAACACAAACGCAAGTTTAATTTCGCTGAAGTCATCACAAACCTTCCTAAAATAACCGAGTGGATCTCCTAATAAAAAACCACTCTCGCTACGTGATTCAAATTTCCAAGCCTCGTAGGAGACACTGTCGGAAGAAACGTCAAGCGAAAAGTGTTCATGATTCTTCTCATTGATATTTAAACAAAAACAGAGGCTTTCATCATGGTGACAAACATGGCAGCAGAAAAGGAACCGTTGATCTGGGGAGAACTTTATTACCCCGCACGCCTTCCAGGCGACCGTTTCTGTTAGCGTTCTTAAACCATTCATCGCATCAACCAAACAAACAGAGCCCGAAGAATGAGAAATTGCCAGCAGCCTTCCATCTTGAGACCACGCAAAAGATAAAACGTCTTTATCTCGGGTGACACGAGTTATCTCTCTGCCATTCTTCAGATTCCACATGATAAGGCATTTAGCATCATCAGGACAGTCAGTCAGCATCTTGTCGCCGGAAATTGAACAAACAGAAAAACTGCAGTTGCTTTCGGGAAAAAGACGATTCAGTTCACCGTCCAAGAGATAGGCCTGGCTGAGGATCCCAGGTAAGATGAAATCTTTAGAAGGATGAAAAATGACTGAGCGAAAAAATGATCTGGCACACTTACAATCGAAACTAAAAAGTGATTGGTAAGAGTATGGCACTCTATATGCGTTCAAACCAGAGTAATGCTTCTTTTTGATGACAGGACGTTTCCACATAAGCTTGCCAGTATCAAGTGACCACAGCTGAATGGTTCCGTCACGACATTCGCACACCATGTAATCAGACTGAGGAGAAACATCAAAACAAGCCACCTCAGAGGAACAATAAAACCGGGTCTGAACAGCTCCGCGTAGATCGCCCTTGTTTAAATACTCCATGTATGGTATACCAGAATACTTAGTATCCAGTAGGTTGGATGCCTCAGGAGACAGCTCATGTACCCCTTCATTTAACAGTGCTTGAAAGATGATATGAGGAAATTCCTCTAATTCGTGACTATGCTTCCTCAAAAAAAGCAAGAAACTTTCAAGGGTATTCTGTCTTTCTAGACATAACACTTTCATGTGCTCTTGCTTCTTAAAAAGTTTCTTGACACAAAATATATCTTCAGAGGCTATTGAAGTGTTCACACACAGCTTTGCATAAACAAGCTCAATGTCTAGCACATACTTATTTACAAGTTCTGCAAGGCTGCACGATCTCGTATCCTCATCCAACTGTAACAAGTGTTGAACACCGTGTTGCAAGGCGTACATTGTAGTGTCACTGAATCGCTCTGAACTTTCCACACCATTTCTTTTCACATCCTCAAATTCATCAACGCAGAGCCTAGAGAGGATCAGCTGGCCTTCGTTTACATCCACACTGAAATCATGCTGGCCATAGCAGGAATTGTCTGTCAACCAATCCTTGACTGACTTGTGAATAAAGTGAACGCAGTCATCTTGAATAGGCAGAAGTGATGAGAGACAAGCAATGGCTTTCTTCACTTTTCGCCGAACAGTTGACGACAATCCCCCCGAAAACAACAGTTCAGAAACAAAACCGAGAGGCAGTGGCTGTCTTGCAGCCGCCAACGCACTCAGGAAACTGAAAAATTGCTCTTCGGTAATCTTCAGTTCCTTAAAAAGTTCAGTTTCCAATCGTTTGAAATATGATTGGTATACAGACGAAATACCAGAGGGTAAAGTGTTGTCGATTTGTTCCAATGTAAGAATCGACAAGTTCTTCTTTATGAAATCGACCAAAAACGGAGCACACAAAATGACTCCTTCTGACTTCTCAACAAGTACTTTCAAGATCAGTTCTTGATTTTCAAGTTTTAACATATGGTTTAGGTGCTCTTTAAAGTAAAGGCGAATGTCCTGCTAGGGACTGGTGATGATGCCTCACTGAACGGACACGATTTCTGAGGCTCCATTGAAGGTTGAGCTAAATAGCTCATAAAACGTTGAATCCGCTTGAATTGTGTTCCGAATAACATCTATGTTCACTAATCTCTAGCAAGCTATGGGAAAGACGCCAAAGAAGAGCCCAAAGAAACGAAGCGACAACGCAAAACGTGCCAGGCCAAGCTCGACCGAAGAAGAACAATATGGCGGCAACGAAGACGTGTTGTACCTTGAGCTTTTTGACTTAATTAGAACATTGCAGGCAAAGGATAAAACCAAAGAAGAACAATTAAAAGGGCTCCAAGAACAACTCGACCAGGCTCGTGATGAGATTAAATCGCTAAAATCCAAAGTAGAGGAATTAAAGGAATCGCTCGAATTCACGCAGAAGCAGCAAGATGAGGCGAATGACAAAATAGAGAGATGTGAATACGACCAGGACAGGCAAGAAGATGAATTAATCAGGCAAAGCATTTACAGTAGGCGCTGGAACCTTATTTTTTACGGTATTCCGGAAACAGATGATGAAAGCTGCTCAGACCTAATTAAACACACCATGGTATCCAAGCTTAAGATGGACCAGAGGAAAGTAAACACGACCATGTTTTGTGGAGCCCACCGCCTCGGGAGGAGAAAGAGAGCAAGCAACAACAACAAACCGAGGCCGATTATAGTCAGGTTCACATGCCGCGCTGACAGAGAGTCCACATGGCGTCAACGCTATAACCTTAAAGGGTCTTCAACCAGAATGGCGGAGGACTTACCGCAAAATGTTCGCGAGATCAGGAGAGACGTCCTCGTGCCGGCCCTTAAAAATGCCAAAAAATGCGAGGGAACCAAGGCGACAATAATCGGCGATCGCTTACTAGTGAACGGTAAGCGATATTCTTTCGACAAGATTCCAAGGAAATGGCAAAATGTCTCTCAGGCTCCCGATGATGAAATGCACAACGCAACTCATGATGAAGAACCTGAGCAAGCTCAAACAAGCCAAGTAAATGACTAATAGGTAGAGCAAAATAGTTTTAATTCATCTAATTTTGTTTTCTTGTGGAATATTACAAGCTTAGATAAAATTTCAAGTTTTAATTGAAGCCACTAACTCAAAATTGTGATCTCTGACAACAGCACTTGATAAAGTTGATGCATATGCTAGCCAGTCAAAAACGCCAAACCTCGTTATCGCGGTGCGTTTTAAGGCCAATATTTGAGCCTCTTTTAGGTTATCTGTGTGTATTTTTGTTACATGTTTTTGGTAATTTTCCGTATGTTGTTCGTTTTGGTTTGCCCAAAATGCTATCAAGCTCAATATTATTCTTAGTATGTTTACATTACACTACAAATTATGCTAGTTTTGTATATCGCACGTCTAATGAAGCTTTCAAAGTCTCAGCCAATCGCATTCTCCTGAGCGTTACATTTTTGTTTTTCACGTACATAAATAATGAATCTGCACGAGAATATAAATGTTAAGTGCGAATCGTTAAATGTGAGAGGTCTTAATAAGTCGATAAAAAGACGCTCCATCTTCCGATGGGTGCACAACCAAAATAACCATTTCACATTCCTGCAGGAAACGTATAGTTCCAAAGAATGTGCCAACATATGGGAAGCTGAATGGGGCGGGAGAATTTTCTTTAGCCATGGCTCAACTCACAGCAAAGGTGTCATGACACTTATAAACCCGAAATTAGACTTCAAATTAGAAAAAATGATTTCCGACAAAAACGGTAGATACATCATTTTAGACGTAATCGTTGACGAAACCCATTTAATACTTGTGAATATTTACGCCCCAAACGATCTTAATCAACAACTCGTTTTTTTTAAAGACCTGCATGATCGTCTACAGGAATTTGCACAGGAGAACATTATAATAGCCGGGGATTTTAATTACGCTTTGGCTGACAAAGACAAGAAAGGTGGAAACCCAGTGTCAAAGAAAACTCCGGTAATTAAGGAAATTGAACGAATCATGCATGTCTACAACTTAACTGATATCTGGCGCAACTTAAACCCAAATACGGAATGTTTTACTTGGAGAAACAAAGCGCTTAAAATCCAATGCCGACTTGACTACTTTCTCATTTCTAACGACCTCAACAGCCTAGTAACATCCTGTACAATCTTGAATTCTCCAGAAACCGATCACTCTGCAATCACACTACATCTCAAATCAGAAGATCTAAAGCAAGATAGAGGCCCGGGCTTCTGGAAATTTAATAACTCATTACTACAAGACTCCGAGTACGTTACCATTCTTCAAGAAAATATAAAGGATTATAAAGAAAAATACTCTGCTATTGAAGATTTAGGGCTAAAATGGGACCTAATTAAAATGGAAATCCGGGGTTTTACAATTAAATATTCCAAGATGAAAGCAAAGAAACGCGAAAATGAAGAAATGGCGCTAAAAATGAAAGCAGAAAAGCTGTTGTTAGAATCCGGAAAGAATCCGAAGGACAAACGAATACTAAATGAGCTTTACGCGACTAATTTACGTCTACAGAACATAATGCATCATAAGACAAAAGGCGCTATTCTCAGAAGTAAAGCACGATGGCATGAACATGGTGAACGTAACACCAGATATTTCTTTAACCTTGAAAAGCGAAACCACTGTAGGAAAACGGTGACAAAATTGAAACTTGGTGAAAATAAGTACACAAAAAATCAGTTTGAGATTTTACAAGAAGAGAAACGTTTTTACGAATCACTTTACAAATCCCAAAACATAGACAACAGCATCTTCCTCGCTTCCAAGTTTTTCAATCCCGAGAACGTATCACCATTATCGCAAGAAGAAAAAGAGTCGTGTGAAGGCCTCCTCTCAGAAAACGAGTGTTTCAACGCTATTAAAGAGTTTAAGAATAATAAATCTCCTGGCACTGATGGATTTACAGCGGAGTTTTATAAGTTCTTTTGGCCAGAACTAAAAACCGAAATGACTTCTAGTTTCAATTACGCTTTCCAGAATGGATCACTGTCAATAAGTCAGCGACGCGGAATTATCTCTCTCATTCCTAAAAAAAATAAAGATAAAACGCTCCTAGAAAATCTTAGACCAATTTCACTCCTCAACGTGGATTATAAAATTTTGACTAAAGCAATTGCGAAGAGACTAGAAAAAGTACTACCTAGCATTATCAACCCTGACCAAACCGGATACGTCAAGGGTCGTTACATCGGTGAAAATATAAGGCTAATTCAAGACCTCATGTTTTACACAAAAATGTTGGATAAACCAGGCGTCGCAATATTTTTGGACTTCCGAAAAGCTTTCGATGCAATTGAATGGAATTACATCAACGCTGCTCTAAAACTTTTCAATTTTGGACCGGACCTATTAAATTGGTTCACCGTATTATATAATCAAGTGTCCAGTTGTGTCCTAAACAATGGTCATGCATCTGAATTCTTCCTCCTGCAACGAGGAGTAAGACAAGGTTGTCCGTTATCTGGTCTTTTATTCGTAATCGGAATTGAATTATTTGCCAGAGCGTTAAAAAATGACCACACAATCAACGGCATCGAAGTAGAACAAAAGGAAATTAAAGTTACGCAATACGCTGATGATACCACAGTCTTCGTGCGTGACCGTGAGTCGGTAACGCAGCTTCTAAAACTCTTAGAAGAATTCAAAATGAATTGTGGACTGGAAATTAATACCACCAAAACAGAGGCGTTGTGGCTAGGTTCCTGGCGAAACAACAAGGAAACTCCTTATAATTTCAAATGGCCGAGGGAGCCTGTGCACGCCCTTGGTGTGCACTTCTCTTACGACGAACAACAGGCGAATAAGTTAAACTTCGAGGAAAAGGCTCGCAACTTAGAAACAATACTTAATGCCTGGAGAAGAAGAAACCTTACTTTGATCGGTAGAATAAAAATCGTGAAAACCCTGGGAGTAGCTAAACTCATATATGGTACATCCGTTTTATCCATTCCAGAGCATTTTGCAGAGAGAGTCAACAAGCTTATCTTTAACTTCATATGGGAAGGTAAAACCGCAAAAATTAAAAAGAAGACGATCATTGCTGAAAAGAATCATGGTGGATTAAAGATGTTAGACTTCGAAATAATGGAGAAAGCTCTGAAAATCGCTTGGATTAAAAGAATACATGAACAAAGCGATGCTTCCTGGAAAACAATTCCCGAACAAGCAACAAGTCATTATGGTGGTCTTTCGTTTTTAACAAAGTGCCGTTACGACACTAAGCTACTCGACCTACGAAAACTCCCTGCTTTCTATCATTCCGTACTAAAGTATTGGCAAGAATATAAACATTTAACCTCCTTTGAGGAAAAGAACCCGGAAAATGAGATCATTTGGAACAACTCTAGTATCCTGGTTGACCAAAAGCCGATTTTTTATAGCGCCTGGTTTAAAAAGGAAATTATACATGTCAAGGACCTGTTAAATGAAAATCGAGATTTCCTCTCTCTAGCTGACTTTAAACAAAAATTCAAGGTCAACAACCCATTCACTATGTATTACGGTCTCATCAGAGCTATCCCGATCAGTTGGAAAATGTCAATTCGAAATTCATCTCGCAGTACCCAGAGCTCCCCTTCTGAAACCACACTATCAACAACAGTCATCTCCACTCGAGGGGCGTATAATGCTATTCTTGCTAGACGTTCCGCGACACCAACAAATGAAACTAAAATTTTGAAATACGGGTTTAATACAGAAAATATTCACAACATTTATTTACTCCCTTTCCGGGTTACCACAGAGGCAAAGCTAATTGCTTTCCAGTTCAAAATAATACATAATATTCTGCCTACTCGTGTCAGCCTACTCCGTGCTGGCCTAGTAGACGACGACATTTGCCCTATTTGCAATTCCGAGAGGCAATCACTTGTTCATATGTTCTATAGTTGCAGGGAATCGTCAATCTTTTGGGAACAGTTTACTCAATGGTGGAGCGAAAAATTTCTCGAAAAAATAACTTTATCAGAAGGTACGATTTTATTTGGGTGGCACCAAAACACCAGCAACGAGCGAGAGCTCAATTACATTCTTCTTATTGCAAAATACCATATTTTTGCAACTTGTATCTGCGAGGACAAGCTGAGCTTTGATCGCTTTCTTTTAAGACTGAAATCGAAATTAGAAGTTTTACGTAAAGTAGCCATAGCAAACAAAACGCTTCATAAATACAATGCTACTTGGGCACCTATACTGTAGGTTATTATTATTATTATTATTATTTTTTTTTTTTCCCTTCTTCTGTTTTACTTACATTTTTTATTGCTTGTTAATGTCAACCCTTAATTTATTTAACTGTGTTGTAGTTTATCTGTAGTGTATTTATATATACACACAGTATATATTTTGTATGTAGTGTAGGTATTGTTAGTGTTATTTGTTTGTTTTTTTTTTTTTTTTACTGTTTGTAACGTAAGTTTCTGCAAATAAATAACAAAAAAAAAAAAAAAAAGGCGAATGTCCTCCAAGTTCTCGTTATATTGCAGCTCCAGCAGCAGGGGTTGCAGATCTTTTAGGCTGTCTGAAATGTTCACTTCTGGTCGTGTGGTCACGAGGAATCGAATCCAAACTGGAAGTTTGTTAAAATACTTGCCAATCACATCGAGTAGCTCATTCCGTCCTCGGTATTCACTTTCATCCAAGGCATCAATTATCACCTTATTTTGCTCAGTGGTTCTTCAAGAAAGAATTCAAACAGCTCCCCCACTTCCAAGTCATTAATCCCTATGCCCAAATTTCTAGACAGTTGTTCCACAAGAGCACTCCTGTATTCTGCCAGACAACTCGACAGGTGACAGGATAAGGATTGCAGCATCACCTTGGGGTTCCTGTGGCGCGCCTTGTCATGATGACAAAAGTGGCTGCCCGACAGTCTTCCTTTTTCTTGCATCCTCTTGCACATCACAGCTGCGATAACAGATTTTCCCATTCCAGCATTTCCACTGATAACCATCACACGATTTGAAGAGCTTCTGTCATCCAACCAGCTCTCCACTTTTGCAAAGATCGAGTTTCGGGTTCCTTCCAAATATTTTTCTGCATAATATTTGACATCGTTCTGGGTATCAACCTTTGCAAGCTTCTTTAAGATTTCATCCTCTTGGTTATTTTCACTCCTAACTTTTGATTCTTCAAACGACTGCTTCAGTTGGTGCAACGTTTCGAGATGTTCTTGTTGGGTTTGACGCACTTCTGTGACAACTTGGTGTGTTTTCTCCTCGATCTGGTGTACTTCTTCCAGCTTCGACTTGGATTCTTTTAGCGTTTCAATATTTTCTTGCTGGGCCTGGCGTACTTCTGTGACAACTTGGTGCGTTTTCTCTTCGATCTGGTGTACTTCTTCCAGTTTTGACTTGTTTTCTTTTAACGTTTCGAGATGTTCTTGCTGGGATTGGTGCACTTCTGTGACAACTTGGTGCGTTTTCTTCTCGATCTGATGTACTTCTTCCAGTTTTGTCTTGTTTTCCTTTAACTGTGACTTGATATCCTCTTCACTCTCAACCCAGCCACGTAACACGTCAAGATAATCTTCCTCTCCACAGCGCTCTGCCTTCACTCTATCAATTTCCCCCTGATCATACCCAAGAGCCACAAGAACAGCACTGATTTCCTGCCACAGAGCAGTGAAAATTGGTGTATCAACACCAGTGGTAGTCACATGACCAAACAAAGCATTTCTAAAAAATTTAACACGTGCAAGGTTAGCCTCAAGAGAGGTGTCACTAGGGGGTGGCTTAGAATGCCACCCTGTGGGGGGAGGGGATAGTCCACAAATGTTAGTCAGGAGGAGAAAAAGAAGAGTGATGTCAAAAGTCTTGGAGTCTGGGGCTGCTCCGCCAGGTGGGAACAGTTTGTCCCACTGATGGCGATTCAGAATTTTTCGACGCAAAA
This sequence comes from Siderastrea siderea, assembly GCA_964030785.1. Classification (NCBI taxonomy): domain Eukaryota; kingdom Metazoa; phylum Cnidaria; class Anthozoa; order Scleractinia; family Rhizangiidae; genus Siderastrea; species Siderastrea siderea. The sequence continues at coordinate 43,882,257 of OZ034968.1, forward strand.
GGTTGTTAAGAGTTGAGTAACAAGCATTGAGATTTGCCGCCAAGTTTGCAGGAGGATGATAACCATCAAAAACATTCCTCAAAACTGTTGTTCCACCATCAATGAGAAGCCTGCTCAGCTTAGCTCCATTTGTTTTCTTTTCAGAGCTGGTCAGGGGTGATGCTGCTGCAGCTGCCATCCTAATTCACACAGGTAAGTCCTCCAACTGTAGAAAAAGAACATTAATAGAAAACGTATTGATTGATGATTGACGTAATTACCATTGGTTAATTTTTGTTAAATATGTTCCAATAGCATCGCAGTAGCATGTATTACAATAAACAGATCGCTGACTGACTTACTACCTGATCACTGAGAAAATGACTGGTTGACTGAATGACAGACTGACTGATTGCCTGGCTGAGGATATAACTACTCAGACTGGCTGCCTGAATGACTTACAGATTGTATGGCTAACTTATTGACTGACTGTCTGATTGACTCTGTAACTGACTGACTGGTGCTGAAGACTGGGATGAAATCATCCCGGGGGAACACATTTTTGCTCCAAATCATGTAAACACTCACGGGTAAATGACCAGACACCGAGAGGAAAGTCATCCCAGGATGAGATGAAAGTCATTGGTTGAAACTCATCCCGGGATGAAATAACTCATGTAAACGGGGCCTAAGAGACTGAAAGAGTAGCTGGTCGACTTACTGGGCGCAGCCTGCCTTACTAGCTGGTTGATTGAATGGGTATCACTACATGTTAGTGACTGCACTCAAGGTCTCCAAAAAATATGGCTTCCAAATAGTACTGGCAAAAAAGACATACCTTTTGAAACCATGCTACCAGTTAATTTATTCATAAAAATGTGTTAATAATGATGAAAATAATTATTATACTATTATAAAACACTGAGAGTTTAACTCCAGCTGCTTAGACACCTTACCACTAATCCTAGCTTGATCTATCCAGTTTTCAGGGATCCTTTCATTTTGGACCAAAATCAAACAATGACCACTCTAAGAAGATAAATAGCACAAAAATGGCCTCAGACTTCTGACAGCCTAATATTAGCAGGCTGTTATGCAGAAAGCTTTCTAAGGGGTTTCAATTGCTAACTCTGACAAAATTTGATCAGTTAAATTTGGGATGCTCTTTCCTCACAAAAAAAAAACTTTACATCTGCGGTTTAAAATGTTTCTTGATTATCAGTTACATTTCATTTAAAAAATCATGACATATCAATTAGTCTCTTTTTTTACTTGGTTTAGATGCCCTCAAATAAATTTAATTACATTATTCTGTTTTAAATTTTTTTTGAGGCCCATGCCCATCATCTGAGTTTTCATTCCATGTGTGTCACACATGTAGGTCCATATGCAATAATGAGATTTGTTTTGGTTAGGGCCCAGGGGGGGGGGGGGGGGGTACTCCACATTTCAAGTACCAGGGATGATTGAAGGTTTTGTTTGGGTTTGAAATTTTCGATTCCAGGATTTTTTGGGGTAGGAAAATTTGCAAGTATTTTTTTGGGTGGCTTGATTTAAGTAGGGATTTTTTTGGGTATTCAAAACAATCTGAAGATTCCTGGTAGTGCCCCTGTATCCTGGCCGCGAAGTTCTACGAATAAAGAACAACCAAACTTGTTTTGCGGTTGTTTTTTAATTATTGTTTTAACAATGGTGTCGCATTACATGACCGTACGTCTGTTTCACAAGACTGGTTATACAGTTTCTAATGTTTTTTTTTTGTGTTATATCATTTAATCCCTTCTGGAACTTTTTAAGGATATGGTGGCCCCTAATAGGAAGGTATTTTTCCTATTTGTGCCCACATGGAATTTGTTACTTGTACCTAGGGCTGTTAAAATCCAAAAAGAAAATGGGGGTTACCATGCATTTTTCAGAGATAATTAGGCCCAAATATGGTAAAAAGGTGCTGATTAAGCATTTTTAAAAAAATTAGCAAAAAACTTTTTAAAACAAAAGGTAGCCATTATTTGACTTAAGTAGGAAATTAAGATGTCTAAACTGATAGGCGCTTTGTAATGATCGAGTAACAGCAGATACAATTCTAAACATGCTGTGGAATTCTATATGCGAATTTCCTCTTCTTGGGGCCATTGTTTGATCTAGTAGATTGGAACGTTTTGTAAAATAACTTTTGACAGACGGTTTTTCCTCTGAAAAAAAGTATTTCACAATACCTTATAGTTGTCCTGCTTTTGATTGATTACATAAAAACTAGGGGTAACTGTGCATTTTTAAAAGTTAACTTCAATTTTTCCTAACTCACACACGACATGTTTTCCATCGGTAACGATTTTCTTGATGCTCTCCTCCCCGGTGGGGAATAAAATGTAAGTTGAAGTGATGCATGCTGGGAATCAAAGATAGTGGAGGGGACATGTGGTGAAAGGATGCAGCAAAGCAAAATCCTCATAATGTCGATTGATTAAATTATCTCTGCCAACTGTATGGGGATTTTGCAATTGCCTTATCAAAGAACATACTACAACAGAGTGCCGTTAGGCGATTTCATTGTTCAACAATGAACGTTGTGTAGCCGAGAATCTTGATTGTTGGGTACATGCTTGGAAGTTCTAGAAGGGCTTCTGCAAATTGTCAGTGGGGTCAGACGAAGGCTGTAGATAGGCTAGCTAGCCTAACAGCAGAGCTCCCATAAATAAGCTGGTGTTTGTTTCTCAAAAAACCCAAAAACTCTTCGGGCCCAAAAATTTTGCGGGACTATTTTTGGGCATGATGTTCTTTCGAAAGTGTTTGCACCGTGCCACAAAGTTTGGCAAATTTTTCCTGCAAATTGTCCCACAATAATCCAAACTTGAAAGTCATACTACTGTTAGCATTATTAATTTTTTTTGAGCTTCAAACTGTCTGCATGAAATATTTTCTTCTTCTTGCACCGTGTTTCTTTACAATATTGCAGTATCCTGTCATTTAACTGTCAAGGCTTGTCAAATCATCTCAGACTTGGCTGTTTGCTTGAATGAACTGGAAACGTTGCTTATCTACAGCAGCTAAATATAACTCACCCTAAACTATCGACAGCTATCGACATTTTTCCAGACCGACAGGAAGTAGGTTTTCTTTTAATATTTCATAGACTATCGGCCCGGTCAGTTACGAGAAGTTCAAGAAGTTGCTTCACAATTTGTTTACTCTTTTGACTCTTTCTAATCTCGCAAGAACAAATTACAAATTTTGGGGGGTTGAGTTTTGGTTCAGGGATGTTTTTGGGTTTTGATTTTCCCTCCATTTGATCATCCCCGACACTTGAAATCAGGAGTACCCCCAGGGGTTAGGGTGGAACTGGATAGAAGAGGATCTGAAGTGGCCCGCTGAAAGTCCACTTATTACTGTAGGACACCTGGGAAGCTCCCTTAATGTGGGCTCAATAATCAATAACTCCCCTTCAGTGGATTAATACTCTTAAAACTAAAAAATCATTAATAAAGAAATGTACCTGCTTGTGTTTCCACAGATATTATAATTGTTCTCACCAGAATTCCACTTCAATTACTGTGGCTCTATAAATATTGAAAAGATCTCTAAAATAAACATGTACCAGTATATCAACAGTACTTGCTGTACTTTAATTCTTTTACTTTGCAGTACCAATCTATGATGGACACCTCACTAAAAACAGTGACATGGTTCAACATTTTTGTTAATCAACAAATACTGAATGCTGAGCTTGGTATCATGTTGGTTGTTGTTAAATGAATAGAGTCTATTATTAAGCTATTCACTGACAAAAGGAGACTCCCAAGCAACTTTTTATTGGTGTCAATTAATCATTTAACATCTCACAGCTTGACTGTTGAGCATCAGATTGAAAGATGTTGAATTGTCTGCCATTTGATTATGCACCTATCAAATGGTTAAGCCCGAAAGGGTGGGTGGAGATGAGGGGCATTTGACTTTATATCAATTTTTATACAGGAACATGATCTAACTTAGCGTTAACTGCCAGTTTAAAATAATGAGCTCTGCTTGGGTTTGAAAAGGAGTTCTTTTTAAATGGTCCACTCCGGGGCTGGAAACATCATTCAAATTAAATTCATGACACTTCACTTTCAAACATTTGATTTTCATAAATTTGACAAGCAAATGCCAGACAGGTGGGGATGGAAAGATTGATCAAATACCCCTGGTCTTTGCTGCTTTCCCCCTCCTCCTCCCAGCATAACTGATAACACATACACTTGGTTCAGGTCTCACTAGCTTGTAAGGTTTAGCATGCATTTAACACTGTTTCACTGAATTAATAAGACATTCCACAATTTGTGTTGCCAGGTTAAGGCACATGCACGTCCTATAATAATCTAGAGTTTATAATTTACAAGCCTAGCGGTTCATAAGGTAGGTGTTAGATCAGTTGCACCTATGTATAAGTTTACGTCCAAAATCAATGTAGCTCAATTTAAGTAGAATACTTACGCCAAAAATTGAGAAATAAACATCGATCCTGTTATTGATTTTCACAGCGTCGCTCGCTGGAACAACTGAAAGCGGAAGTCAACTTGCTGTCGTTAACACAGAAACAAACAGTTCATAAGCTGTGGAGACCGGATATCATGTGCCTAACAAAAGAAAGAAAACAGCTTAAGGCTTATGAGCTTACTTTGTAGCCAAAGAGGAATCTGTTCAGCTCAGATGTGCAGTTCAATCTGTTCAAGAAACCAGCCACGAACTGCACGAAGTGAAGGAAGGGGGTGTAACTAAGACTGACCCACAATCCCAAGCGTCCCCAATGGTCAGACATCAATCACGCGATCCATGTCACGTGATTAGTCACGCGATGCATTACTGACTTCCGGGCTTGTCAAGCTTTTCAAGTTAGTTTTTAAAGTGCCAATGAGAGGAAAATTCGTAGGTTTATTTCGGCCAAATTCTGTCGCAGAATATCGCGTTGTGTCTATACTTACCCAGAAAAGTGAACAAGAAACCGTCCATCCTAATATTTTTAGCTCCAAAGTTGCGTAAAATGTGTCCGCCATTACTGAAAACGTGTTCCTGGGTGATTGCGCAATTTAATAGCTTGTGACGTCAAAGGCTCACTTCAGTCGCGTTTCCTTGTGTTTTGACTCAAGATGCCTACAGTCGACTGCGAAACCTCCGAAGAGTATTTCTGCGATTCAGAACAGTCTTTAGCTTTCGAAGCATCAGAGGATTCATTTCATTCGGCAAATGAAGATTTTGTCTTACCGTACGATGTAAGAACTGATGTCAGGAGATTCAGCTTATAAGCTTGTAAACAAATTGTTGAAAGTTGTTTTTCTCGCCTTATTGGGGGGAGTTCAAAATATGCGCGAAATAATGCTTATACACTTTTTTAAAAATAATTTTAATTTTTTTTTATTTCTTAAAACAATTTTTTGAAAAGCTAAACTAGTGAGCAGCACTGTGCGAACTTAAGTTGTAAAACTTGTTTATTCTAAAAAAATTGTTTTAAAAAACTAACTTCCAGCCCGTTATCCTCCCCAGTCCGCGCTCGGGTCGTTGATTTTTTCCCGTCTTTTCCCCCGGCTTGCCTGAAAAAACAGCCGAAGTTTTGCGAGGTCGCCACTTGAGCCCTCGCAAAACAGACATCTGAGTAACGAGCGCAGAAATTCCATACTGATGACGTGTCACTACCCAGATCTTGGTAGGCCTCTGATTGGTTGTGCCTCGAGAGAATTTTCTTTCAACCAATCAGAAGCACTACTAATATCTTGGTAGTGCACGTCATCAGTATGGAATTTCTGCGCTCATTACTAAGACGTCGTTTTGCGAGGGCTCAAGTGGCGACCTCGCAAAAACTTCGGCTGTTTTCTCAGGTTATTTCCCCACCAAAGAAGCCAGTTCACAGGTTAATCTTAACCTTGCGCTCGGTTTCTTCACAGAATTATGCAGGGGGCGTGTTGTTCATGGTTTATCTTTTTATCAGACGTTTGTTTTAATGTGGTGTATCATTCAATAGTGTTGCATTAACAAAATCAATTTTGTTTGGTTTCAGAGAGTGTAACGCGGATACCGTCTCCTCCTAAGCGAACCTTCAGCATGTTCCCAGTCAGAAAAGAGAGCCCCGAGGAGCCATCTAAACCGCGCAGGCGCCGTGCACGGACAGACGATAGTATTCGCAGTGAGTTGTTACGTCAGTAGATGGCAGAAGATAGAAGAAGAAAACTAGCAGCAGCCATGGAAAATCCGAAACGAGAAGTTCAAGTACAGAGCCCGGGGTATGACATACGCGGTGTACACAGCGAGTTAGGTGGGAGGATCTCGGTATCTGGATTTGTCGTTAACTGTCATTCTCCAAGTGATCATTTATTGCCGCTAGGCAATCAAAAGAACTAACTACTCTTGTTGACTTTGACATCTACCGAGTAAGAAACTAGGTTGCCTTGCGTGACATTTCGTAATCTTTAGTAAACTTGAGTAGTAATGAGATCAGTTGTGATAGTAAAGTGCTAGTAAAAACCCAGGGAACTACCATCCTTATGAGGCTACGCGGTCAGGCATGGTTAACTTGTCGCTCCAAGAGGGAGAAGTGGGCAGAGAAAGCCGGGGGCGCTTTCCATTCAACCAAAAATTCCGGAAAATTTCGGTTTCCAGTACCTCTCTGCCGTAAATTCTGAAAATTCCTGTCCGACACTGAACGGAACGGTTCGGTCCACCCGGGCTGGCATAACCAACCGGAAATCTTCCGGATTTACTGTCCCATTTGGCACGCAAAATTTTCGAAATTTCAAACCGGGATTTTTTGTCGAATGGAAAGCGCCCCGGATGAATCACACAGCTCGGGCATTATTTTTCTCCTACGGTTCTTTGGGGCTACATGTTTTGCACAGGAAAACCACGTGCATCTTGAAGGACGACCTATGCAATGCTTATTGGATCGAAGATAAACATATGTTACGCCTTTTGTATAAAATTGCACTTCAAAAATTTAATCCTGATTACTTTCCAGAGCTGGGTTCAAGTTCTGTGCTGTGCTTGATTAAAACCCTTCCCAGGACCTTCTCCGCGTTCAAAATGGCAGCAGTGTCCCTGGGTAACCAGTGTCTAAGTGTTGGGGAATTTAAATTCATTCAAATCCGTTCAAACCCAGCACATACTTTACCCTATACAACGAGGGATTACGTGGGACGTGTTTCGTGTGCATTCTGAATTAACCGTTTACGGTAAAGTAAATGTTTTTGCGTCCGCAAAACAACTAGCCATGTTCGTTCTTGTTTTCTAGGCAGTTTGGATGCCGGAGCGAATTTCAAGTTGTTCTCTGTTGTTGTTGCATTTTCCCAACGCGTGGCTACTCTAGAGTACGTGGAAAATGTTTGCAATAAACTTGATCAATTAAATTCTCTCTCATTCTCCCTAGGCACCCTAGGCACCGTGCAAGAGGTGATAATCCCCTCTAGGGCGGTGACAGTCCCCCTAGGCACCATGCAAGAGGTGATAATCTCCTCTAGGGGGTGACAGTCCCCCTAGGCACCGTGCAAGGTATGATAATCCTCTCTAGAGGATGATCGTACTAGAAATCGATAAATGTGCTGTGAGACTAATCCTTTGGAACACTCCAGTAACTAGAAATACACTGCTGTGATAGATGGTAGCATAATCATCAACTTCAAAATTAAGCACGGCAACAACAACGTTAACAATGTGTTTATATATCAATGAGAATCTCGCAAAGAACAATAAACCAGAAATAGGGAGGGAGGGAAGGGGATTTTCTTAGTAAGCGTAATTGAAAACATAAACTTTGGCTAACACTTGTTATACGGTAGAGCTTATATACGCTTTGGCTAACATTTGTTGTGCGGAAGAGCGTGTGATAACGGAATTCTACAAAGCACGTGAAGGCTTTTTTTGTGATTGGGTAAGCCATATCGTTCGACATAAATGGAGCACGTGCAGGAAGTTGCTGATGGCCGGAAGTGCACCGGTTTATTGTCTCTTTACAGAGATTACTGTCAGATTAACTTCAACGACCTATAAATTAGCTATAAATTTATATATAACTTGAAAAAAAAAGACAACAAATCCTGATGAAAGTACTTAAGACTGACAAAAATAATCCGAAGATTAAAAATTCTCCTTGAAAACAAAGTAGCCCCCATTTTCATGACCAGTGACTGAATCTTGAGAAACTTATGACACATGCAAGCAACTGTGTAATAAGCATAAAAAAGTTAATCGAGCCTCTTAAGCGCCCTTCACACGTCAAACTAAAAGTTGGGCAGCTCGTGTTGGCAAACTCAAATTGGTGTGCGTGAACGACACAACAACATGTTGGCAAACTGTTGGCGAGAATAGAGACAAGTTCTATTTGCCGCCAACAGTTTGCCAACATGTTGTTGTGTCGTTCACACACACCAACTTGAGTTTGCCAACACGAGTTGACCAACATTAGTTTGACGTGTGAAGGCCGCTTTACAATAAGCCAGAAAAGCTGAATTTTTGTTGTTCGAGTCACCGTTACTTATTCTGTTAGCTACAATGAAGTATGATTTTCGAAACTGATTTTGCTGTTTTCTAATCTAATCTAGTCTCTCATAATTTTATGACGTTAAACGCCATTTTACAATAGAATATTTACAAATTTTTAAACCGACGGCACAAGGTACTTATTTCAAATAAATAACCTAAGTTCTTTCTTTCTGCGGAACGTTTCAGCTTTTACTCTGCCGGGCTGTTATACTTGACAATGCCACGTTGTCCAGTGAACGGGACTTTACCCTGAAATTGAAACCGTCAGCGTTCACTTCTCACTCCTGAAGCTTGATCCTGTTCCACAAAAACAACCAAGTAAGACATAGACTTCAATTACCACTACATACGAGTGTTACAACATTGCAAAACAAACAAATCAGAAACAAACAGAAAAAGAATTAAAAACAAGAACGAGCATGTAGCCTATAGCAAACACGTTATGCTGATTGTCCGAAAGTTGCAGCGCTTTTTATTAAATTCCTATAGCTTGATTTCTAGGAGAAGCAACGCGATTTTTTGGCATTGTATCGGGCTAATTAAGGGATTGCTTAACTGGTCCGTTACAAGCCGTTTAAAAGTCAGGTAAACAGGTAAACATGATTTCCCCAGCTGGTAATAATTTTCGGTTGGGAAGATAGCTCGGGTTTTTATTTATCTGGGCAATTCAAGGTTACATGTACTCAGGGAGTCTTTCCAGCTTGGTAACTTTCACTGGTGAAAACAGAGACAATTTAAAGATTATTTTGTATTGGTCCGTCATTTTTTAATTTTACTGTTACAGGGACGTCTAGCTCTTTCATCAGCGTGTGTTTCACACGTAATATTTTTCCTTATGAACCAAACAAGAAGACGAAGAAACCATTTCCAAAGGATACGCTACAAACCTTAGTCAGCTACTTTCCTGAGAAATTAAAATATTCGATACACATAAAATAAAACGTGCTGTAAACCTCAGGTTTCGTAAAATTTAGTACTCGCACCATTGCTCGAGAAGAAGCCATCTTCAATCTTTTACACAAGGACGCCACATGCAAATTAGGTCAACTAGCTGATCACGCACTGCACGTGCAGTTTACCTGGGGAAACCAAACGATCCTTCAATCCACATAGGGCTGCTTGGGCCATTTACTATGATCGTGTCTAAAAGTACACACGAGTGACCACGAGTGACCACGAGTGACTACGAGTGTCCACGAGTGAGATTGCATCAAAATATTTTGACAGGGAGGGGGAATGCGGGGTACAAACTTCCCGCCACCCAAACCCTTTAATCTCGGTTCCCGCCACTTTTCTTAACTTTTTCTTCCCGCCCTTTTTCCGCCTCCCGTACACCTCCCTCCCTCTTTTCTACCCGGAGTCGCAAATTCTGTCCACCTCCCTCCCTACCCCCCTACCCATCGCGAAGGCTACCAGTGACCGAGAGCGAAAGAAAAAAAAGAAAGAAAGTGAAAATGACAAATATAAAAAAATTAACAAAAAAGGTTTTCTGTGAAAGTACGTGATTTAAGGAAATATTTTAACGAGAACTTTTCCACTAAAAACTTAGCCTGGAGAAAAAAGCACAGAATTGACAGGTAGTGAATGACAATTTCAACAATCTTTAATGCTTTATGATTCTTATATGTTAGATCCCAATTTCCCCTGTAATATGATATAATTCTTTTAATTGTTAAACGATTATAGTGGTTTACGCTATAAATTTCTCATATCAGCAAAATAATACAATCAAACCACTTTATTAACTACAACAGACTAGAAAGAGGAAATCAAAGTAATTATTTATTTTTATTTCTTTATTTCTTTATCTTTTTCACAGGCAATAACGTAGCTGTGAGTACGTCCAAATCGTTTGCAAGTCGCGCAAATCCCGCAGGACGCTAAACACATACTGGTAGAATGACAAATGTAAACAACTAGGCCGCCGATGAGATTATCCCGCCTATAGTTAACTGGAAACTAGCAAATTTATTAAAGTGAACTACTTTTAAGAGAATCTGGGACTCCAGGTAGAAAAGAGGGAGGGAGGTGTACGGGAGGCGGAAAAAAGAGCGGGAAGAAAAAGTTAAGAAAAGTGGCGGGAACCGAGATTAAAGGGTGCAGGTGGCGGGAAGTTTGTACCCCCATCCCCCCTCCCTGTCCGTCCCCTAGCCCCTCCTCCATTCAGTCAGAAATAGCGGAAATGTCGAATCCAGGTACTAAGGTCTCAAGGATTAAGAAACGGTCAGTTTGCAGTGAAATAATGATTATTTGATAAAATGACGTCATCATGACATCAGCAAAATATTTTAATGCAATCTCACTCGTGGTCACTCGTAGTCACTCGTGATCACTCGTGGTCACTCGTGGTCACTCGTGGTTTACTCGTGGTCACTCGTGGTCAATCGTGGTCATTCGTGGTAACTCGTGGTCACTCGTGTGTACTTTTAGACACGATCATTTATTATGAGTGGAATCATTGCAGCATACGCGTATAGCTGTCGCTTTAGTGCGTGGGAATTTTCTTTTGTTTTCTTAGCCCAAAAACAATCGAAAATTCGCACGCGCCAAAGCGACAACTATATGCGTGTGCTACAAATGATTCCACCCTATGTCTCAATCAATTTACCATGAAAATTTACCCGGGTAAATTTTCCCGAGGTAAAATCGGTTACACGGGAAAATGCAACTTTTCTCAGGGAAACCTCATATTTACCAAGGTATAAAAGTTGACTCGTGTAACTACGGCTATTAGAGCAGCTATTCATGTACAAAACCAGAAACTGATAAGGAGTTGAAACGTTAAACTCTCGTTCAATGCTCGTGAATATTCATTTTTCTAAGTACTATATTTGGCAACCCTCCCTCTAGTCCACGCACTAGTTGTGAGCTGAAAATGGCAAAATACTTGGCAACATTGCTCGGTAAATTAGGAAGTTTTTAAGTTTCACAACGTTGGGGCTGTGAAACTTAACTGAACGATTACGACGTTAATGAAACAGAACTTTTCGGCAGAACGCCGCAGTTCATTTCGATTCCATTGAAATTTAAAAAATAGGAATGCGTAGTTGATTCAAAACTCAATCACTAGTGACTATAAATATCAAGAAATAACGAGAAGAAAAAAACGACAAAAAGAATAAAAAGGGACAACAATCGATCACATGACTGAAAGATAAAGGCCCAAAACCTTGCAGCGTTTCTTTGAGAAGCTGAATGGATCAATGAAACTGCTCCGAAGTGAACGTCTGAGAATAATGTTTGATAAAGTCCTCCAATTATTGGCTCTAAAATGTAGTACAGGTTTTTTCTGTATAAAACCTACCTTTTGTGAACATTTGTTGACAGTGCGACGGTGAAAGAAATCGTAAACACAGCGCCAAAGACTAGTTTGGTTTCGGTTTCTGATCTACTTCTAAACCCAGCGGTTTGCTTTATGTTGTTTCAATTACCAATTGTTGCCTAAAGAATTTCCCGCTCGGTCTTCGAAACCAGTATTTCTTTTAGCTTTGTCAGTAGTAATGGAGGACCGTATGGCACAAATGGAGGCTTCTGATTGGTCGAGAGCTTTTGGCTTCTGATTGGTCGAGGGGTTGTCATGGGAACGGGAAACCTGGGGCCAATAGAATCGTGGGCTCAAGGGGAAGTCACATGACCGGAAGTGACGTCATGGGAACCGGAAGTCACGTGTTTTTGAATGGGAAACCGCTGACGAGTAGAAAAAATGGATCGTGGGCTCAGGGTGGGCAAAAACCGCTGAGAAAACGCGGGCTCAAAGTCCAAAGTCCAATTTTAGCAACGGGGGTAGGTATAAAAGGGTAAACCCAGGGTGAGGGAGTAATCACGATGAGTTTTTACATCACCCTTATTAGTGATCAAGCACAAGGCACGGGACAAAAATTTACGGCTCGACTTCCTCGTTCCTATTATTTGGTGGAAGATGATTGGGAAGCGGCTTTGGTTCATATCTCCCACCCGGGGTTTAATCAACAATGGGGAGATCAAACCAAACAGAATTGGACGCAAGAAGATAGTCAAAAACATTGGATGAAAACAAATGTGAGATACATACCAAAACGTGCGGATGGAACGGCTCCCATTCAAGTGACCAAACAAATCCATTTACCCCCAGGGTATTACCACAATTTGAAAGAAGCATGGATTGCCATTGCGTACGAAATCGAAAAACAACACATGGACGTCATGATGGATATAACGAAAATGGACGTGGACGATCAAGCGAAACGACAACAACTCGCGGCTCTCAATCTGGCTCAACCCTACGTGAAAATCACCAATACAAGCATCGCCCCCGAATTAGATTCGTTGTATGTACTTATTCCATCCAACATGCAATTTGAAATGGAATGGAAATTCGCTGGACTGATGGGACTGGTGAAAGATGGCACACCAAGTGAACGCGTGGTCCAAGAAAAAAATTATTTAGTGAAAAATATTGTGTATTACGACGATCGCCATAAATGGGAAACAACTGTCGGTCCTGTCAACAAATATCCACCTTTGGGTCATGTGTCCGTCAGCTTTACCCACCCCAATTTCAATTATTATTTGTTCTTGGGTCCGAATCTCAGTCGACAAGTATTTCCCAGTACGCAAACGGTCAAACCGCAACAACAACAATTGATGATTTACACGGATCTGGTGGCACAGAGCATTGTGGGAAATCAAGAGAAAGGATTTTTACGTACCTTGGATGCCGGCAATACCGATCATCAATTTGATACCACGCAACGGATGTATTTTCCTCTTGGCAAAACCATCTTTGACAGCATTGAGATGGATATTCAAACAGCTGATGGACAACCGGCTCCTTTCAAACAAGGGAGAACTATCATTACCCTTGAACTGTCCAGAAAAAGTCAACGACCATGATTTATGTAGAGAATGAATAAAGATCACAACAACAACAAAGTGTCATGCAACATCTTTTATTGATCCTTGGTATTGACAACAAGTAGAAAAAAATCCAAACATGGGGGGTGTCCTTTTTACGAGAAGCTGATACAGGTTTTCATGCGTCCAATGGCAAGGCTTTTGGTGCGACCCAGAAAGTAGAGGGTTCTGCGGTGACCCTCATAGGGATCTCGCAGTTCTCCCCAGAATCCTTCCAGGCCGTGCTCGTTGTCATAACAAATGCCATACCATATAGGATTGTTTTTCCAATCGTCTTTGACATGCTGGACAAACTCCGGGTCTTCTTTCCAGTCTTCATGGAGGACTTCAAGGACGGTAAGAGGAACGTGGCAGGTAGGGCATAGGTGGGTCTGGCGGTTCTGTTGGTTGGCACAGGCGACATGACAAGGTTGACCACAGCACCTCAACGTGGTATAATTGGCGAGAGGTATCAAACAGATCACACATGGGTTGGGTTGAGCCATCAGGCGAAAGGATCAAAGAGTGGATTGATCAAGAGTTGAAACTCGGTGGGGCTGATGATCCCTTCTTTTCGGAGTCGGCACAGTTCGTGAAAAGGAAGTTGGTAACGTAAAGGTTGGACGAGGTCAAGGATTTGTTTTCGGATCTCTCCCAAACGTTGTAGGATTTGCACGGCTTCAGGACTGATGTTGTCGGGTTTAGGCTTGGCTTTGTCACCCATTCACCACTGGTAGAAGTGTTTCAAGGTTAATAAACACAATTCGTTCCGACTGAGATGTTTTTGACTATGAAGACGAAGCAGTTCAAAATAAGAAGCTTTGAAGCGGATCTCTTCCAACTCTTTTTCGAGTCGAGACAACAAGGCTCGTAGACGATCAATCACTTGTTGGGCTTCTGGACTGAGGACTGGATCATCCATTTGAGTGTGAAAGATGGAATGGGACAGGGGGTTTTTTATAGAGAAACAAAAGGGTCACGTGGGATGGAATGGGCCAATGAGAGAAAGACTCATCATGCTTTGAGAGGGGAAGAGGTGGGGGGACCCCCCTCCCCCCTCCTTAGATAGACCATGGTGCATTGCGCGGATCAGGGTATATAAGTCAAGCGAGGCCACAGGGCGTCACTCTTAGCTTTGAGCCGGTCCTGAGTGACTTATGTCAGTTGAGCCAAAAAAATGTCGGAAACAAGAAATCCCTTGGGCTGTCTAGCCAGTGCTGTGAATGTGGGAGGACGAGACTATTTGCGGAGGAGAGCGGGACCGGAGACAACAGGAGTGGAGCGGCAGACCAGAGTGATGCGAGAGAGACGACAAGAAACCTGGCGCCCTCTAACTAGACATCGCGTGGCTGCTTTTTTGGAATTATTTTTGCAGTGCATGGTCTGGACAGAGAATGGCGAGCGGGAGGGCAGGCCCCATCCAGAGATCACAGAAGCGTTATTGCGAGCCCTGGTTGACAGAATTATTCCATGGGTGGACCGGATGCGACGCCGCTCCCGGTTTGAACGGCACTGGCCCATGTCACTCGAACATTTTCATGAAATCGATAACGACCTTGAACTTTATTTGCCACGTGTGCATGCGGGCCGCCCATGGCAAAGGATTCGGGTTTATTTCGCAGACATGGAGAGGGAGCGGGAGCAGCGGCGGGAGGAGGAGCAAGAGAGGAGGCAGAGGGAAGTGAGGCTGAACCAAGTGCGGAGAGTGTTACAACTGTAAATAGACTTGAACATTTTTTATTCCTGTTGAGTTTTTTATTGTGAGTCAAGACTACTGTGAGTCAAGAGACATTTATTTATGATCCACGTGCAAAACCAGTGTTGTCAGTTTTTTTAAATTTTTTAATTAAAAAAGAGTTGATGTTTTTTTACAAATGGTTGTCTGTGTTCTTTGCCACGCTGGGTGGGGCGCACCTATTTACAATTGGAAAAAGCTATCTACAGTTTTGAAAAAATAAAAACTAAAAGCTATGTACAATTGGAAAAAATAAAAACTAAAAAATTGGCTATGTACAATTCCAAAAGTAAAAACTAAAAAATTACAAATGAAAGTCTTCCAGTTCCATGCGTAATTGATCAATGTTCTCGGGTAGACAGAACGTGCGATTGAATAAGGCTTGAATTTCGGCTCGGGTTTTCTCGTCCACATCCCGGGATCCCACGATAGCACTGCTTTGATGAAGGGTGGGCTTTTTAGGTCCCCAAGGGACAAATTGACTGCCAGTGACCAGGGTGGCGGCATTCTCATTGACTTGGTAGTAATGGTCCGAGCGGTACCATGATTGACTGGGTATGTCAAACAGGTAGACGGGTTTGCCTTGATCCATAGCCAATTGCACAGTCCAACCAGTGCCTCCTTTCACGCGTTTATGATCCGGTTCCAAAATGCCAAAGGCATAGATCGTATGGGCTTTTTTGGCAATTTGATAATTGCGTTGCAGCAATTGCAGGGTGTAAAAATGACTGGGCATTTGTTTGCCTAGTTTCTCAGCCGCCTGGTGAAGATGTGGGTTGGCCAGCATCAGGACTTCCACCGTAGAAGGGGTGATGAAAGTGGCTCGAGGATGGTTCGGGGGGACCAGGACTTCTAGTTGCATCCCAAAGTGTTTGGCATGTTCTTCCACGAGGGCATCCGTACCTTTGGCTCCCCCTGTGTAGACCACATGGCCATGACCCACTTGCAGTTCCAAGGCACCGAGATCTTGTTCTCCGATCATGTCGATGTTGGGGGGCATTCGTTGGGAAATACGTAGCCGGTGTCTGGGCCTACAATAGCTAGAATCTCCGTGGGAGTCAACCCTAAGGCCAAACCGAAATCAATGACGTGGTGCTGTCGGCACTGTTGGAACGTGAATCCCGCTGCTAGACCTCGTTTGACTCGTTCAGCCAAATAGTCTTCGGTGGAAGCAAAGTCGTCTCGGTTGAGATCTTGGTAGTAGTCCATCTACTTGGAATGACGAGTCGGAGGACCCAGGGAGCTCCTTAAATAGGGACAATGGACCAATGGGAAGACAAGAGGACCTTAGTTGGATAGGGAAAAGCTGACCAATGGGAACACGAGAAGTCCTTATATGGGTAGGATAAGCTGACCAATGACAGGTAAGGGTCATGGGTATAAAAAGGCATGGTCGGTAGGGGTGAAATCAACCTTGAGTACGATGTCCGTCGATCGGAAGAGAAAATCAACGCATCCTCCAGAGGGGAAAAAGAAGAAGAAGGCCATTCAACATATGACGCCCGTGGACTGTGATCCTGTGGTATGCGAAGTGGTGGAAGACACCCGAGCTGCAGTGGAAGATATGATGAAAGAATTGAATGACATGGTGGAGCAATCACCCCCATCACCTCAATTCACTCTGACGACCGTGTATGACAATGCGGAGGACTATGCTCAAGCGAAAGCCGACAGAGCCCTAGCTAGTTCAGTGGACACTATGGTATGCCCTTGCCATGAGGTGCGTTTGGAGGCCCGAGAATCTCAAAAGGGATGGAAGTATGTGAAATGTCCCATGCAACCGTGTTTGCTGTTTTGTGGACAAGATCAAGTTCTGGAGTATATGAAAGCCGTGTATAGTCAACCTCATGTAGAAGTGTTGGACATGTGGGGTGGTTTGCAATGCTTTTGCCGTGAACCCGCCACGCTACAACAGAGTCATTCGACTCAGAACCCCGATCGCTTGTTTCTGACTTGTTCCAAGAAAACGTGTGGCTTCTTCCGGTGGGCCGATCAACCCTTGGGTCCCAAGTACTGGACGTGGTTTCATGACAACCCTCCCAAAAAAGCCGACCAACAAGCTGAACCACCCACCCGTGATGCTCAAGGATATCCCAAACGTGGAGTAGACATCCCTGGCCCGCCCCCTCCAGTCAGAAGGAAAGAGGATCGACCCCTGACAGATTATGAGAAACAATTGTTACGAGAAATTCAAGATCTCAAGAACCGTCAAGAAATGATGGTAGCCCCAGCTCCACCACCCCCCAAGTACAGTGACAGTGTGGACAACTGGCAGAAAGGTCTAGAGACCATCAGCTGTGGTCGGCTAGGTCTCTTTTAAATGAGAGAACGAATAAAAATGTTTTTATTTAGTCCATGGAGTCTGTGTGTTATGCGTGGGAGTCTGTCTTGTCCCTGGTGCAATGGCAATGTCATCAAACCCTTTGCCAAGTGTTATATGACCATCAACCCGGTACCAAAATCCCCATTCCCCCATGTCCCGAGGACACGCATCCTCTCCACCTCTTTGAAGAAACCCATGTCGATCGCAACTTGTATCGATGGGTGGTGTTTGTCTTATGGTTAAAAGCTCACCCGAACGCCTGGCGATGGTATCGAATCATGCAAAAGGCGCATCCCCACACCGTCCCCACCATACCGACCTTATGGGATGAATGCCAGAACGTATGGCCCCTCGAAAGAAAAAGGTCTCCCAATCATGGTTGAGTCAGTACCACGATCCTCGAGCCCCCGGCAGTTTAGGAGGGGTGCAACGATTTGCTAAAGCCCATCGTCTCCCTTTGAAAAAAGCTCAACGGGTCTTGGAACGGGATTTGGCCTATACGTTACATAAACCACGACGTCGTCGTTTTCCCACCGTCCCCGTGATCGTAGGAGGATTAGATGATCAATGGGTCGCGGATTTAGTGGAAGTGCAACCCTTGGCCAAGTATAATCGGGGCATACGATACTTGTTGACGGTGTTGGATGTGTTGTCCAAGTACGCGTGGGTACAACCGTTGAAAGACAAAACCGGGGTGGCGTTGGTCCATGCCTTTGACAAGATTTTGAAAGAAGGACGACGTCACCCTAATCGATTGCAAACGGATCGAGGGAAAGAATTTTATAATCGGACTTTTCAACGATGGCTTGATGAGCAAGGCATTCAACATTCTTCCACCGAAGGGGATGCGAAAGCCAGTGTGGTGGAACGATTTAATCGCACCTTGAAAGAACGTTTGTACCGTTATTTCACCGCGGCTAACACCTTACGCTTTGACGGTGTCTTACCCGAGTTGGTGCAAGGCTATAATGCGACCCGTCATCGAAGTATTGGTATGGCCCCTCAAGACGTGACATGGGACAACGAAGAAGCCGTGTGGAAACGATTGTATGCCAAACGATGGAAAGGTCAGAAGAAACCTACATTCAAAGTGGGAGATCGTGTCCGTCTCAATAAGATTCATCGTACCTTTGAAAAAGGCTATTTACCCGGTTGGACCGAAGAAGTGTTTGTGGTGCATCGTGTGATCCCGGGATCCGTGCCCACGTATAAGATTCACGAATGGGATGACACCCCCGTCCAAGGTACGTTTTATGAAGAGGATTTACAAAAAGTCCATGTATCCGACGTGTTTCGGATCGAAAAGGTACTTAAGCGACAAAAAGATCGTTGGTTGGTCAAGTGGAAAGGGTGGCCCGACAAGTACAATAGTTGGATTTGTAGTCAAGACGTGACGTCTCTCCAACCACCCAAGAGGAAAAGCCCACCCAAAGAGACAAGTCCACCCAAAAGACGACGACGACGCGACTAAACAATGACGTTGGTGCCCAACTCTTCGTTTTACGTGACGTTGATGAGTCATGCGAGTACCAAAGAGTTTCCTGGGAACAAGAGTCATCATTTCAGAAACCGATTGCCTAAACCCATCCGATTTATGGGACGAGGATGGATGGTGGGTATGGTGAGTTTATCCTTACCCACCATTCCCGTGATAGCGGAAGAAGGAGGCGTGGGCGAATCCCATCCTCTGTTGTATGTACGATGGCACGAACGGGTGTATGCCCAAGACGATCAAGGCAACGATCGATGGTGGCATCAACGTCGCGAACTCACTGTCTACGGGCGAGATATGAGAAAGGAGATGGCCTCCTCGACGGGATCGCACTTTTTTCATCAACTGGTGTACCGTTACGAGCAAAGCCGTGCGAAACAAACCGAACCCAAAAACAAATGGACCGAGGACAATGGCGTCAAATTATACCCGACGTTTGAATGGACCTCCGAAGGGGATTTGTTATTGAATACGACCAATGTGGATTACAAACGACAAGTGGCGCACGTGTCATGGGGCAGAACCTTGGCCCTGAGAATGGGATGGATTGAACAAGTGTCCCCCGGCCAGTATCGATTAGGTCCGAATCTCTTGCAAGAATTTCAAGGCATTTCCACCATTCCCACCCCGACGGATATCCGCGATGCCGCCAACAAGCCCATCTTTTGGAAAGTGGAGGGGGATTATCTGAAATTGAGTCTATCGTGCCCTTGGCGGTTTGTGAATTTGAACAAGACCTTTCGTCCTTCGTTGGAATTTCCCTCGGCGCGTCCTTTGCACGTGTATTGTGATGTAGGGACCAGCAGCATGGTAGGGGGTCGTATCACCGATCTCTTACGAGAAATCAAGTACCAGCCACAAAACACCACGCACTTTGAACCTCGACATATTCAATATGTCCCAGTACGCAACGAAGTGGTGGAAATCGTAGAAACCCAGATGGCCGAAACCAATGGGGATCTGGTGAAATTTGGTGAAGGGCGTACCCTCCTGACCCTCCACTTTAAAAGGGAAGTGGTGGTGTGAAGAAGAAAGAAAATGTCGTTCTACGTGACGTTACCCAGTCATGCCAACCGACGTGAATTTCCCAACAACCAAGCCAATTCCTTCAAGATTCGTTTACCTCAACCGTTACGGTTACAAGGAGGTGGATGGCAAGTGGGGTTGAGTGCCATTTCCTTACCGGATACGCACGTCAATTTGTACGAGTTGGTGCAAAAAGATGGGTACATCCTGTCGACGACCTGGGACCAAACCTATCCCAAACCGGGTGGAAAAGACGGGGAAACGGTCGGGCGAAGAGATAGCGCACAAACCCTCATCAATGACATTCAACATTTGGATTGGGTGGTGGATGGGGTGAGTTTCATGAAAGCCGCCATTGCTCACTTGGAACAACGACGCAAGGAAACGGCGATTCAAGGTGGCCGGTTTACCAATGATCAAGGCAAACACAGATACGTCAAGTTTCGTTGGGAAGGCGACGATCTCATCATCGACAACACCAATGTCTGTCATTGCAAAACCGACACGCCAGCCCTGTACATCTACACCAAGTTGGCTGTCAAGATGGGATGGTTACGTAAAATTAGCAGTGGGTTGATTTTGGGACCCAACTTACAACAAGACTTCATGGGGGATCAAATCCCCAACATGACAAAACCCATTGACAACGATTGGAACGATGTGGACGACGATCAACACAACCCGGTCTTTTGGACGGTGCGTTCCTTTTCACCGGATCATTTACGATTGAGTATGAGTTGTGGGTGGCGTTTCACCAACTTGAATGTGGCGTTTCGTTCAGTGGTGGGAGATCCCTCGCGATCGTTGCACGTGTACTCGGACGTGGCAGGCAGTATGATGGTCGGCAATCGCGTGACCGATTTGTTGCGAGAAATCCATTACAAGCGGGAAGGCAGAGGTACCATGTACTTTGAACCGTTGCACATTCATTACCTACCGCTTCGTAATGAAGTGGTGGAAATCATTCAACTGCAAGTCACCGAAACGTCTGGCACCGAGGATAAGTTGGTCAGGTTTGGCCAAGGCAACACCCTGGTCACCTTGCACTTCAAAAAGGCATAAAAAGGGAAAAAGGGGATGGTCAGTCAAAGATGCCCAAGACAAGAGCACGTCGAAGAAGAAGGCAACGAGGCGGTCTCTTGCCTCTGGCCGCTCTCGTGCCAGCCTTGATGGCCGTGGGGAAAGCCGCCGCGTTGGGAGCAGTGGGTGGTGCGGCGGGTTACGGTGGTAAAAAAGCCATCGAAGCAGCGACCACTCGGAAGAAAAAGAAAGGCCGATGACGGTATAAAAAGACAAACGGGGTGACGTGAAGCATAGACCTTGGTGAAAGAGCAAAGAAGACAACCATGCGAGGGGGAAGTTTGACACGATTTCGGACAGACGAGTGGTATGATCAACATGGCAGTGGGTTGATGAGGGAGGTCATGCGTGGTGGGTTCCAAGGCCTTAAAAGCACGCGAAATCCTTTAAAACTGCCTAGTAATATCAAGAGAGGATTGAATGCAGGGTTAACACGCGGTGTTAAACGCAAAGCCGAACAAGTCATCAAAAAAGAAATTACCAAACAAGCCAAGAAAGCCTTGAATCAGAAGAACGTGAAAGACGCCGTGCGTGTGGCCAGTGCTTTGTTTCCCAAACAAGTCAAACGTGCGCGCGATATTTTGGGAGTGTAATGGATCCCGTGCATTCACGACCTCGACGGATTCGTAGTGATCGAGGGTTGTCTCAATGGGGAGGACTGTTTCCGTTTTGGAAACTCATGCGACGACAACGTGGTGGCTGGTTGAGTCCCGAGGTGATGAGAGTCCCCGGGTTTGATCTGAGACAACGTTTAGCACGACGACGCTATAAAAACCCCTCACGACGACGACGGGGTACCACTACTCGACGACGACGACGACGACGTTAACCATGCCGAATGTGATGTCACGCGTGACAGCCCCTACCTACTCTGAAGGGGCTGCCCCAGCGCATCCGCGTTCCGAAGGGACCGTCAACTCGGCGTTACGGATTTTCAAGGTGCCACCGACCGACATTAGCATCAATGCCTATCGCATGGTCACCATTCAACCCACCACCACGGGTATCAATCCCATGGAATTCATCATACCGCGGTTGGACGATTTTGTGGATTTGGGACGCAGTTACTTTACCATGGAATTGAGTTTGAAAAAGGACGATGCCGGGAACTTGGTGGCCAATCAGAAATTGTGGCCCGTTAATAATTTGGCCCATTCCATCATCAAGCAAATTGACTTGCAGTTGAATGGCACGTTGATCAGTCCTCAATCCGACACTTATCATTACAAAGCTTACCTGGAAACCTTGTTGAATTATGACCGAGAAGATGGCAAGACCGTGTTAGGACCCCAAGGATGGTACAATCAAGTGGATTTCCCACCCCAATGGACCAACAACAATACCAACAGTGCTACACCGCATGCAGATTGGCGTAATCTCAGTGCCAATCACAAAGGAGCCTTGGCCGCCATGGTAGCCGAAACCGCCAAGTATGCTGGAGGTGTCACTCACAGTCTGGTGTTTACCCCCCACTTGGAAGTCTTTCACACTGGCAAATTGTTGGTGCCTGGCATAGAAATCAAGATGAAATTTCATTTCAATGGCCCCAACCTGTTTTTGAATGGAGTGGCTCTAGCTGGCCGATTGATGGAGGGGGATGTGAAACTACGGTTTCATCTCTGTCAACTGCGTTTGAATGACGCCATCTACAGGAGTTTATCTGAAAAAAGACACAATGAAGGCCAAGTGGCTGCTTACCCAACCGTCCGCAGTGAAATCCGGACTTTCAGCATGCAAGGCAACCTGGTCCGCTTTGATATCCCTAACCTGTTTCAAAACAGAATACCTGACCGATTGATTGTGGGATTGTTGGACAGCCGTGCCTTCAATGGAGATGTCACCCGAGATCCTTTCTGTTTCCAGAAATTTGGTCTGACGTCCATTCGACAGATTGTCAAAGGAGAAGAATACCCTTATGAAACCCTACAGTTAGTGCATGACAATGGCACCCGAGATAATCTAGGCTACTTCCGTTTTCTGCAAGCCAGTGGTGCCTGGTGTAAAAAGAAAGGCAATATGGTAGAACTAGGAGATTGGGGCCAAGATAAAAATTGTACCTTGTACATGTTTGACAATGTGGCCAATGGATGTGCTGACAGTCAAAACCTCAACCCCAAGCAAACAGGCGATTTACAACTCGTCTTGGAATTTGGAGCCGCACCTGGTGTCAATATAACCGTGCTCGTCTATGGAGAATTTGAGAACTTGCTGGAGATTGACAGGAACGGAGCCGTGTTGTATAACATCTACCAGCACTGATGGAACATGTGGCCTTGAATAATGTACAGTTGGATTATTTAGCCCGAGACGACCCCCAATTGAACCCTGTCTTTTACGGGACGGTGGCCTGTGATCGTTTACCCAAGAGTCCTGTCAAGATCGAACCCCAAGGGTACATTGTGAACACCGACCCGCACGATCCACCGGGACAACATTGGTTAGCAG
Source organism: Siderastrea siderea (assembly GCA_964030785.1). NCBI lineage: Eukaryota > Metazoa > Cnidaria > Anthozoa > Scleractinia > Rhizangiidae > Siderastrea > Siderastrea siderea. The sequence goes on from OZ034968.1 coordinate 43,905,711, forward strand.
TGTGGACAGATGGAAAGGTGTGTGAAGTCCTGGACAGTTATGCTTTGCCATTGGACACGTACGTGCAAGCTACCCCGTTACGAGATTGGATTGTCCAACATTGGAAGTATGTGGTGACCAATGGCAAGTCCCTCCAAGCCATTTCAAGCAAGAGTTGTGGTGATTACGCCTTGTTGTATTTGAAAGCCAAAGCCCGTGGACGGACCTTGCAAGAGTTTTTAAATGAGTTTTCTGATCATGATTATGTAAGCAATGACCATCAAGCCGGTCAACGCCTTCAACAATTGATTGTAGGCCAAGAAGCCAGATGGTATCAACTTTGTTGTCATCCGTATCATCAATGTAATGGTTAAATAAAATATGTTGGAAAAAAGTGGTGTTGGGGTCGTAGCTCAGTCGGTAGAGCCTTAGTCGTGCGTGGGTTCGAGTCCCACCGACTCCCATAAAAAGGTGCCTTTTTTTTAAAAAAAGGGTAGTTCGTCATCATGCAAACGGGGAAACCGTTTCGTTTTCATACTCCTTCCTCTATCTTGGTGGTGGGTCCTTCGGGATGTGGCAAAACCGTGTTTACGGAAAAACTCTTGGTAGACAACCCGGATTTGTTTGAAACCCCACCGACCCAAGTGCATTATTGTTATGGGGCCTGGCAAGATCGATTTCAAGGCATGCAAGATCATGGGGTGGTGTTTCACGAAGGGATTCCCGATCATGAGGCCTTAGTGCAATGGTTTCCTCAAGGACATGGGGTCCTTGTCTTGGATGATTTAATGGATGAAGGCAGTCACGATAAACGCGTGTTGGATTTATTCACCAAACATTCACATCATCAAGGGGTGACCGTACTGTACTTGTGCCAAGACATGTTTCCCGTGGGTCGCTATGCTAAAAGTATATCCCGCAATGCCCATTACATCGTGGCGTTCAAGAACCCCCGAGATCAATTAGGGGTACGCAATGTCATGCTGCAATCGTTTCCGACCACTTGGAAAGACACGTTGGAGACGTTTCATCAAGCCACTACACGACCGTATGGCTATTTGGTCTTGGATTTACATCCCGCCTCCTCCGATCAACAACGGTTGTTGAGTCACCTCTTAAAAGACGAAGGATGGACTCGCACTTATCAAAAACGACTATAAAGGCACCCTTTGAACAGGAAAAAAAAAGAGAAAGCGACCATGGCCGATGATGACCGTCAACCTCCGCAATCGTACGATACCACGGCCCCTGCGGGTGTGGGGGCAGCCAGCGGCAATCAAATGTCCCCAAGGGCCTGGCAAGATTTGTATTTCTCGGGAGACCAAGGCCTTATCGACGTGGCCATGGAGGAAATGCACCCCGATCCCCTCTATGAGTTTATGCAATCCATCCCCCCTGCCGACGTCATCGTGAGCTGGCCCGATTTGGATGGTGCGCCCCCTGCACAGGCTTCTTCCCCCGCAGGGGTAGGAAGTCCAGGAAGTCAATCCTTCCGTAGCATACAGACCAGCCCGCCGTCTTCCGTGGACAGTCCACTTACTTGGGGAAGCGCACGCGTGTCGCCCGATCCACGAAGAAGAAGAACAGCGGTGGGTGCTCGAACAGCAGCGGGTGCTGGGGGTAGTGGTGATGGACGTGGGGGACGTCGTGGTCCTAGGACTAGAGGTGGCGGACGTGGTGGTGCTGGTGGAGGTGGTGCTGGTGCTGGTGGTGCTGGTGGTGCTGGTGGAGGTGGTGCTGGTGCTGGTGGTGCTGGTGGTGCTGGTGGTGGAGGTGGTGCTGGTGGTGCTGGTGGCGGAGGAGGAGGAGGAGGAGGTGGAGGAGGTGGAGGAGGTGGAGGAGGTGGAGGAGGTGGTGGTCGTCGTGGTGGACGACGTGGGCGACGACGACGACTTTTCCCCGGTTCACCTTCGACACCTGCCTCTAATCCAGCCACCCCTCGAGGATCTTGGACGTCTGGGAGTCCACCCCCTCGTACCTTGCGTCAAGCGGATTTACAACGACGTTTACGCATGCTGTTACAAGATCAAGAACAATTAGCCCAAGGACGTGAAATTGCTAATGTCACCATGACCAATAGCATTGTAACCAGTTATAAACAGGGAGGAGCACCCAGCGTACAAACCTCGTCGTCCCGGGTTTCGCCGTAAAGATGAAAACCGTCGTGTCGTTATTGAATGGATCGAAACAGCATGGTATTCGATTCCCACCGGAATTATTACAACGGATGGATTCCTTGTATGCCTTTTACCATCAACAATGGTGGTGTTATCGAAAAATGTTGAATCATTACAAGTGTATCAATGCCTTGTTCAATGGCATGGCATTACTCCTGATGGCTGCAGGCATGATTGCCGGGCCGCTATTGGAAAACAGTACATTGGTAGCGTGTTTGGCGGCGGTGGGCACCGTGGTCAAAGGATGGAATGATTTTAAACAATACCGATTTAAAGTGACCATGAGTCGATTTGCGTTTACCACCTATGCCAAAGCCTTGACCGAATTGAAAACCCATGTGCGGGGTGTTCCCTTGGAGGATCTGGAACGATTTTTAATCAAGATGCAAACCTTGGATGATACCATTGTGGATTTCACCCCTCCATTACCCAAACGATGTGTGCAAGATTACCATGGTCATTTTGTGCACCAACCCGTGGAAGCCCTATGCTATGTGGACGGATGTCCTCGTCCCTTGAGACCCAAAGATTATTGGATCAATAAAAAGCCGCTCCCTCCCAGTCCCACACTCTTAGAACCATGACCGTCCAACGACGACGACGACGACGCAGAAAAAGGAAACAAAGAGGAGGGGCTTTAATTCGTCGCAAACCCCGTTTGGTGGATAAAATTGCTCATGGCATGAGTATGTTTCTATCAGGGCCAGCACCTGGGTTTGGACTCGCTTTAGGCAAATTAGGTGGTCAAGCCTTGAAAGGCATTACCGATAATGTACAACATTACCGACAACGAGGTGGGGGTTGGTGGCAAGATTTCAAACGCAATACCCGTCAAGGCTATAAAGAGTCGCGAGACGTGATCAAACAAAACAAAGCCCTGCAACGTCTGTTGACGAGCCGTCCATGGTATCCTTGAGGAGAAGACGACGACGACGTCGTCAACGAGGAGGGTTTTTAAATTTATTGGTCCCCGCCATGGTAGGATTGGGGAAAGCCGTGGCCTTGGAAACGGATAAACGTATAAAACGCACGATCCAAAAAGCCAACCAACGGTATCGTCGTCGTCACCGATAAAGGATGCAACGTCTTCGACGTCAATTACCGTTTTTACGGTCCATGTCACAAGAGGCCAATGGTTCCAAACGTCAAGAGTTGTTACAACATGCCAGTGCCGATCAAATCAATGCTGTGAGTGAACTGGTCTTGAACTTCTTAAAAAACAAGATTCCCGTCACCCCACCTATGCTGACTAAACTTCAACCCTATAAAAAGGTACTACGTGATTTGGGACGTCGTCGACATTCCGTCAAAAAACGTCGTCAGTGGTTAGTTCAACAAAAAGGACGAGGGTTGTTTCAAGGACTTCACGAGGTGTTATGTCAATGTGTTCGTTAACCCTCCCTACGTGGATGACTCTGTTACAAGAGGCCAATCGGACCACCGACAAGTGGAAAGACGAATGTTCTTATTGGAAGCATAAATATCACCTGTTGTATCGAGAGTACCAACACATCTTGAGGGCCCGTCTTTGTGAGAGCTGCCGTGCGGTAGAAGACGGGGAACTTTGCCCCGATTGTAGTCAACCACCATGGACGAGGTCTACATGATTCCCCACCAGGACTTGGAACAACTCATTCAATATTACAAAGGAGAACTCACCGAAAATGCCTTGTTGAACAAAGCCGCGACGCTCGCCGCCCAAAAACATGTCTTGTTAGCCAATCCTCAATTACCCCCAGCCTTGGTCAATGCTCAAACTAAACCGTTGAGTCAAGAATTAACCAAGTTAACCAAACGCATTCGTCAATTTCCCGGAGGCGTGGGGGTTGGGGCACCGGGTGGTCCGCCAGGTGAAGAAGGCAAGGAAGAAGCCGGGGATTTGGTGACGGGACCCGTGGAACAATGGTTGAAGCGCATGATAAAAGGCAGCCCGTCGACCCCCAAACCTCCAATTACCCCTGCAACCAAGAAAAGCAAAGGAGCAGCCACTACCAGTAAAATTCCCAAGAAAGGGAGCCCATCCACCAGTCGAGGGGATAGCCGGTCGCGTTTAGAAGCCATTCGAGAACAACGCAAGGCTTTGGAAAAAAAGTTAGCCGAGAGTCGCAAAGGCAAAGGAGTCTCCCGTGAAGTGGAACGATTGAAACCTTTACCCGGTTGGGAAGATTGGGCCAAAGGCAAAAAGTTACGACGTCGATTGGATTACGACACGGACTAAAAAAGATGCCCACCAAGAGGAGGAGGAGAAGGGGACGCACCCAACGAGGAGGGGCCTTGGATGTCCAAAAATGGATTGCTAAGACGGGGAAGGAATTTCATTGGCCCGGTTATCAATACATGGGCCCTGGCACCCATTTGGCCAAACGTCTGAAACGTGGGGATCCCGGGATCAATCGCTTGGACCAAATTGCTAAGCAACACGACATTGATTACAGCCGTGCCAAGAATTTGCAAGAGAAATGGAAAGCCGATACCAAGATGATCCAAGCCATTGATCGATTACCCGGCAAGAAAACCAAGACGGAACGGGTGGTCAAAAAAATCATGCAAACCAAGAAACGTTTAAAATTGTAAAATTTAATAACAAATCATCACATGTTGAGTAATAAAAAATGAAAATGTCAATCAATCAATGTCTCATTTTGTTCATGAGTTGTGCCTTCAAAAAGTTCTACCACAATGTTCTGCCAAAAATACTAAGACGAATGTTCTGCCAAAATACTGAGACGAGGGGTTAAGACACCAAATCATACATCAAATCCACGCCCTCGTCGGATGACATGTCATGAACGAGGTCTTCAGGGGGCAGCAATGCCTCCACATCAAAATCCTCGACATCGTTCATGACCTGCTGCCAATCGTCGGGTGACATGGAAAATAAGTCCTCCAAAAACGAAAGGTCATCCCAGTCAGGGGGGTCCGCGATTTGCATGGCCCCCGAATCCAAATCAAGGAGAGTATGAGAGTCCGTGGGCGGTCCGTTTGTATCCACAGATTCCAGCGTCACAGGAACGGATTTCAAATAATCCGTCAGGGGGATGGTTAGTGTCAAAGGTCCTAAGGCCATCAATTCCTCTCGAGTTCTCTTTTTCTCCACCAGGCGGGCTCGACGACACCTCTCTTTCTCCCTCAACAGCTCTCGATGGGTCTCCCGATATTTCTGATCATACGCTAGGCGCCGTTCCGGATTGTTTTCCCAGTAGCGTTTTTGGGCTTTCGCCAACTGGGCTCGATGTTTTTCCCGGTAGCGCTTTTGGGCCTCCGCCAAGCGGGCTCGATGTCTTTCCCGGTAGCGCTTATGGGCTTCCGCCACGCGCTCTGGATGCCTTTCCTGGTAGCGCTTACTGGCCGCCGCCACGCGGGTTCGGCGCGTTTCCCGGTAGAGCCTTTGGGTCTCCGCTAGGAACTCTCGATGGGTTTCGCGGTACTTTTGTTTGGAGGCGGCCACTTTCTCTCGGTGTTCGGCTCGGTACCGTGCACATTTGGCGATGTTGCGTGCTTGTTTAGCCCTGAGGACTGCCCGTTCGTACTCGTCGTCGGTGTCGTCATCGTGGGGGTCATAGTCGGTGTCGTGGGGGTCGTCATCATCGTCGTCGTCGTCGTCGCTTTGGTGGTAGCTGACTGGGGGTCTGCGACGGTGCCTGCGGGACTGTCTTTTGCTGGACATGGGGCGATGGTGGCGGTGCTGGGGGAGGTGTGACTGGACGTTTAAATTGGTACCTCCAGTAGTCACAGCAATAATCCAGCCCCTCGATGAACCAGTCACAGGTCATTTGAGGGTAACACAGCTGATGATAGGAACGCGCCTCTTCTGCTCGGCGTTTCTGCGCCTCTACTTTCTCCGGCTCGAGTTCCTTCAAACGTTCAGCAAACTCACAAAAGTTTTCCTCCTCCTCCAACTGCAACTCCCTCTTCACTTTCCCCAAGATCTCTTCCACTTCTAAATCTACTTCAAACTCTTCGAATGTTTCCAATAGCTTCTCATGGCCAGAGTCCATTTTGAGATGACTCACCTCGAGGGGCGATCTGTTTTATAGTCTCTGGGATCATTCCTCGCAATGCATCATGGCCTATCTAGGGAGGGGGGAGGGGGGTCCCCCCACCCTCGTTGCCCCACAATACTTTGCGAGGAATGACTTTAATCCCTATAAAAGCCGAGCACCGGCCACCACCAAGTTTCATCTGATCATGTCCTCTCGCCAAGAGGAGGAAGCGGGGCCTAGTGGTCTCGACCCCCATGAGATGATGTCATTGCTTGGTCTAGAGATGTCCGATTCAGAGCCAGAAGAAGAGAGGGCCGCGAATTCCCCTGATGAACCTTTGTCATGCACCGAAGACATGGCGGACAGTGATGACATTTGTGAAGAGGCGTTGGATCGCTTCGAACGGCAACGTGCCTTTCAAACTCATCTCCTTCAACAAACGGGTGGAGGTTTGCATGCCAATACGGAGGGTGTCTTCGAGTTTGAACTCCAACCCTATGTCGATCGTTTGAGCAACCGTCTGGGAGTGCGTGAACGTCATTTCAATACCCAGTTACGCCAAAGGGGCAACTTGATTCCAGGTCAAAACATTACTCAAGCTCTCCAAGAGGGGTTACGTCGAGCCGTGAATCAAGTGTTGACCACCACAACGCCTGCCCTCCACGATCAAGATCGCCTCTACTTTACCATCGCCTCCAACAGACTCCATAATAATTTTCAGGGCTGGGGATTACGAGCAGGAGAATGGCGCCAAGGCGGGGAGCGTGTCGAGGCTTTGTTCCAACGTTTAGCCCAAGCCTTGAATAGCAATGAACAATTTGAAATGGACGACTCCTTTCAAGTGTCCATTACTCAAGTCCATCATGCCCCTCAAGGAACCGGCAAACCGCGTCGTGGCAAACCCGGACATCAACCTCTCCGAAATTTAATAGGCCAGAAACGTTCCATCATCCAGATCCAAAACAGGGATGAACTCTGTTGTGCCAGAGCCCTCGTCACTGCCAAAGCCCGGTTGGACAATCACCCGAAATACAACACCATTCGACAAGGAAGACCTCTGCAGAGAACCCTAGCTCTGGACCTCCATGACGAAGCCAACGTGCCCCTCGGCCCTTGTGGCTATGATGCCTTGACCCAATTCAGTACCACTCCTTCCCTGACCGGTTACCAGATCCTGTTGGTGGATGCCGACCGTTCTTTTCACATCACGACCTTTGGTCCCCTTCAAGACAAACAACTCATCCTGTTGCACGAGAAAGGCCATTATGATGTCATTACCAAGTTGCCAGGGTTTTTCGGGGTCGGTTACGTGTGTGCCCATTGTTGGAAACCCTATAACGAGGAGGGAAAGCATCGATGCACCAAACAAAAAGGTCATTGCAGGGCCTGTTGCCAAAAAGAGTGCCCTGATTTCCTAGAGGCTTACCCTCGAGGCCAGAAAGCCACTCAACGTTGCCAACAATGTCATCGGGACTTTTTTGGAGACACCTGTTTCCAAATGCATCTCGTCAAGGACCACGCCGGCAAACCCGTGACCAACCTAGACTCCTCCGTCTGCTTTCGGCGCCGTCGCTGTTCTTCCTGTGGCAAGCAGGAAGTAGGATTAGACAAGATTGAAAAACATCAATGTGGGTATATTGATTGCCCCTCCTGTCATGAATATGTGGACGGTGCAACTCATCGATGTTTCATCCAAACAGCCCCCAAACCTCAAGACAAGAAAAGGAAACGGTCTGGAGGGCCTCGCGCTAAACGTAGGGCGGGTGTGGATGCCACACCCGAGGAGGAGGAGGACAGCATACCACCCTTGCATGTCTTCTTTGACATTGAAGCCATGCAACCCCAGGAACAACACATCGCTAATCTCGTCGTGGCCGAAACCGAAGACGACGACCAACCCGTGTGTTTCCCTGGCAACCATTGCGTCCGTGATTTCCTGGAATGGTTGGATACCTTGACCAACAACGATACCCGCCAAGTCAATGTCCTCGCCCATAACTTCAAGGGTACGATGGCTACTTTATCATTCATCAATACTATGGTGACAACCGAATCGTTCAACAGCTCCGGAACGGGTGTAAACTCTTGCAAGTCCAACATGACCGTATCCACTTCATCGACTCATTGAGTTTCTTCCAGATGCCTCTGTCCGCGTTTCCCAAAACCTTTGGATTGACAGATGCCTGCAAAGGGTACTTCCCCCACAAGTTCAATCATCCAGACCATCAAAACTACGTAGGACCCATCCCGGCCCTCGATTACTACATGCCCGAAACCATGTCACCCGAAGGCAAGCAAGCCTTGGAAACGTGGCATCAAAAGCAACGCGACAAAGTCTTTGACTTCAAGAAAGAACTGGTGGACTACTGCAAATCCGATGTAAAACTCTTGAAAGAAGGATGCTTGACATTCAAACGATTGTTTGAAACGCTGACGGGCTTCAACCCCTTCGACCACATCACCATTGCTTCTGCCTGTAACCGCGATTTACGGATGAATCGCATGATCCCCAACAGTATTGCCAGTGAACCCGTTCGTGGTTGGAAGAACAATATCAACTACTCCAAGGTGGCCCTGGAATGGTTAACCTGGTGTACCCAAGAACAGCAGACCATTCAACATGCCCGCAATGCCGGCGAGTATCGCATCCCTGGCACTGACTTCCATGTCGACGGTTTCGATGGCAGTACCAACACCGTCTACGAATTTCACGGGTGTTTCTGGCATGGGTGTCCTCGCTGTTTCCCCCTTCGTCACGAAAGCCATCTACGCCACTATGATCGAACCATGCAAGATGTCTACGAGACCACCCAGCAAAGGACCCAACAACTTAGAGAGCGAGGGTTCACTGTCGTGGAAATGTGGGAATGTGATTGGTCCCGTCTCAAAGACACCTCCTTGGACATCCGAACATACCTGGGGACCCTTGACTTGACAGAACCTTTGAATCCACGCGACGCTTTCTGCGGGGGTCGTACCAATGCTGTGAAACTGTACCATCGCGTGACGCCCGGTCAACAAATACATTACATCGATGTCACCTCCTTGTACCCTTGGGTGAACAAGACGTGTGTCTACCCCAAAGGACATCCTCGTTTCATCTTCAATCCGGGTCACACGGACATCACCAAGTACTTTGGCCTCATCCAATGCAAAATCCTGCCACCACGGCACCTCTACCATCCTGTTCTCCCCTACCGTCATGAGGGAAAACTCCTTTTTCCCCTCTGTGCCGCCTGTGTGGAACAAGAGATGCCCAAACGACCTTTAGATAGATGCGCAGAATGTGTGCACACCGACCAACAGCGGACCCTGACTGGGACATGGTGTAGTCCGGAATTGAACAAAGCCATCGAGCTCGGCTACGAAATCCAGTACATCTATGAGGTCTGGCATTTTGACGAGACGTGTGAAGGACTGTTCCGCGACTACGTCAACACCTGGTTGAAAATCAAGCAAGAAGCCAGTGGGTGGCCCGCATGGTGTACCACTGAGGAAAAGAAGAAGGAGTACGTAGAATTATACTACCAGCATGAAGGCATCCTCCTGGAGTACGACAAAATCGAATACAACCCTGGCCTGCGTACTCTGGCTAAAATGATGCTCAATTCCATGTGGGGCAAGTTTGGACAACGTCTCAATAAAACCCAAGTCCAAACGTTTGATGACCCTCAAGCCTTCCACCGTTTCCTAAATACAAGTACTGTGGAAGTAAAACATGTGTCTGTGGTGAATGAACAGATGGTGGAGGTGCATTACACCTACCAAGACGAAGACATCCCTGTCTCACCCAACCTCAACATCTTTGTAGCCTGTTTCACTACCTGTTGGGCCCGACTCCGACTCTATGCCGCCTTAGAGAAGCTGGGGGAAAGAGTGTTATACTACGACACCGACTCCGTCATCTATTACACAGACGAGGGACAAGGCGAGCCCACCTTGGGCAATTACCTCGGGGACTTTACGAGTGAATTAAAAGGCAACGATTTCATTGTGGAATTTGTGTCAGGGGGTCCCAAGAACTATGGATACCAAACCCAGAATGGTCACGTGGAGTGTAAAGTGCGGGGTTTCCGCCTCAACTGGGAAGGCAAAACCCAACTCAACTACCACATCATGCGTCAGAATGTCCTGGACGAAATCCAGAAGCCCCTCCTCAAACCCCGCCAAACCCAAGTCATCAAGACCTACCAGATCGTGCGCGATCCCAAACACTACCAACTCTACACCTTCCCCGATTACAAACGTTACCAGCTCGTGTACGATAAGAGAGTCGTGGATCCTGTCACCTTCCAGACCTTCCCCTACGGATACCAGTGAAACAATAGGAACTCAAAGGAATACTCATCATGGAACCCTTATTTTTTTTTCTCACTTATTGTGAAAAAAAAAGTATGACAATAAATTATTTGTTTTTTTTTTATTTTCTTGTTTTTTTTCAGTCAAGGACCACCCCCGTTGCTAAAATTGGACTTTGGACTTTGAGCCCGCGTTTTCTCAGCGGTTTTTGCCCACCCTGAGCCCACGATCCATTTTTTCTACTCGTCAGCGGTTTCCCATTCAAAAACACGTGACTTCCGGTTCCCATGACGTCACTTCCGGTCATGTGACTTCCCCTTGAGCCCACGATTCTATTGGCCCCAGGTTTCCCGTTCCCATGACAACCCCTCGACCAATCAGAAGCCAAAAGCTCTCGACCAATCAGAAGCCTCCATTTGTGCCATACGGTCCTCCATTACTACTTTTGTCTTTCCAACGTTTGAAAACTTTTTTTCGGCTTTTTTCCCCCTTTTTTGTCGGCCACTTTTAAGCAAGCGCGCGAACTTAGTGTAAAATTACGTCACGTCGTTCATGAAGACTGACTGGTCAGTTCACTTTCTCTTCATGTTCCAAATATGGTAAATGCGAAAATGAATAATTATGAGCATCGGTCAAAACCTACATATGCGAGTTTAATACATGTTTCAATTCCTTATGAGTTTCTGATAAAACAGATTATTATTGAAACAATACTAGCTAAGAAAACTGTTTTTAGGGGCGGGCGATAAAACAAGGAACATGGAGCATTCCGGAACACGAAAAAAAAAATTAATTTGAAAATTCTTAGCACGCAAATAAGGAATTAGCATAGAAATTAATAGTCCGGGACATAAATAACGGCTCTTAATGAAAAATAAAAGGATAAAAAAATAAATGTAATCCTCATTGTGTTACCTGTTTGATTTACTTTTTGATGTAACAGATTTTTATAATATTATAAAATTACTTTCATTTATTTCTCGGTCAAAATTTATTATCGTCCTTTCCTATTTGCCCTTACCAATTTGTCCTGGCGATCCGTACTAGAGGTGCATTGATTATTTCACTCGCAAAACCAACCTAGAATCTGTACAGTAACTGTAGTTTCAACGTTTCAGTCCATGGATGAAATTCTGAAGGGTCGCCATTCCAAATTTGAGAGCTATTGAGCCTTCTCTTTTCAAAAGTAGGGTTCTAACTTAGGAGTCGGATGGGCCCGTCTGTGAAGAACCATAGGTTTTCTTGTTTTTAAACAATTACTGTAAGTTTATAAAGACAAACTGACCTTTTGTTCTTTCTGCTGTCTTTATTCTTTCATGGCAGACGCACCTGGATAACTTTGAACTTCATCTTGGAGTACTCTAGGCCAATGGCAATGAGACCCTTCCCAGGACAACTTGCTAAACAGGATACCTCGTGCTCCATGTCCATTACACTCAACAGTTTCCCAGTCCTGAGGTTAAAAATCTAAAGACGAGTACCACTCCTGGTGTCACATGGTGAGCAAAACGCATTCCTCTTCACTAAAAAACTTACATCCACAAATCCGCGGGCTTATGCGCAACATCGGTAGAGGGTCTCCGGAAACTGCATCAAGAACGTACACACTCTGCTCATGCAAATACCGTCCGTCTATAATGAGAACAAACTGGGCCGAAGGAGAAAACACTGCTGCTCTAGGAAACCACAAACCAACGTCCAGGCAACATTTTCCCCAGAGTACGGTTTGGCCTTGGCACAACCGAACTGAAAGTAAGGAGTGATCAAAGGTAATCAACTGGCCTTTAGTGTTACATGTCATAAACTCTCCATCAAGTGTCATGGTTGATACTCTGTATTCATCCGTAGTATCCAAAATTAACACTTCACTGGCTTCCCTCTCTGCACACACTACGCGTTCGTCGGAAATGGGTATCATCTCTGTGATTCTCCCTACATCAGTCCAACTTCGGACGCACTCAGACAACTCAAAATTCCACAGCTCAAGACTGTCGCTACTTGTTCTTACTAGAACACCTTCTCTTACAGCTAAGGGACAACACTCACTGCTAACTTCACTGCCACTGTTCTTCTCTGCCTTGAGCTCCCCACTTAAAACATCCCAAGCTGTAATGTGTCTTCTTCCAGACTCAGTACTGACAACATAAAGTGTCTTGCAATTTAAAGAGAATGCCAATGGAAGCACAATAGTCCCTGTATCTTCCCTGTCCTTTGCCAGCTCATCCCGCTGCAACATTTCTATAACATTTTCGGGAGGACTTCCCCTTGTCACTAAAACAGACTGGTCACCTAACACAAAGGCGAAATTCATGTCGCTGAAAAAACCGAATGGATCCCCTAATATAAAACCACTCTCGCTACGTGATTCAAATTTCCAAGCCTCGTAGGCAACACCGTCAGAAGAAACGTCAAGCGAAAAGTGTTCATGATTATTCTCACTGATAATTAAACAAAACAGGAAGTATTCCCCAGGGTCTTCTTCGCCAGCAAAATGGCAGCAGAAAAGGAACCGTTGATCTGGGGAGAACTTTATCACCCCGCACGTCTTGGAGGCAACCATTTCTGCAAGTGTTCTGAAACCATTCATCCCATCAACCAAACAAATAGAGCCCGAAGAATGAGAAATTGCCAACAGCCTTCCATCTTGAGACCATGCAAAAGATGAAACTTCTACATCTCTGGTGACACGAGTTATCTCTCTGCCATTGTTCAGATTCCACATGATAAGACATTTAGCATTATCAGGACAGTCAGTCAGCATCTTGTCGCCAGAAACTGAACAAACAGAAAAACTGCAGTTGCTTTCGAGAAAAAGACGATTCAGTTCACCGTCAAAAGAATAGGCCTGACTGAGGACTCCTGGTAAGATGAAATCTTTAAAAGGATGAAAAACGACGGAACGAAAAAATGACAAGAAATGTGCCGACCGCGATAAAAACGATCTATAAGGGTATTTGCATGTATAGAAACGGACGTAACGTTTCCTTTTGAGGATAGGACGTTTCCACATTAGTTTGCCAGGATCTAATGACCACAGCTGAATCGTTCCGTCAAAGCATTCGCAGACCATGTAATGCGACCGAGGAGCAACGTCAAAACAAGCTACAGTAGACGAACAATAAAACCGGGTTTGAACAGCTCCGCGTAGATCGCTCTTGTTTAAATACTCCATGTATGATAAGCCAGAGTACTTAGTATCCAATAGGTTGGATGCCTCAGAAGACAATTCATGACCCCCTTCATTTAAAAGCGTCTGAAATACAACACAAGGAAGTCTATCGAATTCTCGGCTGTGCTTCCTTAAAAGAAACAATAAAATTTCAAGATTCTTCCGTCTCTCCACGCAGAACGCGTTCGGGCCCTCTTGCTTGTGTAAAAGCTTCTTGACACTACAGATATCTTCAGAGGCTATCGTACTGTTCACACACAGCTTTGCATAAACAAGCTCAATGTCTAGCACATACTTATTTACAAGTTCTTAAAAGCTGCACGATCTCGTATCCTCATCCAGCTGTAGCAAATGTTGAACACCATGTTGCAAGGCATACATTGTAGTGTTACTGAACTGCCCTGAACTTTCCACACCATTTCTTTTCACATCCTCAAATTCATCAACGAAGAGCCTAGAGAGAATCAGTTGGCCTTCGTTTTCATGAACACTGAAATCATGCTGCCCATAGCAGGACTTGTCTGCCAACCAATCCTTGACTGACTTGTGAAAAAAGTGAACGCAGTCATCTTGAATAGGCAGAAGTGATGAGAGACAAGCAATGGCTTTCTTCACTTTTCGCTGAACAGTTGACGACAATCCCCCAGAAAACAACAGTATAGAAACAAAGCCAAGAGGCAGTGGCTCTCTTGCAGCCGCCAACACACTTAGGAAACTGCTCTGTAATCTTCAATTCCTTAAAAAGCTCAGTTTCCAGCCGTTTGAAATAGGATTGGTACACCGACGAAATACCGGAGGGTAAAGTGCTGTCGAGTTGTTCCAATGTAAGAATCGACAAGTTCTTCTTTATGAAATCGACCAAGAACTGTAAACTGAGCAAACAAAATGACTCCTTCTGACTTCTTAACAAGTTCGTTCAAGATCAGTTCGTGATTCTCAGCTTGTAACATATTGTTTAGGTGCTCTATAAAGCAAAGGCGAATGTCCTCCAAGTTCTCTCTATATTTCGGTTCCAGCAGCAGGGGATGCAAAACTTTAAGGCTTAAGTTTGTTAAAATACTTGGCAATCACGTCTAGTAGCTCATTCCGTCCTCGGTATTCACTTTCATCCAAGGCATTAGTGATAACAAGAGAGGGGAAACCTGGGTCCCTTGTTTTGCTCAAAGGGAAGGGAACTGTTTGCTCAATTCAGACAGTTTCCCCACTTCCAAATCATTAATCTTTATGCCCAAATTTCTAGACAGCTGTTCCACAAGAGCTCTCTTGTATTCTGGCAGACAACGCGGCAGTTGACAGGCTAAGGATTGCAGCATCACCTTGGGGTTCCTGTGGCGCGCCTTGTCATGATGACAAAAGTGGCTGCCTTACAGTCTTCCTTTTTCTTGCATCTTCTTACACATCACAGCTGCGATAACAGATTTTCCCATTCCAGCATTTCCACTGATAACCATCACACGATTTGAAGAGCGTCTGTCATCCAGCCAGCTCTCGACTGTTACAAAGATTGACTCTTGGGTTCCTTCTAAATATTTCTCTGCATAATAACTGACATCGTTTTGGGTGCCAGCCTTTGCAAGCTTTTTTAAGATTTCATCCTCTTGGTTATTTTCTCTTTTGACTTTCGAGTCTTCAAATGTCCGTTTCAGCTGTTCTTGTACTTCTTCTAGCTTTGACGTGTTTTCCTTTAACTGCGACTTGATGTTATTTAATTGCGACTTGATATCCTCTTCACCTTCAGCCCAGTCACGTAACACGTCAAGATAGTCTTCCTCTCCACAGCGCTCTGCCTTCAATCTATCAATTGAACCCTGAACTAACCCAAGAGCTACAAGAACAGCACTGATTTCCTGCCACAGAGAAATGAAAGTTGGTGTATCAACACCTGTGGTTGTCACGTGACCATACAAGGCATTTCGGAAAAACTTAACACGTGCAAGGTTAGCCCCAAAAGTGGTGTCACTTGGGTGTGGCTTAGAATGCCACCCTGTGGGGGGAGGGGATAGTCCACAAATGTTAGTCAGGAGAAGGAATAGAAGAGTGATGACAAAAGTGTTGGAGTCTGGGAGAGCTCCACCAGGTGGGAACAGTTTGTCCCACTGATGGCCATTCAGAATTCTTCTACGCAAGAGGTTGTTAAGAGTTGAGTAACGAGCATTGAAATTAGCCGCCAGGTTTACAGGAGGATGATAACCATCAAACACATTCCTTAGAACTGTTGTTCCACCATCAATGAGAAGCCTGCTCAGCTTGGCTCCATTTGTCTTTTCTTCAGAGCTGGCCAGGGGTAATGCTGCAGCTGCCATCCTAATCTACACCAGTAAGACCTTCAACTGAACCTGTAGAAAAAGAAAATTAATCGAAAACTTATCGATTGACAGATTGATTGATGATTGACGTACTAACAGATCGACTAATTGTCTGACCGGTTTTGTTTAAAGTATTTACCAATAGCATTGGAGTAGCAAGCATTATAATAAACAGATCGGTGACGGCCTATAGTCAGGTGGCTTAACGCACAATAAAGGCTTGATTGTGACAAGAGTGATAAAAGCATGAAATTTGGCACACAATTTGCCTACACCCTACCAAATAATGTTAGAAGGGGTGCCCAAGCCCAAGTCAATCTGCTCACGATTCCGTTTTAAGGGGATAGGTAGGGGTCGCACTAGGCGAGACTTTGTTTGTTGAAAAAACAACAATTCTTGGGAAACGAAAATTGCGGTTGTGTATTTTTAAGATCTTCCAATATTTGAAAAAGGTCGCATCTAGACCTGCAAAATAAAGCCCACTGACAGATGTCAAGGCATATCAGGTAGTAGGGCATCGGTATATGTACTTAGAACTCAGTTGCTGAATTCCTGTGTTGCCTCATTTAGAGGTCTCGATTATCATATTGCAAAAATGGACCTTATCCCTGTTTTCCTCGCTTTGGGAGCATTCTTGAATTATCAAATGCAACTCCAACAGCAGGCTGTTGCCATATTGCTGATTGTGATGCGGCATAGGCAAGACTGTTTGCGATTAATCCAGGCCATAAAGAGACGGAGACGTACGCTTAGGAATCGCCGCTTCCGAAATCGGCCTTGGTCTTGGACCCTTCCTCGTCCAGCAGAGTCGTGGTTTGAAATCCATTTTAATGACCGTACTATCCTAGGCGACTTCTTCAGGAGGCAGCCCCGAATGACAAGAGATACTTTTCAGGCTTTATTAAGGATTCTGGGACATCGCATCTTAAGGCAGGATACCAGATTCAGACAATGTATTAAACCTGAAAAAGTTTTGGCCATAGGACTTTATCGGTTGGCACATGGAAATTCGTACATAAGCATAGGGCCTAGTTTTAATGTGGGTAAATCGACGGTAATCGAGGCAGTACAAGACGTTGTCGGAGCGTTAAACGAGCTTAAGGATGAATACATTCGCTTTCCAGAAACGCCAGCCGAGACGGCACCTACTACCGAAGATTGTCGGGGCAATTGATGGTACACACGTAAAAATTGCTGCGCCCAAAAACAGCGCAGTAGATTATTTCAGTCGTTTTCAGCAGCACGACTTTAGTATCCAGGCTGTGGCTGATGGAACACTTAAGTTCCTAGATGTATCTGCTGGTTACCCGGGCAGTATACACGACTCAAGAATGCTGCACAATAGTACTCTGTATTACAGGGCTGAGGCAGGACATATTCTGACCATGCCAGTAGTAAATGTCAATGGCCACGATATTGGTCCATATTTAGTGGGTGATAGTGCCTACCCAATATCCCCTTGGCTGCAAAAACCTTTTCCCGAGGCAACGAGAGACAGAAGAGAAATAAAGTTTAACAAAGAGCTTTCGAGCGCTAGGGTAAAAATAGAATGTGCTTTTGGCTGCCGAAAATCACGCTGGAGAATTCTGCAAAAGTGCCTGGATAGTGAAATCCTATTTTCAGTAAAGATAGCTATTGCATGTGCAGTCCTACACAACTTTTGCATTAGAATGGGTGATGGCTGGGAGGATAACGGGCCAGGAGATAATGACGACCATGATGAGAATAATGACGATGCAGTCAGAGATGGCGAGGATATCCGTGATATCTTAAAGGACTTTATTTTTTAGTTTGACTGAAAAATGTTGATCACTCAGTTATTCCTTATTGTTAATGTTTTAACTGTTCCTGCCCTTAGTAAAAATATTATTGAGGCCTTAAAATTGTTACAAATGTGAAATATCAATAACAACAAAAAAGGAGAAGTAAAAAACACACTGGTTTTGAGTAATTTCGTGTGTTCACAACTCTAACATTTTTCGCCACACTTATTTTACTTTTTGCTTGCATTTGTCATATAGTCAGTGAGTGCGCCCAAAAACTGTCCCATCATCGTCATCTGGTCCTTTTGCATCTTGGAAAAGTTGTCCATGAAGGCCCCTAACTTCTCCTCACTTTCTCTGGAACACTTAAGAGGGGATGTCCACTAACATCGAGCGAGTGGCGGCACATGATGAAAAATAAAATTCCCTCATAAATTTTCCACGGATACCCTATGGCAATCTAAGAAACGTGGTGGCATTTTTTTCTTGAAATTTTTTTTTTAAGCCCGAAAAAAAAAATTTAACATGTTTACGCCACACGTGTCCTGTAAACGCGCGAAATAAACGTGTATCATACCTTCTCGTAAACTTCGCTCTGTTTGATTTGCACCCCAGAAAACCCCCATTTTAAACGTGGAAGTTTGCTTTTAAAGTATGTAGGAAGTAATTGAGTCCTGTTTTAGATCTGTGAATTAATTTTCAAGGCCATGGCGAGCTGCTGAAAATCACTAAAATTCGCTTGCTTTGAATTCTCAATTTGGCACAGTTTTTCAAGAGAAAGTTTTCCTCCCCGGTAAAACACCAAATCACTTGAAATTCAGAATTCTTGAAAGAAGAAATACCATTCTAAAATCAGGTTTAAAAATTAGTTTCGGGCTTTTTAACAGCGCCGAGTACAAACGCTCTCAAAATCCCGATAATCACAGCATTAACCTGTCAACCAGTACAAACAATAGGCTCGTGCCTCCGACCGAATAGCCGAAAACTTGGAATTTTTTCCTTGTTTCCTTTGGTATTTGGATGAAAAGTACAGGATAAAGGTCACATCTAGCTTACCTTGAATAAGATTTTGTCTAAATGCCAGGTTTTGTCAAGTTTTAGGTGTACTGACCAAGGGCCATCTTGACGCGTGGAAATCGACCGTTATCTCCTGGTATCTCCAGATTGACTTTCAACTAATGAATAACGACTCTGCCAACACATTCACATCCCTTAATGAATGGCAAATGAATTTTTAAAATATCCCAGTGTTAATTCCCTGAAGAGACTAAATAACTTTGCAGTGATCTCCACATTAATCTCAGAAACCGCACTGTTATTATGGTCTGATTTAACTAAATTTGTCTGTCACGCAACGGGTTCTGGTCAAGTCACAGGATAGGTTTTGGTGATGGGATTGCAAAAATGGGAAAAAAGTGGAAAGATTCGGACGTTTGAAATAACTTAAGCTATGAAAGAAATTATACAAGATAGAAGGCGATGTAAATAGTGATGGCGTTTGTTTCAGCAACTCGACCGGAATGACCGTTTCCCGTTTTCATCCCAGATGCCGGACTACCTCAATGTAAAAACAAACCGCAGAGATAGCTGAATGTTTTCCCGTGATTTAAGCTAAAGCATATCGAAGGCTAACAAAGAAGGCATCCATCTGTTTTTTACAAGTTTCCTGAAAATTTTAAGTTCACTTTTCTCTATAATCGTAAGTTTTCAATGCGTAGCACTTGGCTACAACTGTTTGTTTACTCACATTCCGTCCTCCTGTTTGGTGTCATGTTACACCGCCGAGTTATGCCTGAAATATCTTTCGACTAGTAAAATAGAGTGATACTACATATGACGGGACTATTCACCACACAATTCTGACCTGTGCAAAACAAGTTGCAGATTACATAGATGTACATTTTGTGACGCTCTGGCGAGAGGAAAAAATTATCACGTGTTCACTAGAAGCAGAAAGTATTAGCTTCCGATAGTCTAAAATAGCAAACATCGATATATTTTTTTATATCTTATGCAGAGTTCGACTTTTCAAGAGTTCGACTTTTCAAGTCTAATTAATTTCACGGTGAAGGATTTCAATATTATTTGCAAGCCACCAGTGTTGCGTCAAGGAAGGCGCCTCGAGAAGCTGCCATTTGCGGAAATAATTTTCTTGTTGGAAATCAGGCGTGTGAGAATTTCAGGTGCGGCATTATTGGAAACTAGACAAAATGTCTTAAGTGCGGATCGGCTTTGAGTAAATGTTCAAAAACAGATAATTTTCGTTAAAAAAAAAGAAAAAAAAAGGAAAACGCCAGATTTAACACGCAGCAGGTGTAGAGCGCTTCCTCTATATCGCGCCATTGGAAAAGGATAGGTTCTTTGGAGTTCTCGCAGTCAGGACCCCTGTCACCGAGTACAATAGCCAATCAAACCATTATCTCCCTTGGCTGCGAATAGAGGTCACTTATTCTTTTCAGAAACTAGTTGCAGGCGTTTGCGCCTCTTACAAGCAATATGAACAAGCAGTTGCTGTTCCAGTTGCAAAAAAATACTTTTCGGGTCACACTTCCAGTGTTGGAATCAGCGATATCCACTCAGAAGTTGAGCTTCGTTGATTTTCTTTAGCACGCGCAAAAGTATTTTTTAATTAGTATTCTTAACATCGCTCTTGTCTGGGAATAGCGCAGAGGGAACTAATCGACGTTGGTCATGTTGAGTTCTACCAGGGCTGTCTAAGTATGCCTCGAACAGGAAAGTGAGAAAAGCAGACCGTGGAAATGGCAAGTCGGAGTCCAAAGCTATTTTGCAACACATCGGTGTCTTCCCTCCAGTGGGCTCTGGTAAGTACACTTTCTTCTCATACCCACTTTCGTGCATTCCTCGCTGTGATGGCAGACGTCATTAAGCAGATTAACACTACCGTGATACCAGCCCTGAAGACAGTCAACTTCCGGCAAGACAGCGCTGGCTGCTACCACTGCAGGGCCTGCAGGGCCACCATAGTTTGCGCAGGAGTACTAGGAGCAGAGCTGGGCGTGGTGTTCAAACTCTTGGCTCCTTTCCCTCCCCTGCGACCGCAAGGCCGGCGGAGACTAAGTCGAATACATTTGTCCTCTTAAACTCCGGACACGATATCAAGATCCCGGTGGAGAACCATCCTTAAGTGTCATCCGGTGCGCGTCCATTGCAAGCCGTTTAGTTGCCACTTGGAAGATCGATGGTGTGAATATACAGTTTTCTAAAGAAGGAATCCGTCCGTGTATGAAGAGCATATGGCGTGGGACCTATAAGACCAATATCTGCGCTGAAATCTAAGGCCCTGTCATCTGATGTTCTACCGTCCATAGCAGTGCTCTAAGCGAAACCGAGCTCGTTCTCCTCAACCGTGAGAAGACGGAGAAAAATCGCACAACCAACTGTCTCTTGATAAACAAGGGGGTTAGTTTCTAGAGAAACTGTGGTGCTGCATCGGTGGGGAAGCGAAACACAAAACTTTGTATTTATCAACTGAGTTGATAAGGTAAATTGAGCCACCGTGAAGAGATTGAAAGCTAACGTTTCGAGCGTTAGCCATTCGTCACAAGGATGGTTTTGCACCTTCGTCACCTGCACTGCTCAGAAGATCAGGCGGAAAGCGACAAAGAGCCCTAAACCTTAGGACTCCTTGTCATGATGAGTTTCAACATGAGTTGAGTTTCAAACTCAACTTAATTTCGAGTTTCATGTATAAAATTTTAATCCGCTAGGTTTGCCATAAAATGGTTTCACAAGCTTCTAAACAACGAAAAGGACGGTTCCGGCACCCCTGGCCACACCCCTGGTTTGGGCTTGAGTAAACTCAACATACATTTTTACATTCTCACTCCTGTCTTGACCAATTTTTGAAGACCAATAAATAGAGACCTAATAACAATTTCTTTTTCAAAGCCCTAGTAACAGGCAAGGTTTTGGCAAGGCTTCACTGCCTCTAATGATACTGATAAATACATAAATACCGTTAACTGCCACTTATAAGCCCAACCGCTTACAAGCTCCCCCCGGTTGTAGGCCCATCTACCTGTAAACAAAAAAATACATCCGGTATAAGCTACCTCCGGATATAAGTCGCCCTCTAGTTTTCCCTGTTTCCTTAATATTAAGCACTCTCACAGAACACTACGAAAGTGAACTCTGAGCTTCTGTTTTGTTTCGTTCCGGTTACGTTCGTGTTGTTACAGTTTTGATTTTGTTGATAAATTAAAATTGAAATGAATTCGATTTATTGTGACATTCAAAGGTTAATTAAAAACTGGTAAATTAAAAACGTATTTCGATCAACACTGCTGTGGCTCATTTCGAAACTTATAAGCCCCCCCCCCCGGATATAAGCCCTTCCGTTTATAAGCCCACCCAAAACCCCTTACAAAGTTGTATAAGCCCAGGGCTTATAAGTGGCAGTTGACGGTAATCGGTCCTTGGGTCCACAGGTTTTCAAAGTTCTCATTGCTTTGTTTTTGTTTGTTTGTTTTTTGCTTGCTTGTTGTTGTTGTTGTTTTTTTTTTGTTTCCTGTGCATTTCCCCCTTCAAGTCAAACCCGACGTCAGGTAAAATGAAGTGCGTGACATTTTGTTCCGTGACTCAAACTAAACAGGCTTGTAAGCTTTCGGCAAGAAATTATCGTTTCGAAATTTTACAACGAATACAGATCAAGAAAAGACGTCTTATAGAAGAAAACTCTTTTGAAGTTCAAATAAGGCAAAATCATTTTATTCCTGCAGGTTCTTCATTTTAACAAAAGGAGGCGGGATGGAAATAAGTCATTTGGGTTGATTGCCAATACGCGATGCTTCAGTGATGTTGTTGACCCCGGACGCCAAGATGGTTATTATGAAAGTGTACGCACAGAACCTGACATTTAGACAATACCATTTTCAGGTGAGCTAGACATTACCTTTCTGCTGTGGATTACAACCGAATACCAACCAAAATAGAAGAAATGTCCACATTTTCGGTTATTTGGTCGGAGGTATGTGCCAATTGTTGACGTGTTAATGTTGTAATTATCGGGATTTTGAGAGCGTTTGTACTCGGCGCTGATAAAAAGCCCGAAACTAATTTTTAAACCTGGTTTAAGAACGGCATTTCCTCTTTCAAGAATTCTGAATTTCAAGTGATTCGGTATTTTACCGGGGAGGGAAACTTTCTCTTGAAAAACTGTGCCAAATTGAGAATTCAAAGCAAGCGAATTCACGTGGTTTTCAGCAGCCTGCCATGACCTTGAAAATTATTCCACAAAAGAATAATTTGACTCAAATTACTTGTAAACTCTTCAACAGCAAATTTCTAAGCTCAAAACAGGATTGTTCCATGACGCGAATTAAACAGAGCGAAGTTTACGAGAAGGTATGATTCGCGTTTATTCGGGTTGTTTATAGAGACAGGTAGTGCGGTAACGGTTTTTTAATTTTTTGGAGGTTTAAAAATAGTTTCTCAACAAAAAATGCCACCACGTTTCTAGAGCTACCATAAGGTGTCTCTGGGCGAAAAACGGAGAATTTTGATTTTTCATCATGTGCCACATATTTACGATTTCGCTCTGTCTTAGTGGACATTGCCTCTTAAGGCTTTCACTGAATTCTATTCGTTCTTCATCATCATCTTCGTCTTCAGGTCGAGCCCTTTTTTTGGTTTGTTTTTTCCTCTCCCTTCTCATTTCTTTTTTTTTTCTCTTCGCTACTTGCAGGGCTGCTTGCCGCTGAGTTTTCTTGACTTGTTGAGGGTTGTGAATCACCACTCTCCCCTCCATTTGAGCTCGACCCGGCGGAGGAACAAGGTTGATTTATGCTAGCGCCAGCTTCTGATACATATTGAAGGGTGACGATATCCCTGCAACCCAGAATTTTATCTATTTCATCATAGAAGAGACTCTTCTTTATAGAGCCACCGGTTTGCTTGCGGTTCCATTCTTTTGCCGCCTTGTATTTATCAATTAAATACTTCATTTTTTTCATGCACTTGTCTACAGTCCTGCTAGTTTTTGCACGGGCATTGAGATTTTCGCAGATGTTTCTCCAGGCATTGCGGGACTCTTTGCTTTCAATAAACTCGTGGTTTTCAGCCCAAAGCTGGACCAGAAGTTTTTGCTGATCTTGCGAGCACGTGTTGTAGGACTTCTTACCCGGCTGCTTTTCAGAGTCCGGGCTTGTTTCATTGCCCTCAAATGAAGCTGGCGACTCAGACTGACTGCAAGTTGCTGCTTGCTGGTACTGCTCTGGCGAATAGGAGTTCGGGGAATACATGGAGTAACTATACGGAAATTGTGGATAATAATCGGGCGCGTAGAAGCGGTGTCCATCCATTTTGGCTGCTTTTTGCAGTATGGAAATTTAGACTGCTTCAGTCCATCATTTCAACACATGCATGGGTTTACCTGACAGATTAATGGCTAAAAAAACATAATTGTTTGATTTTCAAAAATTTAGCCTGCCTCGAGGCAGCACTTCGGTGTCTTTTGAAGTTTTTTGCGAATCGCTAAATTTTAGAAATCCGCCAATATTTGGCAACGAGGGGTCGCATTGATATCTAGAAACCAATGACAGATTCTTGACGTTACATAAACATCAATTCGCCTAGTGCGACCCCGGCCATATTCAGTTTGCAAAATTCAAAACCGACAAAATGACTGGCGCCCAGGCTTCGCTCGTCCATCCAAGATGGCGGCGCCCTTGCTTTCCTGCTGTCCCTGTAAGTATCTGAACAAAATGTTTAAGCTCCTTTGGAAATATGTTCAAGTTATGTGCATAACATAAAAATAACATATTTTTTATCCATTTGAATGGTTTTAAGCCTGTTTAGAGTGAAATCGTTCGTACAGAAATGCTCCTGTTCGAGTTGGACTAGCTCATCGTAAAAAGGAGAGTACTGTAGACCTACTACACGCAAATACTATTCTCTTTTGTATCTTTTGCAATTGGACATGTTGTTTCAATCATTTTTATAGTCTTAAGGCCTATCTTCTATATCTGTAGGTTCAACAAATACTGTTAACTGTTTGAATTGTAGGGAGAAAAATGGCAATGTTTTTAATTAAAGTGTTAAGAACTCGTCACAGTGTAGCTAACTTGAAAGTCCATTTTTCTTCTAGGAGCTTTATCGGCAATGTCGGTTGATGGGAAAAAGTGTATAATTTGCCAGGAATCTACAAAAGAATCATTAAAGTGTCCATTAAACAGCCATGGACCATCTGAGGTCAACAAGGAAGCGTATGTGGCTTTCTAGCAAAATGTTAGCAGCTTTCGCGCAGCAAACGCGTTACCCGTGGAGCTTAAATTTGCCGGCGATGTTGATGTAGATTGCCTTGCTCTTAATATGGCTTCCTGGCACAAGTCCTGTCACCTGAAGTTTAGTTTTTCAAAGCTAAAGAAAGCTCAAGAGCGTGCCGGCCGAAAACGAAGCGAAGACAGCAGAGCAGATGAGGAGGGAAGAACACCACCGAAAAGCAGAAAACGCCAGCCTGTTTCTGAAGAGCGATCGCTGTGTTTATTCTTTTCAGGAGGAGACGACGGCGATAAGCTTCACTGTTTCTCGATGCTTGAAACTGATAGGAACATCCGTCAAATGGCCCTTGCACTTGAAGATTTTGAATTGTTAGGTCGTATGTCAGAGGGAGACTTAATTGCTATTGAAGCAAAATACCATTTGAAATGTCTGATCTCGTTAAGAAATCGTTATAGATCATTCTGTGCACAAAAAACCCAAGATTCAAACGATAGAGCGGAGGATGAAAACATGGACGAATCAGTAACATTTGTCGAGCTGGTTGAGTACATTGAAGGATGTTTAGAAAACGGAACTCATCTGGTCAAACTTTCTGAGCTGTCGTCGTTGTACATCGAGAGACTCGAAGATCTTGGAATTAAAAAGATCGTAAATAAAACCAGGTTAAAGAATGCATTGTTGGGGCATTATAATGGCACTCTACAAGAACAAACTGATGGAAGAAACACTGTCTTAGTTTTCAGGGAGGCAATAAGTAGCCTATTGAAGGATGTCTTGAAACAACGCGACTTTTCAGAAGATGCTGAAATTCTAGCGAAGGCTGCAACGATCTTAAGGAAAGACATTTTTGCTCACAAAGGATTTAATTTTTCCGGATGTTTTCCAATGGACTGCCAATCAAAATATTTACCATCTAGCTTAAAGTCTCTGGTTTCTATGATTCTAAATGGACTTAACACTAAGGATCAAGAGCATTCTGAAAGCCAAACATGTTTGACAGTGTGTGAGACAATCATTTTCATTCCAAGAAAAGATCCTGCAAGACCAAAAGTGGTCAGTCTCGCCATTCAGGATCTCGTGAACCATGTTTACCTCTGTATGTTGGATTGAGCTTCTTTAGCTCAACAAGAAGCAAAACACTTATTAAAAAGATGTATCAAATGGGCATTTCTACCTCCTACGATCGCATCATGGAAATAGAAGACTGGCTAGCGAGGTCTCTTTGCGAGCGCTACAGGGAAGATGGATGCGTTGCACCTGCTTGTTTAAGAAAAGGTCTATTTTCTGTGGGCGCGCTTGATAATCTGGATCATAACCCGAGCTCTACCACCTCAGTCTCCTCGTTTCACGGAACTGGTATCAGCATCTTTCAGTTTCCAACGGAACGTGTACCCGGTGAAAGTAGGTCCCCAATAAAAGTTCCGCCGACAGCAACAGAACACCAAGGATTACCAGAAAGCTATGTAACGGTCCCTACAGTCCCACTTAACACAAGTTCAGTTTCTGTTCCAGCCTGCAACATGACACCATGTCACGGCGACGGCAATATTGACGACGCTATACAGCAAGAAGGTCACTGGGTGAACCACGCTTTATCCAAACTCAGCAACGATGACGTAAGCGCTGAAGATTCCATTACATGGGCTACTTATCACTCTAGAAATCAGCAACAAACGAACGATCCGCCTGCTATAACAGCACTTCTTCCTTTGTTTTACGAAAAGGCAGATACACCTGCGATGATAAAACATGGTATGGATGTGCTAAGAGAAGCGACATCATTTCTCAATCCAGGACAAGTACCAGTCATTACCCTGGACCAGCCTCTGTTTGCGTTGGCAAAAGCCATTCAGTGGCAGTGGCCAGTTGAATATGGAGAAGATAGGTTCGTAGTAATGTTCGGTGGATTCCATTTGGAGATGGCGACGTGGAGCACGGTTGGCGATCTCCTTGACGGTAGTGGCTGGACCACCATTCTAACAGAAGCGGAGGTGGCTTCTTCTGGCATAGCGCAAGGCTTATTAAAGGCATCTCATCTTACCAGGACAAGGTATTATTATTTTAGCAACATTATCATCATCATCATCATCATCATTTTTACTATAATTATTATTATTCGAGAATACACATTGACAGTGTTGCTAGGTTATTTATGCAAGATTTTATCTCTTATTTCACTTCAGACATGCTCACCAAGTTACCTTACTGGTCCTTCACAGCATGAAGCAAGAAGCCTACCTGGCTTCCGCTAGTGATGAAGCTTCACTTGCAGATTGGGAGAACGCCATGAGACAGAGAAGTCCGACATTTCTCTTCTGGGACTTGGTTATGAAATATGAGACCCTGGTTCTCATATTTGTCCGCGCACACCGGGAACGCAATTTCTCGCTGTTTGTGGAGGTGCTAGAGCCACTGGTGCCATTATTCTTCGCCCTTGATCACACCAACTATGCCCGCTGGGTTCCCATTCATATCAGAGATATGAAATCTCTTCCTGAGTCCGTCAGATGTGAATTTCAGGAGCGTCATCACTGGGTTCCTTCGAATACGGGAAACAAATTCTCTTCAATGCCGCTGGACCAAGCCCATGAACAGGAGAATAAGATGGTCAAAGGTTCTGGTGGTGTAGTTCGTCTAACTGAGAATCCTGTAGCCTTCAGGTAAGGGTACAGACGAACAATATAAAATTGTGCAACGTAATGCGTGTCTCTAAATAAACGCTGCGTCAAAAAGTGTGTAAATGATGTTTTGTTCTTCCTCAGTATACACTAAATCTCGAAAAGGTATTCACATTTCGGGTTATTTGGAACCAAGCAATAACAACAATTATCGAATAATAGAAAACTAGCCCTTATACAATTGCATGTCATTGCAAACAGATATATTATCATTACTGCCTGTAGCTATTAATACCTCCATCAATACGGAGTCATTCGCCCATTCCGTCACTTGTGATATGTAATCGAACATGCAAACATTAAAAACTACTGATTTTTTTATAGACGATGGATGCTGTCAGGTCCAGAGCTTTCAAGGATCATACACCAGTTCGAAGACCAGTTCCTCTCGGGTCGGGACCCGGACAACCCGAAGAACTTTCAGAATCACGAGGCAGGCCGCGCAGCTCAGAAAACCTTCCATCGGCAAGTGAGAAACCTTTGTGACGTGGTGAGACGAACCGGAAATCCCTTTCTTGACGACTTTCCTGAACTAGTCACTCTTGATAGCAGGGACTGTGCAGATATCAGTGTAGTTGAATCAGTCGAGACGCTTGACAAGCTTGATGAGGACCAATACCAGAAATATCTCAATGATGTAATCAAGGACCGCTCAAGTTCCATTCACAATCTGATAAAGAAGAATAATCTGCCTCTCTTAGGAAAGAACCACAAAAAGGCAACTTCAAAGCAAGGTAAAAAGATCGCAGTTCTCCAAAGCAATTTAAACCCGTTTGCCCAATTGTACGTGGCATTACAAAACCGTGAAGGAGATATGAGAGAGTTCTTCAGCCAGGAAGTCCAGTCCTTTCCACCCGCACTGTCAGAGTTTGGAAACCTACATCTTCCAAGTGCCAAGTCTGATCTCTTAAAATGTCTGCAGCCCAATAGCGATGGACATACTAATTCACCTACTCAGTTTGACTGCAAAGTCTTGGATGGCGCAGTGATTGTCCACTGTCTCCCAACTGTCGAAGCTTCGACGTTTGATGAATACGCAGAGAAGGTATTCATTCCTCACCTCCAGCAGCAGCTCAATCAAAGCATGCGTGTTGATGTTGTGTGGGATTCCTACGTTCCTGACAGCCTAAAGGAAGCAACAAGGGAGAAACGAGGCTAAGGGATCAGAAGGAAAGTAGCTGGCCAAACGAAGCTTCCAGAGAACTGGATGATGTTTCTACGAGACCCTGACAACAAGTCTGAGCTGTTTTCCTTTCTGACGTTGAAGGTAGCGAAATTTCAATGGCCCCTCGACGGAACATTGTACACTACATCCGGTAAGTAACAGCACTAAAATGTATTTATTTATATTTGATAGTTATTACGGTGCTGTTAAATCTATAATACTCTGTTATTTATTTACGTCCCAGGAACATCTGTCATTTCCCATGGATCTGATTATGTTATGGGTCAGTGCAACCATTAAGAGGCCGACACCCGCATCGTCGTCCACGTACGCCACGATCTGGAGAGGGGTGCAGAATCTGTCCTTGTCAGGACAGTTGACACCGACGTTATCGTGATCTTAGTTGGAAAGTTCCATGATCTTTTAGCTTACAACCAACGTGCCAAATTATGGGTGGCGTTCGGCATGGGGCGCCACTTTTCGCTAATGAACGTCAACGAAATCTGTTCTACCCTTGGAGAATCTAAGTCCCGAGCCATACCAGTTTTCCACGCATTCACTGGGTGTGACTGTACATCGCAGTTCTGTGACATCGGGAAAAAGACAGCGTGGAGAGCATGGGAATTAAATGGTCAAGTAACACCTGCCCTGGAGCACATCGTGACTCACCCCTTCCAGCAGCTGACTGTCTCCTCAGAGATTTTCCAGAAGCTAGAGAGATTTACGGTCATAATGTATGACAAATCAAGTCCCCTGGATTCAGTGAACGACACGCGACTGATGCTGTTTTCAAAGCGAAACAGAGACCTGGACAACATTCTTCCGACACAGGTAAAACAATGCGTAAGCGGTAGGTTATCGATAAAAAGAAAGTACGCAGTTTTATTTTAATTTAATCAGTTTGCAACTTGATAAGAAGGAAGAAAACACCGAAAAGAAGAAAAAGAACTTGAGCTTACTCTCTAAACACTTTAAATTTCAGAATGCACTCCTGCAGCATGCTCAGAGAACAGTGTATCAGGCAGGAATTTGGACGACATCGGAGCGCTCATTGCAGGACGTTCCTTCCCCTGCAGAGTTTTCATGGGCAAAAGGAGAGGACAACCAGTGGCAGCCAGTTTGGATGACTATCCCAAAAGTCTCAAATGTTTGCAGAGAGCTTATCAAATGTACCTGCAAAGGACGCTGCTCATGCTGCAAATGTGCAAAAGAAAAGTTGCAGTGCACGCCATTGTGTAAATGTGACTGTCCAGAGAGCAATTCTAAGAGTGATGGGCATTTGTGAGGGTTTTAGCATTCAACGTGAGAATTCCCGATTCTATCAGATTTAATGTACGAAAAGACGCGATCAATTTGCACGCATTAGTTCCGCTTTTCTGTTGCAGTTTTTTGTCCTGTGTTATCAACCGAGCAAAGACTGAGTACTAGTAACTGTAACGTGGTTTTTTTGACACTATTTTAAATGCAATCTTTTCCAAAATAACAAAGTTTATAGAGAAGTGAGAAAAACAAGACAAAATTGCAAAAATTCGTTTCAAAGAGGCAAAATATCGGTTTTGAAAATAGAGCCACAGGTTACCCAACCTTGATATCGGTCAAAACCGAAATATCCCATTAAAATGGAATCGTGAACAGATTGACTTGGGCACCCCTTCTAATATTATTTGGTAAGGTGTAAGCAAATTGTATGCCAAATTTCATGCTTTTATCACTCTTGTCACGATCAGGTCGTTAAGCCACCTGACCACCTCCTAAAGACCAAAAGCTGACTGGTCAACTGAAAGAGAGACTGACTGATTACCTGACTGCAGATATACCTAACCCAGACTGGCTACCTCATTGACTAACAGATTATATGGCTAACTTATTGAACGACTGACCGACTGAAAAATTCATGTCCCCTCTGAGTATCGAACTCGGGTCACCGGCATCACAGACTGACATGAATACCACTACCCCACGCATACTGACACTATTTGAAATTGTTAATTTTACTACTTATTTCTTTTCCCGTGACATGATGCCAATGGACATGAACATGTTGGTGTTTTTCCTGGGAAAATGTGTCCGGACCGCTGCAAAGCCATGGTTGTGGAAAGAAAAAACCAGAAGGCACTAGCTATGCTATATTTGCTGCGATCTCAAGCGTTGCACCAACCGAGTTCGCAGCAGAACCAACAACAAAGAAGAAGTCCTCGAGGGCAAATTTGAAACTTGAACTTTTCGCCTTCCACCAAAAAGACAACTGAGTATTCTTTTGAACGTTTTTCTTTCCATTAATAAAATTGTTTTTGACCTTGGTTGTCTTTGCTAAAACGAGGGTCCCCATGTGATCTCGCGCCAAAAATGTGGGATACAGTACAGGGTTATCCCAAGTGTGTGCCACCTCATATTGGTGACCCTGTGGTGTGGAAGGATGGACGTACAGACAGACGGATGGACACGACTATCACGTCACTAACAAAATTTCTTGGCTTGATAGCTAACCATTTTTTCTTGTCCATGGTGCTCCGTGGGCGTGGCTTCACCGCGTAGAGCTCCGCTAAAAATGTGTTAATATTCATGAAAAAAATAATATTAATAATGATGATGATGATAATAATAATAATAATAATAATAATAATAATAATAATAATAATAATAATAATAACAATAATAATGAGAGTTTATCTCCAGCTGTTCAAACACCTTACCACCGATCACATATAGCCCAATCTATCCAGTTTTCGAGGGTCCCTTTACTGTTTCCATTGTTTGTGCGAAATTTATCAGTGACCAATCTAAGAAGATAAATAACACACAAAAAAATTAAAAATTTGGCTACAAAATGGCCGGGACTGACATAAGCAGGTTGTTATGCAGATAGCTTTCTGAGAAGTATCTCATCATTCTAAGTGGTTATGTTGCTAATATAATTATGTTGACATCTTCTATTTTTCCTGAAAGACAATGTCATTGAAAGAAAATAACGTTATTTACTAGAAAATGACAGAATTTTTTTCCATTGTTGCCCAGCTCCTGAGTGCTGTTACTATGTGCCCAAAAGGTGAAAAAGCATGAAAAACAGAATAACTTAAAGTATTCTAAGTTGTTTTACTTCAACCTGCGATGAGGCCCCACTTGTAGCATAGTTTTTAAATGATGACAAAGGTTTTTTTGTGTTCCAGGTTGTGTATATCGAGTGCTGAAGAGCACTTTTATGAGACTCATCTGAGTTTTCATTCCCTGTGCGTCACGCTTGTAGGTCCATATGTTGAGATTTGTTTTGGTTAGGGTGGAACTGGATAGAGGAGGATCTCAAGTGGCCTGGTAAAAGTCCACTCAAAACTGTAGGACACCCTTAATGTGGGCTCAATAATCAAAAACTCCCCTTCAATTAATTAATACCCTTTAAACTATCATCATTCATAAGAAATGTACCTACTTGTGTTTCCACAGATATACTGTTCTCACCAGAATTCACTTGAGTTACACATTGTGGCTCTATAAATGGAACAGCACTCTTAAATAAACATTGTATAGCAGCAGTACTAATGCCGTACTTTAATTCTACTTTGCTGTCCCCATCTATCAAAACCAGTGTCACACGGTTCAACATTTGTTAAACAAATAGTAAATGAGGGTGTCATTGTGTCCTGTTGATTGTTGTTAAATGGAAAAGAGTCTGTAGCTCTGTGCAATAATATGGACCAACATTTGGAACTTTCATGGAAATTTAATTCTTCAGTTTCTCCAATTTATTTCAGTCATACATGATACGAGCAACTTTACGAGTATGCAGGGTATTTGTTTCTTCCCGAAAAATATCTCCAGGCTGGTACAAGTTCGAGGCCACTTCACCAGTGCAGCTAGAGGCTGAACATGGATTTAACAGTCTTTGTAATTTTTGAAAGATCTCATACTTGCCGGCAAAAAGTCTAAAACTTTTGCATGACTTGATAGTGTGCTAATCATCCAATTAAATCAGTAATGGCCTAAATCGTTCCAAATACAAAAGACAATTCACTTATACATTGTTATTGATCTGAACCTGACTAAAACTGAAATGTATTTTTCCAATTTGTGAGCAGAAGGAATGATTTACCCTTTTAACAAATCATCCTTTGCTTTCATTTTTGGCGAGTTAAAAGAATCTCTTATTAATTTACGGTACTGCTAATCAAGCAAATGTGTTGCATTAATTTTTGTCTTTTGTATTTGGAACGATTTTGATCATAACTTCTTCACCTGCAAACAACACTTTCCAAAAACAAAAAGTGATTCCAGAGACGCCTGTCTACATGTGAATTTATATTTTCTGGAAGTATATAATATTATTTTGTTTTCGTGCAACTTAACGTGTGGGAGGCCCTGAGAGTTGATCACCTTTTAATACAAAATTCACTATACCTTTGTGGGGGAAAGACATTTGGAATTTTTTATTTCTACAGCCAATCGATAGAGTGATAAGCTTCCTGCAAGTGATATTTTCACGTTTTTCAATAACTGACCCCTACATTTGTCTGATGTAACCGTAAAATAAACAAAAAGTTGTATAGCAGTAGTATAGGAAGTACCTGAGGATTTTAACTGGCCCACCTCAAAGTCCAAGCATCACTGGAGACCAGTAAATGGGGAAGCTGCCTCAATGTGTCTAATACTCAATATTTCCCCTTCAATTTATGTGACAATTAAATCAACTGAATTCCATTCATAAAGATATATTGTTCTCATCAGAATATGTTGTTCTTGAATTACTGTCAGTCGCTCTATAAATTGTGTTGTTCCAAAAAATATCCATACTCCCCCCAAGGAGGTTTTTGTTTGGTTTGAACCCCCCATCCCTCCGGAAATTCCAGTTTAGGTTCATACAATCCTTTAAAAATTTTGCCTTTTAAGACACCCCTCCCCCTCAGAATTTCCACTGACCCTCTGCAGAGCTGCAAATAACTGTCGGTCATCGGACAATGGCCGACTAAAATCGCCCTATGTCCGAGGAAATGTTAACTTTGGTCGGATATTATGTTCGGAGAAATTTTTTAAAAGTAAGTAATGAATAAAAATAATTATTTAAAAAAGACTTCCAATGAATAATAACAATTAAAAAAAAACGTCTGAACACATTTCTGTTTTGTCCGACCAAAATGGAGACTTGCTCGGACATATGTCCTTTCGAGAAAGAAAAATTATTTGCAGCCCAGCTCTGGGGTGGGGGTATGGATACTTTCTGGAACCACACATTGTCAAACACACAACATTGTTTTCTTTTACTCGGAAATGACAAAACAAAATTGTATCTGCAGTCAATGCCAGCCCTTTAAAATAAATATTGTGTAGCACCAATTCAAGTATATGTTGTGCTCAATAAATTCTTTTACTTTATCCCTATCTTTGGTGGTCCCCTCTTTAAAGCCAAACAGACACAGTTCAATTTTTTTTAATAGAAAAATATTGCATATGTTACACAACAAATGCTGAACTGTGTATCACGTTGAAACAGGTAATTTTCTACATGTATAATGATTGTTGTTGAATGAAAAAGAGACTGTAGGATCTATTCAACATATTGAATGACAAACGATCTCCCAAAAAATTAATACTATGGTGCCAGTAATCATTTAACATGTCACAAAATATTTTACCACTTGTTGAGCAACAAATACTAAACCATTTTGAATAGTCTATCATCTAGTTCATGCACCCCCACTCGTGTAACCTGCGATCAGGCTCTATTTTCGTTTCGCTCGGTGAAACATTCAGGCGGGCCGGGCGAAACGAAAAATAGAGCCTGATACAATTCTTCTACGGAACGTCTACCGCCCACTTTTTTGATTGATTGACATTCAACAAAAGAGCCAATCAAAATTTCTTCTGCTTGCACGATCCTCGGTATGCAAATTTCCCATAACGGCAATTCGAAAAAAGTCACGCAAATGTCGGCAATATAAGAAAATCATAGGCTACGAGATATCTTCTAGGCACAAGCACTCAAATTTACACGATTGCTAACTTGAAGGTTCTGGTATTGTACATGGTTGCTCTGTCTGAGCTGAAACTGAATGAAAATTCAAAACACGACAAGGTTGCCATGTACCAAAATATGCTGCATGCTTGAATCCTTTCCCATTTCAGGTGGTATCCGGAATTATTCTCTTCGCATTTCTCACCGATTTTCTGCGTAAAAAACCTTGGGCAATTAAGAGAAGTACCTTCAGATTCATTCTTTAGTAAAGATATAAATAAAACCGTTTATAAACAAAGGAATATTTTGTAATTTAATTTAGTTCCACAAGTGATAAATATTTGAGATTAGCAGCGAATTTTATCTCTAAACAGCAGCGAATTTTAAAACGAAGAACATTTATTATAAAACTAGTCAGATCCTTTGATGTCAATGTCAGAGATCAATAAAACGACATAAGTGTTAAACAATGAATGAATATAAACTGAAATCGTCATTGCGACTTGATTGCGGCTCTCGCCAAACATCAGTTTACCGTTACGTTTACCGAATTATCGGTTGACTTGTTGATCATTCTTGGCGAAAGATACTTGTTCGTCTGCTGTTCGTTTTGTTTCGTAAAACGCAGAAACAACCACTACTCTGTTCATGTTATCAATTCTAGCTGAAAGCCATCAAATGAAAATTCCGAGACACGATGCGATAAAACGGAATACATACTTCACTGTTGCTATACTTCTCTGCTCCAGGTAAGAGACAGCTTGCGTCAAACCGAACGCCATTCTCAGGAGAGAAAGAAATGATGACAATTCTCCTAGAACGACGAGAATATATTGGAGCAACACCTTTTACTTCGGCAGACTTGTTCCTTGGTTGTTCCTTGGCGATGGCGGTCGGATCGAAATTGTGAGCGAGATTTACTTCCGTTGACAGCTCTATTGTTAAAGGGCCAATCAGACTGCGAGATTCCCGCGGCCAAAATTTGGCCGCCGACACGAACTTCTGTGAGAGATTGTATCAGGCCCTATTTTAGCGAGCGACCAACGTAAGAGAATATGAGAGCGATGCTAAAATTCGGCCTGATCGCAGGTTACCACTCGTGTTAAGCTGCACGGAAGGAGTGGGGAGGGGGAGATGGGGAGGAGCAGACAGGGCTACTTCACTTTTACAAAGGATTTATTTTCAAACGAGCCACATTTGCACCAAGGGACTGTCGAATCAAACTAAATTGATGACCCTTCCCTTTCAAGCATTTGATTTTCATAAATTTGACAGACAAATGCCAGGGGGTGGGGATGAAAAAAAAGAAAGATTGATGAAATACCCCATGTCTTTGCAGCTTCCCCCTCCTCCTCCATGGGTAACACACAGACTTGGTTCAAGTCCCGGGTGGAAGGTTCCACATGTATTTAAATGTGTTTCAGCAAACCGAAATTACATTGCACAATTTGTTATAACGCAAAAGCAGAATTGCCAACTTGCGTTGCTAGGTTAAAAACCAAAAAGTATCTGCTGCTAGCGGCTCATAAGGTAGGTGTCAATCTCCAGATCAGTTCCACCTATGTATAACTTTATGTTTGAAATTAATGCAGCTAAACTTAGGTGCAATACTTACGCGCAAAAATTGAGAAATAATACGCGATTTCTCACATATTTTCACAGTGTACAACTGCACTGGCCGCTCGCTGAAACTGAAAACGGAAGTAAACTTGCTGTCGTAAACACAGAAACAAACAGTTCATAAGCTGAGAAGACCGGATAGAACGATAGAAAGAAAACAGCTTATTGCTTGTGAGCTAACCTCGTGGGCAAAAACAAAGGTGTCCCGCTCAAAAGCACAGTTCTTCAGCCTAGTACCCAGGCGTTCTCTTCTCGCTCACACGACTTGGCGCGAAATTTCGTGACGTCACCGATATTTCGTACTAAGTCGAGTCGAGTGAGCGGGAGGAGAACGCCTGGGTACTAGGCTGACAGTTTCTTTGAACGAAACCAGCCAAGAACTGAGGCTCATGACCCACAATTCCAAGCATACCCGGTTGTCTCTGCCCAGCATGAGACATGACTGGGGATGAGTCACGCGATGTATTACATGCCGATTACAGGCCGCGAGAGGCGGCCGGCGTTTTCTAGTGAGTTTTCAAGCGATCCCTGCCGGCAGTTACTAAGCTTCCATACCCTGGCATACGAAGCTTGCGCCCGCGGTGCTAGCGGCAGTGAAAACCGAGTTTTCCTACGTCATCATCCCTCATCGTAACGTTGGGTGAACACAACCTCGTTCCCAGGGTCTCTCTCCTCTGCCTCCCTTGTCGTTGAGGCAGAGGAGAGAGACCCTGGGAACGAGGTTGGGGTGAACATTGGGTACATTGCGGCATGGATTACCACAGGTAACCAAAGCGTAATATGAGATTCGATCGAATTCGATCGAAAATAATCGGCGGTTTTCCGCCGAAAATACATTAAAATCGAAATAAAGTTTAAAAAACCTTACCTGTTGTGTGTTTGCTGTGTTTTTATCGCTTTTCCGAGCTTCCGGAGGCCGTTTTGGGCGATTTTCTGCTTAACGGTCGATGCGACGGTTTGTCACGTACTAAAGAGAGCTAAAGGTAGGAAAACGGGAATTCAAAATTGCCAACCGACACTCGAGGTCCCGATCAAAATACCCGCTAAAAATCGTTTCAATCTAAAGTCAGTGCTTTAAAACCACAGCACACTTCAAAAAGGATAAATCTCCTACCTTTCTATGTGATTCAATCGTCAATTAGTTTATCTCTCGAAGTACAGCCCTGCATTTAAAAACGAACTAACTTTTCGAAATCGCCGCCATCACAGGCTTGTAAGGAAAAGAGGGTCAAAACTAACGGTCAAGCCTGGGACAAAGCGCCAAATTTCGCTCCACCGGGGGACGACTTGAGTGACTTCTATGTCGCCAAATGCCAAACTCACCCACTCTCCGTTAAGTCAAGTTTTATACCTGAATGCGACCCGCGCGCGATTTCCCGCCGAAATTTGAGCGGTACAACACTTGATTTACCGGAGAAGGGGTGAGTTTGGCATTTGGCGACACAGAAGTCACTCATGTCGTCCCCGTCCCCAGGTGGAGCGAAATTTGGCGCTTTGTCCCAGGCTTGACCGTTAGTTTTGACCCTCTTTTCCTTACAAGCCTGTGATGGCGGCGATTTCGAAAAGTTAGTTCGTTTTTAATGGCAGGGCTGTACTTCGAGAGATAAATTAATTGACGATTGAATCACATAGAAAGGTAGGAGATTTATACTTTTTGAAGTGTGTTGTGGTTTTAAAGCACTGACTTTAGATTGAATCGCTTTTTAGCGGGTATTTTGATCGGGATCTCGAGTGTCGGTTGGCAATTTTGTATTCCCGTTTTCCTACCTTTAGCTCTCTTTAGTACGTGACAGGCCGTCGCATCGACCGTTAAGCAGAAAATCGCCCAAAACGGCCTCCGGAAGCTCGGAAAAGCGATAAAAACACAGCAAACACACAACAGGTAAGGTTTTTTAAACTTTATTTCGATTTTAATGTTTTTTCGGCGAAACCGCCGATTATTTTCGATCGAATTTCAGCTCCATACAAACTCTTATCTTGCGCTTTGGTTACCTGTGGGATTACGTGATGTCACTTGCTAATTGTCCAGTTTTTCCAACTCGAGCCAGAGGGCAGGAAAGCAACGGGAGCGAGTTGCATAAAACGTAACGTCCGGCGAAACTTATAACGCCAGACGTTCACTCCAGTCAAAGTCACTATTTTAACGTCCATCATTAGCTGTTACGTCCAGTGTTAGGTTTTTGCAATGATAGATAACTAACGAGGTGCATAGCGGCGAGCTGGTTATAATTATTCGATATCCAGCAAGTCCGAGTAGAATAATTGTTTTATTAAAACCTCCACCACTATAGCTGTTATAAAATCAAGACAGAAAGAAAAAAACGAGTAAGAGATAAAAAGGGACAAGAATTGGTCACATGACTGAACGAAAAAGGCGCCAAAAGCTTGCTAAGTGTGCAGCGTTTCTCTTCAAAGCTGAATGAATCAAAATGAAACTGCTCTGAACCAAAGTGAACGAAGTGGCACAAGTTTTGGGAAAAAATCTACTAATTTTTGGCTCTGAAAATGCGGTACGTGTTTGATTTTTCTTGAAACATTGTTACAATCATCGTTCAAAGTGGATTGAAGCTGTACGATTTCACCATATTAGCTGCGGGAGTTGAAACGGAGCAAGATTGTAAACCGTTCGCACAACGGCGTCATCATGTGCTTGTTTAATCGAACTCAAGACAGAATTTTAACTTGAACAGGTTATCTCTATGTAGCTCAGAAACAGGATTACTGTAGTGAGGAACGTCAGAATTCCCCATCTTAGTTTGTTAAAGGCAAGACACAAAACGCAGTTGTTCTTAGTTTAGGGTCGTGGACGGAATGGTAAAACAACACTCAAACAACTGGAAAGCGATTACACTTCTTTTAGATAGCATCCGATTTGTATCAGAACATTTGGAGCTTTTGGAACAGAGAGCTACAACGAGTGCAGGTAAACCAGAGTCAACTTTGTGTGGTATAGCCAAAAAATGTCGCCCTTCCTTCTTTCTTGGTAGTTTGTTCGGTTCTTGCTTAGATTGCTTCTTGATTTTCGTACTGACTCGCCATAAATGTGACAGTTTTTATTAAATGCTTCTCTTTCATTTTACCGTGTATTAATTTATGTCTTGTCTTGATACTTCGGAGTGGAAAGCCTTCCTGACTGATCGAACCCACCGCTTGTAATTTTTTTTTATGATCGACGTGACGATGAAAGAAATTATTAAGCTGAATTGTAAACACAACGCTAACTGCTTAAATTTCTATTTCTACACAGTTTCTTGT
This sequence comes from Siderastrea siderea, assembly GCA_964030785.1. Taxonomy (NCBI): domain Eukaryota; kingdom Metazoa; phylum Cnidaria; class Anthozoa; order Scleractinia; family Rhizangiidae; genus Siderastrea; species Siderastrea siderea. The sequence continues at coordinate 43,945,285 of OZ034968.1, forward strand.
CGTATTAAGAAATTAGGCACTCAGGAACAATTTTGATTTGTGTATCAGTGACGCTGTTGGAATTTCTGCTTAATTTAAATTCGTTGCAAAGTGATTTTTCTCGTCAACAAAAACACAATGCGGACCACTGAGGAAACAGTGGTGGAATGTCTTCAGCAAGACATTCACTGACAGTACTTTTTGCAGCATTCTTTGGAAAGCTTATTAAGGTCAAGAAGAGTACTCGTGAAACTACAGATGCTCTGTTAAAAAAACGAATGAACTCACTTCAGTTGCTCCCGGCAGCCGGGGAGCGACTCGACAGACTTTGCAATCTAAATACTGCTACGCATTTTTCACTGATTCGCATGCCCAGTGGCTGTTTAGTTCTGTCATTCATTAAACAACTTTGCTAAAATAAATAATATCGTTCAGGCATCAGGCCGTTTACTGGGAAAAGTCACCCGAAAAATGTTTTCTGAAGCTTCCAAGCACAATTATGGAGGGAAAATGGCACATCTTTTTCGCCCGCGAAGTATTACTCGGGTGTTTTAAAGAACACACCCTAAACTGTTTTTCGGAAGCTTTTAGCGTCTCTTTTTGGGCAAAATAGCTTTAGACCGAGAACTGTTTCACCTATAGTTTAATACTTGAATAACTTTTTCATTTCGATCTACAAACACGCTACAAAACCATGCTACACTGAACTCACTCACTGAATCGGCGATTCTAATTTATTTTAGTCTCTAATCTAGGACAGAAATGGCATTCACTTCAAGTGAGGAAGCTGAAAATATAACATTACAGGGAGCTGATAAAATATTCCACTACTGAAAAAACATAGAGCTTTACACTAAGACTATAAACTTGACGACAGAGCGACTGACTCCTTAGTTTGTTGGATAATTAAATTAGCAATCAGTCAAAACAACCCAATGTTCGGTGCCGAATACTAAACTGGATTGAGAAAACAACACCGACCCGCTCTAAAATAGTCACACTATCTAATTTTGGGATAAAATGTAAACCAGTTGCAAAATGAAAATTGCTCAAAAAACGAACTTTAACGCAAAAAATCTTGAAAGACTACACAATGAACTGCAATTTTTTAAGCTTACATCAGATCGCTTATTTACGAAATTTCTTTTATATGATTAAACGTAGAAAATGGGACAACTGACTTTCTCAAAACTAAAACTGCATTGAGATAAGCACTTGTTTGCCTGCATTCATACATATAAATGTAAATCTAACTAGAATCACTGGTGTGACATTGCTGGTAAACAAACACAAACACGATGCTCGACTGAACAGGCGACAACCTCGTTCCGGGGGTCCTTTCCCCTTATGACGTAGGAAAACTCAGTTTGCCCCGCGTACTGAGCTCTGATTGGTCAATTTCAACTTCAGTCGCGTGCACCCTATGCCAGGACTGGCTTCTATTTTCCAAGTCCCAGTAACTTTGGAATAGGCCCAAAGGTGGCAGACCGTTTTCTATGTTACAGTCGAACCTCCGCTAACGGACACTTCCCGTAAGCGGACGCCAAACTGCGGTCCCGATCCCGGCGATTTCTCCGCTAAAGCACCATATTAATAACCTTCTGTAAGCGGACACCTTACTGTTGAAGCGGAAGCAGACACCTTTTTGAAGCTCCCAGGAGCTAAAATAACCTCCCTTAAGTGGACAGATCTCCTAAACCCGAGCTCAAACGACAGAGTTCCACTCCGTTCAATACTACATCTGTGTTGATTTGCTTGCTTGTAAACCCTGACCGCATTAAGAAATCATCCTAGAATCCAATATGACTAGCACCGGAAAAGGCTGTCCAAGTTTTGATGAAGTTTAAGGCATGAAATGTTATTGCTGTAAGTGACTTTCACAAAACAGCTTTTAAATGTGTGTTAACACTGCTGTGCAGTGTTAACACAACAACAACAAACAAACAAACGAGGCAATATATTCCTGGTGTATGAGTATCCCATTAATTTCTCGGTCAGTCAAATGAAAATGAGTCCCCTTGAAAAAACGATCTCGTGGGGTACCTCCACACTGGGGTACCTCCGGCACCTCAGTTGACCCGTTTTTCGTTTTTTTAAAATTACTTTTCCTGAGTTTGTTGGCCGTTTTAGAGACCTCGATAGTCGCGTCACCACGAGCTTTCAGTTGGAATGTGCCCTCGTGATTCATAGCCATGACTGACACACCCTACCCCCCATTATGCTGTAAGTCTTTCAACCTCCCGTAAGGGGACACCCTCGGGATCGAGCATAGGTGAGGGAGGTTCCAACGTTAAAGGTGCTACGTCACGAGGATTTTGCCATTTTAGGTCAATACTGTGCTATTAAAATCATTACCTGGTGCCTTTACTCATACACAAAGCACTCCTGTAAAACTGAGAGGGGGGGGGGGGGGGTTGTGGGGTGAAGACCTGCCACGTTTATCTCCATCTACTCTCATTTTAGAGTCTGCAACACGCTACTTGTCAATCATACCGGAACAATAATTTCGGTTTCCTAGAGGAGAAGCATGTATCTTAGAACTAGTTGTATGTTTCTGCCGCCAGTATTTGGATCAACGTGAACCCGAATAAATTATCGTTAACATATTTAAATTTGTAACAGTAACATGAACTCTTTTCACCCTCTTGAACAAACACAGACGAAACAGACAATAGCTTGGAACTGTTACAGTTACTATTGGGTTGTTACTTTTGGGTGATCGGTAATTTTGGGGTTTACTAATAACCGTCAAATCCTGTTACTATTTTTGCATATATACAGTATTGTCGCAGGGTGTAGAGATGCCTGCTTAAACAAGGGTGTAAAGATGTCTGCTTAAACAAGGTATTTTCTTAATGGTGGTCATTAAAATCTTTTCACATACTTTGGATTAAGTCGTAAAAACGGCTCAACACATTTCCTTGCCATGTCAACAGCTCGACCAATAAAAATTCGTACCAAGGAAAAGAGAAGAAGGGAGGAAATGAGTCCTTTGAGCGCGGCAAGCAATTCAATTTCCTTCGTTTTCATCTTGTAAAAAAATGTATTAAAAGTTTTGCAGCGACACTAATTTTCTAGGAGCATCTTCTTCTTGGACGTTTTCACTGACTAGTACGGGTGTCCTAATAGCGTTATCGATTCATTTAATCTAGCTATTTGTTCCATCTATTGAAGCAGCAAGCCCCCAAAAGTATGAGCTTACCCGAAATTCTTCAGTTTCCTCGTCAGTTATGAATGTGATTGCATGCATAATTTTCATCGTTTTAGTGTGGATGTTCGGTAAAGACACATGAAAAAGTATGCGTTTTATGCGGATTAGTTTGGACGAAGCCTGAGAGTAGTAGGTCTGTACAACTACATCAGTTACTAGCAGATAAGAAAGAAGCCTTGTTTACATTTGGCTGCAAAATCCACCTACTTCTAGAGAAAAAAGGAAGGAGGAAAAAAAATGGTAACGTTTCATTTTTTATGCAAAATCCAACTGTTATGCCCCCTTAAGGAGAAAATATAAATAACAGGGGAAATGAATTATATTTCTTTGAATTTTTGGAATCACTCGTCCCATCCCTGTGCATCATCCAAGATAAACGAGTTTCTATAAACTCTTGCTCCTAGGGCATCATAGCTACGATTAATTCAATGTAGCGGAAGGCTAGCCATTGGCTACGGTCTATTGTTTTTGAAATCACGTGTTCCACTGTTTGACATGGTCTTCTCTCGCCGACATTTGGAATAGAGAGAAGATCCTGGAGACGAGGTTGTTTATCCACCCTGCTCTTTGCTCTCCTGCGCTCAGTTACCATCTCAGTGACTTGACAATATACAAGAGGAAACCAGGAGCACAAAAACATAATCTCATTGCATGTTAGCTTGATACATTCGGAAAACTCGCTTAGGTGTTAGGTATTTCATGGAACGGGAGAATGTACGAGAGGGGAGCGAAGTGATCCAGCGTGGAGGCTGGGGCGAACGAAAGGTGACCTTTCATTGCAGTCTTAGGGGCTGATTACATGGCAAATTTCAGCCGGGCTGAAATTTCGGTCCGCCCACTGGGCTGCAATTTTGTTGCGATTACATGGCGAATTTCAGCCCAGGTGGGAAAATTTGCAGGAAAGCGTTTTACATTCACAACTCAAGCGGTGCGCATGCCCAAGTTCATATTTCAGCCCGGGCTGAAAAATTCAATCCGATTACATGAGGTTTTTCAGCTCGTTTGAGCGGGCTGAAACTCTCTTCATGCAGTCGCGAACGTCTTTTTAAGAAGATTTCTTCAGGAAGCCGAGGTGAAATCTCAGCCCCGGCTGAAATTCGTCATGTAATCGGCCCCTTAGTTTCCTCTGTAGATTCTCCTTGATCGCTTCTTGTTCAGTTCGCGTGGATCAAACGCATCTCAGGTTGACCAACACCAGATTGACCTTAAGCTTTGTGTTATTTTATTCAAAGGACATTTGTGACTGAACCAGAAACCTAAGATGTAATTAACACACAAAGATCTATTGGCTGAAAACTTAAAATTTATTTTGCTAATATTCTAACAATTGCGCATGACCTCATGCAAACATAGAAATTATTGTTCCTGACCCGTATGGGAAAAGGGGTCAGGGATGAAGTACTCCAACGACTCAAATTAGGTCACTTATTTAAGGTGTGTAATATTCCCCACCCCAAAGATGCTATAATAAAGTACGATTTTGATACCTAGGTTACGCCTGTTACAAATGTTAATAGACTTAAAGTGCCTTTGAAAACGATCAGCTGTTAGCTGAATTTGTACAGCGTTTGTTAAAAAAAAATGCCTTTTACCTTTTCAGTTACTACATGTTCCCATAGCAGCACTTCAATTTTGACGTTTTCTTATCAAATAGAGTCTCTCGTCTCTCATAATTTTAATGAAGTAACACGGCATTTCACAGTAAAATAAATATCTACAATTGTTTAGACGAACCGCACATGGTGCTTATTTCAAATAAACAACCTAAGCCATTCCTTTGTGCTCAAAGTTTCAGCTTTTACTCTTCCCAGCTGTAGTCTTGACAATGCGATGTTGTCCAGTGACCGGAACCTTCATCCGGAAATTGAAACCGTCAGCGTTCACTTTTCACTCTGAAGTTTGATCCTGTCCCAGAAAAACATCCAAATAAGACACAGACTTCAATAAGCATTACAAACGAATATAACATTTGAAAACAAACAAACAAACAAATAAAAGAAAGAAAGAAAGAAAGAAAGATCCTATAGCTTGTTTTGTGTGAGAAACAAGGCGCTCGAGCTCGTTTGGCATTGTATCGGGCTAATTACGGGATAGCTGTGGCAGAGAAACTCGTGCCGGTGCTTTCTCACGCTGGTATGCAAACAGTGGAAGAAAAGAATAGCTCATTTTATGGCTTGTTATTTTGAAATGTTCACAATTAGGAATTTGAAGGAATGGTTTCCGTTGTGCGTGCGCAGTTTCTTAATTGTTCTTCTTATTAGCATTTAGTGATTCTCATTGGCATATGAGATACGGTTATACGAATTCACTGCATTAGTGATTCTTATCTACAGAGAGTTTACAGTTTGCGCAGCCTAGTTCTCTTTTTAATCAGATGCAAGAACGTTCAACGCATGCCTGGTCACGGTTTAATGGATGACTAGTCATGCTTATCGGTTTAAGCCAATCACTGACGTTGTTACATTCAGAAATACATAAATGTAATTTATGATTATTTATGCATTAGGTTAGGCACATGTGAAAGTTCGACGTATGAATCGAAGTCGATCTTTTGCTGTTCTATTCGACAAACTCAGTCGAAAAATCGCTAAGGTCGAACCCAAATAAAAATCTGTCGATCTTAATTGATTCATACGTCGAACTTCACATGTTCTTAATACCGATATTAGGTTCGGCACATGTAAAGTTCAACGTTTGAACCGGGCCTCAAGCTCCCTAATAATTCTTTCACTCCCAAAGCCAAACCTAGAGTCAGTACAGTAACTGTGGTTCCAACTTTTCGGTCAGTAGATGAACTTCGGAAGGGACACAATTCCAAATTTGAAAGATTTTCAGCAGTATTCTTTCAGAAAGTGGTTTTCTTTAATTTTAATAGGGTTCTAACTTTGGAGTCGGGTGGGCTCGTCTGTCAAGAACCACAGGTCTTCTTGTTTCTTAAAAAATACTGTTTGCTTATAAATATGAACTGACCTTCTGCTCTTTTTCTTGTCTTTATTCTTTCCCGGCAAATGCACCTGGATAACTTTGAACTTCAACTTCAACATGAGGTGATTAAAGCCAATGGCAATGAGACCCTTCCCAGGGCAACTTGCTAAACAGGATACCTCGTGCTCCATGTCCATTACACTCAACAGGTCCCCAGTCCTGACGTTAAACATCTGAAGACGGAAAGAACTCAGGCCGTCAGAGGGGTCAGAGGTGTGCATAACACATTCCTCGTCAGTGACAAACGTACAGCAATAAATCCTCTGGGCTTTGCACAACATGTGCAGTGGGTCTCCCGAAACTGCATCAAGAACGTACATGTACACGCTTTTCCCAGGCAAAGCATATTTTACCGTGATGAGAACGAACTGATCCGCAGGAGAAAACAGCGCTGGTTTAACAACCAAAACAGAGGAGGGCCAACATTTGTCCCAGAGTACGGTTTGGCCTTGCCATAACCGAATTGACTCTGAGGGGGCACCCCTTGTTCTTGTCAACTGGCATTTATTGTTACATGTAATAAATTCTCCATCAAGTTTGACGGTTGATACTTTGTTTTCACTTGTAGTATCCAGAACGATCACTTGACTGGCTCCCCTCTCTGCACACACTACGCGTTCCTCTGAAATGGAGATCATCTCTGTGACTCCCCTCACATCAGTCCAACTTCGGACGCACTCAGACAGCTCAAAATTCCACAGCTCAAGACTGTCGCTACTTGTTCTTACCAGAACACCTTCTCTTACAGGTAAGGGACAACACTCACTGCTAACTTCACTGCCAGTGTTTTTCTCTGCCTTGAGCTCCCCACTTGAAACGTCCCAGGCTGTAAATCGTGTTCTTCCAGCCTCACTGCTGACCACATAAACAGTCTCGCCATTTAAAGAGAATCCCAGTTGCTCTGCCGTAGTTCTTGTACCTTCCCTGTCCTTTGTTAGTTCTTCAAGATGTAACATTTCTATAACAGTACTACTAGGACTACTCCTTAAGACAGACTGTTTACTTAGCACAAACGCAAATAGCCATTCCGTAACAACCACGGGAACGATAAACCGCGGTTCACTTCCGATTAGGGATAAGTTTTCTAAACAACAGAGTGGATCGCCTAATAAATAACCACTCTGGCTACGTGATTCAAATTTCCAAGGCTCATAGGAAACACTATCAGAAAAAACGTTTAGCGAAAAGTGTTCACTACTCACTTTGTTGACATTAAAACCGAAGAGGTGTTGAGAGCCAAAGCCGCCAGGAAAATGCCAGCAAAAAAGAAAGCGCTGATCAGGTGAGAACTTCATCATCCCGCACACCTTCGAGGTGGCCATTTCTGCTACAGTTCGTGAACCATTTATCACATCAACCAAACAAATAAAACCGGAACAATGAGAAATTGCCAGCAGCCTCCCATCTTGAGACCATGCAAAAGATAAAACGTCTTCATCTCTGGTGACACGAGTTATCTCTCTGCCATTCTTCAGATTCCACATGATAAGACATTTAGCATCCTCAGGACAGTCAGTCAGCATCTTGTCGCCAGACACTGAACAAATAGAAAAGCTGCAGTTGCTCCCGGGGAAAAGAGTGTTCAGCTCTCCGTCAAAAGAATAGGCCTGGCTGAGGACTCCAGGTAAGACGAAATCTTTAGAAGGATGAAACACGACTGAGCGAAAACATGACAAGGCGTCATCTGGGAAATCATATGGCAAATGTGCCGACGGCCATATATACGGTCTATAAGCACCTTTATAGGAATCGTAAAGTTTCCTTTTGATGACAGGACGTTTCCACATAAGCTTGCCAGTATGAAGTGACCATAGCTGAATCGTTCCGTTGGCACATTCACAGACCAGGTAGTCTGACTGAGGAGAAACATCAAAACATGCCACTTTAGACAAACAATGAAACCGGGTTTGAACACCGCTGTGTAGATCGCTCTTATTTAAATACTCCATATATGGTATACCAGAATACTTAGTATCCAGTAGGTTGAATGCCTCAGAAGACAGTTCATGTTCTCCTTCATTTAACAGTGCTTGAAAGATGACATGAGGAAGTTCTTTTAATGCCCGACCATGCTTCCTCAAAAGAAACAAGAATTTTTCAAGGGTATTCTGTCTTTCTAGACATGACACTTTCAAGTCCTCCTGCAAAAGTTTCTTTACACAAAAGATATCATCAGAAGCTACTGTACTGTTCACGCACAGCTTTGCATAAACAAGCTCCACCCCCAGCACATACTTATTTACAACTTCTTCAAGGCTGCACCATCTCGTATCCTCATCCAGCTGTAGCAGATGTTGGACACCATGTTGCAGGGCGTACTTTGTAATGTCACTGAACCGCTCTGAACTTTCAACACCTTTTCTTTTCACATCCTCAAATTCATCAACGCAGAGCCTTGAGAGAATGCGGTGGCCTTCGTTTTCATCCACACTGAAATCATGCTGGCCATAGCAGGACTGGTCTGCCAACCAATCCTTGACTGACTTGTGAAAAAAGTGAACACAGTCATCCTGGACAGGCAGAAGCGACGAGATACAAGCAATCGCTTTGTTCACTTGTCGCTGAACAGTTGACAACAGTGCCTCCCGAAAAAACAGCTTAAGGAGAAACCCGAGAGGCAGTGGCTCTCTTGCAGCCGTCAAAGCGCTTAGGCAACTGAGAAATTGCTCTTCGGTAATCTTCAGTTCCTTAAAAAGTTCAGTTTCCAGTCGTTTGAAATATGATTGGTATACGGACGAAATACCGGATGGTAAAGTGCTGTCCAGTTGTTCCAATGTAAGAATCGAACAATTATTCTTTAAGAAATCTACCAGAAACTGAGCAGTCAAAATGACTCCTTCTGACTTCTTAACAAGTTCGTTTAAGATCAGTTCTTCATTCTCAGCTCGCAACATATCGCTTAGCTGCTCTTTAAAGTACAGGCGAATGTCCTCCAAGTTCTCTTTATATTTCGGCTCCAGCATTAGGGGATGCAAATCTTTTAGGCTGTTCGCAATGCTCATTTCTGGTCGTGTTGTCACGAGGAATCGAATCCAAATTGGAAGCTTGTTAAAATACTTGCCAGTCACATCTAGTAGTTCATTCCGTCCTCGGTATTCACTTTCATCCAAGGCATCAATTATCACAAGACAGGTGAAACCAGGGTCCCTTATTTTGCTCAGAGGTTCTTCAAGAAGGAATTCAAACAATTCCCCCACTTCCAAATCATTAATCTCTAAGCCCAAATTTCTAGACAGCTGTTCCACAAGAGCTCTCTTGTATTCTGGCAGACAACTCGACAGGTGACTGGCTAAGGATTGCAGCATCACCTTGGGGTTCCTGTGGCGCGCCTTGTCATGATGACAAAAGTGGCTGCCCGACAGTCTTCCTTTTTCTTGCATCCTCTTGCACATCACAGCTGCGATAACAGATTTTCCCATTCCAGCATTTCCACTGATAACCATCACACGATGTGAAGAGCTGCTGTCATCCAGCCAGCTCTCGACTGTTAGAAAGATTGACTGACGGGTTCCTTCTAGATATTTCCCTGCATAATTACTGATATCGTTTTGGGTGTCAACCTTTGCAAGCTTCTTTAAGTTTTCATTCTCTTGGTTATTTTCGCTTTTCCCTTTTGATTCTTCAAATGACCGCTTCACTTGGTGCAACGTTTCGAGGTGTTCTTGTTGCACTTGACGAACGTCTGTGACAACTTGATATACTTCTTCCAGCTTTGATTTGTTTTGCTTTGACGTTTCGTGATGTTCTTGCCGAGCCTGGCGCACTTCATTGACAACTTGGTTCGTTTTCCTCTCGATCTGATGTACTTCTTCCAGTTTTGACTTGTTTTCTTTTAACGTTTCAAGATATTCTTGTTGGGCCTGGCGTACGTCTGTGACAACTTGGTGCGTTTTCCTCTCGATCTGATGTACTTCTTCAAGCTTTGACATGTTTTCCTTTAACTGCGACTTAATATCGTCCTCACTCTCAGCCCAGTCACGTAACACGTCAAGATAGTCTTCCTCTCCACAGCGCCCTGCCATCAATCTATCAATTGAACCCTGATCTAACCCAAGTGCCACAAGAACGGCACTGATTTCCTGCCATAGAGCAGTGAAAGTTGGTGTATCAACACCAGTGGTCGTCACATGACCATACAAGACATTTCGGAAAAACTTAACACGTGCAAGGTTAGCCTCAAAAGAGGTGTCACTTGGGTGTGGCTTAGAATGCCACCCTGTGGAGGGAGGGGACAGTCCACAGATGTTAGTCAGGAGAAGGAATAGAAGAGTGATGTCAAAAGTGTTGGAGTCTGGGGGGACTCCACCAGGTGGGAACAGTTTGTCCCACTGGTGGCCATTTAGAATTCTTCTACGCAAAAGGTTGTTAAGAGTTGAGTAACGAGCATTGAGATTTGCCGCCAAGTTTGCAGGGGGATGATAACCATCAAACACATTCCTCAAAACTGTTGTTCCACCATCAATGAGAAGCCTGCTTAGCTTGGCTCCATTTGTCTTCTCTTCAGAGCTGGTCAGGGGTGATGTCATCCTTATCCACACCTGAGTGGGTGCTGCAACTGTACCTGCAAGAAACAGAAAGAGAATTAAATCATTTAATGATTGAACGATTTATTGCTGACTTGATGTATTGACCCATCATCTGACTGACTTAGTGAATGACTGATTAATCTGAATGACGGAGTAATTGATTGACGTACTGACTGACAGACTGACCAATGGACTGATAGAGTGGTTGCCTGGCTCTGATAGTGACTGACTGTTGGCCCAATAGACCGACGCATTGCCAGACTTGACATTGACATACTGTCTGGTCACCTAACTGTCTGTCTGACTAACTGACCGACTGACTGGTTGATTCACTGACTGGCTGGATGACTGACTTGGTATACCCGTAAACTATAGCTGCAGTTCCCAAGACATCGATTCATGTGAGATATGTCTTAATACCCAGAACTGTTGAAAAAATATGGGTGTGGTCAACCATATTACATACAGGAGGGGGAGGAAGGAATTTTATCGTTTCAGTGAGCAGATCTTCACATGACCATCTTGGTGGCAAAAATTCACAGACATGATCAACCAGGAAATATTGGCCAACTTATGCATTGTGAGCAAACTAGCACTCTAAGGGATTAAAGGGTGAAGAGAAAGAGGACGCTAGTATCGGAACAAGTAAAACCCAAGTGGCTCCCATTAATGATTGTTTTAAGAATTGTCTTTATGAAAAGCTAATTAGAAGATAGCAAAGTACATTAAAAGTCGTGTATATATAGTTAATCCCTGCCATGTCAACCCCCAGCTATCTCAAAACTCTTTGATTTCTACCTTTACCCTACCTCAGCCTAAACTGCTCTGCCCTTCACAGTGGTACATATACCCACATAGCTTATATGCACGAGTACTGGCCAGAATATTAGAGCAGGTTTCAACTGAGTGTTATAAAACCAAAACCAAAGTAATTACTCTAAGCAATCACAACAGGAACACAAAAACAAAATGAACCAATCAGAAATTAAAGCAAATACCCCCGCCTGTACAAGTAATTAGCAACAAGTGTGGAAAATGTGTGCAAGCAAGTTGCGACTGGTTTTGGTTTTACATCTGATTGGTCGAGAAAGTGAAGCGAGAAGTTTTAACGAGACAAACATGTTTTTTGGCATTTTCATGCAGTCAACAGTCCACCACAAAAGTGAAGTTACAGACAAAGTGAAAAAGGTTAAACAAGCCACGTTATTTTCTTATTTCAGAACACACAGCCCTTAGACTAATATCAATACGTGTTATTTTTTGTTATGGAAACGTCTGTTGAGGGAAAAGTCATGTATCAGCGCTTTACAATTTGACGTCACGGACAATTCAAAATGGCGGTGCACAGTGTTGAAGTTTGGCCCTCTTTGGAGAGGAATTTCAGTGGGATCGGATGCACTTTCGAAGCTAACACCACGGTCAGAAACTCAACTTAGTGTTATCTTTTTATTCGCGTCTTCAGAAAATACACCGTTTCTGGAGTGACCTTCTCCTTTAAGGACGGTGCCTCCTTTTGTTACTGTGCATACTTTCTCCGCATCTCGGGATATTCGGGTTTCTTAAGGAATTTGCCCCCTAATACAACAATATTTTTGCACGTTTTATGACTATGTGAAAAAAGCAGTTCAGAATCCAAAAAGAAATTAGGGGTAACCACGCATTTTTCAGAGAGAATTGTGTGAGCGTGGAAATTTGGAACGAAATTGCCATATACTCTTTGTATTTTAACGCTTTTTTCGAATTTTGGTTGCTCAATTATCTCTGAAAAATGCATGGTTACTCACATTTTTCTTTTGGATTCCAATAACCCTTGCTTAGATCTACTTTTTCCTCATAGACATAACCTTTGCAAAAATTTCTCTGTATTAGGAGGCACTGTCCTCAAGTTCCATAACAAAGGTATGGGAAAATGAGTAATGAGAATACGCATTTTTATATCAGGGCTTAAAAGGATTAAAGGGCTCAATATGCAATAACTCCCCTTCAATTAATATGACTTTAAAACTAACATAATTTATTGAGAGATGTACTTGCTGGTGTTTAATTAGATACATGTATGTTCTCACCAGAATTTCACTTGAATAACTGTGGTTCTATAAATCGAAACACACAACATTGTTTTCTTTTATCTGAATGACAAAACCAAATTTGTGTATTACTGTCAATGTCAGGCCTTTAAGGCAACGTAACCTTTTTGACCATGTTGTGTGCAAAGCCTCATTATATGCACTCAGCTTTAGGTTTTAGGTTTGGAGGGGAACTATAAGAGAAGCATAGGGTGCCAAATTTTATGTCTACACAATGCTCAATCAACTTGAGCACAAACAGACTTTAAAGATTTTGCATACAGATTAAACCCCCATGAAGCATCCTCCGGTCATGTTGACAGACATGATACCCAAGCGTTCAACTTACAACTGTTTACAGCATTGACATTAACAATTATTTTTATGCTATCCCTCTGGAATGTTCATATCTTCTCAAACAAATTTAACAAGGACTAGTTACTGTTGTCAGCGGTAGCTCAGTTTGATGGGCCAGAAGAAAAGACACACACCTTTTGTCTGGATAAATTTTGGCTATGTGCAAGCAAAACATAGCCGCTTTAATCTTCCAAAATTCATTGCAAAAATTAACGACAAAATAAAACAAAAGCTACGCCCATCAAAGGTGAGGGCAATGAACCGCCAAAGCTCACTTGGGTAAAGTGGACAGCCCCACCCTGGAACTGACAACAGGGACTAGTCTCTGGAGGAACACGGACAACAAAAAGCCGAAAGACAAGCAGCTACCCCTGCAAGCTACTGCAGTGATGTGTAGGAATACAGATTATTATGAGGAGCGAACAGTTACCCCTGCAAACTGCGCTGCATATAGATAAAGAAAATTCCAAACAAGCTACCCCTGTAAACTGTTTGGAAGTTTAGATTAGGACTAACTAAAAGATCAAATGGTGAGCACAGTTGCAACTGCAAACTATACTCCTGTAACCCCTAGAGAATAATCAGCCAGACAACGAAAACAGCCACCCCTGTAGACTGGTTTGTCACGGCCGAGAAGCAGCCATATTCCAAACCAACAATTGCCTAAGAAGGAGAGCTGAAACAAGTAGGTGTACTTTGCAAACTAGGTAGGCGAATGTACTTTTTAAAAGCATCAGATTTCCATCTTCCCAAAAGGCGAATCTGGGTTTCGGAATAGCCACACTCGGAGGCGTGGGAGGCTGCCCCGATGTGAAAACTATGACCCTTATATCTGTCTGGGTTAAGACCACAGCTCTTGATTGCCCTTGCCAACCAGTCGCAAAATTCAGAACGGGTAACAGGTGACCCATCCAGATGCTGAAAAATGGGTCCTGGCTTACAACCTCAGAATTGGAGGTAAACAAGGAGAGTGTCACAGTCTGAGGAAGTACATGCACAGAGGCCAAAGGAGTGACAGCTTTTGAGTTGGCCACTGTCATGTTAGCTGTAGAATTAGAGCCCAAGATTTGTAAATATGGTAAACTAAATAGGCATTTAGGCTAAGTTACACACTACGTTTACATTATGTAGATATAAGTACATAATTATTAGGACTAGCACATGTAAAGAAAGGAAACACTCACACACAGCCTCAAACACACACACACACACACACACACATAACATAACATATATATGTTATGTTAACACTGATATATATTACTGTATCAGATCATGAATACTTACATCATCAGCTACATCTGACCATTTAAGAGATGAAGCATGTATTGCCTTTTAAAAGCGGGCCCAGTGAGCCGTTTTAGGTGTGTAGGGACAGTTTCCCAGACTTGTGCTGCCTTGTACCTAAACATGAACCTACCATAGTCTGTTCAAATGCCTGTTCTGTAGAAATTGCCAGGAGTGGTGTATCTAGTTTCGTAGGAGTGTACACATGCTGCTGGGGTGATGAAGTGAGAGAATATGCTGGAATGCTTTCCTTATTATTTAGAATTTTATGAGTAAAGTTGGCTATTTTTAATTGTAGGATATCATCAAGTTTTAAAATTCCAACTACTTTTATTACATCAATAGCTTTCGCAGTAAATTCACGCAAATTATTACACTTCCGGTGGATTGCATTCCAGTCTTAATTGCTCTGACATCATTTTTGTATAACTCTTCATCAAAGGCGCCATAGTCTCTGATAGCCATTTTAATTATCTTTCTGTCGCTTTACTGCTATTTCAGTAATACAAAATACTGGAGGATGGTCTGAGATATCAACAGTGACAATCCCAGAAACAACTTGCTGGTTGAAGGAATTTGTGTAAATGTGGTCCATTAATATGTCATTTGGAAGAAGTTATTCAATTTCTCCAATTTTAGTCCATGTATGATATGCACCGGTTTAAGAGTACAGGCATTTGCTTATCCCAGGAAAATATCTGTGGGCTGGCGGAAATAAGGAGTTTGAGACCAGTGCAGTGGCTGAACAGGGATTTAACAGTCTTTATCAAATTAAAGTGGTATTTTGAAAGATCTCAGCAAAAAGTCTAAAACTTCTGCACAACTGGACAATGTGCTAACTGGCAATGGCCTAAAAATGAGGGCCCACAATAGGGTTCTCAGATCTTGCCAACCCGCCTATTGTTTCCAGTTCATCCTGCCATCCCACCCTTCTTCAGATGTCGAAATCCCAATCCCGCCTTATTTTAAAATAGCTTTCTACTTTCATGATGAAAACCTCACACACCTTATATACAATGGATAGAAGACAAGTAGACCCATTTTTATGGTCAGTGTTTTGTTTGTGTTATTCTGTTTTAGACCTGTTTCACCTTTTCTTGTTCAGGTATAAGTGAAAGGTAAACATTGACAAAAATTGTTTGCTACGATACGATATTCTTGGTCCTGCTTTTATTGGAAGACAACCTACTGAGTATGTAAATGAAGGGGTGGTTGTTCAAGTTGTGGAGTGGTAAGCGCGTACGTATTGGTTTTGATCTCAAGGTTGGCGTTTCCTTATACAAAAACTTTTTCTCCACATTGTTTCTATACACCCCGTTGTATATAAATGGGTTGTGTCCTTAGACAAGGCTAGGGACACAAAGGTCATGCAAGATCAGTCCAGTTATGAGGTATGCAAGAATGAAATGTAACAGAAGATTTATAAAAGTTGACTCACCTAACTTACAGTTTATTTCAAAGCTTTCAGCATCTTTACATTACTTGCTTTCAGTAAATTTCTGCTCAGAAACGTTTTTTTCAAAGAAAGGCATTCCTGCTCACACTCTTTTATTATGATGCTGAATACCTTAAATTTATGATGCTGAATACCTTGTTTTTGGCGCCTGCCGTAACATTTACTGTCCGCCAGTGTTGCCACACTGGCTAGACTAATATAATCATAGCTGATCATAGCTACTCTAACAAACGGCCAATGGAAAGGGTCGGAAAAGTTAAAAATGCACACAAGGCCAAGAAATGCAACACGACATGTGACTTGATACCTCTTTCCAAAATCAACACAAAACATCACAAAAGGACTCATGATTTAAGCTTGACATGCAGGCTACTCTTCCTTGATCAATTCATTACTTGAAAGCCACCATACTTCATTCACAAACAATCTAATTCTATCAGCACGCACTGGTCAAATCATGCAGTCTCGTAAAAACTAAAATACCATATCCCGCTACTTTCTCCTTGCGATTCTCGCATCCCTACCCCTTAAAAACACAAAAATATCCTGCTCCTGCTCTCAATTGAAATCCTGCTTCCTGCTCCTGTTTTCAGCTCCCATCCCAAATATCACCCCAAAAATTAACCAAATCCCACATCCCGCCAAACCTATTGTGGACCCTCAAAAATGGCCAAACTCAGACATAAATAGTTAATGCAACTCATTTGCTTGAATAGCAAATTATACTGTACATTAATGAGAGATTCTTTCAGCTCGCCAAAGATAAAAGCAAAGGAAGATTTGCTGAAAGGGTACATATGTCCTTCTGCTCACAAATCGGAAAATACATTTCAGTTTTAGTGGTTCAGATCAATAATGGTCTATGAGTGCATTGTTTTTCATGTAGCTGGAACAATTGTGATGCCTTTTCACCTGCAACTTTCCGAAAATGAAAAGCGATTCCAGAGAAACCTGAATGAATGTGAATTTTTATTTCCGGAAGTATAATGTTTGTTTCCAAGCAACTTAATGTGGGGGAGAACCTGAGTGTTGACCAGCTTTTAATTATCACAACTTCTTGAGGAAAGGGCAATTTGGAATTTTTATTTCTGCAGACAATAGACAGTGAGAGTGATTAGCAATCTGCAAGTGATATTTTCACATTTTTCAATAATTGAAGCCGAAATTCATTATTTTATAAGTGTAAACAAATAAGTTGTATAGCAGCAGTAATTTAAATGGCATTAGAACTTGACGCTCTCAAGCGGCCCAATTAAAAGTCCAAACATCACTGGAGGCCAACTGGGAAGCTGCTTCAATGCACCCAAATCTCAATACTTCCCCTTCAACTTAACGTAAAAACATTCATAAAGGAATTTACCTGCTGTTATTGTGTTTCCACAGATATACCCTTTTCATCGGAATTCCACTTGAATTACTATGGCTCTATAAATTGAAACACACAATATTGTTTTGTTATATCTAAATGAAAAACCCAAATTGTGTTTACAGTCGTCAGCCCTATAAAGTAAACACTGTGTCGCAGCAGTACTTGCTGTGCATAATTCTTTTACTAAATGGTCCCACTAAATGGACACAGCTCTAGCCAATGAGACAGACACAGTTCAATACTTGTTAGCAAAAAATATTGCATGTGTACAACAAATGCTGAACTGTGAATCGTGTTGATGGAGGGGATTTTCTACATGTACATTGATTGTTGTTGAATGGAGAAGAGTCTGTAATACCTATTAAATACCAATTGAATGAGAAAAGATCTCCCAAGCAATTAAATAAATATGTCACCACACAGTTCACTACTTGTTGAGCAACAAATAGTGAAACATGTGGAACTGTCTATCATCCAGTTAAGCCAAATTGGAAGGTGGGGGGGGGGATGGGTGGAGATGGCAAGGAGCGGATGAGAGGTTGAATTGACTTTCTTAAAGGACTTCTTTTCAAACGAGCCACACTCCCACCGAGGGGCTGGAAATATCAGTCAATTCAAATTAAATTGATTACACTTCCCTTTCAAACAGTTGATTTTTGTAAATTTGATAGACAAATGCCAGAGCGTGGGGATGGAAAGATTGATCAAGTACCTCTGGTCTTCGTGGCTTCCCCCTCCTTCTCCATGCATAATGCATGGTTCAATATATATTGTACCTGTTACCATCACCCCCCCCAACCCCCCCCCCCCCCCCCCCGGCAACTCCGGGGACAAGTCCAGCCCTTCGGACCCAGGGATGGAGAATTGTTCGAAGTGGTTTTGTCCCGGGGGTAGGGGGTGGGGCAAATGGAAATTAACTTTTTGTTGTTCTTGTGAAGTACGTCACTTCTCGGTTAACACGATGGCGCCAGACCGCATGAATTTGTAGGAGACTGGTTAAAGAAGAAGAATTTCGCAAAATTAAAATCTGTATTTGAAGGTATATTTATTATAACTTGTTAAACAAATGAGCATTTGATGCGTACTCAGATGGATGGCATTTGTCACAAACAAAGCAATATTTCTTCAGCGTATTTATATATAAAAAATTAAGATGACTTAAATAGACTCTATATAAAAAGGGATGCATGACTTTATATTAAACAGAGATCTCACTCCAGCATTCTTATGAAACAAGCTAAGAAAAACTCCTTTAAAATGCTGCCACCAATTTTTTCAAGGGCCTCTTGTGCGTATGTGCTACATTTAGAATAAAACAAGTGGCAAAGAACGTTTCTTTACTCGTCAGCCATATGCCAGTGAGGTTAGAGTTTTCCTTCAGTTTTCTTTCCCAAATATAGTGTTCACGTTTTTATTATATTATACAGGTAGTGTCCTTCGTTCAATAAACTCTAGAAAATAGTTTAAGTTCTTGTCAAAACGTCTGGTTTTGCTATAATTTTGTAATGAAATCAATATCGTGATTTTGTACACAACACAACGTATTTGTGGTCGATGAGGAGTCCCGGGGGTGGGGAATTGTCTCTTTCTGCGTGCCCAGGGGTTGGGGAATAGACCATCAACTGAGAAAAAATTGCAAATCCCTGGGGGTATGCCCGGGGAGGGATCATAACAGGTAGAATTGAACCATGCATAACTGATAACACATGCACTTGGCTCAGGTCCCAAGCTTGTATTACACTGTTTTGCTAAATCAATAAGACATTCCACGATTTGCTATAAGACAAAAGCACTTAAAACAGCCAAGTTAACGTACATGCACGTCCCATGATAATCTAGAGTTTATAATTCACAACCCTAGCGTTTCACCAGGTAAGTGTTTTAAAATCTGCAGATCAGATTCATGAATATGAATGGATTACGTTTGAAATCAATGTAACTCAATTTAAGTAGAATACTAACGCGCAAAAATTAAGAAATAATACGCGATTTCTCACATCCTGTTATTGATTTTCATCGCGTCGCTAGCTGAAACTGAAAGCGGAAGTAAACTTGCCGTCGTTAACACAGAAACAAACAGTTCATAAGCTGAGGAGACCGGATATCATGTGCCTAACTATGGAAAGAAAACAGCTTATTGTTTATGAGCTAACCTTGTGGCCAAATCTGTTCTGCTCTGAAGTACAGCCTATAGATTAAAACCAAACCAGGCAAAGAGGGAACGGGGTTGCAACTAAGACTGACCCACAATCCCAAGCGTCCCCAGTTTTCTGTGCCCCGCGTGAGAGGCGACTGGGGAGGAGTCACGCGACGCATTGCAGACTCTCGGGCTTATTCAAGCCAAGAAGGTTTTCCCCGGCCAAGCTTCCATATTACAATTGGCTGGTATTTGTACTTGAGAAGTCCCGTAACTTTGGAATAGGCCCAAAGGTGGCAGACAGTTTTCTCTATTAGCGTTTGGTTGCAATACGACGACGTGGTTTGACCTCTAGTTTACAAATGAAGGTTCAAGTTTGTAGAACGGGGCATTAGAAAATTTGCCTAATTCTAGAACGGGTTATCACTTTGAATCCCCTCTAAAAACAAGAGGGGTCCAAATTTGGCGGCACACACTCACCCAAGACCTGCTCGAGTACTCCCCGGACTTCACTGACCGGGCAGCCGCTATAGAATAGATTCATCAACTTCAAAACGTTTTTTATTTATTTTTGTATCAATTTTGTTAAAAGTTTTGTTCAATAATTTGACAAAAGACTGTGAAATCTCTGACCTTCCAAAATGGTGGACTGTTTACCTTTTTCAAAACCGAACCCAGCTGCTGGACATCTAGACTCTGTAGACACCGGGTTCCTAACATAAATGCCAGCTGGCACGCTGGTTTCGGAGAATTAACAGATTTGAAATAGAATCAACCTTAATATTAAGAGCATCCTGTACTTTGCGTAGAAACTTACATATGTGGAAACAACTTGTTGAAAGAAAGTATTTTTGACGTATCATGATTCTCTGCAGGAATTTTCGGTAAAATATCTAAAAATGCAGACAATTGTAGGTGATCTGGAAGCAAAATACAGAAAAAAGGGAGAAACTAGACTGAGTGAAAAAGTAAAGCTTTGAGAACAACAACAACAAAAAAACTAAACAAAATTTTATTTCACTCAGGAGATACAGATAACATTAAATAGTAATCCGGAAGATCCCCGCTTTTAATTGAAAACCCCCTAAAACATAGTCACGCAACGCGTACGGAAGCGACAAAGTTTTTGTACTTCGTCACAATGTTCTTTAATCTATTTTGTTTCACGAAATTGTTTTAAACTGCAATGTGACCATGCCCAAATCCCCAGGACTTTTGCATCTTCCTCCTCCCCCTCCCCCTCACCCTCACCCACACTCATCATCATTTTCCGTTTGTCCCCAAGTAGGGAATTGGGCCGCTTTTGTGGTTGGGGGGCAGGGTGTTTCGGTGTTTCTTTCGGGTTTCCCTTCCCTTAGTCACAGATTCCAGTTAGTTGAAGGCGCTGGATACTCGCCTTTCGTCACTGCCGCTCAGCTGCTAATAGCATTACCAGTGGTTACGAGAACAGGACGTGCGACATATGACTTCGATGGTAAAGCCTGCGTATTGCGGAAGGGCGTTTCCCAGCATTTACGAGGAAAGCATTGGTGGCACTTGCTAACCTCAGTGGGACCCATTCCCAGCGATTAACCACCCCTCCCCCACATTAGAGAACGTTTTATTGTCATCTTTAGTTTCTTGACTAAACTGCAGATCAAGATCCATACAAATCCCTATAATTTGTCAGTAAAGCGGTTGGCTCGTGAGCCTGGGGGCCCTGTGCAACAACCACGGGATCTCGTCTGTGGGCCGGTTATTCATACTTTTTTGTCAAACAAATTTAAAATATCTCTCAACCTTAGGGTCTGTGTTTACAGCTGACTGAGATCGGCTCGCAGCCGAATATATATGGTATATCAACAGAGTAAGGTTCGAACTCCGTTGCGATTTTGTTTTTCAAAGGGACAATGCCGACCATTTTTCATACGGAATTTCAGGTCCATACAAACTCTAACGATGCGCTTTGGTTATCTTACAAGTAGTGGGAACTCACGAAGGGACAAACGAGGTCAAGAAAATCAGCAAAATGCCCTCTCTGATACTCGAGACAGATAAGAGCCACAAAATATCGCAAAAGTTAGTTTATTTTATTGATTTTCATCTCGGAGATATTTAGACGACCTGGAATTCCTAAACAAACCCTGACGTGTTGTGAGTTTGGGCTGCTACCACGCGTACATCAACGCATCGGTTCCAGGTCTACTCAGAGAATCCCATCTTTTGCGTGTTTCCAACATGAACCAATCTTCGATTAAAAATGTAGACAGCACTCCAGCCTAGTACCCAGGCGTTCTCTTCCCGCCCACTCTCTACTAGATAAATACGGACGAAGAAATATGTTTCAGGGAAAAATGAAAATATCGGAGCAAATATTTTGCATTTTTCGCTACGTTTTGGAATGATCCTTCAGTCGATGTGATCTTGCCCCAGTCTCTCACTGCAGGTCTTTATGATGAGTTTTTGAAATGGTTGAAAATATCCATGCTGTTGACCT
Source organism: Siderastrea siderea (assembly GCA_964030785.1). Lineage (NCBI taxonomy): Eukaryota > Metazoa > Cnidaria > Anthozoa > Scleractinia > Rhizangiidae > Siderastrea > Siderastrea siderea. The sequence goes on from OZ034968.1 coordinate 43,967,134, forward strand.
CAAGCTCCAAGGTTTGTCAACATAAGAACTTTAGATGATTGTAGACAGGCTCCTACGCTTTTCAGTTAACTTGTTGACAAGTATAACTCTGCAGCAGGGGTGGGGTGGCGTTGGGGGGGGCAAGGCCTGTCACGTTTATCTCACCTCACTCCACCTACTACCATTTTAGAGAAACACGCTACTTGTCAATCATACTGGAACAATAATTTTGGTTTCCTACAGGAGAGACATGTAACTTAGATCTAAACTGTATGCTTCTGCATCCAGTATTTGGAAGAAGGTGAACCCGAATAAATTATTGTTTCAGAAAAGGAGATTGTACCCTCGCCATAATTAAATTCGTAACAGTAACGTGCACTCTTTACATCCTTTTGAACAAACACAAACGAAACGGGCAATAGCTTGGAACTGATGCTGTTGGGTTGTTGCTTTTGGTTGTCGCTAATTTTGGGACTTGTTATTAACAACCGCTACTTTTGGAAATTTACAGTATCCATGAAAATTAATGTGGTCGGATTGTCGCAGATCCTCTCAATGCAAGCAGCTAAATACTGGAATTGCACCGACCTGAGATTGGAAGATAAAAATATACCTGCCAACTTCTTGTGATTCATAGGCGTGACATTTTTATCCTGAGAGCGTCAAGATTTTTCGTAGGGGACCGATAATATCCGAAGATGTCCGACGATTTCCGAAGACGTCCGAAGATCTCCAAAGACGTTCCGAAGACGTTCCGACTTATGGCCAGTAAATCGATGCTTTGATCATTTAAGATTACACGGAGCTCGTCTCGATGAGTATGCCCATGTCTCCAGAGACTTTCCCTTCTAAAACCCGAGATTTCACGAAAGTATGATCAATATTTTCTCGCATTGGTTCGAGTTTATTTAAATACTTTATAATTTTTTTCAAAATGAGTCGGTTAGGGCTGTAATGGCTGAAACGTTTCCACCAGGAGTGAGAAATGGGAACGCAGGCGTGTCAGTAGGCGTGAGATCGCAGTTTTCGATCCGCAGGCGTGACAATCACGCCTTAGGCGTGACACTTGGCAGGTATATAAAAATAGTATTTTAGTTGTAATGACGTACACAGGTCATTACGTGACTGTCAACGACAAGTCTCACGACGTACTAATGCTTTACAATTAGAAGTGATTCACTTTCAAAAACAGGACATTCGCTTGTTCGTTGACAATTAAAAACCGTTCTCCTGACGACAAGAAGTTTCAATTCCAATGGCGCGTTAAAAGGCATATCTTCTTTGGATTCTGAGAAACGGGTACAATAGAAAGTCCAGAATATGGATTTAGCAACTTACATTTCGGGTGATCACGATGTAAGCAATAAAGTATTAAAATACACAGTATTCACAGCGATTCCTTTATCGCCGATAAAAATACTCCTGGTCGTGGAAGCGGTGCGATTCCTGTGAATAACCGCTGGTCAATCTAAATGCAGGAATGCACCAAGCGCTCATTGGCCATTCATAAATTAAAAATAAGCGGGAAAATTTCGCCACTTAGATTTCGTGCGTTGTCGGCTCTCGCTTAAAAGGGCAAAACTCAGTTCACTGTAAAATAATAACATTTGCAAAAAGAACTCCCGTTTTCCGTCTTAGTATTGCTGTTTTACTGATCAGGTGACAAATGCAATCTTTGGTAAGTAAAATGAATCTTGTTGAACCCGATGCGATTTTCAATATCCGCAGGCGACGTAATTATTTTTCCAAAATATAAATTTGATCGACCTGCAGCTACTCACTTTTGCAGCTTAATAAATAAGGACCAATAGTTGCAGCACCGATTCTGCTTTTCTCGCAAAAATCGTCAGTTACAGAGTAGTAGACTGTGCTTTCTTTGTATTTGTGATCATAGGGGAGGGCAATTACAAATACCCTGTAAACAGGAGGGAGTGATGAACTCGCCAGGTCGGGTGGTTTGAGGTCTCTGGCCATCGTGACGTCACGACGTGAAAAGCGCGCGAGTTTGCCGAGTCTTCAAAAATGGCGCTGGCAAACTGATGTTAGAGTTCAAGCTACAAACGTATTTTTTGTGCTATTAAGCTTTCAGCTAAGCTTGTTTTCTTGGGTAATAGAATTTTATTCATCCCTTTTTTCGATATAGGTAAGTGGCTCTTTGTCTTAACGTTAAAATCACACTTAAATAATGTTTTAAGAGTCATGTTTACTCTCCGCGATCGAAGAATTATGCGGGAAAATTGTTATTGTCCGCGTCCGAAAAAGTGTGTTTATTTCAGTTATATACCACAGGGAAACTTGAAACCTGGCTACGGTCTAGCCTAGAGTTTAACAAAAGTACCCAAGTTGAAACAAGTGGCATAGTATTTGCCAAAAAAATGATCAGTCCGTTTGTTTAGCTGAGTATAATAGAAGGCGAACCTAGAAGGGTATGTTTAGCACTTAAAAGTTAACTTTTCTCACAGTATTTGCTTCCATCTTCTGTATAAGGAAAGAATAGCGATATTTAATTGCTAGGGAAAGAGTAATCGAACTTAATAAATTTTTGCCACCTCATTTAACCCGTGTAAACTACACTTTTCCAGAACACGCATAAAAATCTGAATCAGCTCACAAATTATGCGGACGCCCGAGATACATTTGAGTACCATCTGGATCAGTGATTCAGTGATTTATTCTCAATACCTCCAGTTTCTTCTAGATTCAGTTGCTGTCCAGTTTGCACAGTGTTTTTGAAAGAATTTGACCGTCTACTTGATCCACGACCGACGATGGCCGTTTCGCAAATAAATTGAATCGGTCCTGTCAAACTGAGGACCATTCTAGTAAAGAGAGAGCCTTGTTAACCCTTAACATCAGTAACCTGAGAAAGTTGGCGTTTTGATAGACTGTGGTTTTTGTAATTATTCAATAAGAGTACAATCAGTCATCAGCACAAATTTGGCCGGAAAGCCGGCGCTTCAGCTGTTTTGCCTCGCCTCGAGCAAATGTTGTCGTCTTTGTCTTTTTTTACAAGATAGTTTAGCAAAGTAAGGAATTACTGTGGCCCATTATTAACTTCGAACCAAGCACATGAATTCACAGTAAACGTTTCTTTGTATTGGAGTATTCTTCTCCACATTTTAATGATGTTTAAAGCCACTGATCATTTTGAATGAAGTTGTTACCCAATTTTATTTTCCTAAAATTGGAAAGAGTTTATACATATAAAAGTTATGTTTTTGTCTCCAAGCGACACATCTTAGGGTTTGTGAGATACAGCTTCTGAAAGGTGACCTTGATCACGATTTCAATCGATCGGCCAAAGCGTCCATGAAATCTTTTGAGTCTTATCGCCAATTTGTTATTTTGTTTTGAGGACCAAGTTGCATTAAGAATACTTTTTATGTTATAGCATGCAGCATACCTTTCGTTCTTTTATTGTTTTGATCTGTTCTTTTTGAGAAACTGGACTGTAAACATTTGCGAGGAAGCCATTTGTTAACTTTCCTTTGAATTTCCGGGGCAGACTAATCTGTGACGTCACGATGGCCCGACACCTCGGTTTTTCATTCGCCAATACCGGCGCTTGTGCCCAGGCCCAAGTTCATCACTCCCTCCTGCCTGTAACCCCCGCCCCCTCTTAAATGTTAACCACTGACCAGTAGTGTTACAAGACCACACCTCACGTTTAACATTGACAGGTGTAAAAGGCTTGAGTGATTACACAATAGTTATTTATTTCCAGAAAACTTTTCTTCCAGCTGGTCTCCTGGGACTTCATTATATTTTTATTTTTTTCCCCGGGCTCTGGTACCCAGGTCACAGGCAACACACCCTCATGAGGAATTTTCAAGTGAAACCACCACATAAGAACACCTGAGCAATAATAGCAGAATGCTTTTTCAACTTTCAGTTCAAATGTTGACGTTTAACAAGAGGCACCAAAGCACCCTGTTGGCAGAGTACCACTTACCAGAAACAGCCTAACCTGCCCAAAAGGAATCATCAAAGTTAATAGAGATTGATTCATAAATACAAGATATAAGGAGTAACTTAGTCCAAAATCAACAACCCAAATGATTCCGAAAAATTATATTTAATAGCCATTAAAAATCAGCAGGGCATTCCAGTTATATACTAAAACAATACACTGTACTCCTTACAGGGTGGTGGCTGGTTAAAGTGCAGTAAGCAGGCAACTTCTCCTGCACTCACCAGTTATTCTAGAAGAGATGCGTTTGAATTTAAGCTACCCCAGACAAAATGTTCTCGAAGTTCCGATGGTGAAGTTGTTGTCTCAGATAAGCCCAAAAGTACAACAGACCCACTTGGTTTCAAAAGCATCCCACCGCTCAGTCTGCTTGAAAAATGGAAAAGTGAGCTGAGCTTCTTCCAGAAAGAGGCAAAAGGCTATTACTATCTACAGCATGGTGCATTTTGTTTCAACATGTCTAGCCTTCAAGACATGATAAAAACGCATTATGCTAGAGATACACAAAGAGCAGTCGAGGCAGAACTAAACTGGTTTGCAGAATCGTATTTGAAACCTGCCAATGTAACAGTGTACCCCCTGAAAGTTCCATCAGGGCATTTCAGGATCTGCTTTACGAAAAGCCATTTGATGAGATGTTACCTTCTTATAACATGACACCAGAGGCTATGGCAAAACTGTGTGTTACTAGATAGGTTTCAAGTGACCACCTTATGTGGATGGCGGCAGTATTAAACAATGAACAGTCCAACACATTTTGCTGTGTACTTAATGCAGTGAATGATGTTGAGCGCTTGGCAGCAAGAAAATTACAATCACACCAACCCAACAGCCTTGTTTTCTTTGTGAATGTTGGCATAAGTTCAGGAAGAGTAGTGCTTGGAACACCCACTATCAGAGGAAACCACTGGATACTATGTCAAGTTCACCATGATAACAAGGCTATTGTGTATGCTGACACCCTTGGCTGGCAGGTCCCAGACGGGCTACTGGACAAGGTGAATCGCTTTGTGAATGCCATCTGCCACAATCCACAATTCACAGTGGGTGGCAAGCACTCTTGCAGGTCATCATGTGCCATGAACTACCCAGTACAAACATGCGGCAGTGTCTGCGGTGTCATCTCTATGGTGATGGCTGCTGTGGCAACGCACAAACCAGACCTTTTCCTTGAAATGATATCAAGGTAACAAAGAAAAGAAATAGTTATACACATTTTCATGTGACCTTCACCAATTATGATACTTAAACTTTGCCCGTTTTAATATGCACACAAGAAAGTTATAACATTGTAATTATAATTAATACAAAAGTGGATTTTTTCCAGGTTAGGATAAACAGCAATTGCCCCTCCCCATACCCCAGCTTAATACGATAGTTAAATTTAAGCTTCAAAGAAAAAGGAAAATAATTACTTATAAACGACAGTACCCAAACTCATGGTACTTGACCTATTAGTCCTGAGTAGTGCAATTCTATCATTTGTAATTTAGAAGTGACATGCTTGGGCAATAACCTAAATGAGAGTTTTCAAGTGCTATTTTATAAGTGGGATTGAAACATGATTACATTTGTCTTTGAATTTAAGAACTTCCCAGAGAAATGAGGACAAAGGAAATTGCATGCAGATGCCCACAAGGTACTCCAAATACCTCAGGAGGGTGGTTGCTTCTTGGCTAGCAGAAAACAAGATTATTATGGAGTATGTAGTGCCAACCATTGACAAGACTGAAAAGAAGGACCTAGGAGTGTCTGCTGACAAGCCCCAAAATGAGCCTGTTGATTCACCAACCCAAGATCCAGGAGTGTCTGCTGAGAAGACCCAGGTACCTGCAAAATGAACATGAACTGCACAGCTGGCTTGAAAATGAAAACATCAAGTGAGGGAAAGGTGCACGTGGAGGTATGCCATACCCACCATGGGCATGCAATGGAACTGTAACACATTTGGCTGTCCAAGCAGGGCCGCCAAGAGATTGCCACCAAAATTCAGCAGGGAGTGTCAGCGGACAAAATCCTTGATGACATTCGCCAGTCCATGCCTGATACCCTCCACAGACACCACATCCTGGATAAAAAGGACATTAGCAACATACAGCAAGCATACGGTTTGAGGAATCTACAGCGTCATACTAATGACCAGCAGAGTGTCCTGGCATGGATACGAGAATGGAAGAGTTCACCTGACACAAACCCCATCCTCTACTACAAGATGCAGGGAGAAGAAGATGAGAATCTCCCTCTTCAAAAAGAAGATTTCATGATCATTGTTCAGAGTAGAATTCAGAGAAACATGCTACAAATGTTTGGTGCCAAGGGAGTCTGTATTGACTCAACTCTTGGGACAACAGGATATGACTTCTATTTAACAACCCTGATGGTCATAGATGAATTTGGGTCCCGTTTCCCGGTTGCATGGTGCTTGTCCAATCACGAAGACACCACGTTCATGTGAAGCCATCAAGAGAAACAGTGGCCAAGTTACTGCAAATTGGTTCATGAGTGACCTCGCATATCAGTACTACAATGCTTGGGTGGGGGTCATGAAGCACCATCCAACAAAGTTGTTGTGCACATGGCATGTGGATAAGGCATGGCGGGAGAACATTCGGGAAAAAATCAAAGATGTTGCAGTTCAAACAGAGGTGTACAAGATGCTACGCACAGTGATTGAGGAGACCAGTGAGGCAACTTTTGATGACCTCCTTACCAAGATGCTTACACAACTTCAATCAGACGACAATACCACAGCATTTCAAAGGTATTTTTCATCAGAGTGGGTACCAAAGGCACACGAATGGGCTTTCTGTTATAGGTGTGGTCTTGGTATTAATACAAACATGTACGTGGAAGCTTTCCACAGAACCTTCAAGCACAACTACTTGAAAGGAAAGTTCAACAAACGTGTGGACACTTGTCTTCTCAACCTTCTTAAATTCATCAGGGACAAAACTTGTGAAAGAACAATTAAACTAACCAAAGGAAAATTAACTACTCGAATCCGGGAAATTCAAATTCGTCATGCAGCTGCTTCCAGAATTAAGGCAGAAGATGTAAAATCAAAGGGTAGAGGAGAGTGGGAAGTCAAGTCTGAAGATGGAAAGCGGGTATACAACGTGCAACAACTGAATGAAGTGTGTCCAGAAAGCCACTGCAGTCTGAAGTATCACTCATGTAAGAACACATGTCCTCACACTTTTTCGTGCACCTGCATTGATAGTCTCATGCACGGTACTGTTTACAAGCATGTTCATCAAGTTTCCATGCTTTTAGCTGAGAGTGACAACACCAAGGTTGAATCATCATTTAATCCCTTGCCAGTCAACGACATGCCAGATAATGCAAATGAAGTAGAAATGTTGGTGAAAGAGATGAACCAAAGCACAACACAATCTAGTTTTGCTGCTTTGCAAGTGAAAGTAAAGTCAAAGCTATTACAATTGATAACTGATGTGGAAAATTGCACTAACAAGGAGGCTCTACAAGAATTAGACAAAGGACTGTCTGCAAAGATGTTTCTCTTCGAGTCAATGCTTCAGCAACCGACTCCAGCTACAATAGCTCTCACAGAAAATGGACCAGCAAACAAGAACTTGGAAAGACAAAGGCGGTTTTTCTTCTCAACCAAGAAGAAGAGGAAAAGACAAGAAAACATCAGGTATTCAAAACCAACACAAGAAGAGAAAGAAAACATGTTCCAAAACAAAGGTGAGTGCATTGTATACAAAATTAATTTTTAACTACTTCACCTTCTTTCCCTCTCTTTGTTGACTAATTCAACACTAATTAGTGTCTTATGCACAGGAGTTACTTTTTCAATTTTTGAGTAGGGTATACCACTAGGACTCTGAAAAATATTGCTAGACCATAATACACTCATGAACTTTCTGGCACTGACTAGTGAATTGTAAATTACCTTTTACAACAAAAATTTAAAAAAATGTTTTGACCGAAAAACTTCCGCCTCCTTCGGTTTGAAAGACCATGTTCAGCTGCCTTTTGCAACCCTGTTCTAGACTAGACACCAGAAATCCCTGCCATACCCCAGCTCACTCCTTCAACTCAGATCAGTTTCCAGACAAATGATACCCAGTATGCTAGACTAAAACTCTAATTTCTATACCCTATCCTAGATTAAACTGCTTGAAAAAAAAAACCTTGACAATTGCACAAATACCCATACAGCTTATCTACCCCCTCCCCCCCCCTCCCCAGGGCATCTAATTGGGGAAAGAACATAATTTTGATTCACGATATATATTTTCATTTTTATTCTGAACTTCTTGTTCCACATCATTATAAATTAGGGTTGGATGCTGCCGATTTAGGTGAAAAATCAGATCCTGATGACTGGTTATGCCATGCCTGCCAAAAGTCAAGGGATGACATCAACATGATTGAATGTGATGGCTGCTTAAAGTGGTTTGGATGGTTAGGAACAATATTATCCTCCAAATATTTGTAGCCTGCTCATAGATGTCTTGACTTCTATTCGTTTCTTCATTGGAAAAGGCACCCAATGCAGTAAGGAAATGTCTACCTGCAGGCTTTAATTATATTCCTAAATGTACCACTTACATGTGGAGATACTGTCAGACCATTATGATAGGACAGAGAAAATGAAAAATGTTCATATCTGGCTTTTATAGGGATTGTGCACAACTGACAGAGGAACCAGGGGAAGATGATTGGTACTGCAACACTTGCCAAAACAAAGAGAAATTAGACAAGCCACTTGGCACATGCCTTGATCGACATGCCAAGACCCACCCAGCAAAATCCAGTAAATGAACAGATGGCAGCCACCACCCCAGGCCCCCAATTGTATTTCATTTGTTATGTCAAATTAAATGTGCATCTGGTCAGCCACCAGCCAAGATACTGGGCACAGAACTGAGTAGAAACAAGAAACTAGCTAGCATGTTGTGAAAGCTTGTTACTCGTGTCTTTTCACAACCGTTCCTTAGATAACTTAGGATATTCTCGACAGATTATCACCATGCATAAATAAAGTTAATTATTAATTATTATTATAATTATAATTATTATTATTATTATTATCATTATTATTATTAGATAATTTAAATGTGTTTTAAAGGTCATTTTCGCTTAGCCAGCCCACGCCAAAGAACAGGGCTGAGGTCTGAACGGAAACAAGCTACACTGTTATTGCTTACTAATAAAGTCTTTCAATGAAAGTTAATTACTGGAAAAGTGTTTGAATCATGTGAAATTAAAAACGTGCAAATGCCTAGCAGGTAATACAGTTATGGCAGTTGGTTCATGTAATCATTTCAGAGGGTGATATGATGTATACACCCAGTCTCCATTCCTCTACTTACCCGCCCCCCCCCCCCCCCCGCGCCTCAACAAAGGAGAGTGTAAAGGTGTCAAATTACATCTGAGGTACATCTGAGGCTTTTCAATTCTTCTAACATCACCCCATCAACCTACAGGCATACAACACGAATGATTGAAAATAAGGCCCTTCCTATTGCTCGGTAAAAACAAAAGGGTGCCACAATGAAAAACATGGAACTTCCGGTTGCTGCTGTGACATAACGGCCTCACACTTACCTCTGCAGGGCATAAAAATTGCCTGTCTCCTGTCTTTTAGCACAGCAAGCACGATAATTTTTTCCCTCACTTTTCCCGAGTAACATTTTGGTGGTAAGTGTTTACAACTTGCTTTTGCGTTAGCGTTCGGTGCATTCCTGCATTTAGATTGACCAGCGGTATTCATAGGAATTGCACCGAACAGATTCCACCGAACAATGAGCGTTTTGTGATATCGCGTTTTGTTGGTTTCGGTGCATTCCTGCATTTAGATTGACCAGCGGTTATTCACAGGAATCGCACCGCTTCCACGACCGAGTATTTTTATCGGCGATAAAGGAATCGCTGTGAATGCTGTGTATTTTAATACTTTATTGCTTACATCGTGATCACCCGAAATGTAAGTTGCTAAATCCATATTCTGGACTTTCTATTGTACCGGTTTCTCAGAATCCAAAGAAGATATGCCTTTTAACGCGCCATTGGAATTGAAACTTCTTGTCGTCAGGAGAACGGTTTTTAATTGTCAACGAACAAGCGAATGTTCTGTCTTTGAAAGTGAATCACTTCTAATTGTAAAACATTAGTACGTCGTGAGACTTGTCGTTGGCAGTCACGTAATGACCTGTGTACGTCATTACAACTAAAATGCTATTTTTATCTTCCAATCTCAGGTCGGTGCAATTCCTACATTTAGCTGCTAGTCTCTCAATGGTGGTCATTAAAATCTTTTCACATACTTTGGGTTAAGTCGTAAAAATGGCTCGGCACATTACCTTGCCATGTCAACAGCTCGACCAATGAAAATTAGTGACAAGGAAAAGGGACGAAGGAAGGACATGAGTCGTTTACGTGAACCAAACAAGGTATAAAGGCAACCCTTTGAACTCTGAGGCCTGCCTCGTCTCCAGGCGTCCCTCCTTATTGTATGATGGTACGCGTGGCGTTGTGGGATAGGTGCACTACAGCCGGTGGACGCCCCGCGCTCCCTGTTTGCCCGCGCTAAACCGGCGCCTGGGGACGAGGCAGCTCTGCGGCCACGTGAGCCTTAGTTATAATATAGTAAAAAGGTTTGCGACGACACTATTTTTGATTTTTGGGAGCGTCTTAGACCTTTCCCATTAGGGGCTGGAAAACGTATAAAAATGCATGTTCGTTCCCTGCAGCTTCTTCTCAGACATGTTGACTGATCGATTAGTACTCATGTCCACATACCGCCAGCGATTGACTTACTGATCTATTCGCGCCATCTGTTGAAGCACCAAGCCCTAAACATTATGAGCTTGCTCGAAATTCTTCAGTTTCCTTGTCAATTATGAATGTGATTGCACTGAGTCGTTTTAGTGTGGACGTACGGCAAAGAAACATAAAAAAGTATGAGTTTTTAACTGAAATAGGATTATTTTGGTCGGAGCCCGAGAGTAATAGGGCTGTACTACTTCATCAATTACTAGCAGGCGAGAAAGAACTCTTGTTTATATTTGGCCTCAAAATCACCCAGAAATTCGGCAGGAAAAGTAAATTATGCTTCTTTGACTTTTTGTAATCATTCTTTCTCGATGTACTAACACTTCCGCCAATCACTTATTCCAAGTCCGTAAATCATCCAAGATCATGAACGATTTTCTATTCGAGATAGGAAGGCTGAGAAGGAAACACTGATGAAATGCGCCGCACAGTACGGCCGTTATACAACTGAGATAAAAAATAGTCAATTTTGTAGTGTAAGTTCAGTTGAGTGTCGTAAAGAACCCATTAATTATGTACTGAGTGTTTTCTTAGTAAGGAAGGTAAGGAAAATTTCTTTGACCTCCGCGAGATTCGAAGCCACAACCCTGGCGCCCAGCGCAACGTTTTATAGACTTTTTAAGTACCTTTCATATCTCCATTGCCATGAATCACTATCTAAATAACCTACGATCGTTTGTTTAAAACTGTGGCAAGAAAAGACCCTGGCAAATAGCAGAAATATATTGGAGTAAAATTATTTCACCACAGCGGAAGGCTAGCTATTGGGTGTTTTTGAAGTCACATGATCCAATGATCCATCTCTCGTTGCCATTTTTAATGTTAAGAAGGCCCTGGGGCCTAGGGTTCTATCCATCCTGCCCTTTCCTGGGTCACGTCAAGTTAATTATCATCCCAGTGACTTCACAATGGTTGTGCTTTCACTAGCACAATTTTGACTAAATAAAGCTGGAAAAGTCTGGAAATACAGTGAAAACAGCTCTTCCAATGTTAAGCGAGTTAAAAATGCAAGCTGTTTTCACGAGAAAAAACAAGGGATTATCTCGCCTTTATGACCGGAAATTCACGCCACGTTATACTACCTCGCGAGATGGTATAAATCGTCCCGATAAAAACGCGACCAATCACATTGCACGTAGTGACATATGCCTGCCAAATAGTGCTCGGCAAATATTTTCCAGACGCTCCCCTCGTGGTTCACTACGCTTTCGAAATGCAGACGAATTCAGCGAATTTAACCGTAATACTCTACCATTTGAATTTACAATTCCTTCAGCGCCATTAGATCCTTCAGTTCCCCAGCTCGGACCTTACCTATTTCATGGTACCGGTTTGCCGAACCCGAAGTATCAGCATTTCAGCCCAGCTACTCTACAATTTATGCCAGCCGAGACATTAATCGCATCCTCCGAAAGAAACTCCTTCTTTTTCGAAGAAATATCGCGAGAATCAATACAAGAGAAGTCATAAAGTATGTTTCGTCTCCCGCCATTTTTTCAAAGATGCGCGCTTTTGTAATTTAAATCTTCTGAGTAAGAGGCTTAAAGTTTGGGTGAAATTTCACAGTGAAAACAGTTGTCACGTTTAACTAGTAATGTCGGTCTGTAAACAAACACCTAGAAAGAATGTTCAGCTAGTTAATCGCCCTAGTGAAAACACAACCAATATATAAGAAAGAGCACAAACCCAGAGCCTCATCTCGCTTAGTTGTCATCTGAGTGTCTTGATAATGTACAAAAGCAACTCAAAAGTACAAAACAGTATCTCGTGAGGGTCTATTATAGGGGGTCGCAGTAGTAAATCTGGGGTTTAATGAATACCACCTTATTCCTACACCAGTTTTTATCTCTTTTAAACCTCCCAGCGCATAAATACCACCTTATCCCTACACCTGTTTTTACCTCTTTTAAATCTCCCAGCGTATAAATACCACCTGTGTTTTATTTTTTTGTTACTGCTAGCCCACCCCAACCCTGTTTTCTCGGCGCCCACGACTATGTTTCCTCTTTGTTGCCGTCTTTCGCTTTGTCAGCGGATTGCAGTTGCCGCATGTTTTTTATTTAAATAAAAACGCACCGTTCGTTATATTGTTTTAACAATGGTTCGCAGAGCGAACAAGTGCGCCTGGTTATTACGCAATAGCAAAGAAAACTGTGGAAAAACCTGCGAAAGTACTTTTTGCGGTCGGCATAATTATTTGATTAGTAAAGGAAAAAAAGTCCTTCTCCTTGTCGCAATGCGGTATTGGGATTTTGTGTGATTACTGTGTTTGCATTTCTTGTGGCGGAAGTGCACTTAAACATAGGCTTATTCGCATTCATAAAAAAGCAAAACAAAATTTTAATCTTGTTTTGCTTGAACTTTTGTCAAACCAATTAGAAAATAAGCACCCCTCGGTATAATAAAAATTTTTCATTTAGAAATTTGTTGTTACTATATATTTTAACAATGCCTGCTGCTTTTCAAAACCTTCAAGAAAATTTGGAAGAGCAACTTGCGGAATTGATCCAGCAACGTTGCAGTATTTAGACCAATTACTCGGGGAAAACCCGTCCACCGTTCAAAGTATTATTGAGAATGTGTTGGATGAAACCCTCTCCCCACCAAAACCACCACCCCGCCCAAAAAGAGCTAAAAAAAGACAACAAGCCAATAACCCTGAGCCTTTTTCAGCAGAAAACGTTCCAACAACAACAATAGATTAGGAGAATGTTGAAGGACAATATGAGGGCACAGAAAGCAAAGGCCGTCGTTTTATTCGATGGCGTCTTACCCGAGATTTGGAAAATAACCTTACACCCAAATTTATGAAAAATATTCGAGAGAACGTTCGCACAACATTTTATATCAGACATGTTTATTCTTATAAACTGCTTAACATTGAAGACCACACTGTTATTTTGTTTTACACTAACCACGGCTCCCCTTGGATTAAAAAACTTGCTGAAGCTGAAAAATGGTTAAATGAACAAGAGACTAAACGTCTTGAATCTGACAATATCAAAAGACCTTCTACAAAGTGGAAGTTTTTAAGCTTCTTTAATGTTGATGTAAAAGTTGTGCTCGATCGTCAACCTTTGTTGGGCACAGGCCCTTTATCTGACTGGCTCCGTAACATTGCTCGTGGGCGTGAGGGACTAATGATAGCACTAGACACTTACCAGGACAATTTATGTCTTTGGCGTTGCATTGCGGTTCACCGTGGAGCCAGAATAGATAGAAGCACCACAGCAGCCCGCATTCTCGCCAAGAGTTTTTTTAAACTTGTGGCCGTCCCATACGATGTAAACAAAACATCTCTCGACCAATTAAATGATGTTAAAAAACATCTCAATCGAGGGGTAGCTTTTTCCGACTGGTTAGGCATTCGTGTTTATCAACTAGAACGTTTAGAAGATGCAAAAATAGTATGGCACCTTAGGCGAAACTCGCCAGCTAAATTGACAAACATTCTTACCATTGGAATTTACGATGGTCACGCGTTTGTTATCAAAAACATTTCAAAGCTTGCGAAGATATATGCATGCATTCATTGCAAATCAAGATTTACTAAAGCTTGCCACCTTAAACGTCATACTGAAAGGTGTTCCAGAGGAAACACGGTCATCGAATGTCCAGGCGAAAAAGTCCTAGCACCGGAGAAGAAACGCAAAGAAACGCCTTCCAAAGAATCACTTCGTTGGCTTATTCTAGAATCCCAGCGTCGTAGAAGTCACATTTACCACTCGAAGTGTGGGCACGGTGGAGAGCGGTGGATTTTAAACAAACCTGTTGACGGATACCTGACTGCTACTGGCACGGTTGCCCTCGTTGTTATCCAGATGGCAACAAAATAATTCGTCGTAATGATAAAACACGACAGGATAATTATCAAGCCACTGTAAAATGCACAGCAGAACTTCGAGCCGCCGGCTACCACGTAATCGAGGCATGGGCATGTGAAGTTCAGGAAATATGGGAAAAAATATAAAATTTCCAAGACCACAAATGCAAAGCTACCCGCACGCAATCTTGTACGATTTCGAAGCCTACGGTGACAAAAACCAGCGTAAAGAGCCAACAGACATGCTGATAATCGAAAACACGCACGTACCGATTTCAGTAAGCGTAGGGGACACCTTTCAAAGAGAACCCACACACATTTGCGAAAAAGACCCGGCGGTATTAATGAAAAAGTTTATGGAAGAGTTGGAAAGGCGAGGTAAAAACATTCGCAACCGAGTTAGATCAGAGTTTATGCCCGACGACGTGAAGATGCTTCCAAAAGCGCAGCGCATCAAAATCGAAGAATGGTGTGACCAGGTGCCAGTTCTCGGGTTCAACTCTGGGCGATACGATCTAAACCTGATCAGAGAAATTTCACAGAGCACCTATCTGACACAACCGGCAAAGTCAGAGTGGCGAAAAACGGAAACAAGATCATGTTTCTTCTTACCAAAGATTTTCGCCTTCTCGATATCATCAACTACCTCGGCCCGGGAACCAGCTATGAAAAGTGGACGAAAGTTTATGAATGCACAGCCGAGAAATCGTGGTTTCCATACGAGTGGTTCGATACCCCGGAAAAGCTCGACCACTTTGGGTTGCCGGACTATCCAGCGTGGTACTCACGCCTGAAGGGCTGCTACGTGCTCACTCGGGATGAATGGGAGGGGTGTCAGCGTCTGTTCAAAGAAAAGGGCATGCGCACGTTCGCAGATTGGCGGCGCTATTACAACAACCTCGACGTGGCCCCCGGTCTGGAAGCCTTGGAAAGAATGCGAGCCTTCTACACTGAGAAGGGGATCGACATCCTGAAGGACGCAGTCAGCATTCTGGGGGTTAGCTTGCATTACCTGCTCCGAGGCGCGGTTGAGCGGGGCGCAGAGCTTTACAGCCCCGGCAAAGAAGCATACGAAATGTTGAAAGGAGCTGTTGTCGGGGGGCCGAGCCTCGTGTTCACGCGGTACCACGAAGTCGGGGTCACGAAGATCAGGTCACATCAGAAAAAAACGGAACCGCGTCTTTGCCAGCGCATCCTTGGTTACGACGCCAACGCCCTCTACCTATCGACGATGCTGGAGGAAAGGCCCTGCGGGAAGGAAAGGGTTGTTCACTACACGGACGGCTGGACTGTTGGAGCCGCGCCGCAACTAACACAAAGGCTCAAAAACGGGACCTGGTTCGGATTTGCTGAAGTTGACATAGAGATCCCAGAGCCCCTGCGGCCAAAGTTTGAGGAGATGTGCCTGTTCTTCTACAACAAAAAGGTGCCTGTCGAAGCCGTGCCGCAGCAAATGCTTGACTACCTGAAGCGCAGGGGGCGAAACCGCGGGGACGAAAAAAAGTTAGTGGGAGCGCTTTCCGCCGAAAAGCTGCTGGTGTACGCCCCTCTGCTACGCTGGTATGTCGATCACGGGGCGGTGATCACGGCTGTCTATCGAACGATCGACTATACCCCCGGTAAGGTCTTCGATTGGTTTGTGGAGCAGGTAACAGAGGCTCGTCGTACAGGAGACGTTGAAAAGAGCAAGGCGCTGCTTGCTGAAGTGTTCAAACTGCCGGGAAACAGCGGATATGGGAAGCTCATCGAAGCCTTGGAGCGGCAAACAAACATCATTTACACCAAAGTACGAGAAGCTAGTCGACAGAGCCTTGCGAAGCGCGTATTTCTCTGATCTTGACAAGATAGGGCTGGCCTATGAGCTGGAAAGCCGAAAACCTCAGATCACAATCAGACGTCCCTACCAGGTCGGAATCGCTGTATATCAGCTGGCTAAATTGAAAATGCCTGAATTTTACAATGACTTTCTCGACAGGTATCTTGACCGCAGACTTTGAGCTGATTCAGATGGACACAGACAGCAACTACATGGCTATTTCTGCAGAGAAGCTTGAAGATATTGTCAAACCGGAATTGCAAAAAGAATTTGAGGCAAAAAAGCAAGAGTGGTTAGCTTGGGACAAGTGGAGCGGCCGCACTCCTGGGCTCTTCAAGCTCGAATGCGAAGGTAGCAGGATGGTTGCGCTCTGCTCGAAGTGTTATTACATCGAGGAACTGGAGGGCAGAAAAAAGAAGTTCAGCACGAAGGGGGTGTCAAAGAAACAGAATGAGATCACGTGGCAGCGTTTCAAGTCAGCGTTGGATGGCAGCAAGGACAGGGCAACGAACATTGGTTTCCGCATGAACAACGGGAGGATGGTTACGTACGAGCAGCAGAAGCTGGGGTTGAGCGCATATTACGACAAACGCTGGGTATTGGAAGACGCCATTCACACAGAGCCTATCGAGTTTCATAGTTAGATTGCCGTCGGTAGCTGTGTATCGGGAGGGACAACCAACAGCTCTTCACGGACAAACCCGCGTTTTGGGCCGTCAAACAAATAATAGATAACCGGTGCGTCCGGTTTTATCATAATCTTTTCAATCTCGTAAACGTTCAGAGACCAGATTGGGTCGGTTGCTCATCGGCGTCCACCTTCAAGTTCACCGGGTTGGTAGAGATAGCGAACACTTACACCGGAAGGGAGCTTTTTTTCGTTCACACCAACGGGTCTCAAATAAGATGTCGAGGGATTCGCTGAAACAGTTTTCTTTTTGATGGCCTCAGCGGGTTTCTTACCGGTCAGTCGAGTGACTTCTTTATTCAAAGCTGAAATAACAGCGGGCAATCGTGTCACCCATTCAGTCGATCTTTTGTCGTCTGGGAGGCGGATTTCAACCCCATATTGGTGTCCAAACAGTCGTTCAGCCAGGGTGCGGTTAAATCTTTCAACGATAGCTTGATCACGGTGAATATCCACACGACCGCGTCTTACCTCGACATTATGTTTTGAAAGCAGCTGATTCACAGCGCCCATAAACTCACGACCAGGATCTACCTGAAGCAGTTTTGGCCAACTCAAAGGGCTCCGGCTATAAATCCGTTCCAGTGCAGCTGCGACTTCTCTGGCCTCTTTTGTAGTCAACGGTTCGGCCTCTTTGAAACGAGAGGCCACATCTACCACTGTGAGGGCGTACTTAAAAGTTTTACGGGAGCGTGGTGGGCGATCGTGTGGGAGATACAGAAGATCGGCTTGGTGAACTTTGTTTGGAACAGGCACGTCAAATTTCGGTCTTGGAATGTACCGCGGCGCTGGTAAGTAAATCTGCCAAAGAGCTTGCTTCACCAACCAGTTTTGAGCAACATCTTCAGAGACTTTCGCAGCTTCTGCTAATTTTTTGATCGCTGCAAACCCTTTCCAATACCCTCGATGGCTGTAATAGATTTTTGACAACTTATTGAAACTTTGCGCGCTCATTGTATATCACATAATAAAAAAAATGGACGACCCATTTGGTTGTTTGCGAGGTGTGGAGTTGGTCGAGTACGACCTTTACAAACTGACCTCAGAAATGGTGGAAAAAAGTTTAATGAACAGCCAAGGATTAATCATTGTCTTTTATGCCAGGTGCACCTAGTTAATGTGATGAATGAGTTCTGTCGTGAATGCCCAGAATGCCATAGAGTGTTTGAATATGATGATGATGATCAGTTCCAAGAGGTGAGTCCGGGCAGATCTGCTGCTCCCTCTGCTTATTTAAAAAATACTCTTCGGAAATGGAAAATTACGCAATGTTTTCTTTCAACCAGATCTCTTTTCCGGGAAATGTTATTGCTCAATTTCAGGCGAAAACCGGCAAGTCAGTGAACTATTCCTTCTTTCTGCACAATTATTTTGAAATGGTCCCTTCTGAAGTCTGGCCCTGCAAAAAATATGGAATCTATTTCTCATCGCCTTCCTAAATCCTTTGCAGCCAAGCGACACGCAAAACAGGAGTTTGATGAATGGCGCAGCACTACTTCTGTTTTAAACCCAATCTCAACTTTTGTTTCAAATTAATTGTGTTCCTTGCTGCTGTAGGATCCCACTACCTTTGTTTTCGCGGAACTGAGTCGAGAGCATTCACCATTTTTTTGTCCGCTTTGTGTTTGCAATTTTTTTCATTTTCACCGTATTTTTCATTTCGGTACGAACAAACACTATAATCCACATCATGTTTCATTGCAATCGCGTCTGTTGTCCCCGTTGGTTGTTGATATATTTGCTTAATCTGACCTGTTTCTGGATCGTAGTTCACCTGCTGTTCAAGGGGATTATATGGCCCGGTATAATAATGGCCCGGTAACGTCCAACCCCGTTTTGGTTTGGGGAGTTTTCCAATCGCTGAATGAATGTCAATCCCCGCCCCATCTAAATCCGGTCTGTCTGTTTTGTGGAGTCTGTTTGGTCGAACTTTGGTTGAAATTTGATCGAGCATCTCACTGCCAACTTTTTGAAAAACTGGGCGGGATTTATCTAGCGTATAATTGATTGCTTTCTTTTGCAAATTGGGGTCTCGCAAAGCTTCAGACGCGTAATAACGTCCAGCCTCGAGCCCCTTTTTCGCAAGAAACGGGATTCCCTTTTCAATAGCTAGATCACCCACCGTCATAGCGATATTACCAAGCACACTACCGCCCTCCGCTCGGGAGGGCTCGCCTAGTTTCCCGGCAGAAAACGTGTTTTTGTTATTCCGCAACTAGCGCATTTTGTCTTAAAGAGTTTTCGATTGTTCTTTGTAATTACAACCTTTTCACTTCCTTTCACATTGGGGGTGTGCCGTTTTTCTTTCACACAGTACACTTCCATTTTTGTATATCTTATGAAAAATAATTCTTTACGATACTTTCGTTTTGAAGAACATCGTCGGTGAACATTTTCAAAATGTTGGCGAAACTTGTGCCTTTGTTCCCACCCTTTGTTCCCATTGAATTTGGTTGTCGTTTCTAAAAAAATGTTTCTTTCCGTGCATTGATGCTTTTTTCCCATTCTAAAGGTGGTGGAAGCCCAAATGAATCAAAATACTCGTACGTGCCATTTTTGGAACGCCAACAACATACCCAATGAGTTCCCAAATTTCCAAAATCATCCAAGTTGATAATGCACGGGGAATGGAACAGGGGTTTCGGTTCATTTCTGCTAAAAATACCTTTGATGGGAAAGCACAAAAAGTCGCACCATTTTCTACGGTCAATGTTGGAGAGAGGCGTGTCTTTAAACTCTATTTTTTTATAATCATCCCAAGTTCCGAAGAAGGGTGGGGGTCGCATTTGCATTCATCTTCCCTTTGGAGGTGGGGGTCGGGGGGAGCGACGTGGACGTGGTGGTTGAGTTTGCAAGCCTTTCCCGAGTATCTTTTTGACTAAGTCGATAGCCAAAGGTACCCCGATGGACGCTAACAATACCAAGGAAACCGCCATATTGTGCGGTGCCTCCCCTTACAACACCTTGTCCAACAAGATATCGTTCCACTTCCTTTTTCTGAGCAGGAGTCATCCTCTGGGCAAGTTTGTAAAGTTCAATTTCCTTCGGTCCAAAACCCTTTCCGAATATCTTTTTCAGCACCTTTTCAGCACCGAAACTCAAACCAGCACTTGCTAACGCCCCAAGGGCAGGCTTTATCAAAGGTCGTGCCAAACCACGCACAGCAGAAAACAAGTTTCCATCACTCTGCGTAGTATTTTGAATCTGGGTCTGGCTTAATTTGACCTCAAGCCCTTTCCCTGCGGCGGCTGTTTTTTTTACTCGTGAGATTTGAGTAGCAGTGAGAAGGAGTTCGTCGCGCGTCCAATTTGCTCCGGTTTTTACCCTCAGAGCCACAGCTGTTTTCGAAACATAAGCCTTTTGAAGTTTCTTTTTCTGACCATCGGTCAGCGCTATTTTATATGGATGATAAGTTGTAGCCATCTTGCGTATATATTCATTGAGAATTTTTTTTAGACGGCGACAAGTTCATTCCCAATTTGCTTCAGCACAAATTCTTCCTCATTCAAAACCACGTCAAAGATTGTGTAATCTTGAGCGTTAGCGGCTTCATTCAGTCTGTAATGGAATTCGAGCTTTTTCGGGTCGCCTGTCACACTTTCTTTGGTGTTTCGTAGATCAAAGTAGATAATTGGGTATAACTCCTGGAAGTTGGCGAGCTGCAGCTGAACGCCGGTGTTGTAGTCGTTCTTTCTGTATCTGAAATTGATTAAATCATTCAAAATTCTTATTTTAAAAGTCATGGTCGTAATCAAGCTCAGGGTAAAAGCTTGTGCCGTACTGAAGGCGACAAGTGGCTAATCTTGCGGAATTATCACCGTCGATATTAAATGTGTCAAAGATGTAAGGGTTTTGCGTATAAGAATTTTGTTTCTGGGTTTGTTGAAGAAATGCTTCGGGTTTTTTACCCCAGGTGTAATCAACCACGTACGATTTGCATCCCTTCGGCAGCTGCTGAGACGCAAAACTTCTTTCAAGTATTTCCATTGGGTTGGTCGCAAGAAATTTTCATTGACCTGGGTTTGACCTTGGCCAGAAAACTGTAATTGTGGCACCCACAACTCCAATCTACGGAGGACAATCCTTCGAGCTGTTCCATTGTTTTGAAAAATCATTTCTCTGTCGTTTTGCAGAACAATTTCAAACTCAAGTTGCATTGGTGGCAGCAGCCTGTCTGACAGACCTTCGAAAAAGGAGTATCGGTTCAAAGGGATACAAAGGGATAATAGTTTGAACTGTCGCACCGCCATGAGACAGAAGTGCCCTTGCCCGCATTCCGACGTTCGTCGCATTGCCATCAGTCACTGTGGTGGCGTCAGAGGCAAGATACCAAAATTGGTTTTTAGCCACGCTTCTCGAAAAATCGTCCGAAAAGTCGAGCAGGTTTTTGAAGAAAATAACCTCGTGGATATCGTTGGCCTCGTACAGAGTTTTCCCGCTGATTTAAGATTTAAACTTTTGATCAACGAAAAAGAACCGTTGATCGGCGCTGATTCAGTGTCAGCGTCAATGTTTGCTCCATTTGCCACGGCCTCAAACTTGAAATCGATGCGGAAATTAGCATTGTACCAGTCACAAAAATTGTCCCGATCTCTTACGGTAAATTTGTGGCCCGACTTGTTTTGCGTTTGGTTATTCCCCGGGTATGTGAGTGGAGTGTCCAAATTCAGTTGGACGTAGGCAGTCTTCTCGAGATATGGCTGTGATATGACCATCTCAACGGTTGTATTAAGGGAAAAATTTTACGATTAAATTTCGTTTGCCAAAAGTCGATTTAATTTCAAGGCGGCAGATGGGGGGAGAGAGGGTTTTTTCGGCACTTGGTTTTGCAAAATGTTTGCAAGTTTCTCTTTTTGCATCCTGCGATACCTGTTGTGGTTTTGGCTTACGCTTTCGCAGTATTTGTTGAATTTGTTTTGAACCTTTTTCGACAGCAATTTCACCAACTTTCTGCCCCGCTTTTTCAGCGACTGTTTTTGCAGCTTTGTCGGCGGCTGTCTTCACCACATTTTTTGCAGTGCCTTTGAATGCTTTGCCGATAGCCATAAGAGTGTCATGGATCAAGCCCTACCCCTTGTGTCTACATCGATACCTTCCGGCGTTTTCGTCAAAAAAGTTTGTCCACTCACTCGGGTGATTCATGGTGTATATATTAAAGACAACAAAAATTCCTTACTCTTTTTCAATCATTATGCTGACAGCAACGTCTATCCCGTTGAGATCCAGGGGGTTGTCTCTTCCGTCCGTCACCCAAATCTCATTGAATTAATCTCGCTTTTGTTCACAGGATGCCACTCAAGCCGATACGGTTCTTTTTGAAACGGATAACTAACCTGAAGCCCTGTTGTTGAAAAACTGTATAAGACATCGCTTGCAACATCGTTTGCTCGCCAGCTGATCAGATCGCAGTGGAGAAACACCCAATCAACGCTTCTTGTGATATTCGGGACCATTGCTCCGACAAATTCTTTTCTCCCGTCAAAATCTTTTTTTCATAACCAAGCAATTCTGCGAACTCGCCTTCAGAAAGGTCAAGCTCATAATTTTCATGCATCAGAATGACAACCCGGAATATCTTCATATCGAAATACAGAGTGAAAATGAAATCACTGTCTTTGTCTTTCGGGTCTACTTTACCGGTTTGGGTCTGAAGAAAACTGTTGATGTCAGAGTAACCATACATTCCGTTCGGAAAAATCAAGGTCTGCCACTCTTCAGTTTTCTTTCTCCAGCGAATTTTGTTGTTACCAAAAGAGACATCGATGTTGCACCATGAGTAGCTCATTGTGATAAGTTTGTTTAGCGTGGCTTTTTAGTTTCCTGAACCCAAGTGGATCGGAGGTTGAAAGTTTATTGTGAAATGGTGTGAAACCTGGCGTCCCCCGGTTCTTTGTTGTTTTGCGAGGCTCGAGTCAAGCAAAAGATTTAACGACATTATTGGCCTATATAATTACGAACAATTTTTTTCTTTTGCTTTTCGTCGATTGCGCCGAGTCCAACAAGTGAATCAAGCAGAGAAAATACCTGATTTTTTAGTTTTATTGAACTGTTTCCTGTTTTGATCGATCCTAAGCTCACGTAAAGTCGGTGGATCAATTTGTCAGCACTAGCGATGCCACTTCCTTCGGTTTCCTAATCCTGTTCAGAAAAGTCTTCTTCATCGTCTGAAGGCTCAACAAAAGGTCTTCGGCTCATGACAGCTTTTTCCATGGAGGTTGGAAGAGATTCTTTACTTTTGCTTGGGGGTGTAGACTTTAGGCTCTGCTTTCCCTGCTGCAGCTGTTTCGATAGAGGTTGGCTTGCCCTTCTTTTTTTATAGATCCCATCTCTTATTTTTTTGAGCTCCTCCACGGAATAACCATGTAATTCAGATTTTTTACTTTTTACCATGTAATTGGGGTCATCTCCGTATTTCGTGATCAGCTGATTGACCGTTTGCAACAGGGTTGATTCATGGTGATATTCAGGCTCAACTGGTCCCGGCATCCCCCACTCTTTACTTGTGGATTTTTTTCCATCAGCGGTGGGGGTGGTGGTGGAAAATCATCATCGTTAACATCTTCAAGGGGGTGGTAATGTTGGTTCTGGTGATGGTGATGGTGATGGTGATGGTTCTGGTGATGGGGCTGGTGTTGGGGCATCCGGTCTGAATTCATCACCAAGCGAGTTGGTTCTGTCAAATTCATCCGTTGCATAATCGGGACTTTCCTCCACCTCTTGCACAGTAGTGCTGCTCTTTTCATCAAGCCTTTTTGTAATAGGTTTAAAAAGCTTCTCTCCTGAAAGCTGACCAAACTCTTTGCTTATTTTGTTCATTCTAAATTTTTGGTGAATGCCTTGTGTTTGTTTTGTTGATCGACGGCCGACTTTTCCTCAGCCAACTGATTCCACTTTTGTAATGACATATTTCCAGCGTGATTATATAGAAACCCAAAAAAATGAAGATTCCAAATTATGACCCAGGTTTTTCCGAGAGTAGCTACAAGCAAGGCCACCCTTGCATGCAAGCCGATGTTTTCCGGATGCTGATTTGTGAACCCAGTAATTCTGGCAAAACAAACATATTACTGCATATGCTTTATAAGTTGCTAGAGTTTGATAAAATTTACCTCTTTTCAAAGAACCTACACCAGAACAAATACCAGGCTCTTTTGCAGGACTTTGCTGAACAAATCAACCCCAGAGTTGGTTACGAGGTCATTGAGGCCCCCGGCGATGAAATCATTCCGTTCGAGGAGCTACCGGTGGACAACCAAAAAATTGTTGTCTTTGATGATCTTGTTTGTGGAAGTAACCAAAACAGCATAATTAATTATTTTATCAACGGACGACACAGAAACTGCGGCGTTATTTACCTCACTCAAACCTTCTACAAGGTGCCGAAAAACATCCGGGATAACTGCAGCCATTTTTGTATTTTCAGATTTCTTCCACGAGAAAACAAGCGGATTGCGGATGAGATAGTTGGTGATCATGACACGTTAGATCGTGTCATCGAAAAAAAATTTTCTTTCTTTTACTATGACAAGCCTCGAAAATTAATGAAGAAAAATTTTGATGAAGAGATATAATGGGGTATATTAACAGCCAAATCGGTGAAACTAGCCAAACGACAAGTGAAACGGTGGGTCCTCCTGGGCCGAGGGGTGATATAGGCCCCGCGGGACCACAAGGACCGATTGGTCCCCGAGGGGAGAGGGGTCCTCGAGGGGAGGCCGGTCCACAGGGCCCCCAAGGGCAAAATGGACCGCAGGGTCCCCAAGGGGTGGCCGGTCCACAGGGACCCCAAGGGCGAGATGGACCGCAGGGTCCAAAAGGCGACAAAGGTGATCCTGGGCCTTAGGGTAGTGCCAGCGGTGCCGCTGATATTGACATGTAAAATAAGTACGATATTTTGCGGTTAAAAAGCAACCCTTATCCTATCCACGGTGATCTGACAAAGATAATAAACTATCAGGACATGAGAGATATGTTCCTTTCAAAAAAGGAAGGCGGGGAAATGGAAGCAAGCATTGATATGAATAATAATACACTCTACTACGTAAAAGACCCAGAAGGGGCAGATCAAGCGACAAACAAAAAGTATGTCGACAATCAGCTTGAAAAAAAAACTGGATAAAGCGGCTGACATTGACATGAAAAATGATTCGATTACCAATCTTAATCTTCCATTAAACCTGAGAGACGCCGCATATGTCGAGTTTGTTAACTACAGAATTGATGACATAACACAAAAAAAGTTTCTCAAATTTGATGGCACTAACAGTATGACTGGAAACTTGAACTTAAATAATAATACAATTGTCAACTTACACACCGATGGCAAAGATCTGAAATCCGCAGTTAATGTTGATTTTATGCAAAGTAAAATAACATCTATGACAGACAAACACTTCATGAATCCCAACGAATAATCTCAACGAATAAAAAGATGCCTTCAGATATTTGATGGAAGATGATGATGAATTGTCGAGTGAAAACAACATCGATGTTTTGGGTATCAACGATTTTCCCGAGTCTCCACATCAAGTAAATAAAAAAGCTTACTTTCTCAAACTCCTGTTTGAAAAAGACTCACCGAACCAGTACCGGTCACGCCTCGGTTTTAACCTCCATCCACTTCCGGTCGGTTACTACACGATGGTTGGAGAGTTTTGTCCACCTGAAATGAATGAGGTGAGCGTGACGCCTCAAGCCACAACGCTCTCGATTTCAAATCATACTTCGAAAAATTGTGAGAAATACACGAGAACTATAATCCACTTTCACAGATGGGATAGCTCTCCTCCTCAGTTCCTTTTCCTCGATCTTCACGGTACGGTCCGTAAGACTGCACCACTAGTAATCGGAAAACTGATTGTTTACGGTGTTAAGGAAACCGTTTCAAACGTAGATCCAAGTGTCTATGACACTGCTTTTGTTATTGAAAATGGACAAATGGTAATGCAAACAGACCTGTCTTTAAACGGGCATCGTTTGCGTGGTTCCGTTGATTACATAAATGGAATTCTAAATACAAACAATGGAAACACATTTTTATTAAATGGTTGTGACAAAATAATCATTCCAAATCATAGCCACATATCAACTATAAAAGTGCTCTATTTCAAGCTCAAAAGTCAATATACGCTTATTTCTTTAAAAATAAAACACAGTTCACATTTAACTCAATCAAACACTTACACTTCAACCAAAGCAACTCAATTACAGACAATAAGTATTAATTTAGAACTGGAGTTTGGTCTTATGGGTGTGGAACTGGCTTCGGTTGTAAAAGATGAGGAACTGTTACTATTGATTGAATACAGAGCGCCATAAACATTTTCAGTTATTATATACCACAATGCGCGACATATACGACTTCAACCATATCGACCAGACATTTTCTAAAGAGAAAGTTAAAAAAATGAAAGATTTATATGTGTATTACCACAAGAAGCATTTTGGATATGAAAAGCTGTACCGCGGTTTTCGAAGAAAAAATTTTGTTTGTAATCTTTCGGCTGGCAAATTTATTATCAGCGCCGCAGTAGCCGGAGGCATTACGCTGAACCCCGTTGTCATTGCAACTTTAACAGGGGTTGGCCTTATTTTAAAAGCAGTAGCTAGCCTTAAGAAATACGATAAGAAGACAGAACAAGCAAATTTTGCCCGGATCGAATACCAAAAAGTCCTTGATGAGATTCCGACAGAAATATTCAAATTTAGCCGTTTGTTTATCTCCCGTATCCCGTCGCGTCGCCTCGCTCTGTCATTGGTTGATCGATACAATAGTGCTGTGCGTGATGCCACTGTCGGGATGGGGTAAGTGCTGTACATGAATTGACTGTGCCACCGTGGGTCGAGAGAGATTTGATCTCGGACCCAAGCCTCGTGTCGATTTTCAAAATCATGAGCTTTCGCCGAAAGAAGAGATTTTGGACATAGAGTGAGAAAAAGCTCATTTTCAGAAAAATGCGCTGGGATATTTGGCGAAGGAACATTTTACAAGGTGTGGAGATCATAGAGGTTTACCTCTGGCGGAAAAATCTGCGATAGGATGGATTTTCTGGCCGCAAACCGCCTTGGAGTAGACAAGTTCGAATCTCCGGCCTGAAACGGTGTGGTGCCTTGACTTCGTCTTATGAAGGTAGTAACAGTCGTGACAAAGACCGGGGACAAAGAAGGCCCAAAACGATGGAATAAGCCCAAAAACGCTCAAAGACGAAAGAGGTAAGTTAGTTTTATTCATTTCACTAAAAAAAGTTGAAATTTAGTTTTATTTAACGTCCGAAATCGACGATATTTTATTTCCCATACAAAGTCTCAAATTGTTAACGGCCACTTGTAACCCAATACCGGCCTATGAAGCTAGTAACAGTCGTGACAAAGAAGGCCCAAAACGATGGAATAAGCCCAAAAAACACACAAAGACGTAAGAGGTAAATTAGTGTTATTTATTTCACTAAAAAATGTTGAAATTTAGCTTTATTTAACGTTGGAAATCGACGATATATTATTCCCCATACAAAGTCTCAAATTGTTAACGGCCGCTTGCAACCCAATACAGGTCTCTCTCGAAAGTCACGTCCGGCTCGAGAACCATAAATAATTAATAAATTCCTCCCTTTCACGAGGCGTGAGCTTGGGCTGCCTGTGGTATTTCTTGCTTTAGTTGATGAGGTGTAATCGAATCGTACATCCACAGAAGCCCTTGGTCTATTTGATGAGGGAAAGTAAACGGATAAACCATTCGTTCACGATTTTTGCTAAAATGTGGATCATAATAAATCTCGTTCCAGCCCAGCGATAATCGTTGACAAATCTTTATTTTGACATATTCATTGTATAATATTTCCCCAATCGGTCCCAAGTCTACTATATCTAAAATCCCATTGAGAAAATATTCCTGGGTTTGTTGAATGATGTTTGCCGTCTTGCAAAATATAAATACTTGCGCAGATATTTCTTCAATAAGAAATTATTTATGCGACACTCAGAGGTCACACGCCAAATGTTCTCGTTTTTGAATATTTAATTAAACCGCCAGGGACTCATAACACCGAAAATTTAAAAAAAAGTTCCCTGTTTTAGTTGATTTCGCAAACCTCTCGTTAAACACAAAATGATAATGTTCCTCTAAACTTTTATCTCCCAATCTTTGGGGAGCCCAGACATCAAATACGTTTACATTGTGCTCAATTGTAATATGAGAGAGACACCAAAATTGTTTTGTTTTTCCTTGTAACCATTAGTCTCCTACGCAGCCGTTCTTAGGGTCGTCACGCAACGCTCCTCCCTACTAACGGCTGCTCACGCGAGCGCTACATTCCTTTCCCTCAAATTGACCAATAAGGAGAAAGGCTTCCATATCCTAGAAACCTGGTCCTAGTCCCTCTCGTTACTTGAAAACAAGTAACGCTTCGTACGAGCGGGAAGGCGCCATTGCCGAATAAACAACTTTGTGGCTTACCAATTGGACTTATAGTGAGCCTTGGTAACGCTGAACTCAAGGGCGTTAAGTTGGAAGAAGAACAAGTGGTAGGATTTTCATTTAAAAATGAAAGGTGTTTTTTGGCTGATGTCCCAGGTGTTAATTCATCTTCGCTGCACTGCAGTCGTTTGACACGTCTGCCACTCTCTGAATAAGGAGTCTTCAACTCAGTCTTTATCTCTTGGACATGTTCTTCTGCTTTTCGGTATTTCATCGAGGACTTGTAGCACTTAATGCATACTGCAACGTCTGAATTCGAGTAAACAGTTACGTCGATGTCCAATGTCTTGTTTGTAAGTCCTTGAAGGTCAACAGAGCTTGTTCCTTTACTACCAGATTTAAAAACACGAATACGTTGTTTAGAATTGACTGCAACTGAGTAGATAAAGCAATTTTATTGCTTTTTAATAACTTTTTTTGGAGTCATATCCATTTCAGATGGTTGTTATTTTGCAAGTGTGTATCTGTCATTTCTTGTTGTGTTTTGATTTCGCGGCAAATATAACGAGAAATACGGATTGACGTAGCTGCTAACAATAAATGCGTTTTATTGGTTCTTCCAGTGAATCAATGTCAATAAGACTCAAAACTAAAATTGGTCACATCGTCAAGCACGCATGTTTAATGTTTAAGTGTTCCAGTGAATCAATGTCAATAAGACTCAAAAACTAAAATTGGTCACATCGTCAAGCACGCATGTTTAATGTTTTGAAAAAATCTATCGAGCCGTTCTTAAGATTTTCGCAAAAGCGCTCAACTTAAAAAATCACCACAAAATTATTACGCGAATGATCTTAGAAAAACAAGTCGTTCTCGAGATCGCGAACGTACGGTGGCCCATATCTGCCACGGCAAAACTTACTTTTCCACGGCAAAACTTTCTTTTCCACGGCAAAACTTTATTTCTCACGGCAAAACTTTCTTTTCCACGGCAAAACTTTATTTCTCACGGCAAAATTTACTTTCTTACGGCAAAATTTTGCACGGCCAAAGAAACTGGGACACGATTTAAGAAGAATCAAGATGGCGACGGCTTATGATCACAACGTAGACGAAGACGAAGATGATACAGAGGAGGTGCTTATAAAATACTACTTTTATCGTGGGTATCAATACAAAGATATCTTAGATTTCCTAGCGACCTATCACAACATTGAAATTAGTGAAAGAACGTTGCACAGACGACTGAGGATGTATGGATTATCGAGGAAAAATCCCCAATATGATGTTAATGCCATAATTGAAGAAGTTCGATGTATGTTAGATGGCCCTGATTGTATTTCGGGCTATAGGCATGTGTGGCATAGTCTTCAGTTAAAGGGACATCAAGTTCCACGACAAGTGGTTGAGACTTTACTTCGAGAAATGGATCCTGTTGGGTGCCAACAGAGAAAAGAGCACAAACTAAAAAGACGTGAGTATCATAACCCTGGACCAAATGCTGTGTGGCATGCGGACGGGTACGACAAACTAAAACCCTATGGTTTTCCCATTCACGGGTGCATAGACGGCTGGAGCAGGAAGCTTTTATGGCTGGTAGTTACTAGGTCAAACAACTCCCCTGACAACATTGGATCTTACTTCCTTGATACCGTCAAGACATGCGGTGGATGTCCACGTGAGCTAGTCACTGATTTGGGTACAGAGAATAAGATCATGGTTTCTGCGCAAGCCTTTTTTCGTGACGATGAAAACGCTCACACATATGTTGCATCGCCACGAAACCAAAGGATTGAGGGTTATTGGTCACAATACCGACGAAACAGGTCAACTTGGTGGACAAATTTATTTAAAGATCTTGTTGAAAGAGGTGATCTCAACACAAGTGATACTCTGCAGAAGGACTGTCTGTGGTTCTGCTTTGCAGAAATACTGCAGGAAGATTTGGACTATGTTAAAGAACATTGGAACACGCATCGAATAAGGAAATCTAGACATGACACTGTATCAGGTGTTCCAGATGTGCTGTATTATCTGCCGGAAGGAAGAGGTGGAGAGTCAGGTTTGCTACTCTCGGTACCTGATAACAAGATTAATTATGTTGAAAATCACTTAATCGAAAAGGAAGAAGTGAATGAGCATTTTGAGTATTTTCAGTATGTGATGGATTCTCTTGCCTTAGCAAGGCCTACCCACTGGAGAGAAGCCTTGCAACTGTACCATAGACTTGTGTCTGTATCAGGCTCAGGTTCTTGATCCCGCCCATGTGACTCGTGACACAGTCCGTCGGTCATTGCTGATCACTGACATTGGTGCATTCAAGACCTCGTTATCAATAACTGTGTAATTATCATTACACTTCCATTTTCAATGGACATTGTAAACCATTAGCAAACTTGTGTGTTGTTCAGTTTTGTTACTGCGTGATGCGCAAATTAGGCCAACTTTGATTAACTGTATACTTTCATGAGAACATCTAATCACAATTTGAGGAAACAGCGTAGCTCCCAGACCGATGGTTTAAAAGTATAGTGAACATGTGCTTTTCAGTTGGTTTCCTAGAAGATACCCTAGATGATAGATATATCCTGACACTCGTGCGTGATGCTATAATATTATTTATAAGTGGAACTGAGACCTGTCCTACACGTCGAGGCCACCTCTTCTGAAAGCTGGTTTCTGTAACAACTGGTAGAATTGCTGTAACTGCTGATGCTGGTTATCCACCTTTATTCTAGAAATAGAACCTTACAACTCTTTTTCTCGAAGGAATACTCTCTGAAGATTTTCACCTGAGGAAATGGCCATGATAAAGAACAGGAACAATATTATTGCCTTTACGTTTAGTTTGAAATTATTATAACTGGAAAAATCCTCTTAACCCGTGCTGTTTGACACATATAAGACAAAGCAGCAGTGTTGCTGACTCCTGTAGACATACCTTTTGCAGCTGGTGGACCACATGACCTATCTCTGAACACAAACATGATAAAACTGGTGAAAGGTGATAGGTTACATCTTGCAGAATTACAAAAAATACAAATTAGCAAGAAAGGCAAGTTTGCAGTCACAGACGTTTTTGGAGGTAGATTTGTACGGGTGGTTTCAATAAGAGAAAAAGATGAAGATTTGTGGAAAAAAAGATATTGGAGGGCAAGATTTGCTGCCCAGCAACCTTTCCAAGCAAAATCTCTACAACTTTCAGTCATTTCACCTGTTATGACAATTTCCCTCTTATATATCTGGTGTTAGCTAAGCTGTATCTCATAAGGATAGCATAGAGTGACACGTGACCCTTACCATGCTGCAGAAGGCCTATGGGGCTCGGAAATAATTGATTAGACAAATATAACAACATTTTGGGAGGAAAAGGAACTCAACTGTCAGAACACAACGGAAAAACTATTACATCAACTGGCAATTGCCCTCTTATGACAATATGGTCTTAAGAGTTAAGGTTTAGCAAATGCTTGGCCTTTACAATAGGCAAGGATAAAAAGCTCTTTGAACTCACCAAAGGAGCTCATGTGCGCTACAGGAAAGGTAATTTCCTTGCCACATGCCCCAACAACAGGAAAACAAACTTTGTGTTTTGGGTTGTGCTTAAGGCAGTCATGGTTAAAATGAACAGTAACATTAAACTTTTGGTTATCTATTGGCTTGTGTCGTTGTCCGGTTAACCAAGCCATAACACCTGCCACTGTTAAATCTGGATTTTCAAATGTTTCTGTTTCTACTTCAATTCCGCAGTCAAGGTTGTCATCTTTATAGTTCCATGCCACAGCTGCTGTGTGGCCCCCCATTTTGGTATCTTCAAACAAATTTAAGCAATCCTGGAAATGATCCATCATGTTTTCTTCAATTTGTCTCCTTGAGGAGCCTGCCGGTGAATACTGTGGGTCCATCAGGGTGAACAAGTAGTTGGCATCTGGTGCTAGCTGCACTTTGAAGTTTCCATTAACAAATAATGGCTGGCATACTAATGGGTTGCTCTTCACCAACTCTGCCAGTCCATAGATAGACATTCCTGTAAAGAATTCTTTCATGTACAAGATCCGACGATTAACTAGGCTCACTTTTAGGGATCGTATGATTTCATCCACATGTTCCTCGTCAATTTCACTTCACAAACCTCAATAAGATATAATAGCGTATTCTCCCGGCTTTCGCGCCAAAATCAAGCCTTTCAAAGTCAAAACGAGGCTAAGGCCTCGATACCATGTAAAAATCCTCATTCTCAAAAATGGCTTCGCGCTAGCTGGACGCTTCGTGTTCGCTCGTGGCAAGTCTAGTGGAAGACCTAAAGTAGTATTTTTTTCCAGGATTATTTTTTCTTGTAAAGGATTATGGCGGATCAAACTGACACTCCCGTTGAGAACGAGGAGGCTACTAACAACACCCTTGAGGCGAGTGTTGACGAAGAACAGCCTTCGCGAAAGTCGAAAGGCTCGTCCAAAACAACGGACAAACGGAGGCGTACGACCTCTTCCTCTGCTGATTCTGCCTCTGGTAATGAGAGCAGTGATAGTGATTCTAACGGTGAGGGTGATTCTAGCAACTCAAGTAGCTCTGAAGCAAACCCTAAGCGCAAAAAATCTGCAAGCTCGCCGAAGCACGTGGGCGATGCCGACTACAGGCGTTTTGACACGGGCGCACAGGCCCGTACAAAACTTGAGCTGACGAACGATATGCATAAATACCTGAATGAAAAATTCAAAATTTACGTAAAAGACAAGGCAATTCAAGAGTCAGTCCTCGATTCAAATCCGGTACCTGATGCAGAATCTCTAAAGATCCCCAAAGTCGATGGGTATTTGAATGAGATCTTCGACACCCTCGGCAAGTCATACGGCCGCGAAAGCGACGGCACTTTGTCAAAAACGCAAGCTCGTATTAACAATGTAATGGGACCATTAGGGAAGCTCTGGCTAAACCTTGAAAAGGTACGAACTGACGACTCTACTGATGAGCTGGATTTGTTTGACTGCTTGAAATTGGTTGAGCAATCTGTCACGTTGCTCGGACAGGCTAATGTGAGTTTGACTTATGCTCGCCGCTTGAGCATATTAGGTCACCTTACCGGTGACATGAAGAAAGCAAAAAAGCTGCTCAGCAAGTACGAGTCATCCTTGTCCAGTTCCCACAAGAACCTGTTTGGTAAAAGGTTCTACAAGGCTCTTTCTAAGGCCACCAAGATTCGGAAGTCCACCAAGGACATTTCCCAGCACTTAGCAGGCTTTTCTAAGCCATCACGGCCTTCAGCTTACAAAGGCCCCCCTCTTCGCAGAGATAGCTATCGTGGACGAGGCCCAAGAGACTCCCATCAGCCCTTTCGAGGGATGCCCTCATCACATGGAAGGGGTGGGGGCAGAACTGTCTCTTTCAAGCCAAGACCGCCTTCCAGACCTTTTAACAAAGGCAAGTCAGTTAGATTCAGGTTCAAAAGGAGATCACCTGATGCCCAAAGTCCCATTGCAGGTTCAACCTTGCCAGGGGGAATTAACTCGGTTTGTTCATCCTCTTCTACTGTCCATGGGGCTGAACATCACCCTTGTAAGCCAAAACCTCCCTCTGGCGGGGCGGCTGCAACATTTTCTGAACAATTGGAAATTACTGACACAGGATCAGTTCATTTTGAAATGATCAAGGGGGTACTGATTCCCTTTGTAGAACCCCCTAGGCAGGCACAGGCCCCCTCTCAGACCTTTCACAACCAGCTGGAAAGGCATGCGATAGAACAGGAAATTGCAGAAATGTTGCAGAAAGGGGCGATTCAGGTAGTCTCCTCCCTGAAAGGGGAATTTATAAGTACAGTTTTCTTAGTCAAAAAGAAAGATGGGGGGAACAGACCTGTAATCAACTTAAAACAGTTGAACAGTTTTGTTGTTTATCAACATTTCAAAATGGAGGGGCTGCACTTGCTAAAGCATTTAGTCCAGAAGGAAGACTGGATGATAAAAATAGATCTGAAGGATGCTTACTTTACTGTGCCAATAGATCCAGAGCACCAGCCGCTCCTTCGTTTTATTTATGGGGGCACGAGGTACCAGTTTACATGCCTTCCATTTGGCTTGGGACCAGCCCCCCTTCTATGCACCAAGCTTTTAAAGCCTGTTGTAGCTCTTCTTCGAAGACTGGGTCTGAGAATGATTATTTATTTAGACGATATCATTATATTCAATCAGACTCTGGAAGGTATTTTGAGGGACAGGGACTCCACTCTGTGGCTGCTTCAGAATTTAGGCTTTATTATAAACTGGAAGAAATCAGTTTTACACCCAGCCCAGTGCATGGAGTACTTAGGTTTTCTGATCAATTCATTGGAGATGAAACTATATTTGCCACAGGAGAAAATGACCCAACTTATTCAGATTTGCAGAGATTTAATTCAGGAGAAAAAAGCCTCAGTGAGAACTCTCTCTCAGATTATTGGGAAACTGACCTCATCTATACAGGCAGTTTTTCCGGCACCCCTCCATTACCGGCATTTGCAAAGGCTCCAAGTAAGGGGTTTGTTGATGGGCAAGGGGTACGAGACAGTTGTCCCTCTGAGCGAGGATTGTCGGGACGACCTTCAGTGGTGGATCGACCAAATGTCCAACTGGAATGGTCGCTCGATAATCACACCAGCCCCAGACTTGACAATAACGACGGATGCGTCGCTGAAGGGCTGGGGGGCAGTGTGCCAGGGGAGACACGCAAGGGGACTTTGGACACAGGAGGAATCCAGTTCTCTTCACATAAATGCTTTGGAGCTGAAAGCAGCTCTTTTTTGCTGTGAGGGCCTTCACTCCCAATCGAAGGCAGCTTCATGTCCACCTGAGAATGGACAACAGGACAGCAGTTGCTTACTTGTTGAGGATGGGGGGGACACGGTCCCCTGCATTACTAAGTATAGCCCAGGAACTGTGAGAATATGCCCTAAACAAGCAGATAACCCTGACAGCAGAGTATCTGCCAGGGGAATTAAACCACGAAGCGGATTGGGAATCCAGACATTTCAGGGATTCCAGTAACTGGAAACTCAATCCGACAGTTTTCCAGGCTTTAGATCACCTGTGGGGTCCCCTGACAATAGATCTATTTGCAGATCGTATGAATACTCAGCTTCAAAGCTATATAAGCTGGTTCCCAGACCCATTTGCTCATGGGACGGATGCATTTCAGATTCCTTGGACAAACCTGAGGGGTTACAGTTTTCCACCTTTCTCAATGATATGTCGTTGTCTGGCAAAGATCCGAAAGGATCAGGCGACAATTGTCCTGATAACACCAACTTGGCATACACAAGCTTGGTACCCAGTCCTTCTAGAGATGTCCTGCAGACAGCCAATTCTGCTGCCCCCTCTGAGCAATCTGTTGCTTTCCCCCAACCTGCAGCCACACCCTCTAGTTCTGCAGGGCCACCTGTCATTAGCGGCCTGGATGGTTACAGGCAAAACTTGCTTGCAGACGGAATTTCAGAGCAAACTTCCGAACTTCTCCGCTCCCACTCTTGGCGAACAGGCACGGCAGGAGCTTACAACAGCGTCTGGAAACAGTGGAGTAGCTGGTGTCGTCCGAGGAAAATTGATCCATTTTGCTCCTCTGTGGCCTCTGTAGCAGACTATCTTACAGAGCTGTTAAAACAGGGCAAAAGCTACCGCACGATAAATAGCCACAGATCAGCCATTTCAGCTTTCCACCCTCCCATAGGGGGTGTTAGGGTGGGGCAGCACGAGCTGATTTGTAAGGTGGTTGGTGCCTGTTTTAATGCCAATCCACCGCAACCCAGATATGTGGTGACTTGGGATGTCGATAAGGTTCTTGACTACATTCACATGCTAGGGGATAACTCCACCCTCTCAAACAAGTGCTTGACTCTTAAGCTGAGCATGCTGCTAGCTCTTTCATCAGCTGGTAGATGCTCAGACCTAAGGGCTCTTGATGTAAGATATATGTCCATTAAGGATAGTTCTATTGTTTTTGAACTTGCACAATTAACCAAATCGAGAACGAAAGGTCAGATCCCCATTAAACAGACCTTTGAGAAGTTCGAGGGTGATCCTATGCTATGTGTATTTTCAACCATTACCTGCTATTTAGAACGCTCTAAGGGTTGGCGTGCAGACTCTAATAAGCATCAGTTACTGTTAAGTTATGTAAAGCCTCACAAGGAGGTAGTACCATGCACAATTGCAGGGTGGTTAGTGCAGCTTATGAACCTAGCTGGGATTGATACCTCTGAGTTCCGTGCTCATTCGGTGCGAGGTGCATCCACATCCAAGGCCAAGGCGAAAGGGCTCTCTTGTAAAGAGATAATGGAGATCGCAAAGTGGAGAAAGGAGTCCACTTTTAGGCGGCATTATTTACGGGAGGTTGCTTGCAATAAACAAGCTCAAGACTCCTTTCAAGCTGTCGTATTGCAAGGTTAGCTTAGTAACTTTGAACATACGCTATTATATCTTATTGAGGTTTGTGAAGTGAAATTGGAAATTTCATCAGTGCGCGAAGCGCACGCATTGAAATTAAAATTTCACGAGCAAACCGAAATAAGATATAATAGCGTCCCACCCGGCCCACCCATACTTATTTAAGTATCTGGGCACATCTAACATCTTATTTCGGTTTGCTCCACATTTCAGGGTCCAAGGCCACCTAGACGTTTAGAGGTGTACTAACTGCAGTTTTATTGCTGTTCGAGGATTGTTATTCAAGGATTGTTCTGTGGACTATCGTCTTTGTCGAAGTTTCGCGATTCTTCAAGTTTACTTTTGCTACAAGACTTTGAAATGATTTATTATTTGCTAATAAACGTTTATATTGTTTATGATTCACTCGTCTTCTCTTGCTTACTAGCTCTCTTCCATTTTTGAGAATGAGGATTTTTACATGGTATCGAGGCCTTAGCCTCGTTTTGACTTTGAAAGGCTTGATTTTGGCGCGAAAGCCGGGAGAATACGCTATTATATCTTATTTCGGTTTGCTCGTGAAATTTTAATTTCAATGCGTGCGCTTCGCGCACTGATGAAATTTCCAATTATTCCAGTGTAACCATGCTCCGAGATTGTGTCAGTGTAGTTCTTGCAATCTTCTCGTACATCATTCAGAAGCTTTTGCTCTTTTGTTGTCAGATCTGCTTCTTGAATGTTGACCATATCAACACTGTTCAACATTGATTCATATGCACACTGCTCAAGAAAGCAGGGTGGAGGCCCTCCTTGGGCCAAAGAAACTGCCACAATCTCACCACAGGTGCGATAGTTTCCATTTTGAACATGGTATGTAGAGTCTGTGGGACTTCCATCTGGGAACATCTCCCTTCCCATGTCGGAAATAACTTGGGCTAGGAATTCTTGTGACATGGCGCCTGTGTCAATCCCGGCCTCGCCACTGTAATGTACTCTTAGAACACTGGTGGGCAGAGTTTTTTGGGCCTGCCTTTGCCATAATGCAAGTGTCCTTGTGAAGGGTGCAACACGGCGTGTAACAAGGAAAAAATCTTGTGTTTGGTCTACTCTGTCTGCCAGTAATTCAACAATCTGGCTTGGTTTGGTGAAAACATTGGTAGAGTGGTCAGGGATATCGTCAAAACACTCACTATTGTTTTCCCAATCTTGAAGTACTTTTGCTAACTTGGCAT
This sequence comes from Siderastrea siderea, assembly GCA_964030785.1. Taxonomy (NCBI): domain Eukaryota; kingdom Metazoa; phylum Cnidaria; class Anthozoa; order Scleractinia; family Rhizangiidae; genus Siderastrea; species Siderastrea siderea. Next base: position 44,005,249 of record OZ034968.1, read on the forward strand.
CTTCTAATACCTGCTCATGTGATGGTTGAAAGCTTGGACTTGGGTCATCTAATTGTTCTCCACTTGGAGAATCACAGCGTAAGGGTGTAGTGTCTTTTTTGTCATGAGAGATATCTGATGATGGAAATGGTAAGGAACTGTCAGATACAGTACTCGGCTTGGAATCACTCAGTTCGGATTCTGTGCTATCAGTGCCTTCTGACATCTCAAAGTCAGCAGTTGTGCATAGGTACATGGTTACTCTCTTATAGTCTCTACCAAGTTCAGTCTTATATTTTTCAAGTTCGAATTCTTCTTCTTGACCTGGTAAGCAAAGGGCATGGCTACCATCTTCATATAACAAGACATAGTCTTCCTCGCCATCAAACTTTCTGTCAAATGCAACCCACTTTTCAATTCCTTGGCTCAATATTCTGGTATAATGTGCTGATTTTGGGACTTGAATAGGCAGCCTTTTGCCCCAAACTGGCTTTAGATCATTTCCAGCAATTTTCATGAGGCCTATACTTATGGTTACATTTTCATCAGAACTGCGTTTAGCTTTCTTTCTTGGACGAAATTGTGAGCCTGATTGCTGTTGTTTCTTTTTAACGGACAGGTAATCCTCGAATGACTTTGCACTCATTGCAGTGCTTGACTTTGGTTGATTTGGAACCGGCCTCCCAAAGGAAAGTTTAGGACCCTGACTAGAGCCTGCTTCATGAGCAACCAAACCACACTGAACTGGTGAGCCACATTTCCAACAGAATTTTGCACTGCTTCTTTGTTTTGCAGAACAAGACGTACAAAACCTAATGAACAGAAAACAAGTTTCCCTTCAATATAGCTTTGATTAAATTTTACTTGACATACAGAAACTATGCCGCCAAAAGCAACTTTCACTCAAGACTAAAACTTCAACTTGTAATATTTTCAAAATGGAATTACTAAAATAGAAATGGGAAGTGAAAGAGAACAAAGCATTTGTAAATAAAATAATGGGACCCAAAAGAATAATAATTTAAGAAAGTGCAATGCAAAATAAAAATAATTTATTATAAAAATGTAGGCAGAAAGGTACTAGTTCCTGTCTAAAATTAGGAATCTGTAAATCCACATGCACAGTGAGAATGAAACTCAACCACCGTTTTGATCATGTGCGTTCCTTCTCCTGAACCACTGATTTGAATTTTGTGTGCTTCTTTGGGAAAATTAAAATGAGTACTGTGGAACCCGATATAACGAAATGCCAAGGGACTGGTAAAATATGTTCGTTATAACGGGGGTTCTTTTCCATACATTTTACTATTACTGGGCTAAAAAATCTCGTTACATCGGGGTCTTCGTTATATAGGGGTGTGTGGTGTCAAGGTTCCACTGTTCCTTTGGGATAAATATATTCATCATCTTATTTTTATTTACTTTATGTTTACTTCTGACCTGCTAATGCTAGGGTCATAGTCGGTGTTCTTTCTTTGCAAAAAGGCCCAAATGATCAAAAAATGATAGCAAGAACAAGCAAAGTCCAACAAAGAGCATAACTAGCACATATCATAACCATTACCCTGGAACAAGAGCCATTTTAAGAAGCAACAATGAATATCCTTTGAGTTCGAAAATAAGCTAAGGCTTATTTATACAATCTACAATAATAAGCTTACATGTAGGCAATTACCACTACATAGTCCGATTTAACAACAACACGAGCAGCTTTGTACCGATGCACCGTTATGAAAACAATAAGCTTAAGAACTTTAAGCTTTATATAATATTATAAGCTTAATAAATCAAACTCAATGATACAATTGGAAAGAAATCTATGCTATTGATTGACTCAGTGTTTCCCAACAAAGCTGACAAATCGCAACGCTAGCCCTAGCGCTCGAAACGTCAGCTTTAGAATCTCTTTACGGTGGCCAACTGAATTCACATGCATTATCAACTCAGTCGATAATACCGGCCAATTTTTGCCCAGATGAGTATTAAACCAGTGTTTCAGCACAACGAACGCTTCACGACAAATCTCAATATAACCTGGGAGTAAAACAGTCGCCATGGAAAAGATATAAACGGGAAAGGCTTGGCAACTGTTTAAGCGAATAAAAGCAATAAGCTTCTGGTTAATTTTCAAATGAAATACTTACACAAACTCTTCCTCGCCGTCCGCCATTTTGCTGGACTCGAAGTACGAAGCTCCCGGATCTAAAATGGCGGGGAAAGTACAGACAGAACGAGACTGGAACCGACGTTTGCCGTGAAAAAGAAAGTTCTGCCGTGGAAAAGAAAGTTTCGCCGTGGAAAAGAAAGTTATGCCGTGGAAAAGTAAGTTTTGCCGTGGAAAAGAAAGTTTTGCCGTGAGAAATAAAGTTTTGCCGTGGAAAAGTAAGTTTTGCCGTGGAAAAGAAAGTTTTGCCGTGAGAAATAAAGTTTTGCCGTGGAAAAGTAAGTTTTGCCGTGGAAAAGAAAGTTTTGCCGTGAGAAATAAAGTTTTGCCGTGGAAAAGTAAGTTTTGCCGTGGAAAAGAAAGTTTTGCCGTGGAAAAGAATGTTTTGCCGTGAGAAATAAAGTTTTGCCGTGGAAAAGTAAGTTTTGCCGTGAGAAATAAAGTTTTGCCGTGGAAAAGAAAGTTTTGCCGTGGAAAAGTAAGTTTTGCCGTGGCAGATATGGGCCACCGTATTACGAACACCAGTTTCAACAAAACTTTCTAGGCGTAAAATAGTAAGTAAAAGACACATTTTAACAGTATTTACTAGCCATTTCATCAAAGCGTTGATTATTTTTTCGGTGCATTTACTATTACTAGGCAAAAACTAAGGTTGAAAATGTTTTAAATTTGCGATTTACTTCAAAACAAACATACAGAATTTTTTTGTTCTTGTATATTTTGTTTGCCATACACCACAGTTTAAGATGCTGGTATTTGCTTTTCAAAGCGAAATCTGGATCGTGCAAAATTTCAATTTTACTGTTTTCGAGGATTTTTGTTTATCGTTGTCATGGAAATATCGATTTTTACAAAATGTAAACCACGCTAAAGTTCAATTCAAAACCAACAAGTACTGCAATTTTCACGTTGTTCTGACAAGGAGAAGACTGTCTAAGAGCCGATTCAAAAAGTTAGGTATGGTCCCCCAAAAACTGTATCGAAACACCTTAAAATGGCCAAAAAATGCGTATAAGCATAAAGAGTTAATAAATGATGATGACCCTCGCTGTTAAATATATCAACTTAAGCAGCTAATAAAAGAACAACCTGAAAAAATTCAGTCAGGCTTAAACGATACCGAAGCAGCGCTCTAACCAGTTGAGCTAACAAGCCAACTGGGAGCTGGTCATTTGTGAATTCGTAGTGATCCCGTAGGTAGTGAAAAGAGCACTACACCGGTATCACAGAGGTCATGGGTTCAAATCTCGTTCAAGGCTGAATTTTGCCAGGCTGTTCTTTTATCAACTGCTTAAGTTGATATTTTTAACTGGGAACGTCATCATCATTGCTTATTTTATCCGCACTTCACATACATGATTTTTTAATACATTTACTCTTATTAACAAAAATTTAATCTAGCCTCTTGCTATGAAGTCAGAAGAGCTACACATTTGTTGTTCGATTCACCGTTACTTATTCTGTTCGCTTTTGGCTAAACTTGTAAAATATCTTTTACCTTTTCATTTACTACAGTTTGCCATGGCAGCAACTTTATGTAATTTTAGAAGACGTGTCACTCACTTGTTTTGGCCTATTTTTCTTGAATCCAAGAACATTTTTTGAAATGCAGGTGGTACTTATTTCAAATATAAAAGCTAAGCCATTCCTTTGTGCTCAAAGGTTCAGCTTTCACTCTTCCTAGTTGTTATACTTGACAATGCCATGTTGTTCAGTGACTGGAACCTTCACCCGGAAATTGAATCCGTCTGCGTTCGCTTTCACTCTGAGGCTGGATCATGTCCTACCAAAAAAAAAACAAAAAACAAACAGCCATTTCCATAAACAATACACAGGAATATTACCACTGAGAGCAAACAAACAAACAAAAAACAAATAGAAAGATGAAGATAGAGAAACTTAAACAAGAACCAGCATGCAAAATATAGCAAACATGTGCGCTGTTTGTCCGGAAGTCGCTTAATTAGGCCATTTCTGAGTTGTATTGCAGCTCTTTTTCAAAGCGAAGCCTGGTGCACAACCTTTTAATTTCATATGAGAATGAGTTTTATGAAAACTCGTTTGCATATGAAAGGCTGTGCACAAAGACTTGCGTTGTAAGGCTTGTGGGATGTGGCTAAAAGAGACAAAGTCAGAATACCGCACAAACATGCTCAGGTAAACTATAGCCACTAAATAGGGCACTGTGGCCACGTTGGTAGTGGGCAATACCCCTAAAATCTACCAGAGAAAATAGTGAGCCCAAGCATTAGCATCCATGGACAGCTGTCTCGGCCTTGTTAGGCTGATGAGGTCTCACTATTTTTTCTGGTAGATTTAGGGGTAATGCCCGCTACCAACGTGGCCATAGTGCCCTATTTAGTGGCTATAGTTTAACTGAGCACATTTGTGCAGTATTCTGGCTATTGAAATTGTGTTCTGCGCTAGTTTGGCATCGTATCAGGCTAATGACGGGACTCATTACCTAGTTTATTACAAGCCGTTTAGACCTCATTGTAGTGAAAGTTCCTTACCTGTAAAAAAAATTAAATCAAAAAGTGAAAAGGGACTGAGTAAGGAGCCAATTTTAAGGCTAGGACCGTCGGTAAAACAAGGAACATGGAACCTGCCGTAATATGAAAAACTGAATTAACTAAAATATTTTTAGAATAGAATTAGGGAAAGTAGCATACCAATTTAATCGGGGATATAAATAATGGCTCTTGACAAAGGAAAGTCGTGTTATCTTAAGAATGTTCCGTCTTTTATTTATATTTTTATGCTAGAGACGTTTGTACAATTATAAACGATTAACTTTCATTTATTTCTCAGTCGAACTTTATTATTTTCCATTCCCATTTGCCCTGGCGATCGGTACTACAGGTACAATAATTCTTTCACTCCTAAAACCAAACCAAGAGTCAGTGCAGTAACTGTGGTTCTCACTTTTCAGTCCGTGGATGAATTTCTGAAGGGTTACCCTTCCAAATTGGAAAGATATTGAGCAGTCGTGGTTTTCTTTATTTTTAAGCATGGTGTGAGCTTAGGAGTCGGATGGGCAAGTCTGTGAAAAACCAGGTTTTCTTGTTTCTTAAACACTTACCATCAGTGAGTTTATAAATATAAACTGACCTGCTCTTTTTTCTGTCTTTGTCCTTTCCGGCAAATGTACATGTACCTGGATAACTTTGAACCCCAACTTTGAACGCTCTAGTTCAATAGCAATGAGACCCTTCTCAGGACAACTTGCTAAACAGTGCTCCGTTTCCAATTCGTGCTCTATGTCCATCACACTCAACAGGTCCCTAGTCCTGACGTTAAACATCTGAAGACGGGTACCACTCAAGATGTCATCAGTGAGCACAACACATTCCTCGTCACTGACAAACGTACAACCGCAAATGCTCTTGCTTTCGCAGAGCATCTTCAGAGGGTTTCCGGAAACTGCATCAAAAACGTACACGCACTGATCCTCACAATGAAATCCTACTGTAATGAGAACAAACTGGTCCGAAGGAGAAAACATTGCGAATCCATAAATTTTCGCCAAACGAAAGCCAGGCGGACGTCTTTCCCCGATTACGTTTTGTCCATGCCACAACCGAAGTGACCGTGAGGAGTAATCAAAGGTAATCAACTGGCCTTTAGTGCTACGTGTCATAAACTCTCCAGCAAGTTTGATGGGGGATACTTTGTATTCACTTGTAGTGTCCAGAATAATCACTTGACTGGCTTCCCTCTCTACACACACCACGCGTTCGTCGGAAATGGAGATCATCTCTGTAATTCCCCCTACATTAGTCCAACTTCGGACGCACTCAGACAGCTCAAAATTCCACAGCTCAAGACTGCCGCTATTTGTTCTCAATAGGACACCTTCTCTCAGAGCTAAGGGACAACACTCAATGCTAACTTCATTGCCACTGTTCTTTTCTGCCTTAAACTCCCCGCTTAAAACATCCCAAGCTGAAATGTGTGTTCTTCCAGGCTCAGCCGGAGTACTGACAACATAAAGTGTCTCGCCATTTAAAGAAAATGCCAGTGGCCATACAATAGTCTTTACATCTTCCCTGGCCTTTGCTAGTTCATTGCGATGCAACATTTCGATAACATTTCCCCAAGGACTTGCCGTTAAAACAGACTGTTCACTTAACACAAACACGAAATTCAGGTCAGCAAAATGCTTAACAGAAAAATAGAGTGGATCTCCTAATAAAAAACCACTCGCGCTACGTGATTCAAATTCCCACGCCTCGTAGGATTCAACAATGTCGGAAGAAACGTCAAGCGAAAAGTGTTCATGATTCTTCTTACCGATATTTAAACAAAAACAGAGGCTTTCACCACGGCAAGGAACATGGTGGCAGAGAAGGAACCGTTGATCTGGGGAGAACTTTATCATCCCGCACGCCTTCGAGGACACCGTTTCTGCTAGCGTTCTTAAACCATTCATCACATCAACCAAACAAATAGGGCCCGAAGAATGAGAAATCGCCAGGAGCCTTCCATCTGGAGACCATGCAAAAGACAAAACGTTCTCATCTCTGGTGACACGAGTTATCTCTGTGCCATTCTTCAGATTCCACATGATAAGACATTTAGCATCATTAGGACAGTCAGTCAGCATCTTGTCGCCAGAAATTGAAGAAACAGCAAAACTGCAGTTGCTCTCGGGGAAAAGACGGTTCAGTTCACCGTCAAAAGAATAGGCCTGGCTAAGGACTCCAGGTTAGACGAAATCTTTAGAAGGATGAAAAACAACTGAGCGAAAAAATGAATTGACACATTTACACCAGATAGTACAACGTGACTGGCAAGAGCATAGAGATCTATATGCGCTCCAACGAAAGAAATGCTTCTTTTTGACAACAGGACGTTCCCACATACGCCTGCCAGTGTGAAGTGACCATAGCTGAATCGTTCCCTCAGAACACTAACAGGCCATGTAATCTGACTGAGGAGAAACATCAAAACAAGCCACATTAGACCAACAATAAAACTGGGTTTGAACACCGCTGCGTAGATCGCTCTTGTTTAAATACTCCGCGTATGATATTCCAGAATACTTAGTATCCAATAGGTTGGATACCTCAGAAGACAGATCATGTCCCCCTTCATTTAACAGTGCCTGAAAGATGACACGAGGACGTTTCCTTAATGAGTGACAATGCTTCCTCAAAAGAAACAAGAAATTTTCAAGGGTATTCTGTTTTTCAACGCATGGCACTTTCAAGTCCTCCTTTAAAAGTTTCTTAACACAAAAGATATCATCAAAGGCTACTGTACTGGGCAGGCACAGCTTTGCATAAACAAGCTCAATGTCTAGCACATACTTATTTACAACATCTTCAAGGCTGCACGATCTCGTATCCTCATCCAACTGTAGCAGATGTTGAACACCATGTTGCAGGGCATACTTTGTAGTGTCCCTTAACTGCCCTGAACTTTCAACACCTTTTCTTTTCACATCCTCAAATTCATCAACCCAGAGTTGAGAGAGGTTGCGATGGCCTTCGTTTTCATCCACACTGAAATCATGCTGGCCATAGCAGGACTTGTCTGCCAACCAATCCTTGACTGACTTGTGAAAAAAGTTAACACAGTCATCTTGAATAGGCAGAAGTGATGAGATACAAGCGATGGCTTTCTTCACTTTTCGCTGAACAGTTGACGACAATCCCCCCGAAAACAACAGTTTAGAAACAAAGCCGAGAGGCAGTGGCTCTCTTGCAGCCGCCAAAGCACTTAGGAAACTGAGAAATTGCTCTTCGGCAATTTTCAGTTCCTTAAAAAGTTCAGTTTCTAGTGGTTTGAAATATGATTGATATACAGACGAAATACCGGAGGGTAAAGTGCTATCGAGTTGTTCTAGTGTAAGAATCGACAAGTTCTTCTTTATGAAATCCACCAAAAACCGAGCACACAAAATGACTCCTTCTGACTTTTAACTAGTTCGTTCAAGATCAGTTCTTGATTCTCAGCTTGTAAAATATGGTTCAGGTGCTTTTTAAAGTAAAGGCGAATGTCCTCTAAGTTCTCTTTATATTTCGGCTCCAGAAGCAGGGGCTGCAAATCGTTTAGGCTGTTCGCAATGCCCATTTCTGGTCGTGTTGTCACAAGAAATCGAATCCAAAGTGGAATTTTGTTAAAATACTTGCCAATCACGTCTAGAAGCTCATTCCGTCCTTGGAATTCACTTTCATCCAAGGCATCAATTATCACAAGAGAGGTAAAACCAGGGTCACTTATTTTGCTCAGAGGTTCCTCAAGAAGCAGTTCAAACAGTTCCCCCAATTCCAAGTCATTAATCTCTAAGCCCAAATTTCTAGACAGCTGTTTCACAAGAGCTGTCTTGTATTCTGGGAGACAACACGACAGGTGACAGGCTAAGGATTGCAGCATCACCTTGGGGTTCCTGTGGCGCGCCTTGTCATGATGACAAAAGTGGCTGCCCGACAGTCTTCCTTTTTCTTGCATCCTCTTGCACATCACAGCTACAATAACAGATTTTCCCATTCCAGCATTTCCACTGATAACCATCACACGATTTGAAGAGCTTCTGTCATCTAACCAGCTCTCGACTTCTGCAAAGTAATACTCTCGGGTTCCTTCTAAATATTTCCCTGCGTAATTATTGATATCGTTCTGGGGATCAACCTTTGCAAGCTTCTTTAAGATTTCATCCTCTTGGTCATTTTCTCTTTTGACTTTTGTTGCTTCAAATGACTGCTTCAGTTGGTGCAACGTTTCGAGATGTTCTTGTTGCGCTTAGTGGGTTTTCTTTTCGAGCTGATGTACTTCTTCCAGCTTTGTCTTGTTTTCTTTGATGTTTCGAGATGTTATTGTTGGGACTGGTGCACTTCTGTGACAACTTGGTGCGTTTTCATCTCGATCTGATGTACTTCTTCCAGCTGTGACAAGATTTCCTTTAACTGCGACTCGATATCTCTTAACTGTGACTTGACATCCTCTTCACTCTCAGCCCAGTCATGTAACACGTCAAGATAGTCTTCCTCTCCACAGCGCTCTGCTTTCAATCTATCAATTGAACCCTGATCTAACCCAAGAGCCACAAGAACAGCACTGATTTCCTGCCACGGAGCAGTGAAAGTTGGTGTATCAACACCAGTGGTCGTCACATGACCATACAAGACATTTCAGAAAAACTTAACACGTGCCAGGTTAGCCTCATGGGAGGTGTCACTTGGGGGTGGCTTATTATGCCACCCTTTGGGAGGAGGGGATAGTCCACAAATGTTAGTCAGAAGAAGGAAAAGAAGAGTGATGTCAAAAGTGTTGGAGTCTGGGGCTGCTCCACCAGGTGGGAACAGTTTGTCCCACTGGTGGTGGTTCAGAATTCTTCGACGCAAGAGGTTGGTAAGAACTGGATAACAGGCACCACTGAGATCACCCGCCAAGCCTGCAGGGGGATGATAGCTATCAAACGCATTCTTCAGAACTGTTGTTCCACCATCAATCAGAAGACTGCTCAGCTTGGCTCCATTTGTCTTCTTTTCAGAGCTGGTCAGGGGTGATTATGTTGCAGCTAACTGTACCTGTAGAAAAAGAAAATTAATCGAAAACTTATCGATTGATAGATTGATTGATGATTGACGTATAACCAATCGACTGATTGTCTGACTGATTTGTGTTAAGTTTTTACCAACAGCATTGCAGTAGCATGTATTACAATAAACAGATCGCTGACTGACTGACTGACTGACTGCCTGCCTTACTGATGACAAGCTGACTGATTGACTGAATGACAGACTGACTGATTGCTTGACTGATATACCTAACTCAGACTGGCTGCCTGATTGACTGACAAATTTTATGGCTAACTTACTGACTGACAGACTAACTGACTGACTGACTGAAAGACAGACAGACAGACAAACAGACAGACTGATTGACTGACTGACTGACTGACTGATTGACTGACTAACTGACTGACAGACTGACTGACTGGCTGGCTGATCAACTGACTGATTGGCTGGCTGCCTGCCTGACTGACTGGTTGCCTGACAGACTGACTGACTGACTGACTAAACTGACCAACTGACTGACCATGTAGATTGACTAAGAGACTGAAGGCCATAACCTTTTGAAAACATGTTAATGGTTAATGTAAATTCATAAAAATGTGTTACAGTGCGGCTACTCCAACCGGGCCAGTTGGAAGAAAACTGACCAATCGCGACGCAAAGTGGAAACAAAAGAAAGCAAAGTTTTTTGAAAACAACCAATACCGTTGAAGCAGGCAGACAATGCACGATCGAAAAAATTTGACACCGCGACCTCTGAACATGACCGCTCGGGAAATTATCACGTCTACAATTGGTTGCTTTCGACCCTAAATGTGCTAATTTTGAGCAGAACATTGAGATGTTGAATTCGCAATTGATAATAAAAATTTCGCCCATAAACAAACCTTAAACAATATTTTCGCTTCAGCAGTACAGCTTATGCATGAGTTTGTTTGTAGAACAAACCTATCCCGAAATGAAATTCGGTAACGCAACAAACTTGCTTGATTCTGATAAGCGTTCGCTCAGCTCAGCGAGTATAAACAAACACAGATCTAAAGATAAATATCGACATTTGCGCCCTTTGATCGTTCAATTGTAAAAGCAAGTTCTTATTCACCAAGTGCATTTCGAATCAACAGGTGCTTATCGTTGATGTATTGCTTCTGTCTTCTGCAGCCTTTTCACAGCCGGGGTCTCAATACTGCAAGAAAATCCAAATCCCTGATGTGACCGTGGTGTAAGTCTGAAACGTAATTTCGTAATAGCTGGGAATGTCGGCGACTGTTGCCGTAAATGCCGCCCTCTCGATTCAGTCTTACTTGTTTTCTTCTGGGCAAAAGCCATTTTGCCGCATTTTGGAAACATTTACATTTACAATAAGCTTATAGCTTAAGTGACGCGTAAAAACAATCCGCCAGATTTGAAAAAAATTCGTCTATTTCCCGAGAGGTCTGCAGGATGAGACAGTTTCAAATTTATTTGGAGATGTATTGTCGAGATCGTTCATCGTTATTGGTTAGTTTATGAAAAAATGTTGCCTTCTTTTGTTCTCAATTAGTGTTGCGATTGGTCAATTTTCTTCTAAGTGGCCCGGTTCGCCTAGCTGCACTGTAATATTCATGATAATAATAATAATAAACACTGAGGGTTTAACTCCAGCTGTTTAGACACCTTACCACTGATAGTTTGATCTTAATCCAGTTTCTCAAGGTCCCTTTACTGTTTTCATTGTTTTGCACGAAATTAATCAGTGGCCAATCTAAGAAAGTAAAGAACACAATTATAAACATAGGCACACAATGCATGCAGAGCCAATGATGCTTTGTTCCACAATATGTTGAAATTTATGAGGACAACCTATGAGTTTTACACCACTGCACTGTGCAGTGCATTTCCACCTTAACTCCCTTAACCATGCCGGGGTTAGCACCGTTGGTTCCCAGGGTTGTCAGATCTGGATGAATTCTCATGGGATCTCCAGAACAAAACATTGCATGTGTGGTTGCATGTTCCACCAAGAAAAACAAGTTTGCATGTAAGAACAGTTATCCCTTCTTCTTAATCTACATCTAACGCTACAATTTTTTTGTATTGTTTACTTGTTTCAGTCTGGAAAAGCTTCTTGTCGATCATTCTGTCGGTTTTAAGTGATAAGCAATTTTTAGTAAACATGGTCTAATTTGCGTAAGTAGGTGGAAATTTGATACATGAAGTTTAATATATGCGAAACATGCAGATTCTCACAGTTCATCTATTGTTAGAACGCCATTTTAATTTGGGTCTTGGCTTGTACATGTAGTGATTGTAGCAGGATAAATAGGGTACCTCAAAATTCTGCTTTGCTTTTGAACAGCACCAAAATATTTATGTCCAGCTTATTTCTCATGCGAGAAATGTCCATCGACCGTGTATATTGGGGAGACTGGGCGCAGGATGGCAGACCGTTTCAGGGAACACCGCAGGGATGTGATCAACGGCAGGAATGACCTTCCTGTACCTGCACATTTTAACCAGCCGGATCACTCCCTGCAGGATATGAAGGTCGCTGGCCTGAAGGCAGGCCTGGTAAACCAACAGCACCGCAAGAAACAGGAGATGCGATATATCTTCAAGCACGGGACTCTGGCTCCGAGTGGACTAAACCACGATTTTAGCTTCACGTGAATGCGCGCGCGGCAACGTGCGCGAACTTTTATTTAAATACGCGAGATATACAACGGACTTTTTAACGGTGAAATAGTTTTGTCCCCCTGAAGAAGGCAGCATTGCCGAAACGTCAGGAAAAGTATTTTAACTACAGCGTAGTATTTACCTAGTTTGTCATTCATACATTTAGCACCTACGCTGCGCAGGGTTTCTAATTTTTATCACTCACAGTAAATAAATTGTATTAACCCTCTGCAAAAACTGTTTGCTTCTCAGCTCGGGATTCTCACTATTTTATATAAATTTCTTTCATATGAAATTGTAATTCCTCAAGAAAGCTAAAAACATTTGTCTTCTTCAAGCTGGTTGGAAATCAAAATGTTCTCCAACAAAAATGTTCTTCCAATTCCGCTTGGAAATTAATAAAGTAAAACAGAAACAAACAACATGTGCTTTCACGAAGTAAATCGGGCCTCGACTTTTAAATCTCAAATCGACTGGACGGGTCCGTCTTGTGTATGATTTCTGATGTGTTTGTTGATGTGGAAATCTACCACGGCTTAGTAAAGGCAGGACTACAACACGAATAAAATCCAGCCAGACTTCAAAGTCAGACGTTGAAGTAACACTAAATAGTTCCTGTTGATCGAGACTCGCAAATGCAAAACACTTCGAAGCCCGGGGGTTGTACTCCCATAGTATAAGCTCAGTATACGTATGTGTCGCTGATAAGGTAAGGCTCGTTGAAACCACAATGAAACTGAAAGCGGAAGTAGACTTGCTGTCGTTAACACAGAAACAAACTGTTCATAGGCACTGGAGACTGGATATCATGTGCCCAACTATACCAGAAAACAGCTTATTGCGTATGAGTAAACCTTTTGGCCAAAAAACAAAACTGCTCTGCTCAAAAGTACAGGAGTACAGTTCAAACCATCCACAAACTGCACGAAGTGAAACCGAGAGGGTGTGACTGAGACAGACCCACAATCCCAAGTGTCCCCAGTTGAGAAGAGAAGACTGGGGATGAGTCACGCGATGTGTTGACAGTGTCAGCAATTCTGTCAAGCAAGTTTTTAAACGATCCTTCCCCGCAGGTAACGGTCAAGCTTCCATTTTGGCTAGCATTTTTACTTGGGAAGTTCCAGCAACTTTGTAATGGGCCCAAAGATGGCAAACAGTTTCCTCTATTAGCGTTTGGTTTCGACACGACCGAGGAGAAGGCCCTGGGGACGAGGTTGGCCTGCAACCGAGTAGCTAACCTGCGATCAGGCCGAGCATCGCTCTCATACTCTCTTACGTGGGTCACTCGCTAAAATATTTGTTTCACCCTTCCCGTCTGAATGTTTCACCGAGCGAAACGAAAATAGAGTCTGATCGCAGGTTACCGAGTAGCAAGTGCATGCAAGTAACGGAGCCCTGGAAGGGGCTAGGGGGCGGTTACTCCCTTATATGGCCTATGCGGGGACGTGCCGGTGGATAGGGTATGGTTTTTGGCCTCTCTGTCCTGAACAGGGTGTACAATTGCGTGCGAGAAGTTTCCTAAACAAGGTCTTAATGTGTACTAAACATTTAGATGGGAGACGGTTGCACTTCAAAATTGTGTAATATAACACAAGAAGGTGTGTATTGTCGTTTTTTCCAAACGGGGTCCTAAAATAGAGGGTGTTGTCCTACACAGGGTAAGTATTGTAGTATTTATTGTCTTAAACAAGGTCAGGAATTTCAAGCCCTCAGTGGTAATAATAATGGTACCCCCATACTCAAACATGGGCCAAGTCCCCACCCCCCCCCCCCCCCAGGTTTCAAGTGTCAAGCTGGAGTTATGGGCTCTTGGAATTGCCTATTTCTAGAGCAGGGTATCACTTTCAATGGAAAACTCTTCTGCAAAGGAGTCCAAATGTGACGGCTCACATCCACAGAAAACCTGCTTAAGACCCCCACCCCACCCCGGACAGTCGCTTTGAAACAGATTCATCAATAAGAACGCTTTTGTTCGTTTTTGTATCAACATCGCCAAGATTTTTGCTGGAATTCTCGGTACCGGGAGATCTTGTGGTTGTTGATGCTTTCTTGCTAATGTTTGTTACTTCGTTTTTTTTAAAATCATTTCTGCAAGGAGAGTTTTGTATTCTATTTCACCAGTATGTTTCTCTTCGTTTATCAGCTGGTTAATCAAAAATGAAGTTTTCAAGATCTGACTCTATAACTTTCTTTCTCTTGTCAGTCTCCCTTCTCACGAATTTTTCACACATAAATGTCGGTTTTTCATTACTCTTATCTCTTGTTGGGCTGATAATTGAAAGCATCTTTTTCTTTACCACTCACTCTTAAGAGTGAATCCTTGCCAGAATCAAACCCGTACCGGTATCGGGTATTCACCGCTTTTCACCCTCTTAAACAAATGACCAATAAGGGATTTTACTTCCTGAAAAAAGGAATTCGAAATCTTGGGGATATAGATAATTTGATGCAATCCAAGAACCTATTCTCAAGAACCGAGGAAGGCAAATTTTTGGTTTATACAGAAAAGGTTTGCAAGTGACAATGGTATGTCTTTTTGAAAAGGTTTAATAGTTCCAATTATAATTTAGTATATGATGAAGCATTTTCATACTATAAATTCGTTTTGATTTATATACTGCCAGCTACTGTAACAAAAATATGAAGCAGACTGAAGAGTTGAATAGTGCCAGGGGCAAAATACATGTTCACTTTAATATTGTTTGAGCAAGAGACTTTAGAAGCCCATATTCAATTCCATTGCTATTTCTCGGAGATGTCAGTAACTACAATAATATTACAGAAATTCGCGTGTCATTAAAATTATATTTTCAGAATTACATTTTCTATCAGAGGCAGTCTCCTAAAAAGTCTACAACTTCGGACAGTTCTCTTTTCTTTGCTTCGTGATGTGCCCATCTTTCTTCGGCCAACTTAGGCGTAATTTTCCACCGTTCATGGTAAATTCTTTGTTTGCACGCGGGACATTTCTTTCCTCCTGCAAAGAGACACAAATGTTTTCTTTTTAGAACTTACTTGGCGATGTGCAATAAGACAAGAAGTATTGATCGAATTTTTTTGAACCCTCAAATAACAAACAAACACACAAACAAACAATCTCGTACAGAGTCCTCAAGCGTTTTCGTCAACGCCGGGTGATCGTCGGGAGAGAGCCTGGGGTAATGTGAAATTTTGATTCTGCAGGAATCCTGCGGTAAACGGTTCTTAGTTTTGTTACAGTGAACAGTGTATTGTACCATCTTGAACTCTTCGGCCTGAACAGTCATTGAACAGCCAATAAAAAAAACAACAAATTTTTTCCATTACCCAAGAGTCTCTCCCAGCAACCACCCGCTGATCGAGAAGCCTGAGGACTCTGGGTACGAGATTGACAAACAAACAAACGAACAAACGAACAAACAAACAAACAAAGAAAAACACGTTTGCCAGTGGATGGGCAATAGTTAAACCTTATTTTTCACGGTCTTAGTTGCTCATCACCTGAAATGTTACAATCAATGCCACCTACACTACTGGAAAGAACATCTTACAAATAGTAGAGTTTCTAAATATTAGAGTCGCATCTTGCATAAAAAGAAAGATGCAGTGAAGAAGAATAAGCATTTTTGACAGACAAAAAATGGTATCAAGGAAGTTGCTGTATATCTGGGAAACGTTCTTAAGAAAACTGTAAGCCAATAAGCAGAGGGGGAGGTTAGGGTGCTGAGTTAAAATTTGGAGATCCCGGGTTGAAGTCTTCCTCTCTGACCACCAGATGGATTTTCAACAGGGTAGACCCGTGTTCAAATCTTTAGCCCTTCGTATGTATATACCTAAATAAAGGTTGCTTTGGCAAATGGTCATTGGCAATTGGGCATTGGGCATTTGGGCATATGGAAAACAATGCAATGATTTGCTTGAGTGACTGCCAAACAATAGCTTTCCAATATGCAATTGCCTAATGCCCAAAGCAACCTTTATTGAATTAGGTATATAGCCAGCTAGCTCCTGAAATCCCAACTGGAGGGAGGGTAAGTTCGAAGTGGGGTGGGGGCAGAATCTCCCACCCACTTCGAACTTATGGGGATGTGCAATATGAAAAGCCTGAGGCTTTTCATCTTCTTGATTATGGGGATATGAAAATATGGCAATGTGCTGCTGGACAGGGTATGGTTTTTGGCCTCCCTGTCCTATGCATTTTTATTTTCCTAAACAGGGTCTGAACTTGTCCTGAACAGTGCACGGTTGCACGATTGTCAGCTGGCTTATCTAGTATTCAGTGATCCTAGATCGGAGATGCTTGCCGGTCTCCAAAACACTTAAGCGTGTATTTTATCATTTGTCCTAAACAGGGACCTAAAATAAAAGGTGCTGTCCTAAACAGGGTTAGTATTTCAGGGCAATTGTCGTCCTATACAGGGTCAGGGTTTCAGACCCTCAGTGGCACCCCTATACCCAAACATGGGTCAAGTGCCCCCCCAACCTGGGGGGGTAGGTTAGCCTTTCTATTTCTTGTTCACGATGTTACTTTCTTCTATTGACTCTGTCGCACTTTTGAGCTTAATAAATTGACACCTAGATAAAGTTACTTTTTCTCAGTAGTGAATGGCAAACCATAACATTTTGATTAAGCATGCTAATTCCTCCACGTTTTTCCACCTCCTAGCTACGTATGTTGGGGTGTAAAATTGGTTTCTGTTAATTTACTTTCCATTGTCGTATACTTATTACCACAAACTATCAAAACCTGAAACAAAAGAAAGACAACGGAGAATAAAAACTGACCCACAACCAAAATTGAAGCACAACGCTGGTACACTGCAAACATTCTCAATAAATAGGCTTTATACAAAGCCAATCTGCCTTGAAATAACCCGGGCAACGTTTATTATTTGCACCCTTTGAAACACAAATAACTCAAATATTTAGGATTCTGTGTTGATATTTAAATGGTGTTAAGGCCACGACGAATTTCAGTTTTGAGAATTGTTTTCCATTTATAAAGCAAGTACCTTGAAAAGGTGGAGTTTTCATGTACTTATCCAGGCAGCCATAGTGAAACAGATGATTACAATAAACACGTTCAACAAAATTGTGGTCTGTGGGGTCTGTAACAGCTTCCTGTGGAAGAAAATATACAAAAGATTGTTGTTCACTTACTTCATTAATTTACTGCTTAATCCATTTGTATATCCATGACTTTGATGGTTTGCCAGAGTTTACTTAGCATGATTATATTTTGATACTTAAAATTATATCAAAATAGACAAAAAAGATTTTTTATTCTGTTAGTGACACAGGTGACTCTGGAAAAAATCAGAGTTCTCCCAACAGGAGTCGAACCTATGACCTTCTGGTTACTAGTCCAGATACTCTACCACTGAGCTACAGGAGACTCGTGGGAGCTAAGGCCATTAAACTAGGTTCATGTGACAAACGTCCTTGCATACTGCTAGGACTTAAATGTTGATAGGTGGCATATTTGCAGTGATACAAATGTGATGCTGAATTTAAGCCTGGTGAATATATGAGAAACATTTTTTTTATTGTTAGTAGCACAGGCGACTCAGAAAAACACTAGTATATCAAAATAGTATAACTACAACAATACCATCCTACAGTTGATTCCTGGTAACTTGAACCTTCAAGGGAAATCAATTTTGGTTTGGACAGGCTTCGAGTTATTGAGGGTTTGAGTTACCTGGAGTCCACTGTATTTAACATTGCTACATATATAAATATAATATATTATTATGTAGTGAAGAGCATAACATTAATGCTTAGAGATTTGATTATTAGAGTATGAGTGAGCATTTGAGACTTAAAAAGGCTGCCATTTTTCTTTCATTTTTCACTGACAGGATTATTGCTTTCAACAACAAGCACTGGAAATCCAGATTACAGGTCTGGCACCTCTATCTATATTTCAGTATAACTGGGATTTGTTTTTAAGTTGCTGAACAAGTTAGCTTGTCAGTATTGTGCTACTGCAAGATTTAAAACATTAAAATATCTGAGTACAGTTCTGTACCTTTGGTTCATCGGGCAAGACTCTCTGTTGACATATTGGACAGGACTCTTGAGGACACGGTCTGGCACATTGAGCGACAAGAAAATCACACACTAACTTTAAAGATGGTTTGGGTTCAAATGGCGGATCTCTGAGGAAATAACAAGAGAGCTTATGAAAATCACTTCAAATGTCTTGATTCCCAGAACAACAAGGCACTTAAAAGATTAGAAAGCTACAGAGCAGTATTTTCCTGTCATGCTTTTTGTCATCTTCATGGGGTTTTAAGTTTTGAGACTAAGGAATTACTTAAGTGTGACCATTCAAATGAGAGCTACTGAACAGTACTTTCCTGTGGTGCTGCTTGTCATTATGTATGTACACAGATTTTTTAACTTTTGAGTCTATGGATGAAATCCTAGAGTGAGACCATTCAAATGAGAACTATTGAACATTGATTTATTGTAACCCTAGTTTTGTTCCACTAATACTTCCATTACCACCATTTTCACTACTACGCGACTTTTCTTTTCAAAACACTTCTGAGCACTTTGCAATACGTTTCCGTCAATCATACCTTATATGGGAAGTGTGTGATGTTACTGCAATTGAATTGAGCTCGAAGCAACAAAGATGGCACCAAATTATCCCGTAAATTTGCGCTGGCGAGTGTTATATTGACTAGTAAGAGGCTTTCGAGTCGTTGCTGTTGCAAGAATACTTCACGTTTGGCAGGAGTGGCAGGAGTGGATAGAGTATGCAACGGGAAAACGAATCATGATCAGCGTGCGATCAAACGATTCGTGAAGAAAATGGGTTTGACAAGAAGAAAGCTGAAGAAACGTACGTATGACTTGTTGGATTGTTTTTGCAAGAAACACTGCTAATTCTAGTCACCTATCACCCGAGGAATGGAATGAAAAACAAAGCATAAGCGCTTTATAACGTTTATTGTTCTACGTGAATGTTAACGCTGTGACATGATAGCAAGAAAATTTTGAAAAATCGTTATTTATAAAAGCGGGAACGGGAAAATATCAAGGAAAATATTTAAGCACAGTTTTATGTTTACTTCTTCGTTACAGTTCACTGTGGTTACCAAAAACCGTGATAAGCGAAACAGGGCGATGTATCGTCGTAGGTCATCGCTAAATTTCACCCAGAACAGTTGCTATTTATAGATGAATCAGAACTTCTCAGACTCATCTATAAATAGCAACTGTTCTTGGTGAAATTCAGCGATCCTCTGACAATACATCGTCCTGTTTCCCTCACCACGTTCTTTGGCAATTGTCTTGAGTTAAAGAGTTAAGACGAAGAAGTAAACTTGAAAGTAAGCTTAAATATTTTCCTCGATTCCCCGTTCCCGCTTGTAGAAATAACAATTTCCCTATCATGTCACAGCGTTATATGTTTACATTCTCGAAACGTAGAACAACAAACGTTACAAGCGCATTATAAGCTTATACATTTTTTTGTTTTTTCAATTCATTCCGGAGGTGATAGGTGATTAGAATAAGCAGTGTTCCTTCCAAAAAAATGCAACAAGTCATACGTACCTTTCTTCTTGTCAAACCACAGGCAGCCCAAGCTAAGGTTGAGAGCTGCGCATAAATTAGACTGTTTTTTCCACGCTATGCATAATAATGACATCGGCAACATTTAAGAGTTTGTATGGAAATGATACAAAACGTCTCAAATTGCCACAAATCAGAAAGAAGTCGAAATAAAAAAGATTTGTCTTATTTCATTGTTTTATTGGTCATTATTGGAGGGCTTCCTGGGCTGGTTTGAAGCTTTTTGGGCGAGAAATTGAGGTTTATATTTTTCATCAGTTACTGAACGTTTAGAATTAATTAAAGGCAGGAAACAGTTTCACACTGCACCTCACTTGAGGTTTGATAAATTCCATCACAATAAACGAATCGCCCTACAACTTCAAAGGTATATTCTTGGGTCTTGCGCATACCTCTGTTCTTTCTCATGGGTTCCAGATCCTATTTTAAGCCGTCGAAAATTCCTCTTAAATACGAAACTCGCCTTTCCTGGTATGCGTTTTCATTTGAAGTGCACACATGAATCATTGCGAGCCGCGTTTCGACGACAAAATGTCCCTCAGCCGGGGAGAGGCTGAGTGAGATTGTCCACAAGCAGAAGGCAACACTGCGGAGTCCAGAGAGGTCGGTTTGAGGGCCTGATAGAAAACTATCGGTACGCCCGTGAAATTTAGTCGCCTCACTTGACGCCACGAGCACACTTTAATGTCTTCGTGCGACAATATATTAGCATAGTGATTTGTTCCGTCACATTTACCTGTTTACCGCAAAAAAAATGTTGTCGAAATTTAGAAGCAGAGACGAGGAGCAGTTTCCACCTAGAAAAAAAGCTGCACCGGTTTTCAAAGGAATGGAAATTGTGGTGGGTATTTTCCACGGTCACAGCAATATTTTTTTTTAGGGCAGACAACCCTATATATGGGAATTAAATAATGAGGTTGATTTGCGGGCAGTGAGCAGGATCACTTGCGCCAAATACTCGGCATAAAATCATCGAATGGATTGATTAGAGTGCAGCAAAAGATAGTTCTTCGTTCGTCCCTAAAACAAAATTATGGTTTTCGAAGTCAAGTGAGGCGAGTGAATTTCACGGCCGTTCTAATATTTCTCTAATTCTGTAACCCGACCTCTCTGGACTCCGCAGTGTCCTGTTTGCTAATGTCGACATTCTCACTCAGCCTGTCCCCGGCTGAGGGACATTTTGTCGTCGAAACACGGCTCGCAATGATTCATGTGTGCACTTCAAATGAAAACGCATACCAGGAAAGGCGAGTTTCGTATTTAAGAGGGATTTTCGACGGCTTAAAATAGGATCTGGAACCCATGAGAAAGAACAGAGGTATGTGCAAGACCCAAGAATATACCTTTGAAGTTGTAGGGCGATTCGTTTATTGTGATGGAATTTATCGAACCTCAAGTGAGGTGCAGTGTGAAACTGTTTCCTGCCTTTAATTAATTCTAAACGTTCAGTAACTGATGAAAAATATAAACTTCAATTTCTCGCCCAAAAAGCTTCAAACCAGCCCAGGAAGCCCTCCAATAATGACCAATAAAACAATGAAATAAGACAAATCTTTTTTATTTCGACTTCTTTCTGATTTGTGGCAATTTGAGACGTTTCGTATCATTTCCATACAAACTCTTAAATGTTGCCGATGTCATTATTATGCATAGCGTGGAAAAAACAGTCTAATTTATGCGCAGCTCTCAACCTTAGCTTGGGCTGCCTGTGCTTATTCACGAGATTAAACGCACGCTTACCATCGGCCGCATAGGATAATCCACCGAGCGGGTATTTCAGTAATTCTGAAGAAATGTCGAAATTTCTCTACAAATGTCTGCCAAACGTGAAGTATTCTTGCAACATCAACGACTCTAAAGCTTCTTACTAGTCAATATATGACTCGCCAGCGCAAATTTACGGGATAATTTGGCGTCATGCTTATTCCTTTGCTCCATTCAATTGCGGTAACATCACACACTTCCCATATAAGGTATGATTGACGGAAGCGTATTGCAAAGTGTTCAGAGGTGTTTTGAAAAGAAAAGTCGCGTAGTAGTGAAAATGGTGGTAAATTCTGATATTGCTGTTTTCAGAGGGCTTAATTACTTTAAGTGGTCCCTAATTTTGGGATTTGCTGACAACCACCAAATTTTATTGCTACTTTTGGAACTTCATGGTATACCATGAAAAATTGTTCTCTGATTATTGCATGGTGTAGAGATGTTTGCTTAAACAAGGGATTTTCTCAGTGGTGGCTATTAAAATCTTTCCACATACTTTGGGTTTTGTCGTAAAGGTGGCTCAACACACTGCCTTGCCATGTCAACAGCTCGACCAATAAACACTCGTACCAAGTGCTCTGGAAAGTTTGACTCCTTCAGCTCTACCCTGTAATCAAGTTGTTTCATTGTTACATACATGTATCTTTATCCAGCATGTCTCAATGACCCCAAGAGCTATGCCAGAGGGTACTTTGATGCCTAGGAGATCTTACCATCCTGTAATGGTCGAAGGGCGGAGAGCCAACAAGGGACAGCCTCTGGTTCTCCAGGCTTGGATTTGGCAACAGGCTAATCACCTGACCTCATAAAAATTCAGTGATTACAGAAACCGTATGCATTCAGAAATTTAACACACCACCTCTAATGGGACAGGGTAGAGGACTTCTGTGTAATCTGATGTGAAGAAGACAGGTGATGGGGAAATCCTAACTTAAAGGCTGCATTCCTTAATACTGTGTAACTTTTTCAGCAGCATATAAAAGTTTATGTTTTATAAACTGATTTGCATTATACTTTCTTTTCATGAGGTAAGGTAACCAAAGGTACTATGTCTCATTGTACTTTGTAAACATCATTATATTAAATAACAAATGTCATGCATGTGTCAAAATAAAGTGGCAAACATTATCTCAAATTCTTCACATCTAAAAACCTTTTGGGCTTCTCTTTTCTTTCAAGGGTAAGGGTAAGTTCCCAGCAGGGGGAATCCCTCATATGGCCTATACGGGGATGTGCTGCTGGACTGGGTATGGTTTTTGGCCTCTCTGTCCTAAACAGGGTATGCAATTTTATGTGAGACTGTCCTAAACAGGGTCTAAAATTGTCCTGAATAGGGCATGGTTGCATGATTGTCAGCGCTAAATTTGGCTTATCAAGTATTCAGCAATCCTGGATCAGAGATGTTTGCCAATCTCCAAAACACTTAAACGCGCATTTTATCATTTGTCCCATACAGGCACCTAAAATAAAAGGTGTTGTCCTAAACAGGGATAGTATTTCAGGGCTTTTTTCTTCCTAAACGGGGTCAGGGTTTCAGACCCTCAGCAGCACCCCTATACCCAAACATGGGTCAAGGGCCCCCCCACAGGGTAAGTTAGCCTCCCAATGTCTGTTTCCTGTTTATTATGTTACTTTCTTCTACTGACAGTGTCCCCATTAAGCACTTTTGAGCTTAAAAAATTGACACCTAGATAAAGTTACTTTTTTTCAGTAGGTGATTGTAGTGTATGGTATCATTGATTTGCATCATACTTTCTGTTCATGACATAAGGTAACCAAAGGTACCATTTCTCACTGTACTTTGTTGGCATCATTATATTAAATAACAAATGTCATGTGTCAAAATAAAGTGGCAAACATTATCTCAAATTCTTCACGTCTTAAAACCTTTTGGGCTTCTCTTTTCTTTCATCTACAGGAGGGTGGGGTATAATAGTTGATGTTATTACACTTGTACCTTACAGCAGCAGTATGATAATCATCTGGAACAGTTATCTTCACATCTAGATAATACCTGCAGGATGATGGCAGAAACATACATCACCTTATTTGAAGCTTATAAAAGATCAACCAATGAATCAGTAGTAAAGCATTTTTGTATTTTATCCATTGTCATTTATTTAGTAGTCAAGCACTTTTTTAAATCTATTTTTGACAGTTGTAAATTAGGATAGACATTTTATCGTATAGTTTTAAGACAAGACACTCTTACTTTATTTTTAGTCACAACTGCAAACACATTGAGGCTGTGCAAAATGCACTTCTAAATACTGTTATTATTATTATTATTATTATTATTATTAATGTATCAATGAATCGATGATTGATGAATTAATCGAACAAACAATTAAGGAAGCAAACAAGAAAGCAAGTGATTAACTGATCAATCAACAACTCAGTCAGTCAACCAACCTGACTGACCGACCAATTGATCAACTGATGACTGACGGATTGATCAATTATCAATACTTACCCTAACCTAAATGAAAAAATCTTCAACATTATTATGAGAGCTCGTAATATATGAAGTTGCAAAAATGAATACTAAATTTTCATTTCTGTTGATCCATTTAACATAACACTTACTTGTCTTGGTTCGCACGTATGTTGAGAACTCCTGCTTTCTGTTTGACTTTCAGTTCATCTGCATCCGTGAGTAATTTCGACTTAATATATTGCAGTTCATCGGAGCATGCAATCAATGGATTCTCATCAAGAAATCTTCGCACAAACATCAACATTGGGATGACCTTAAAGAAAAAACCATCTATTGCAACTGTGCAAATGTCCTGACTATAACTAAACTTTCACCTAAATATTTGTTTATCCTTTTTCATTTTCTGTCTGCATCATAGCATGAAAATTGGAGGTAAATTATCAACCTCAATTCATTTGTGTTAATGGCCTGAAAAAGTTAAAACCAAGTCAAAACCTGGCCTTTTCGTCCCTACAATGCCCAAACACCACTACTTTTTTGCTTTGTTTTCCTTCACAATTTGTTTAAGACAATTTTGCAGTCAGGATACATCAAGGGTCTTCAATTTAAGGTTTGTTTCTTGTCCAAAAATGGTTTCAGTTTTCTTCACAGCAAAATTTAAGATGATTTGGTGCAGTAACTTATTTGACATTTTCACAGCTGTGCAGTTGTATAATTTAATTAGTGGCCAGCTAATGACTATAAAGCATCTGGACTAGTGTCCCCTCTTGCATTCCCTTGCATGAGCCTAGATTGCACCCCTTACATCACACCCAATGATTAATCAGATGGTTGCAATTTGGGTAACATCATAATTAATCCTTATTTCTACACAACCCTTAAGCTACCAAGAGTTAAATTACATTGTGTTTAAATAAAGATATTGTATTGTATCCAGATAATCATCACCATCCCGATCCCCCTACTCCTACTTCCCCTCCTCCTTATCCCTTTCAAGTCAAAGGTAAATGCCAATTTTTTCCTAAATTGGCAACTATGAACTGGTAGACCCCATGTGATATACCATTTGAAAGGTAATTTCTGGGTTATGCAGTAAATCACACTTACAGGGATAGGAGAGGTTTCAGATTATACTGAGAAGTGTCCAAAATGAAAACAGAAAAATGTTTAAAATTTTCCTATTGCTCATACATATTGGGTATACAGTAAATTATGGCTATATTGACCAAATATTGAGCATGTAATGGTATCTTGTGCCATATGGCACTCTTGAGCATTAAAGGGTTATCATCATCATCATCATCATCATCATCATCATCATCATCATCACCACCATCACCACCACCACCACCACCACCATCATTGTTATCGTCATCGTCATCGTCATCGTCATCGTCATCATCATCGTCGTCATCATCATCATCATCATCATCACACCACTGCATACCTGTGGTTTTCCAAGAAATTTTTTGGCCTCTTGATCGCAAAGCTCTGTCATCTTGGCTAAAAGCCTTGGAGGTAAAGTTTTGCTTTTTAGTTCCACAATAATAGCACTAGTAGGATACTTCTCAGAGAACTGAAGCAAGACAACAACACTCTTGAATTTCGTCCTCCTACATAATGAAAAAGAAATGGGATTTTTGAATTCACAGGATGCATCAGAAAACACTATGCTTGGAAAAGAAAACAGAAGTCCATTTCAGAATTCCGTATCAACTCATCAACTTACGTGATTCGGACATTCACGGCCACTGGGTGACAAGAAATGATCTCAGATCCCTCTACTTTTTCACTCAATGTTGTCTTGACAAACTCTAGTTCACTTTCGATGGTTTTTTCTGTCTCTGGGTCGGAGAACAAAGCCATTTTTGGCAAGAAAAGTGTCGAAATTACCGGCTCGTCAAATTTTTCATAACTTCCTTTCTTCTCGTTTCCAAGCCCCTACCGGGAATTTGTACGCGCACGAGCCCGCGTTCGCGCGCAAAATTACCGCTGATTTTACCACTGGAGATTTGTTTGTTTCCTTCTCCTGTTTCTTACCTTAATTTTTGACTTTAAATATTTTGCTGTGTATTTGCTATGGCTCTTGCTCTCGCAAATAGAGCAGGAAGGCTGTTGGGTTTGCACCGCACGGTTTCTGGATCATGGCTTCAAGGTCATCTGTCTACGTCGGCCATGTTAAGTCAGACTTCTAAATCGCCCAGTGAAAATGACACGAAAATTTTCGAGATGCGTACATACTACGTCAAGCCTAAGGCTTTTGGTAAGGGAAAAAAAGCCAAAATTCTGACATCCTGTGGGTTTTCACCAAGGGAAGTCTCATCCGGATTAGAGCTAATGGGTATGCCATATAGTCCCCTTTCAACTGGCCTTAAGGGATGATGGTGGGGGGTGGGGCATTTCCGTTGCTAGGGACTGCTAAGGACTTTTCTCGGGGTAAGTTCTTTTGGAGTGGTTTGTGCAATTAAAATGGTGAAATGTCCAAGGGTAAACACTTGATTAAAAAAAATCATCCTTATGCAATCCGTCATATGACTTGCAAAATGATAATTACAACCGTCAGCAAAAATACTGAAGACCCCACTGAAGCACTGCAGATGCAGTGGAACAAACATGGGCAAATAGCTTATCTCTAAATGTAAAGAAGATCCTCGCAGTTAATAACGCAACTTATGCAGTTGCAAAAAGAAAGCCTGAAAAAATCAGGCTTCTGCAGTTCAAATATATGAATTTCAAATATTCATAATTTCATCTAGCTTATCTCTGTTCACGTTCAGGTTCCCAAGGTACAATGAGTCCCTTTTTAACATATTCACAAGGGATGGAGTAACGAAAGCCAGGTTAGAGTGTGATCAGAAAAGTAGAACAAGAATGGAGAAAAGGATTTTCAATTTATGTTATGCTGCAATCACCACTATGTGTTTTTAATTTGTTTCTTGACAGCTGATTTCATGAAGTTAACAAATGAATTCATCCACCTTAAGTCAGACACTAATTCTAAACTGAATGGCTACTGGACAAGTGATATAGGAGGGCTGAATGAGGTCACACACATTTGGGAATATGGTATGTAGATGTGTAATATTAAAGAGTATATAATTAGAAAGTACCAGCATTACTCATAACCTGCTTATGATGATTGGTATTAAAATGAAGAGAAAATTCAATCCATGTAATAGTAGCATGTAACAGCCTTGCTTTGCTTTTAATATACCCAGGGATACTCCAGATTTTAAGTGATGGGGAGGTGTGAAGAATTTTTGGGGGGGGGTTGGAATTTATGATTTTGGGATCTTTTTGGGTAAGAAAATTTTGGCAAGTATTTTTCGGGTAGTTCGTCAAATGAATACTAGATCTGGGAAAGTTTATGTTTGTGATAGTGTGATAAATAAACAAACAAATTTGACCATTCAAAAAGTACTGTTTTTCATCATTATTGCATCTCATTAAAAAAAGATCCCTTCTGCATAGTTGTAAGGCTTCAAAGTTCGGTTTGGGATTGTTGGGGTTTCATTTTGGTGCAGGGTATTTTTTTTCTTTGGGGGGGGGGGGGCTTCAAGCCAGAGGGATTTTTTATTTTGTGTCCCCATTCTGCATGCACCCCCACCATCACTTGAAACCCAGAGTACCCCCCTCCTTGCCTATTTGTTCAGAATTAATGCCTTCCTTTGTAATACTGTTGAATTCATTCCACTGTCCATGTTTTAAATGAGCATCATGCACTGATACCAGAGGCTGACACTTATAGATTGATTGGCAAATTAGAGTACGTAAAGCTTTGCCTGCAGTGATAAAGGTCTCTACATTTGAATGTCCTACTTTGGGATATTCATTATGGTCTAACTTTTTAAATGCACCATCATTTATAACAGTGCTCACAGCTTTTACTTTGTAGGCAGCTATGCACAGAGAGCAGAAGCAAGAAAAGCTCTCAGTAAAGATGAAGCATGGGTCAACAACTACATAAAGAAAATTCTGAAAATGTTGGTGAAGCAGGTACTGTGACCTTCAAGGATTGCTGAAAGAAAATTACTTATTAAATGCATTATATACATGGGCATGACTTGGCTCTGTAAGACGTGGTGTTCTGAAAAGGCAACATAATTTTGTGGCTGTGGTAGATTAAGCTTTATCCCTTTACAAATTACAGTGCACACCCACATTTGTCTTATTTGGCAGATCCCCTCAGGTGGGACCTGTGCACAGGTACTACCTTTAAGCAAAACCTCCAGGCTTCAGGTCCAAAGGTACAGTACTTGAGTCGTCAGCACATCATTTGACAAGTGTGAAAATTTATTTATTATCTTGCATGATTCAAGCCTCAGTCAACAAAATGTGAATTGGATTATTGTAAAGCCTTAACAGCAAGAGAATAAGTACCACAATTCACGAACAGGTGGCTTCTTTTCAGTTCCTGAGGAGTGTGCAAGGGCAGACTGGCACCAAGTCTGAATACTACCTTTTGCCAGTGGATAATTCTCAATTGAAAAATAGATCTCTATAGATGGAAACATATTGTCTACTTTTACTGGCCAACTTTTGAGCATTTTTGTTGTTGTCTTTGCTCCCTGACTTTCAAATATAATATTTTGCTACAATTGTAGCCATGATAGACCAAAATTACTTTCGTCTTGTTTTAGGATAACTTAGTGATGAATGCTGCTCCATGGTTTAATGTCAAGCCTCCACTTTCAACAGGAGGTAGGTGATGTGGAAGAACTAAGAGAGGGCTGGGATTCAGGCTAACTGTCAGCTTTTGAACATTTCCTATTTTTCAGGCAAAGAGGAAATTAAAACTTTCAGCCAGGTAGTCTTTTACATGAAATCCCTAAATTTGCTACATTAAGTTGTCGCCAAAAAATAGTAGCCTTAACCTGTAAGTGCTACTTTTGCTTTGAAGTCCAAATTGCTCTGCTTTGACAAAAAACTTATTAGTCCCCCATAAGGTTTGTTCATGACCAAGGTGTGTGCCAAAATTTGGTGAACTTTTGATTCCAAGTCCAAATTCACAGTTACACCATTTTTTGAAGTGAACCGTGTCTATTTGCAAGACTTTTGTTTTCAGGTGTGTATGAGCTACGCATGTATGACCTAGTGCTTGGTAAAAAAGAACAATGGGAGCATAGACTTATTCAAGGACTGCCTGACCGCTGCAAGCTTTCTGAACCTGTTGGTGTGTGGTTTACTGAATTTGGTCATCTTAACAGAGGTACTTTCATTGTAATTATTTTAAAAAAAAGTTGATGTGCCAAAATATACATGTATATCATAACAGTGGAAATTTAAAATGACTCTTGAAGCTTCTCATTTTCTCTTTTATCTTCTTTGTTTACAGCCATTATGTTGTGGTCTTATCAAAGCCTGGATGATCGTATCAGGATTCGTAAGGAGGCACAAGAGATTGAAGAGTGGGTTGAAGCAAGTAAGACTCTTGAAAATCTTCAATTCAGCTTAACAAACATGTAAGCTACTAAGCTACCACTGCACCAGCATGGTGCCAAAATGCTGGACAAACACTAAAGAAAGTGCTGCCTTCGTACAACACATGCTCATGCTTAGCCCTTCATATCTGACTTAAGGCTAACTTACATGCTGCGATTTGTCAGGGTGATCTGTCTCTCAGGACAAATTAGGGGGCAAATTGGCATGTGTAAATAGTGATCCGATGTGCGCAAATCTGTGACTGCTTCACAGAGGATTCTACTCAACTCTTTCCTCTCTGGCAGTAATTGATTCACCTAATCAATCAATGAGACACATACCCTACCTACAAGGTTTTTCTGTTTAAGCCCCCAACCCACTTGGATGGACACTGTTGGGAACAGCAGCACTTCAGTCTTGGAGGTGTCCATCTTTAAGAGAGTTCAATTTACAGTAAGATTTACAGAAATTTTTTTTATTTCTCAGTACGGGACTGCCTTCCCTTTGAAACAAGAGCATTTTCCAAGGTTCTCATCCCAACAGAGTTCTCTCCATGGAGATGAGTGAAAGGTATCTAGTATTTGTTGTCTTTTCCTTGTCAGTAACTGAACTGGAAGATGACTAAATCATCAGAGAACCATAATGCATCTGAGATGAATTTTTAAAAATATGCATCAAGATAAATAGGGAAAATAAGAGTTAGATGCATTAAGTATTCAGTTCACTCTATTTTCTTGTTCATTTTTGCCATTCAAAAAACATCTGAAGTTGTTTTGGAACTATCCTGCCGTTTGAAATTGACAAAGTGACATGTTTGATGCAAACGAAGTGATTCTGGGATGCAGATGGCCAGTCCATGATGGGGAGATGGTCATTGGACTGGCTGTTATCAACAACCCTAAAGACTGTCCACCTTTGACTCTCCTTCTATTTATTGCGTCGTGTTTTTAGGTGCTGTGAGAAGCTCTGTATAGCAAGGTTGACACATGGAGTGAAACGTTCCATCAACTGAGCAGCCAGTTTAAATGAATGTGCATCTCATGCAAGAGATTAACCAAATTCTCTAGTGATGGAGGATTATCAAATGAATTCAAGATGTTTAAAGTGCATGTTTTGACATTGATTGTTTACCCATAAAATGGCCAAAAGTGAAAGCTGAAGGTGATTGCGGTGTCGGTAGAAAAGAAAAAGTTTCTTTTTAAAGGAACCTCGTAAGGTGCCATTAGGATTGTGAACGTTCCAGGTCAGGTGGCTTGTGGAAGATGGTTATGAGGACTAAGGGGCCATGCTGACTCAATTAGCCGAAGCAAAATTCATAACACAAGGCTTGCTCCAGCTGCCAAATTAAGCCATTGTGAAAACAATGGCTCAAAAAAGGGAAATGTATCAGGTGTTGTTACTCTTAATGATCCTGGGCTCTGTTTAGTGCATTGTTACAGGTTTTTGTACCTTTGATAGTAATCTGTACCTCCATGAGTTAATGGAAATAAAAATCTTAGTGTTAAGGTTACACATTTTGCCATGAGACAAAATTTACGAGCTAGGGAGTCTTGGCCCTATAAATGTAATTACATGGCAAAAGTCTCATCCCCATTAGCTGGGATCCCAAAGGGGTTCTTTAGTGACGTGCCAAGTTCTCAGCAAACTGAGCTGCCCTGCCTAACAAGCCACTGTAATCAGCATCGACTGAGAACTGGTTCAAATACGAGTTTATGGAGGTGAAGATAGTCCCTTTCAACAATGATTGCAGCCCTCTCAAAATGTGCTGGTAGATGGTGGTTTGGCTGCCTACGGTGTATTATTTACTGCTTTGTTAATGTTGCACTCCCCAAGCAGGCAAGTGGACAAAGCCTTTCCAACCTAATACAGTGGAACCTCGATTTAACGAAGTGCCAAGGGACTGGGGAAATTGGTTCGTTATATCGAGGGTTTGTTATATCGAGGTTCTTTTCCATACATTACGCTATTACTGGGCTGAAAAATATCGTTTGTTATACCGAGGACTTCGTTACATAGAGGTTCGTTAAATCGAGGTTCCACTGTAGATAGATGATAGATAGATAGATAGAGCCTCTCATAAACGACCACCCAAAATATCAAGCCCAAGTGGTCGTTTACAGTCAGTGGAGAGGTCCCATAACAGGGAGTCAAAATTTTGATTTCTTAGCTCAGCTAGTTTCAATAGTTTGCTTTCAATTATTGAAGCACAGACTGACAACAACCCAAAAGAGAGTATATCTCTTTACAGTATCCAGTGCTTTCAATAAGCACGATGGCCGACGAAAAGTGTGGGCCATTTCACTCAGAAATCGGCTACTTTCCCCCTAAATTGACGTAATTACAGGAAGATTCTTTCAAACCCCTTCTTGATACAGTCGGTTACTCTACTCAAACCAGCTGTCTATTTCAAATTTTATTGAAACCCCTCAGCATTCACAAATTGACAGTTAAATGCACCAAGCATCACAGGTTGGTACATGTGCAGAGCCAATCTACACAATTTGCACCCACTGAGATGGGATCATGTGTCGAGTGGTTGCTTACTGGAGGTTACAAGCAAAAGAAAAATCAAACTCAGCCCAAAAATGGGCTGCAGTCACTTGTGAAAGGTCTGGGATTTGACTGAGAACATTTTGGTAATTTGGAAAGGGGGCCATTGACAGGAGGTGGTTGCTCGAGAGGTGGCCACACAGGGAGGTTCGACTATACTACAGAACATTTTTAGAGGCCTGCAGCTATGCAGAGATTGAATGGCCAATATACTATTGGCAGCCTGTAAGTGTGGACATGTCACATTACAATGTTGACCTACAGCTGTAATTTGGTATCAAACTGGCATGATTTGTCACCAAACATTTATATTTTAAG
This sequence comes from Siderastrea siderea, assembly GCA_964030785.1. Lineage (NCBI taxonomy): Eukaryota > Metazoa > Cnidaria > Anthozoa > Scleractinia > Rhizangiidae > Siderastrea > Siderastrea siderea. Next base: position 44,037,626 of record OZ034968.1, read on the forward strand.
CTGAATGTAAGTTAGGGGGACCTTTGCTTTTTATCTGTCAACCAGATACAACTTAAGTATACAGACCTGTTTGCTGTCCAATAAGTTGAGCATGTTTGAATGCTAAAACATTAAAACAGCCATGCTCAAGAGCAGCAAAGTTCACACATTGGGCTGTCAACCTTTTAAAACGTTTCATTACAAAACACGCCATCTCATATCAAAACAATTACGCCATCTAAATACATAACATGTCCACAGTTCAATCAGACACAGAACACAAATTTGGTGGATAACAAGGAATTTTATTACAATCAGAACTGGATCATTTGTCCCTAGGAAAAGAAAAAAATGAACAGTAGTCAGAAAATGTTCCAGGACGGAAATAATGGTTAACTTGTATTTTCTTGAAAAGTTTTAAATGCATTTACTTTGAGGAAAACACGTCTTGTCTCCAGAGGATCCACTCAACTAAGCAAATGCAGAAAAGCACTACCATTGTGTTCCAGATAAGGTTACAGTTAGGGCGTTGACGAGGAAGTGAAATGGGTCATAATTGTGACTCACTTCGAATGTTAAGTCTGCCATTTATTTTCCTATGCAAGCTCTGTTCAGAACCTGAGAACACTTTGTTATCTGAAACAATGTTCTTAGCCCAAGGAAGACATGTCGAATCAGGGTGGATGGCAGACATAAAATTGGTATACTCATGACACAGTTTCCTTCCTGGCTAAAATACAACGGTGAACTTAGGTGGAATTTTTCAGTCACTTGTGATGTTTTTTGCAATGCATACAGTGGCATCATTTCACCTGCAGTTTATATTTTAGTTTCCAGAAACTAAAATATAAATGAAAATCTTGTGGAGTGAAAATAGTACAGTTTATTCAAGACACTGCAGCATTTTGTTACCTTTCTCTTCTTGTCTCCACCAAGCTCAAAATGCTTGCATCTTTTGAGGGCTATTTGCTTCCTGTACTTGCACTCTGTACATTCCATACGAAGAACAATTTTCTTTGTAGTTTTCGCCTAGATGTGTTGAAGAGGGATTACAATAAGTATACTGAATTGTTTTGAAAGTCACTTGGGGAATAAGGGAAGGTGCTTTACTGTGTAAAACAGTGCTCTAGCAACTTCAGTACATGGTTACTTTTAGAGGTATGAAGCATTGTGGTTAACTTTTCTCCACTTTTCCCTATTACCTTAATCCTCAATTTACAGCTATCCCAACACCATACTTAATAAGTTATTACACATCACTCTTCTCAGTGTCGTTCACCATCAAATTCTGTTGGTGTTAGTCCTCTTGTTCATGCCATAACCTCGTGGCTAAATTGCCGACCCAATCAAAAGTCCTCCAGTGTGAGGCACAGGTTGTAACAGTAAATGAACAAATTTGAATACGTCATTTAAAAGCATATTTCCACTTTCCTACCAGTGTCTGTACCTTCGTTCTCCAAGATTGCCTAGGCATTCTGAAGTCTAGCCCTCAAATCTCAAATAAGGTGACCCAATTTGTTACACAGAGAACTGTCTTGCTAAGGGCCGATTTAGACGGTACGATTTTCTCTTACGACTGTTGTATGCGACTTTTGTAGCACGGGCTGCTCGCGTCAAGCAAAGATCGTACACAACTCGTCATTCAAAAAACATCGATTGTGGCTACAACTGTTGTAGGGTTTTAAAACATGTTTCAAAATCCTATGACATTTTTCGTGTTGTGTGTGACTGTTGTAAAGATGTAGTACGTCTGATTTAGACGACACGATTCGTGTTGTAGACATGACATGAGCAAGTCGCATACTACAGTTGTAAGGAAAAATCATACCATCTACATCAGCCCTAAGAAATTTAGCATTGACTTGAACTAAAGTCAAATGCCCAGAGAGTTGCAGAAGAGGTAGTATTGTTTGTCACTCGAATTTACATGTAATTGGTACATAGTCTACTTTCTGCATTCTCTGGGAACTTGACAGAATGAGGCATTTACAACAATCACGTTAGAATCGCAGTACAATTCTAGAAGAATAACTTTAGGTGACAGTCATCCCGTATAACTCATTCGAAAACTGAGCATAAATGTTACAACTACATTTTCCCCTGGAGTTTTAACACAAGCTTAATATTTTTACAACATTTAATTGCTTACGGTGAAAATCCTATCTTACCTTTTTGTGAAAAATGGGCTTTGTCTGACCCCCATAACCTGACTGTTTACGATCGTAGCGTCGTTTACCTAAACGAAACAAAGAATTATGACCTCAAATCAGACAGAGTAGCTAGTCTCTCGTACACATTTAAGCTTACTACATAGTTCAAAACAAACCCTTCGATGGTCTATGAAAAGCTTGAACTCGTGCTAAATTTCGAGAACTTTCCTTTATTTTTTATGGTCAAGTGACAACTCTTACCCTGAGCGAACAGACTGGCCTTTCCTGTCTTGTACTGCGTGACTTTATGTAGAGTGTGTTTTCGACATTTCTTGCCCTTACAAAAAGTGCGGCGCTGTTTTGGTACGTTAACCTAAATACAAGAACCAGAAATGAACAGCACATTAACCAAGAAGGAAAATTCAACTCCTATACTCGTCAAAAAGCAAAATGGATGAAAGATGGCAAAGGATGGAAGCGGATTCAAAGCCCAATCATTATATTTCCCACCATTTTGTTCGCACGATCGAAAGAAAGAGGACCTTATCAGATCCAGTTTTCTCAATATTGCATCACGACACGGTTACTTCATGTCGAGGCTGCCTCCCAGGCTCCACACAATGATGTTCCACAGGGCAGCCAAGCGCAAAAAATGCAATTTTTTAAACACACCCTCATAAACAGAGAGGTAGAACAAGATAGTACAAACTGCAAAATAAAGAAAGCAGAGGCGAAAATAAAATGCGTAGAGGCTGGAAAGAGATAGGGTGCCCACTTAACCGCTTAGCCTTGGTGCGTTTCAATTTCACATTTGCCTTCGGTTTGTACTAGAACAAAACTGAATGCAAGGCTGGCACTACAGCAAAGGGCTCATTATTTAATGGCCAATATTTCGGCTAACGCGGCCGAATTCCCCACTTGGGGACACCTGGACAATGACGATGATGATTTCGGCTAACAAAATTAGCCTTCCTGGGCCAGAGTTATACTTAAGGAATTTCTAACAAAATTAGCCTTGGTGATAAACATAAGGAAATAGAAACGCATTTCTGGAAAGAATAAAGGCTTTATCTTGACGTTTCGTATGTTCCAACATACATCTTCAGAAGTAGTGAACCGTTGAATAACAACAGAAATTTGAGTGCATAATAAGTAACTAATTATAGAAACAAAAGATAACAAATAGTAGAAAAATTTGCATTGAAAGGAAAAGCAGGCAAACTAAAAAAGGTAAAGTTTTTCACTGCTGACATTCCTTCCTCAGGGCTAGAGCCATACTGAAGGAATTTTTCCTTAAGTATAGCTCTGGAGCTAAGGCAGGCTAATTTTGTTAGGCCATTAAATAAATCAACCCTTTGCCGCAGTGCCAGCCTTGCATTCATTTTTGTTGTATTGCACTTCAAGTGACGTCTGGCTCCAGCACCTCTACACCAGAGATCCGGCAAAACCGAACCACTGCAGTTTATTTACGTGTCGTATGGACCTCTGCATCCAAAGGGTATTATTATTATTTCCTTCCTACTACTTCAGCCCTTTTAAATGCCCGTTTAGTGACCCTTTACTTTTTCGCTTGAGTTTTAATTTCCTTATTTTAGGGAATATTTAAACGATCTCCAAAAATCAAAGCCGGAAAAATTATCCACCGAAAGGAAACTTGAAAATCTTTTCCTTTTGCTTGCTATCACGTAAATTTAGGGTGGTTGTTAGTCTTTTGTCCCTTGAGCGTGTTTCTTGACTCTTTTTTTATTCTCACACGAGATTAGAACAGAGGGAGTACTCCAAGGAATCAATAATAAGCTAAGCCTCGTCCTAACTTCACCTTGCAGCTACGTAACCTGCAGCAGGTTTTCACACACTACGACGCGTAACGATTTAATAAATGCTAGAAGCCATGCGCTCCTGCAAATGCACGTTAATGCTCACTAGTCAGCAGCCTTCTCTCTTGTCAAGAGGTGCGCATGACAAAGGACGAAGCGAAGCGCGAGAGTTGACGAAGGAGGAAAAACCCTTCCTCATTTTCTTCCTTCCCATCATGAATCCCGGCGTTGGGGATACGTAACAATCTAGAAGGATCACACAAGGAAACACACAACATTTCCATTGTCTTCAGTATTAAATTTAATTAGTGTTGTAGTTATTACATTGTTTTTAAAAGCACCTCGATCAAGAATATGACACATTTTCCAAGACTCATACAATGATGATTATGACAACAAATTTTGGAATAAAATGCTTGTAAATTAGAAAAAGTTTTTATCCTAGAAATAGGGAATTTAAAGAGATTAAGGTAGATAAGGAAGAAGTCCACTAGTCAGACGGGGAAACACAGAACTAGTAGCACTGTTAAGGATTAACTACCTAATTTTTATTCTAAAAAAATTCCTCTCATTGCTGATTAAGTTTTCCAGTAGTAAGACACACTGAAGATTTTTTTTGCGCTTCCCAAGACAAATTGAAACCTGGCCAAGAGAAAATTAACAAGAATTCTCGACGATCTGTGACTCTCACTCTGTCTCGCCGATTCTCTTGCGCTCTCTAGAATATGAACCTGTTCAAGTTTTATAAGAATCAGTTCTCAGCAAATCTCAGCTTTACGATAAAGTTTGATTCACCATCTTCCCAGATTAGAACTGACGAGGCTGCCCAGCTGAATCATGACTGGTAAAACACAAAAATTTGGATTTGTCAACTAAGTTGATAAGGTAAATTGGCCACCCTGAAGAATTCAAAATTTCATATTTCGAACGTTGATAGTTAATAGGAACGTTTCGGTATTCCCATACACTTCCTTATATTTTGAAAGTACAATCGGTCATACAATTTTTGTGGGGACCCTGTGATCAACTCAGTTGATAAATCCAGATTTTAGTGCTTCACTTCCACCACAGATGGCTTAATTTCCGATGACCAGTAAAAGTTCAATCTCGTATCCAGGGCGTGCTCGGTCTGGTATAGGATGACAACAGTTTCCCTGACAGTCACGTGGTCATTAGATTTGCTAATCTGAATTTCCTATATTTGTTCCTCCTCGTCTCAGGAAGTCTTTTTTGCAAACCTCCACTCTGACGTGTTTCCGGTCTGTGAACTCCAGCGGCTTCTTTCGGCCCGGAAGATGAGGATGGCCGTATATCGATGAACATAAAGCGGGAACTTTGCGATTGATTTCCTGACGAAAACAAGAAAAAAATCGGTCATTTCCATATATTCCTTTATACTACCAATCCTGGTTTTCAGTAACGACCCAAGCAGAAGGCAGCGTACAAAGCATAGCATAAGGGCTGGCTTCGAGTGAAAACAAATCTACGCAAGGACAAGCATGCAAATTAGAGTTAGAGAAACAAACACACTGATTGCCTGGTTTTCAGTTAAAGAAAGAAAAGAGATTTTTTATCTGTGCGCTTTGTATGTCTTCGTGTCTGCGTCGGCCTGCTTTTACGTTGACGCGAGTGTAACTTTGCTTGTCCCTTTCTTATGTTTAGTAGCTTCATTTAATCCAACACTGGACTAGCATAGGCCAAACAGACAAAAAAAGCTACTGGGTTAAGGATCCTCTGATCCTCTTTCACACTGTCAGTATCCTGTGTGCGTCTGTGTATGTTTTGTGAAACTTTATTTCGAAAGCACACGCTTTCTGAAATGAATTACTATTTTAGTTAGCCTAGAAACTGGTGTTTTGAAAATAATGTAACTCTTAAACAAGACTTAAAATCGTTCCGTTAAGTTACCGTTACAAGGTAAAACTATTTGTCAAGGTAAAACTATTTGTCATCTACATGAACAGCCCCACAGCTGGTGTTTTTTGTACAATAAAACCACCCATCTAAGCAAGCTACTCATAAACAATTTATGACTTTTAAAAGATGCATTTTAATTTGTTGTAGTCCCTTGAACGTTTCGCTAGAGACAGTGGACCGTTTTCAAAATGGAAAAAAAATCCTTACTTCGCTGTTTACTTGAAGACCACGAGATTTGGCGTGTTCTCTATCGTCGCGATGAAGTTTTTGATCGTATCCTTCGACAACGTGATTTATTCGGTCGTATGTAGATGGCTTTTGATGCTGCAAGAAAGAAAGGAAACCCACAGAGAATAAAACTTTATAGAGATACCATAACAATGAATTAAGATGCAAACCACAGACAAAGGTTTTTGTCTGCAGGTAGTGGAAATTTGTTTTACTCAAACATTCCTGAAATTTTACTTCTATCATAACCGAGACAAACAAAAGACAACAATTTCGAGCTCAAGACATTCTTGTTTGTTTGCTAGGTAAATTTTAAAACAGTTACAAGTAAAAAAATTCTTAAGAGGCTAAAATGAAGAACGTAGAACAGAAGAGCTCTTACAGCCAACCGTTATGTAAGCAACTGAAACACTAAAAGTAAGTTTGGTTACAATCTCGATCGACAAACATGAAAAGAGAACGTATTTTCTGCAACCCAAACTTTGCTGAAATGTTTTAAAAATCCCACACATAGCAAGACACACAAACAAGCGAGGAATGTAATAATGTTTAGACCTACCACAGTCTTTTCAAGAAAATAGCTCGTGTCTTGAGTCAAATCTAAAGACTTCGGTCTTTCCACCTTCCATGTGTCAGCAACGCCATCCCCGCCGGTAGTGACGGAATGATTTTTCCTGATGGCATCTTCCCGCTGGAATTACAAAAAGAAGGGGCCCAAAATGTTTTTTAAGTAAAATAGAGTGAGTTACAGTAACCATGGGTTAGTTAGCACAAGGCGTCAATATGAAATCAATTTAAATCGACGCATCCAAGTGAATCTCCGTCGACGAATCGTACAGAAAAACACAAGAAAAAAGGTCAGGAAATACTGACTGGTGCCGTCTGCTTGTTTCGACCAAAACTAGCAAAGCAACGGTAGAAAAGAAGAGAAACTCAATACATATATGCCTGCACGCGAAAATTTACCTTACAACATTCCGTCCACTGACCAACTGTTTCTTGAGGGTTGTAAACTTTAATGCCGTATGAGGACATTTTATATCCACTACCAGGATAATCACCCATTTTCGTTTGATTTGTGTCAGAAAACTCAAGCTTCAAACGTTTGAGCTAAATTCTGATTGTTTTGACCTACTTCAAATGATTTTGATCTGTTTTAAAGTGAAGAATGAACGAGCGTTGCTACGCAACACGCTTTTTATTACAAAGAATCCCCGCCAGGGTTAACAAGTTCATTGACACGGTTCAAATGCGACAAAAACCTTTTATAATGAAAGTAATGCTTTTATCATGGTAATTATCACGTAATTAACACTTCACCGCGCACAACAAGCTTTATTTTGAGCGTTGTTACATACACCTACACAAGGGTTGCAAATACATAAACGCAGTGTTGAACTTTTAACTAGAGAGGATTGCAGTTACACCCGTGCAAAAGCTCTCTACGACTTGAGCTATGAAGCCACTGGCAGTGGGTGCTCAGGTCACATGTACAAGTATTATTATTGTTGTTAAATGAAAAATATAAATGTTAGTGGTGTATGGCATGAAGAAAGTCCCGTTGATTTCTTAAAAGAATGACCCAAACTTTTCTCAAATTCGCTAAAATTTTGTATCGCGCAATATTACTCCTTAAAAATAGCTAAATGTTGAGCTGTCAAGAAAAATTCCTTTACTTAGGCAGTATACATCATCTTCTGCAATTCTCTTTAGGCCATCCCAGAAAAATGTTGTGTTTCCCATAACCACTGGTTCATGGATCGGGCAAAATATAATAATAATAATAATAATAATAATAATGATAATAATAATAATAATAATAATAATAATAATAATAATAATAATAATAATAATAATAATAATAGGCTAAGTTCGCGCCCTGTGCATGCTTTTTAGGGTGGTAGCATAATTTATATACATCTTGCACTGCTATAATAATAATAATAATAATAATAATAATAATAATAATAATAATAATAATAATAATAATAAAATAACGTGTATGGATAATAAACACAAATAATTATAATATAAGTAGTATGCGACTATGGGAGCCACTAAAAGTTGCAATGAGCCGTTATCACTTCAAAACTCTTTGAGGAGTCGTTAAGAGTCACCAGGTTAAAATTTGGAAATTGCCGGTGGGGCAGTAACAATCTCCAATGGAGATAACGATTTCATAAGCAAACTGTATTTAGAACAAGCTAATATAGTAAATGTGCTTCATGATCGAGGTTAACACAGTACAGTCTGGCAAATTGACTGCTCGTAGACTACCGTGCATTTGAGCCTTCAGTCAGTGCACGGGAGGTCATCAGCTGGTCCAGGGTTTGAGCCTCGGTCAATGGGCATGGCTCTGATTCAATTTTTCAATGGGCATGGCTCTAATTCAATTATTCAATAGGCGTGGCTCTAATTCAATTATTCTAACTCAAAATAGGCTACAAACATGGTAATTCACCAGTCTTCTCAATGACATGGCTGTTTTTCATGTTTCTTCTTTTTTTTCTTTTGTTTTTTTGCATAATTCCAGGCAAAAAATTTACAAAGACAAGGAGCTTAAGATCTACTCTTCTCTAGTTCTGATCTTGCATTCTTGGTCTAATGCCACAGCAACCACTAATAGATTTGCTTTGTTCATAATTTGTTCAAGGCTACCTAATTTCTTCATGGCAATTCAGAGTTTTAACACAGTTTTTTCCCACTGTTTTTAGTGTATAAGAAATTACGTACCACATGACTTATAGCAGTATTATTAACTCTCCTTTTTATTTTGTCATTATTGCAGTTGTGGATGTACAAAAAGTTCTGATATTATTTCTTGAATGAAAACCAGGAAAATCATGCCAATGAACTCACTATTTATGGCTCTCCCAGCTGTTGAAAACACTTAGCTGACATTTAAAGATGCCTTTAAAACTCTTTTTAGGTGAGGTAATTAAAATGAAAGTCCTTCAGGTCATGTCACTCCTTTGTATGATTCCATCAAGCAACATTTATTCTTACAATGGTAGATAACTACATTCCATTTTAAGCTCTTGATGTGACCCCTACCGTCCCCCCAATAAAGGAAAAAAAAAATGAAAATGAAACCTTTACTTTACTGTTTGTTGTTAAAAACTATTGCATGTGTCGGCATGTGCTTGAGTCAATTTCACGCCCATACCTTGCACAGCAAGATACCATGTACACAGCTATCTTCAACACCCTGGAATTGGTACATTGCCCCAAGCCACAAAATTAGCTAAAATTTAACCATTAAGGGCACAAAAAATGCTCCTGTCCTTACCCATATGTACCCCTAGTTGATGCCTGCAAACACAACACACTCACTGGTCTAATAAGCAGCATCAGGGTGGCATTTTGCCGCAGCAAGCAGCGCATTGCAGTCTAAAGGAACAACTGAATTACTTAATAAAGTTAAGTTAAAACAGTCTGTTAGAGCTTTCAAAATTGAGGTTGTTTAAAACTACAGTTGACTCCCCCGCTAACGCGAACCTTGAAGGGAAATCAAAAAAGGTTCTAGTTATCGGGGGTTGGGATTCCTGCTGATACCACTTAACGGTTTCACATGTCCGTATTCTCACAGGAAGAACTGACATGTTTTGTTTACCAAAACACCAGGAAACTAAAGAAATTGATGCAAAGAACAATTAGACACTTCAGAACTACAATGCTGCTCAATTTTTGAAAATTGTTTCAAAATAAATTCAGTGTTATGGAGTGATGTTTTTCTCATTACACTTTGACAAATGAGGTTCAAGTTATCAAGGGTGAAATTATAAAGAAAATGATCTGAAGGGAATAGGAATTCACTTTGAGTTAGTGGGAAGTTCCCGTTATTGAGGGTAGAATTACAGTAAACATACGAAGCAAATCCAGGGGAAATCAATTTTGGTTCGAGTTAGCGCAAGCTTCGAGTTAATGAGGGTCTGAGTTACCAGGAGACAACTGTATGAGGCTAAGGCTAAGGCTTGACTTAGGGCTTTAAGAATTTTAGACTTCAAAAGACAGACAGCAAGTGCACAAGAAATGATTCAGTTCAGAAGGAAAATAATTTGAGGGTATATTTCATGCGTGTACCATTAATATTTCCATTTTGTGACAAATGTGAAGCAGGAATTAAGATTTTAGTTTGTGGTGAATTATGGTGATCTTGTAGCAACGAGGCAAAGTACAGTGTTGCCAAAGTTTATGACATGACTGTTTTATTTTCCACAAACCTAGACCTCATATACCCTCCTGATAGTTTGCCATCTGATTACTTTTTAAAACAGACTTGTTTGTTTCACAGATGATGCTCATTAACTACAGGACTTACTCTGCCCACTTTGGGTTATTCATTTACTGCCACACAAAGGACTGTGGTGACCAGGAAAATCTTTTCCTCGCTATTGTTGGTCAACTATGGAACTGTGGACCATGGCATTCTATTTTTCTGATCATTTTATAGTAGTGTACATTATATATATCTTTATTGAGTGATATGTATTTTAAAACTAACATTAGTGTTAGAATATTATTAATATTATTATTATTATTATTATTATTATTATTATTATTATTTATTTTTCTTTATTTTTACAGGTCCTGGATGAAAATTACTTTGTGTAGTTATAGTTTACCCTGTCTAAACAAAGTGTTGTTGTTGTTGTGGTTGTTGTTGGTGTTATTCTTATCTGTCAATTGCAGGGCTATGGACCATATTGCTGAGCAGCCTTTTTGAGAGGCCAGGTATGTAAAGTTGCCTCCCAGTGTGATTACTTTACCAGTGTGAATCATCGTGAAATAAGCACAAGCATAAGAACAAGCACTAATAAGAGCACATTTCTTCTATGTATGTGTAAATTTCTATTCATGCTTATCAGTCATGAAGTCTGGGAATTTCCCAGAATGAAGAACCAGGAATCGGTATTCCTGAACTGCTTCTTATGCCTCGGTTTACACTACGTTCATGCAACCATGAACGTGTTCATTGATGATCAGCTGACAATAAAGTACTTATTGCAAACAGCAGGATATAACTGATGAACATGGTGGAGGCAGTTGGGTGCCTGTTTCCAACAGGGTTGTTTCTATATATATACAGTAAATCGATAAAAATTGAAAAAAAAAGTGCGAATGGTGCTCTCCTAAATCAAGGGTATAATACAAAGTATACAGCAGAGGCACTGGAAGCTTTTAGAATGGAAAATCTGCAGTGAATTCGAAGTCTAGTCGACATACAAAATCCACAGAGAATTATTTTTACGAAATTACTGGGCAAAGAGTAATTTTAGGGTTCAAAGATTCACAGAGTAAACAGAAAAATAAACTCACCTGATAACGTTTAAGTTGAAACTGGTTGTAAGCCTGCAAAATAACCATTCAAACATTAATTAGCAAGCGTACGACATCTCTAAAACATTCTAATTGGAAAGATTCGTCAACTTCTAAAGCTTAATAAAAATCGTTCATGTTTCTTCAGACGAGATAATTTCGACACAGAGTTGAGATAGCCTACCTTAGATAGAATTCCTGGAGGTTTTAGCATATCTAAGGCTTCTTTTACAGCTTTTTCTGAGGGATATCGTGAGGCATTCGTTTCATCTATGGTCGCCGCCATGTTTACTTGCTCTGGTAATCCTCTCCTTGTATACGGGGCGTAACCATAGCAATAGGACCTTTGTCGGACCTATTGTTCGAGAACAAAAGCCGAAAACCAAGCGAATGAGCTAGGCCTGGCTACAAAAACCCGACAAATGGCCTAAAAATCTTTCCGGAATTTCTCCAAAAATGTTCTAAAAACCTCCCATAAAAACTCCTGAAAGTCTTTAAAAATCCTGTAATATTAAAAGAAAACTGGGTGACCTGTGGTGTAAATTCTATGGCTTTGGCAGGCTTTCTGCTCTGCCCTCAGTCTGAGCCAAATCAACAAGCTCTGTAAGACCCTGAAGAAGAAAGGCTGTGCCTTTTGAAATATTGGTAAGAAATATATAGTTTCCCTACCGTTGAATCAGCATTGCCTTTTTATCGTATTTGGTGGAGGATTGCTGGATTATGGGTAAAATCGCTGATCGATACTGTGCCCAGGGGGCGATCTAAGGGGGCATCAAAACATTGCAAACAAAGGCTTCGGGATCGCTTGTGACGAAACTTTTCCAAGTTTCAAGCTTTTTCGTAACAAATCGACAAAAAACCTTGAAAATACTCACCAAAATCGCTAAAAGTCCCTCCAAATCTCTAAAAATCCCGTGAAGCTCTAAAAATCCCCCCAAAAGTCCAGATTTTTTATTTTTGTAGCTAGGCCTAGAATCAGCCAGGGAGCGAATAGGCTCAGTCTCCAGCTGTGAGTGCCTCAGTGCCTCGATGAACCCGCGATTCTCGCGGGCGCATCGAGACACTGTACACTCACTGCTGGAGACCGAGCCTAGGGAGCGAAGGGAGCGAAGCAGGGAAAATTGTATATGACAAGGGGTGTCGATATTCTAACGTTGAACCGCCAAATGATGCAAACATTGCTATCTTTACATTCCGTCCACCCTTTCCTAAAAATAAATAAATAAACAAACGGGAATTGAACTGTTTTTCGGCCTAATCAAAATTGTAGAAAAATAGAAAAATTGCATTTCATTTACAATCGACAGTCTGAGTAACTGCAGAATACCCTGCCATTTCGAGTGTCTTAGGAGAAAAGGCGGTACGCGGTAAGCAGTCAATTCAAGAATGAATTCAAGAAAAAAAGTTAAATTAACAGAAGTCAAATTTAAAGAAAGTTAAATATAAGAAAGGTTATTGTCATTGGCAATTATAACACCTGCATACATGTAAAGTGCATAACTCATAGTTTAGACGTATTGTAGCGCGCGTAATTGATAGTTTATGCGTTACCACGGCGTGAGTTTAAAGCAAAATGATGTAAATGAATTGTTGGAGATAGTTTAAAAAGAAAATGTATACAGTTAAACGCCGTAGAGTAGCAGAAGTACAGGTCGGTTACTCATATGCGGATCATAAAGAGCAAGGTACTCAGTGTCGCCACTTCAAAGGAAGTTACCACAGAGCGGACAAGGAAGAGAATATAACCAGTTATGACGACCTGTTACGAAACTACCTTTGGGACAAAGACTTTACCCTGTCATGGCTAAAACAGGAAGGGTTAATTGCATCTAGCCGAATCTGCAGTATCTGTGGAACAGAGATGAAGTGGGTGGAATGTGACGACCGATCTGACGGCTACGCGTGGGAGTGCAGGAAGCAAAGAGATGGTAAACGACACAGATGTGAAAGAAGTATCAGAGAGGGAAGCTGGTTTGAAAAGTCGAATTTGACAATTGAGGAAGTGTTGAAGTTCACATACTGGTGGTGCCAGGATCTTAAGCATTGGCAGATCAAACAGCAACTTGGACTTGGTCGCACACAGCCGTAGATTGGGACATGTTCTGCCGCGAAGTTTGCGAGGTGGCTTTGTTCGAAAGAAGAGAGAAACTTGGTGGTCCGGGAAATCTAGTGCAAATTGATGAGAGCAAGATTGGCAAGAGGAAATATCACCGCGGTCACGTGGTCGTCCTATTTGGCAGAATTTTAAGTGGCGGTACATTCATCGGGGGGAAGATTTGTGGAAGATTTTTTTAGATGTTGTAAAGAAAATCTACAAACTGTAAACAGAAAGAACATTTATGCGCCAATAACTCAGTTGTGAGCAGCGGTTAAAAGGTTTTTGTTCTGATAAACGATCAGCTTTTAATTATTAGTTACTTTGGACGCGCGCGCTGTCTCGGTTTAATGTTGCGCGCGCGCCTTTTAAATTTAGGCATCGCAATAGCATAGCGTAAGTCGTGTAACTTAAGTCACGTCACCGAGCGTAGTTTTCAGTTGCAAGAAAACTGTCAAGCTAACCAGGTCGTTTACGTTTTGCTAACCCGTTTTGCTAACCCGTTTAAGATTGTAAGTTCGCTAAGAAGTTTGAAAAGAAGTTCAACAAGTTGTGTATATGTACGCCAATTACGGAGGCAGTCATAGAAGTAAGTTCTTAGTTGGATTCCAGTTAATTTATCGTTTATTTTGAATATTTGTAAGGCCTAGTGCCAACGTAGTTTCTTTGTATTTTAGATGGAATTGTTTGTTTATTTGTTTGCGATTGCTGATTGTGAACATTAAATACGGTTCTCCTTCCGTGTTGGCTTGGTCTTTGGTTCAACGGAACAGTTTTGTTGGAGAAAAATTTGTTTCAGTTAAAACATATAAGCGGCATTACTATTGTTTTAATAACAAAGACATCGGCGAATAAGTTTAGTTGAAAGTTATGAACATCGCTCAAAAACAAGAATAGTTCATATAAACATAAGCTTGTATGCAGAGTTAGATGGATTTTTTGGGGTAACAATTGTGAAAGTTGAAGCAAAAATGTAAACTATATAATGCAATAAATAGCAAAGTGATTCAACCAATTTGCATGTTATAAAGTTAATTGTTGAGTTTATACTGCGCCGGGGCAATACGCTTTTAGAACGAGGGAAACATATTGCTGTCACTTTCGCTCGGGCATCACGCTTTAGAACGAGAGAAACATATTCCCTTTCGCTTAGGCAACACGTTTTGAGAAGGAGAGAAACATTTTCCCTTTCGCTCGAGCAACACGCTTTTAGAACGAGGGGAACATATTCCTTTCGCTCGAGCAACACACGCTTTTAGAACGAAAGAAACATGCGACTGTTTATAAAGTGGATTAACTGACTCACGTGAATTGACTGTGACTATTTGTAACGAATACTGTCTTTTGGTGAGTTTAAAGGATCTTTTTATGTTTGGAAGAGTTACTTGATTCTTAAAGAACGTGGGATGTTTACTGTCTTATTGTGATGTTGTTATTAGAATGTTTGAAAGAACGAATAATTATTATCGCAGATAGATTCGAAGAATGGAAGAATGTTTGTTTATGTGTTAGTACGCAACGTATTCCCATGGAACACGATGGAACATGTCGCGGGTGTATTAGGGAACGGTCATTTTTTAGCGGGGGGGGGGGGGGGGGGGAGGGCCACTAAACTGAGAAAAAGTTCGGCCAAGAAGTTGTGGCCCTCCCTCATAAGAGTTTTAAAAATATCTTACCCTCCCCTAACTCGAATAAAAAAAAAATTGTGACCCTCCCCAACGGCAAAAAAGTACAACAGCGGTTTGCAAAAAGGCCAAGCGTTTCCTTTAGTCAAAGGTGAAGCTTTAATGGAATCAGAAATATATCAGATATCGTCCTTCCCATGGCCTAGCTACATGTTCTACCAGATTTTGGTAGTACACATTCTGATTGTCGTCGGACAAGGAAGTGATTCTCTTATGAGTTCATCTGAGCGAACACCGATGAACTTCTTTTACAATCAACTGTAGGAGTCATTTTTTGTTGAAAATGTTTCCTTCTTGGCTGTATCAAAACAAAAGTTTTCTGAAGAGTTTCACAAGGAGGCAAGGCGCCATTACACTGTCCGCCAGGACGTCGAGAAGGTGAAGAGCAAAACACAGCAACTGGACAACACAAAAAACCCTTCCACAGCTGGTTAGCTACTGAGGGAGAACCACACATTAAAGCTCCATGATTCCAGCATTATAACAAAGAACTTGAATGGAATCGATCAGGTGGAAAAATCTCTGCAGGAAAGTGAAGACAAAATGAAGAGTGATCTGCAATCAGCAATTCGATTCTTGCAAACGAAAAAATTTAAGCTGGCCGTAAAATGTCACATCATTTTGACGAGGACGTTATTTCTGACCTGCTTCAACTTAAAACCAAGCTGGCTACCACGAGCTTTGAAAGAAAGCCTCGAATCTCTTTCAGGTTGATTTGTAGCCTTCAAGAAAAAATCGCGATCCAACTCAAAACAGAACAAAAACCGTGCGGCAAAACGTAAGGCTATGAGTAGCTCTGAGAGGAAGTCAGAGGTTCTAAAAAAGATCGCCCCTGGTTTAGACGAAGAACCTCTCTGTGAAAAAAGTCACATAGAAAAAGAGCTTGTGTTAAAACTCAACAAAAGAGAAAAGAAAAATGAGTGGAATTATTGCTATGCTGATATGATACACCTCGGCTAAGCAGTGAAGCGAAGAACTACCTCTCAGGTTTACTAGGCAGGAATGGAGGAAATGCTGCAACTAGTAGTTACCACGGCGACGACGACGACGACCATGATGATGATGATCTGGATTATGATGGTGGTGATGAGAGCTATGATGAAGAAGATGACTGCAGCGTTGCTGAAGCAGCCGCAGTCCGAATAAGGCCAGTGCAGGAGTATTCTTCAGATGACGATTACGGTCCATACTGGGACAATTCCCCAACTTCCATGCCATACCTGGACCATGTATCAGACTAACTATCCAAATCAGAAGTTTTGTATATTTATATGGCAAATTTTATCCTTGTTAGGTGTTATTAGGTATAATAATCACTGAAAAGGCCCGTGCGAATGCTCGCAACTGCCAAATTTGTTGGGCGCAACATCGTTGCAGATGTGTGCAGAAATGGTTCAAACAAGTTCAAACAATATTGGATGAGACACTTGCAATGCTGAAATTTCTACGGATAGAATCGGTGGGTGTGCGCGAGTCCAGCATTACACTGAATTTTGCGGCCGGTTTTTAGCTTCTTCTGAAATCTTCTCATGCATGTTGTATTTAAATTTGTACGAACTTTGTACAATAAATGAATGGTGTATAAATTTAATATTGTGGTTTATTAAACAAATACGCCTTTAAGACCTTGTGTATTCACGATACATGTACTTTTATTCCATAGGCTCACATTTCACTTTTAATGCTGCAATCAATGACAAATTGACAACCTACAAGAGGTAGAGGTGACCAAAATCAAGAGATATCTGAGTTCAAGACGCGTGGTAAATACGTATCTCCAAAAAAATCGTAGCCCTCCCCTTAATAACTTTTTTTATAATGGCCCTCCCCTAAGTGGAGCTAAAAAAATAGTGACCCTCCCCCCAAATATAGTGGCCCTCCCCCTCCGCTAAATAATGACCGGTCCCTTAAAATTCGGTGTATTTACCGCGTACCGCGTAGGCAACTTTTAAATCTGATTAAATTACATTCTGTAATTCAATTGTACTGTGTTCACTGAACCTTGTCACTGACGACTACTGGACAAATAGAATATTTTATTCTGCAGTTAAGCCAAGGTGGAGTAACCTTTCTTTTTTCAAAATTATGTCAATTTAATGTCCATCAACAAATCCCTTCGTGCTTCATCCCCCACAACAGGGAGAGTGGTAACGAACAGTCTTTATTGTCGGAAGAAGACTGGATCCAAAGTCGCGGGAAAATTCGGTAATGGCGGCATCGGGCGACGAAATAGAAGACGATGAATACGAAGCTTTGGCCTATCAACAGGTTGTTTTCCCTTTACTTCATATTTTTATACTGTCCGACAGCTGAATTGAATGTATGTTTATATCTTTAAGCGTTTGAAAGCTGCTCTTCATTACACAGTCGGCCGTATTTGTGAAAAGACAGGTGAGTTGTTCAAACCTCAAGATTTCTGCTTTTCGAACGGGTCGGTACATGTGCATAGGCTAAATGACAGAAAGGCGAATAGACGGATTTCAGTTTTTGTTATTAATTTACCTACTACTCTTTGATTGGGTAAACAATTCCACACTGCCCCATACACGATTCATAACATCACTTGAACTACTTTCATACTTTTTGTGATGTACCCCCCCCCCTCCCATCCCCGTTGAGGACCAGTGGAATTCCTCAGGGGTAAGGGATAAAAGTGGTGGAATTCTTCAGGGGTAAAGGTCAGAAACTGGGGAATTCTTTAGGAGTAAAACTCATATTATTAACGAAATTCTTCAAGGGTAAATGCTTTGTTTGTGAAATTCTTCAGGGGTAAACCCATTTCTTATGGAGTCTTCAGGGGTTGGTACTTTTTAATGGCATTCTTTAGGGGTAAGAAGGAGGGTTCAGTCATCAACCAGGGGGGTATGAGTTTTATATGCAATAGCCCAATCATGAATAGAGCTTGTCTTAGGGGCCGATTACATGAGGTGGGCTGGCCCGGTTAGCCGGGCTGGCTCGGTTTGCCGGCATCTCGGCACGTCTGTAAAACACATTAAAAATCAACTTTGCAATTACATGAAAAAATCTCAGCCCGGCTAGCTGGGATCCCGGCATCGTGATGCCGGGATCTCGGCTAGCCGGGATAGAAATTTACCATGTAATCACAATTGCCGGGCCAGCCTGGCTAGCCGGGCCATCACTTTCTTGTCACTAAATTTCGCTTCAGAGCAAAATGGCTCTCCAGAATATCGATATTTCTCTTTCTATATAACACGTAAAGGTTTATCAGACCATAAAGCTACGTAAAACTGAAAATAATGCACCAAAATAATGGATTAGCGAAAGTAAAAACACTCGATTCATTCTCTTTGATGCAGCCATCTTTTCACACGACAGCATCTAAATTTAGCGGCAGGCGGGCTGGCCCGCCTCATGTAATACCGGGCTGAGCAGTCATCTCGGTAGACTGAGCCAGCCCAGCTCATGTAATCGGCCCCTTAGAAAATGTATGCATCAGGGCAAGGGAAAAAAAAGTTACCCTTCCCAATTTCTAAAAAAAAAAAAAGAGAGAGAGAGAGCATGTGGCCCCCTTTTTTGTTATTTCTGACTTTTTTATTACTTCCAAATGAATGCTCTCCTTATAAGAAAATAAATGTATAGATCTGGATGGCAGTGATGTCTATTATGTGACCCTCTAGTCCTCCAGTGGTAGGTTGTAACTTTCTTCGGTCAAATAACAGACGTAACACCAGTAAGTTATTGTTTAAACAGAACTTTGGTTTATTGATACGTCATGCGATAAACCTTAATAGGTAGATTGCAAAACAGACACCTCTAAAAGAACACCTCTATAAGGCGATCACCTATTGTTGGTCCCTGCCGTTTTTCAGTCATTTTACTGCAACTAAACTCTCTGTAAGACGGACACCTCTCTGAGACGGACAACGGACACTACGAAACTGTCAACGGACACTCGTTGAGAAGTGCTTTTCTTTAGAGAAAAAAACTTCCAAATGGAAATGTAGGTGCTGAACATGGCAGCAAATTACGATTGGGGAAGCAAAATTTGTGTTACTTAACCAAATACTTGATCAAATCCACTACAGAAACTCTTAGACTTGTTGATCATGATGACTTAAAGAAATTTGCTTCAGCAATGCAGCCGCAAGATGAAATTCTCGTATAGACAATTAAGCAAAGTTAGTTAGCGCCTTGAGGATTCCAAACTTTCTGACCATAGGCATATCTATGGTTTACTTGTATTTCGCATTCGTAATCAAGTTTGGCACAGAGAGAAGTTTAGTAAACTTCTCTCTGTGCCAAAAAGGAACTGTGTTTTGTTTACGTCGGGGTTTAGTTGGGGAATTTATTGTGCATAGGTTCAGCTTTATTATCTCAGAATAACTGATGATACGTTCAGCCTCATCACTCTATAAGCCAAATACCTCTCTTAGACGGACAGTTGGGGCCAGTCCCGGTAGTGCTGTTTTAGAGAGAGTTGACATGTAGCCTGCCTGAAAGCTCTTGTGATTCTCTTCTTTGATTTGTATCCTCTTTTGTGGCATACACTGCATAACACTTAGCAGTTCTCATGAACTGCTAAAGTGACTTCACTTCTACCAAAAAAGAAAACAACAACAAAAACAGCAACAACAACAACAAAACAACAACAACAAAAAAACACTCAGCAGAACAGTAAATGCAACACAGCACATTATGTGCTTATCATTTATAAAGACTGGGTTGAAAACAGTATCCCCTATATCTGACATATCCTGGAAGCATGCACCACAGTTGTATAAAAGTTCTAGGTCGCATTCAAGTTGTAGCTTCTGAGCACAGGACAGCATCTGTGCTGGGTAACATACTCTCCACCTGAGACATTATTCACACTGAAATGAACAGAAATCAAAAAGTTTTGAAATTTCTAGCTGATTGAGGGGGACTGGGTACAAAGTGACCGTAATGCCTGTGGCTTTTTGTTTGTTCCATCTTGTTTATTGCAAATAACAAAATCCATTACATTGGCCAGTTTTTGCTTATTGCACAAAATAAGATACAATAACTTGCTTGTCGGTTTTGCAAACCCATTGATATCAAACTAGTTTTCAGTTACTTTCAAAATCAAGAATTTATTCAGTGTAAAAGATGCTTTCCCAAAGGGCTTTGCATGTGTGTGGTATATAAAATTAATTTTCTTGTGCAATTTGTAATGCTTGTCATGTTGGTGATTAACCAGCCAACATTTCTCCACACGTGTGCAAGCGCTTATTTTCAGACAGATCTTCTCACGTGTTTAGGTATCTGCAGAGTTCAGAGCCTTGTCGAACATCCAGTTTGCCAGATTGTTTCAAGATCCTGGACTCTGCAGATACTAAGTTTCAAGTTAAACTTAAATAATCTATGTATATAAAATGGGAGAAACCTGACCTTAATCAGCAAGTGAAACACATAAACCTGACACTTTCCTCATAAGTCCTTTCACGTCACATTAATTTTTAAACTTTTATGTACGCAATATTGTAAAAGCAATGCAACAAATTCATTGTACTCACTGTACTCATTGTACTCAACAACGAAAAATTCTTCCAATTTAAATATCATGTAAAGTCGTATTTTACTGAAATAAATGGAATAAAAAAGTGGGGTCACCGAGTTCGTTTGGGAGAAAACGACCACTTATTTCTCTGAACAGCTGAGCTTTCATAGAAAATCCATCAAGTTCTGAACGTGCACGTGCTCGTGGATAGGCTAATCACGCAAAAATTGATGCGCAGAAAGGATGCGCAATGCAATTGAATGGAATCACCTTAAAAGTGTCTTAACACAATGTCTGGGAGGTGTGTGGAATTGAATAGCTTTATTGATAAACATTACCTGAACAGAAATCTGCCTCTACTGTGCAAAATAACACCTTGTATCACTTAGAACTGCTACACAGCATTGTGTAATACCAGTAATTTGCAGTAAAAAAGAGAGGTGGAAACCAAAAAGAATGGGATGGGAAATGGAATTGTGTGGAAAGTGGAAAGTATATTCCCCCATCCCTCTCCCCCTCCACCCCTGGGCTGAAAGTAAAACCCATCCAAAACTGTTAGTGACGTGAAATAATCTTATGTCTGAAACTCTAACAGTTCTGACTTCCTTGCGGTAGACAAAAATTGGATTGACTGCTAAAATATTGTCCACATATCTTTTGCCAGAAGATTAACCTTATGAAGATTAGGGAAAACAGCTAGTAAAAAGATTGTGGTCTGCATTGCTATTGCAAGATTGCTGTTGATTTGGTCTTCAGGTGAAAAAAATGAAAGCAAGCTAGTGTTAGGAACACAAAACCTGCAGTGCATACAATAACTGGGCAAGTTTGGAGTGTTTTTAAGGATTTTTGTCCATCAAAATCATTTCTTTTTATATATGTCTAGGTGAAGAAACAGGATTCCAATTCTCTAGGCGATTTATTGCTGCCTTGACAGAGACAACTTTCAAGCAATGTGGTATGTTAATTAAAAGAAGCATAAAATAAGTGTTTGAAGATATTAAAACTTTCAGTGTTTTTATTATTCATAAAAGTACATGCGGGACTGTCAGGGTGAGCCTTATTGGATTTTCAGTGGTCAAATGTAAGAAAGACTGCTTTGTTTTGTTAGAAAAAAGTTCTAGTAATGTCTAGTGACCTCTAAACGGGAAAAACAAAATAACATATCTTGGTTTATTCTCTGGTGGCCCTGCTGACTTCTGTTAGTATGAGGTTGGTCATTTGCATGAGGTTGTTAGCCCAGAGCCTTGTCAGGGGGGTGGGGGGGGGGGAAGGGGGGAGTGGGACTTAAGTTAAAAATTGGGATCTGCTCTCTGAAAATCTGATTTAGAAATTCCTAAAAATTACCATATTCTCAATTTGTATGGTTCCAGTATAATTCTATCTTTGGCCATTTGAATTTTAGCTCCCTGAACAGTACCAAAACACAAAATGCCTTAAAATTTTAACCTCAGCCAGGCATGATGTT
The DNA here is from genome assembly GCA_964030785.1 of Siderastrea siderea. Classification (NCBI taxonomy): domain Eukaryota; kingdom Metazoa; phylum Cnidaria; class Anthozoa; order Scleractinia; family Rhizangiidae; genus Siderastrea; species Siderastrea siderea. Next base: position 44,059,760 of record OZ034968.1, read on the forward strand.
AGCACCTCAGTAACTCCATGACCCAGCATAATGCTACCATCTTTCTCTTTACCAATGCTTTTTTACTCAGTTGATATCCTGAATTAATTATTGTTAAAATACCAGTACTGTCTGATCTATAATCATGTCTCTTTTTTTCATTAATTATTTTATGAGTTAAGCAAGTTACAGTTAACTTGTGTTCAGCTTTCTCCCCTCCCTCTCTCTTCTCCTTAGGCTTGCGTTTTATGTTTAAAGCGGTCTCATGTAAACAACACTGCTGTTTACTGCATTTCAATTTTATTGTTGAAAGATTGCTTTTGACCTCTGAGATTCTTTTGGGGGATAGGCAGACAACTCATCAAGAAATATGATAATACCTAGCTAATATACTATATTAACAATATGATTTAGCTGCCCTTTTCCCCTCTTGCTTCCTATGACTTTCATTTGAAAACGTATCACAGGCTAAGTTACATTAGTGAACATTTTATTTCAGAATCCTTTGCATTAGATCTGGAGCTGTTTGCAAAGTAAGTTGATCTGAATTTCACTCAGCTGTCATTTTAATTTTTCATTAGTTTTTAGAATAAAATCAAAGGAGAACGAGTAGATAAAGTCAAGCATTCTAGTATGCAATGTGTTTCAGAGAAATGCTGATTTCAAGCCAGAATTTGTGACTGTTTTTGTTAGGCACACTATCAACAGAATTATAAATTGATACAAATGGCAGCTTGTGACACCTTGCAACTCTTATTGCACCATGATTTACATACATTTGCATTGACTGACCATGTATTATTTTAGCAAATTCATTTTTGGCAGAAACAATAAATCTCAGTACAAATCCTTATTTTGTTGCCAATGAGTAGTACTGCATGTCCCTGCTCCATGCCTAGAGCTGCAAGTAACACTTAATTACTGGATGATGGTCTGATGATGTCCTAGTTGCAATAGGAGAACATTTCATGATGAATGTATGAATTAAAGAAAGTGAGCAAAACGGCTTGGCCAGCAGAAATGTTTTCAAGAACATTGGAACTTGAACAAATTATGTGTCTCCAGCAAAAGTCAAACCAGCAGGGTTGTCCACAACTTTTCAAATAGCTGGCAAAAATTTCTAAGTAGCCAGATAGTGATTATCGAGTGCCAAAGGCGATCCCTTCTAGGGGGGTCTGGGGGCATGCCCCCCCCCCCCCGAGGAAATTTTTACGTTTTAAGTCCCCAGAAACGGAGTTTCCTTGATTCTGAGCACAAATTTCCAATAATGTCAGTTCCAAAAGTAATCGTAACTTTTCAATTTTATTTGTATAAACTCATGCCTTCAGTGGTTTTCTAGATGTAATTCCCAGAACTCAACGTGATGAACTAATAATCCTGTATCTCTGTGCCAACCAGATTATTTTTAAGTCAATAAACTGTAATGGGAAATAAGTTTCATTTTTATATATCTACACCAGTAAAGGAGCAAATAATTTGTCCTTAAAAATATATGTATATATCAGAAAAGTAGCCGGCACCCAAGTTGCCGGTTAATTTTGCCGGCTGCCGGCTGCCGGCTGTTAGGGTCAACCCTGAACCAGTTGGCTACTCTTACTACTGAGCTACAGAGAAACCTGTGTCTGCTACGTCTAGGATTGTGAATTTCACTGTGCTCCACTGAAGTATAAGGTGGTATTTTCTGGTACTTTTTTTGAAAGACATACCGGAGGCCACAGTAGTTTACAACTGTTTTGTTTTGCCTAGTGATGTTAATTTAATATATTTTAATTTCATCAGACATGCAAAAAGAACACAGATAAACTGTGATGATGTTCAGCTGCTCGCGAGGAAAAGTTCAACTTTGGCAAGTGGAAGACCTACAATTTGTTCATATTATCCCATTTACTGGAAGCTAACATCAGCTGATTATTTCAAGCTGTTTTGCATCTGCAGTATAAATTTTGTGTATTACTTGACTGCAGAAATGTAAGCCCATTTAAAACTTACAAAAGTACAATTTTTAAATCCTTGAGAACATTGTGAATTTGCAATGGTAAAATGTAGACCATGTAGCCTGCCAATCACTGGTTCATTAAAATACCCCGTAGATAGCTAGCCAGCTCAAATGGGTCAATCAGCTGTTCAATCCAGCAGTCAATTAAATAGTCAATGAAAGAGTAAGCAAACCAGTGAAAGAACCAACAAACAAACGAGTGAGCAAGCAAGCAATCATGCAAGAGCATGAATGAATGATCAAACCAATGAATTTTTATGATGAAATGAATCAATCAATCATCAGCCATTCAGTAATGTAATCAGTCAGTCAAACCAACTAATTCAATCAGTCCAACCATCTGTCAGTCAATCAGTCGGCCAGCCAGTCAGTCGGTCAGCCAGCCAGCCAGCCAGCCACCCAGTCAGTCAGTCAGTCAGTCAGTCAGTCAGTCAGTCCCCTAGACAGTTGA